>CM069131.1:174976586-175679086 GCA_035221665.1 Okamejei kenojei | reverse complement strand
CGTTCCGAGTTCGAGATCAGCCTGAAGAAGGGTCTCGACCCGGAATGTCACCCATTCTTTCTCTCCAGAGATGCTGCCTGTCCTGCTGAGTTACTCCAGCATTCTTGGAGGTCTTAAATGAACTTTTCCTGCCCACATTTACCACGGAGATCATGTGCCAGGTATGTTTGCCATTGTTCCTTACCTCATCATACTTGTGATTATGACAATAAACTCAACATTTTTGCCCAGAGTGGGGGAATCGAGAACCAGAGGACGTAAAGGGGGAAAGATTTTATAGGAATCTGAGGGGGTAACCTTTCCATGAGAAGGGTGGTTGGTGAATGGAACGAGCTGCCAGAGGAGGTAGTTGAGGCAGGGACTATCGCAATGCTCAAGCAGCAATTAGACAGATACATGGGTAGGACACGTCTGGAGGTATATGGGCCAAACACAGGCAAGCAGGACGAGTGCAGCTGGGACATGGTGGCTGGTTGGGCCAAAGATGACTATCACTTGGCACGAAAGCTACAGAGTTCAGGGAAGGGAGCAGTGATGTCTTGAAACATATCCACATTACAAAAGAGGCGCTGGCTGTTGTACAGCTCATACAGGTGAATAAATTCATGGGTCCTGATCAGGTGTATCCTCTGATATTGTGGGAAGTAAGGGAAGAAAATAGTTGGGAGGCTAGCAGGGACCTTTCTGTCACCGTGAGCCATGTTGAATGGTTCAACGATGCTTTATTGTCACCTGTGCACACACACACATGCACAAGTCACCATAGTCTGAAGAAGGGTCTCGACCCGAAACGTCACCCATTCCTTCTCTCCAGAGATGCTGCTTGTCCAGCTGAGTTACTCCAGGATTTTGTGTCTATCTTTGGTCATATTCTGGCGGCATTTACAAATATTCCACAGTCCGGCGCACTTGCTCGATGTACTGGGTCTCATCCGAGGCCCTCGACCGACTCAGCCCGCGAACCGACGTCCCTCTCCTCGCCTGACCGCCTCTGTGTCCCGGGGCCGGGGGCGCCTCCTGCAGCCGACCTTGATGGTGCTGGCGGCAATAACCCGGCCGGCCCCTCTCTTATCGGCCGTTGTCGCCAACAGACCCCTCCCGCTCGGCTCTCCGATCTTTGGGGCCGAGCTTGGCGGCTTCCGAGCTTCCCCGCTGCAGGGCGCGGCCCACCGGGTCTTTTTACCCCGGCAGCGGCGAGCCAGGCGTGGGCGTGTGGGTCTCGGCGGCTCCTCCCCACAGGCCACGGCCCGCCGAACCCTCCTTGTACAGACGAGACACCCAATGACCTCAATGGTGTGCCTTTATTTAAGAAGAGCTGCAAGGAATAGGCAGGGATTTACTGCCCGGTGAGCCTAACATCGGTGACACTGCCAGGTCCATCATCGGCTCTGACCTCCCTTCCATCGAGGGGATCTATGGCAGTCGCTGCTTCAAAAAGGCTGGCAGCATCATCAAGGACCCACACCACCCTGGCCACACACTCATCTCCCCGCTGCCTCCAGGTAGAAGGTACAGGAGCCTGAAGACTGCAACGACCACGTTCAGGAATAGCTACTTCCCCACCGCCATCAGGCTATTAAACTCGGCTCGGACAAAACTCTGAACATTAATAGCCCATTGTCTGTTACTTGCACTTCATCAGTTTATTTATTCATGTGTGCATTTACGTATATAATGGTATATGGACACACTGATCTGTTTCTGTAGTCAATGCCTACTATGTTCTGTCGTGCTGAAGCAAAGCAAGAATGTCATTGTCCTATCAGGGACACGTGACAATAAACGCACTTGAACTCTTGAACTCTTGATGGGAACGTCACTGTAAGCAAGGACGTCTCAGGGACTGGTTCTAGGTGCATTTGGAAAGGCAAGAACTGATGAGGATAGTCAGCATGGCTTAGTGCACGGCCAATCACTGCTCATGATTGAACTTTTTCTTTGTAGAGGTGGCCAAGAAGATTCATGAAAACAGACTGATAGATTTTGCCTACATGGACTTTCGCAAGGCCTTTGACAGTCCTGCATGGTAGTCTGGTCCAGAAGGTTAGATCTCATTGGATGAGTTTGTGCTAGCTAGCCAAACAAATAAAACATTGAAGATAGACACAAAAAGCTGGAGTAACTCAGCACCTCTGGAGGTGACGTTTCGGCTTGAGAAACTCCTCCGGAGTAGTCAGGGAAAATGGAAATGAGAGACTAGTGGGGTACCGCAAGGTTCGGTGCTGGGACCGCAGCTTTTTACAATATACATTAATGATTTAGAATGATGAAGGGATTAAAAGTAACATTAGCAACTTTGCAGATGACACAAAGCTGGGTGGCAGTCTGAACTGTGAGGAGGATGCTATGAGGATGCAGGGTGACTTGGACAGGTTGGGGGAGTGGGCAGATGCATGGCAGATGAAGTTTAATGTGGATAAATGTGAGGTTATCCACTTTGCTGGCAAGAACAGGAAAGCAGATTATTATTTGAATGGTGCCAAGTTAGGAAAAGGGGAAATACAAAAAGATCTGAGTATCCTTGTACATCAATCACCGAATGTAAGCATGCAGCTACAGCAGGCAGTGAAGAAAACAAATGGCATGTTGGCCTTCATAACAAGAGGAGTTGAGTATAGGAGCAAAGAGATCCTTCTGCAGTTGTACAGGGCCCCAGTGAGACCACACCTGGAGTATTGTGTGCAGTTTTGGTCTCCAAATTTGAGGAAGGACATTCTTGCTATTGAGGGAGTGCAGCGTAGGTTCACGAGGTTAATTCCCGAGATGGCTGGACTGTCATATGTTGAACGAATGGAGCGACTGGGCTTGTGTACACTGGAATTTAGAAGGGTGAGAGGAGATCTTATTAAAACATAAAAGATTATTAAGGGATTGGACACGCTAGAGGCAGGAAACATGTTCCCGATGTTGGGGGAGTGCAGAACCAGGGGCCACAGTTTAAGAATAAGGGGTAGGCCATTTAGAACGGAGATGAGCAAAAACATTTTCACCCAGAGAGTTGCGCCTCAGAGGGTGGTGGAGGCCGGTTCTCTGGACGCTTTCAAGAACGAGTTGGATAGAGCTCTTAAAGATAGCAGTGTCAAGGGATATGGGGAGAAGGCAGGAACGGGGTACTGATTGTGGGTGATCTGCCATGATCGCAGTGAATGGTGGAGCTGGCTCGAAGGGCCGAATGGCCTACTCCTGCACCTATTGTCTATTGAGATATAGACGATGATGTAGAGAGATGAAGAACAATGACTGAATTAAATGCAAAAATGCAACAAAGAGAAAGGAAGGCCATTGTCAGTTTGTTGGTTGAAAATGAGAAGCTAGTGTGACTTGGGTGGGGGAGGGATAGAGAGAGCGGGAATGCCGTGGCTACCTGAAGTGAGAGAAATCAATATTCGTACCACTGAGCTGTAAGCTGCCCAAGCGAAGTATGAGATGCTGTTCCTCCAATTTGCGTTTAGCCTCACTCTGACAATGGAGGAGACCGAGGACAGGAAGGTCAGTCTGGGAATGGGAAGGGGAACTAAAGTGTTTAGCAACCACCTAGGTTCAGGCAGACTGAGCGAAGCTGTTTAGTGAAATGTTCGCCCAGTCTACGTTTGATCCCGCCTATGTGTGAAAGTGTTTGTGCCCTTGGGGGCATGGTTCTACAAGAGCCTCTTGGGTCCAACCATTTACTGTATAAATCTTATCCTGGTTGAAACCTTACTCAAATACAACACTTCACACTTGTCCAATGCCACCCCTGCTACACATTGATGGTTGCAATTAAAAAAAAACACCCCTCTACCACCATTCTCCTACTACCCAGTACATTTTTTAATTTATGTGTAAGAAGGAACTGCAGATGCTGGTTTGCACCGAAGACAGACACAAAAAACCTGGAGTAACTCGGCGGGTCAGACAGCGTCTTAGGAGACGATGACTAGGTAGCGTTTCGGGTCGAGACCCTTCATCAGACTGGGAATCGTACCTTGAGGAGATTTCACAATGGAGCAGACAAAATGTGTAAGAAGGAACTGCAGATGCCGGTTTACACCGAAGAGGCACGAAATGCTGGGACATGACACCTTGAGGAGATTTCGCAGTAATGTGACAGTCTGATGAAGGATCTCGACCCGAAACATCAGCAATTCCTGTTCTCTTCGGCACAAGCACACATCTCGTTGAAAGTGGCAAGACAGGTAGATAGGATGGTGAAGAAGGTGTTGGGTATGCTTGCCTTCATCATTAGTGCAAAAATGTGTACAAAAGTTGGGACCTGTTGTTAAGACTGTACAAGATGAGACAAAACTTGAATATTGTATGCAGTTCTGGGCCAGAGCTGGAGGAGAGATGTCATGAAGCTGGTAAGGGTGCAAGGTGCTATTGGGACATGAAGGCTTGAGTTATGAGGAGAGCTTGGAGAAGATTTGTTTTTTTCCCCTGGAGTAGAGGAAGCGGAGAGATGACCTTATAGAGGTGTACAAAATCACGAGGGGCATTGCCATGGTCACAGCCTTTTTCCAAGGATAAGGGAGTCGAAAACTAGAAGGCATAAATGTAAGTTCAGAGGGTAAAGATTGAAAGTTGATCTGGGGGGCAAATCTTCACACAGAGGATGGTGGATATGTAGAACTGCCAGAGGAAATGATAGCGGCTGTACAATTAGAACATTTAAAAAAACATTTGACAGGAAAGTTTTGGACTGATATGGGCCAAATGCAGACAAATTGGACTGCTCGGGTAGACTATTTGGTTGGCACGGATGCATTAGGCCAAAGGGCCTGTTTCAGTGCTGTATGACTCGATAATTGCATCTGTTTCTACCACCTCCCCATCAGCATGCACCACTGAGAGGCCCTCTCCGAGTAAAAAAAACCCGCCTCACAAATCTCCTCCAAGTTTCCCCCCGCTCACCTTTGCACTTTGGTACTTGACATTTCCACCATGGGAATGAGTATCGCACAATCTACCTCTATTTTTCGGATCACTGGTTTAAGCAAAAATGAACATACTTTTTCTCAAGTTTATTGACAATGCAAAACAAATAACTGAAATCAAACGGCTCGTTCAAAACTGAAGCAAATAAAGGCAAACAGAAAAGCGAGAGAGAGAGAGAGAGAGAGAGGGAGAGAGAGAGAGAGAGAGAAAACAACACACAATTTTTTCAAACCAACAAATACACGCATAAATAAACTTTTGATAAACTAACAAAAATAAACATAAACATACTTACATTTTTAAAATTCATATAACATCCCTAAATGATGCGTAAAAATGACTACATAACATGGGTGAACGAGGGACTGTACCTGCACGCCGGGAAGCACAGACAGGACTCATGGAGACCGTGCATGCGTCTGTACTCGACTGAGTCACTTGATGATACACAAATCCGTCACGTACAACTCCTGTCCATTGACCACTAAAGGCCACTTCACACTGGCGCAGTATGGACGTCGCTAACTATATTCCCTCTCATTATTATACTTTTAAATGACACTAGACCAAGTGGGACCCAACTCAGGGGGAGGGTGCGGCAGGCGAGGGCTGGTTCCCGAATGCAATATTCCACCACTCAACCATAGGTCCCAATACTCATCACTCCCTAGAGGGGGGATGGGGAGGTTATAGAGGGAGGGGTGGTTGAGAGGGAGGGGGGGGGGGAGAGAGGGGGGGGCAGAAATGGAGGGGGGCAGAGAAGGAAAGGGGGTAGAGAGGGAGGGGGAAGGACGTAGAGAGGGAGGGGGGTAGAGAGGGAGGGGTGGTAGAGAGGGAGAGTGGGAGGGGTGGTACAGAGGGAATGGGTGGATAAGGAGGGGGTAGAGAGGGAGGGGGAGGACAACTTGTTGTATTTGATTGTGCTCGCCATGTTGATTGCATTCGTGGAAACGTGAAGGTTGCAATCTCCCACCCCTGTCCCATTGTGATGTCATGTGTAAATGAGATCCATTGTGATTGGATGTCTGTGAGATGGCACTGTGACATCATCAATGGGAAGTGCTGCGAGTCTCCCACGGAAAAGCTGTTAATGTTTTGAAATAAACGATTAAACTTAAAAAAAACTTCTGAAATATAGGTTGGAATGCGACGGGAAGATGTCTATCCTGTCGAGGGAAAAAAATGTGAGTAGAATGTGTGAAAATGGGAAGGCTGAGGCCTGGCGTTTGGAAGAAAATAAGAATTAACCAGATTGTGGCCAGATGACACACATATACACACATACATACGAGAAGAGTTTTAGTAATTTAGATAACTGGTTGAAGACTTTATTATAATATCCAAGAATTTTCCAAGAATATGCCGTAGGTGTACAATAAAATTACGAATGTGAAATTAAACACAAAAATGACTCAAAATGCATCTACATAGGATTAGCCTATTTATCACTATTTCTCTCGGAACCCCTAGCGACCTCTCACAGAACTGGCGTTCCGGGGAACCCCGGTTGAGAAACGCTGCTCTAAACCCTTAATACCTACATCCTCGTAAATCTTTTTTACATTCCCTTCCATTTTATCCTTCCTATCATAGGGTAACTAGAAAAATACATGGTACAATGTTGCCTTACGAATATCTTGTACAACTGCAACATTAGATCCCAACTCTTGTACTTAATACCATAACCCATGAATAAGAGTGTGTCAGAATGTGTAGGAAAGAAAATTATTTTGGGAACGGGGGGGGGGCTCCCCTCTTCGATTATAGTTGAGGCTCTCACTAGGGTCTCCTTGATATCCTGCAGCTCTGCTCTTGCTCCCCCTCCCCCCATTCGTAACAAGGACAGAGTCCCCCTTGTCCTTACCTTCCACCCTATCAGCCGTCGCACACAGCATATAATCCTCCAACATTTTCCAATGGGATCCCACTACTGTCCACATCTTCCCGTCTCCACCACTTTCTGCTTTCCGCAGAGACCATTCCCTCCGCAACTCCCTGGTCAACTCGTCTCTTCCCACCCAACACACCACCTCCCCAGGTACTTTCCCCTGCCCTTTTACCTCCCCCCTCAACTCCATGCAAGGACCCCGACAATCTTTTCAGGTGAGGCAGAGGTTCATTTGCACCTCCTCCAACCTCATCTACTACATGCGCTGTTCCAGGTGTCAATTCCTGTATATCGGCGAGACCAAGCGCTGGCTCGGCGATCGTTTCGCCGAACACCTCCGTTCAGTCCGCCTTAACCTACCTGGTCCGGTTGCCCAGCACTTTTACTCCTCCTGCCATTCCCAATCTGACCCTTTCTGTCCTGGGCCGCGTCCATTGTCAGAGTGAGGCCCAGTGCAAATTGGAAGAACAGCACCTCATATCTCACTTGGGTAGCATACACCCTAGTGGTATGAACATTGACTTCTCTAACTTCAAGTAGCCCTTGCTTTCCCTCTCTATCCATCCCCTCCCCCTTCTCAGTTCTCCCACCAGTCTTACTATCTCTGGCTACATTCTATCTCTGTCATAGAAACATGGAAACATAGAAAATAGGTGCAGGAGTAGGCCACTCGGCCCTTCGAGCCTGCACCGCCATTCAATATGATCATGGCTGATCATCCAAATCAGTATCCCGTTCCTGCCTTCTCTCTATACCCCCTGATCCCTTTAGCCACAAGGGCCACATCTAACTCCCTCTTAAATATAGCCAATGAACTGGCCTCAACTACCTTCTGTGGCAGAGAATTCCAGAGATTCACCACTCTCTGTGCGAAATTTTTTTTTCTCATCTCGGTCTTAAAAGATTTCCCCCTTATCCTTCCCCAACATCGGGAACAATCTACCTGCATCTAGCCTGCCCAACCCCTTAAGAATTTTGTAAGTTTCTATAAGATCCCCCCTCAATCTTCTGTCCCGCCCACTCCCGACATCAGTCTGAAGAAGGGTCTCGACCCGAAATGTCACCCATTCCTTCTCTCCAGAGATGCTGCCTGTCCCGCTGAGTTACTCCAGCATTTTGTGTCTACCTTTAATAAGTGTGTGTCAAATGCTTTCTTTACCAACCCATCTACCTGCGCCACCACTTTCATTTAACTTTCATAATGAGGCTCTCTGTTCTAAAGGGTCCTACCATTACTGTATGTCTTGCCCTGGTTTGTCAAATGCAACACCTCACATTTACCTGAATTAAACTCCATCATTGGAGAGTTCAGGGACATTAGATAAGGAATGAACATTGGCAGAGAAAGAGACATTATTGCTGCTTTTTGTGGAGATGATCAAGTTGTCCATAGTCCTTTTCCCTTAATTCACCAGTTCCTATCGTTTCTCTGAACTGAAGCACCCTGCTTGCAAAAGTACCAACTGCAGCAAATGTGTGCAGCGTCTCCATCTGGTTTCTTGATAAGAGTCAGGGGATATGGTGAGATGGCAGGAACGGGGTACTGAATGGGGATGATCAGCCATGATCACAGTGAATGGCGGTGATGGCTCGAAGGGCCGAATGGCCTACTCCTGCACCTATTGTCTATTGTCTAGTGTCTATTATCTATTTGAGCAAGAGTGTTTTATCGCCATACAGCATGTCCTGAAACCGCACAATGAAATCCTTACTAGCAGCAGCATCTAAACAGGTTTGTAAACATGGTACTATATAATAATGTAAAGTAACAAAAACATAGAAACATAGACATAGAAAATAGGTGCAGGAGTAGGCCATTCAGCCCTTCGAGCCCGCACCGCCATTCAATATGATCATGGCTGATCATCCAACTCAGTATCCCGTACCTGCCTTCTCTCCAAACCCCCTGATCCCTCTAGCCACAAGGGCCACATCTAACTCCCTCTTAAATATGGCCAATGAACTGGCCTCAACTACCTTCTTGGCATAGAATTCCAGAGACTCACCACTCTCTGTGTGAAAAATGTTTTTCTCATCTCGGTCCTAAAAGATTTCCCCCTTACCTTTAAACTGAGACCCCTTGTTCTGGACTTCCCCAACATCGGGAACAATCTTCCTGCATCTAGCCTGTCCAACCCCTTAAGAATTTTGTACGTTTCTATAAGATCCCCCCTCAATCTTCGAGTAAAAGACGAGTCTATCCAGTCTTTCTTCATATGAAAGTCCTGACATCCCAGGAATCAGTCTGGTGAACCTTCTCTGTACTCCCTCTATGGCAAGAATGTCTTTCCTCAGATTTGGAGACCAAAACTGTACGCAATACTCCAGGTGTGGCCTCACCAAGACCCTGTATAACTGCAGTAGAACCGCCCTGCTCCTATACTCAAATCATTTTGCTATGAATGCTAACATACCATTCGCTTTCTTCACTGCCTGCTGCACCTGCATGCCTACTTTCAATGACTGGTGTACCATGACAACCAGGTCTCGTTGCATCTCCCCTTTTCCTAATCGGCCACCAATTGATAATAGTCTACTTTCCTGTTTTTCCCACCAAAGTGGATAACCTCACATTTATCCACATTATACTGCATCTGCCATGCATTTGCCCACTCACCCAGCCTATCCAAGTCACCTTCCTAGCATCCTCCTCACAGCTAACACTACCCCCCAGCTTCGTGGCATCTGCAAACTTGGAGATGTTGCATTCAATTCCCTCGTCCAAATCATTAATATATATTGTAAATAGCTGGGGTCCCAGCACTGAGCCTTGCAGTCACTGCCTGCCATTCTGAAAAGGACCCGTTTACTCCTACCCTTTGCTTCCTGTCTGCCAGCCAGTTCGCTATCCACATCAATACTGAACCCCCAATACCGTGTGCTTTAAGTTTGTATACTACTCTCTTATGTCGGACCTTGTCGAAAGCCTTCTGAAAGTCCAGATATAGCACATCCACTGGTTTTCCCTTATCCACTCTACTAGTTACATCCTCGAAAAATTACAAGATTCGTCAGACATGATTTACCTTTCGTAAATCCATGCTGACTTTGTCCAATGATTTCACCACTTTCCAAATGTGCTGCTATCCCATCTTTAACAACTGACTCTAGCAGTTTCCCCACTACCGATGTTAGGCTCACTGGTCTGTAATTCCCCGTTTTCTCTCTCCCTCCCTTTTTAAAAAGTGGGGTTACATTAGCTACCCTCCAATCCTCAGGAACTACTCCAGAATCTAAGAGTTTTGAAAAATTATCACTAATGCATCCACTATTTCTGGGCTACTTCCTTGAGTACTCTGGGATGCAGCCTATCTGGCCCTGGAGATTTATCGGCCTTTAATCCATTCAATTTACCTAACACCACTTCCTGGCTAACCTGGATTTCACTCAGTTCCTCCATCTCATTTGACCCCCCGTCCCCTGCTATTTCCGGCAGATTATTTATGTCTTCCTTAGTGAAGACAGAACCAAAGTAGTTATTCAATTGGTCTGCCGTCCTGTTCCCCATGATTAATTCACCTGTTTCTGACTGCAAGGGACCTACATTTGTTTTAACTAATCTTTTTCTCTTCACATATCTATAAAAACCTTTGCAGTCAGTTTTTATGCTCCCTGCCAGTTTTCATTCATAATCTATTTTTCCTTTCCTAATTAAGCCCTTTGTCCTCCTCTGCTGGACTCTGAATTTCTCCCAGTCCTCTGGTAGGCTGCTTTTTTCTGGCTAATTTGTATGCTTCATCTTTTGTTTTGATACTATCCCTGATTTTCCTTGTTATCCACGGATGCACTACCTTCCCTGATTCATTAACCATATAACCATATAACCATATAACAATTGCCCTCTCGGCCCTTCCAGTCCGTCCAGGTTAAAATCGATCCTGCCTCCACCACTTCTGCTGGAAGCTCATTTCTGAGTAAAGAAGTTCCCCCTTACCCGGTCCCTTAATTCTCATGTCATGCTGAATCTTCCCTACCCTCAATGGAAAAACGTATCCACGTCAACTCTGTCTATCCCTTTCATCATTTTAAAGACCTCAATCAAGTCCCCCCTTAACCTTCTGCGCTCCAAAGATAAAGGTGTAACAGAGTTCTTTCTAGTAAATCTCCTCTGTACTCTCTCTATTTTGTTGACATAGGCGAGAATTGTACACCATACCTTTGCCTGCTCTGATTTATGGCCAGCACACCATAGGCTTTCTTTACACCCTATCTCCATGTGATTCCACCTTCAGGAACTATGCACAGTTATTCCGAGATCCACAGCATTCCTCATCCTACCATGTACGTCCTGAGGGATTCTTTTGCCAAACTGGGATGAACAATTGTTGTAGTTCATCCATGCAGTCTTTAAATGCCTTCCATTGCACATCCACCGTCAACCCTTTAAGAATCAATTGCCAGTCTGAACATACCAAAAAGGCAAGTTCAATGAATAAAAATCCCAATATAGAGCAAAAAAAACAAAACAAAGCCCAAGGTAGTGCAACCCAGGCATTCATAGTTCAGATTTAGTTGGAGTTCATAGCGTTCTATAGCCTAAGATAGACACAAAAAGCTGGAGTAACTCAGTGGGACAGGCAGCATCTCTGGAGAGAAGGAATGGGTGACGGTTCGGGCCGAGACCCTTCTTCAACCTGCGTCCTATAGCCTGATGGTTATTGGGAAAAAGCTGTTCCTGAACCTAGGTGTTACTGCTGTCAGACTCCTGCACCTTCAGGCCCCTGTCAGGAGACATGAGCTTGATTTGTATGCAGCTCCATGAAGCAATGAAAGAATCTGACAAAACAGACGAGGCTATTGGCTCATGATGAATAGCATCTTTTTATTAAAAAACATTTTTTTTTTAGAGAGACAGCGTGGAAACAGGCCCTTTGGCCCACCAAGTCCACACCAGCGATCCCCGCACACTAACATTAGAGACAATTTGTACATACCCCAAGCCAATTAAACTACATATCTGTACATTTTTGGAGTCTAGGGGGAAACCTAAGGTCTTGAAGAAAACCCACGTGGTCAAGGGGAGAACGTAAAACGCCGACCAGTTATCCCATACACTACCACTATCCTACACACACTAGGGACAATTTACGAATGCCAATTAACCTACTAACCTGTAGACCTTTGAAGAGTGGGAGGAAGCCAGAGCTCCATGAGAAAACCCACACAGCCGCATACTAACATTAGGGACAATTTATACATACACCAAGCCAATTAACCTATATATCTGCACATTTTTGGAGTGTGGGGGGAAACCTAAGGTCTTGAAGAAAACCCACGCGGTCAAGGGGAGAATGTACAAACTCAGTACAGACAGCACCCTTAGTCAGGATCGAACCTGGATCTCTGGTGCTGTGAGGAAGCAACTCCACCGCTATGCCACTTCCAAATAGTCAGGTCAATTTTCAGCATCCAACATATATATCTGTTGCTCTCATTGGTGAAGAAACCTAAGTGATAACCAAACATCAAACATCTTCATTCATCTCCGAATTATACTGGTTGCCAAACACTTTAACTCCCCTCCCATTCCCACACTGATCTTTTTGTCCTGGGCCTCCTCCAATGTCAAAGTGAGGCCAAATTGCAAATTGGAGGAACAGCACCTCATATTTTGCTTGGGTAGCTTACACCCAGTCTTATGAATTTTGACATCTCTAACTTCAAGTAACCCTTGCTTTCCCTCTCTCTCTATCCCTCCCGCACCCTAGTTTCACTGTCCTTCTGATTAATTTTACTGTTTGTATTCCTCCTTGTCACCTTCTCCTCCGCCATCGATGAACCATTCTACATTTCCTTGATCAGCGTCTGCTTTGATCTGTTGTTTTCACATCCTTCCATATCTCTAGTTTCCCTCTCTCCTGACTCTCAGTCTGAAGAAGGCTCTCAACCCGAAAAGTTACCCATTCCTTCCCTCCAGAGACACTGTCTGTCCTGCGGAGTTACTCCAGCATTTTGTGTCTATCTTTGGTGTGAACCAGCATCTGCAGTTCCTTCCAACACATTATATATTTCCAAGTTCAGCTTCCCTCTAAAACCTTAGTCTATAATCCCCTATTATAATTATTGTGAAGTTATGCAAGGTTTGCCATTAATAAAAGTAATTATGAATCTTATCCAGGGAAAGCATGTTGGGGGACTAATATTTTTTGAAATTTCCTTTCAGTTTCACTTGCCTGAATCCTCATTTGGCTGATGCACTGTTTGGATGCTGGTCTGCTTCTCGCTATCTATAACAGCCTCCAGATCCACAGCAGGTCCTATACATGTGCCAAATACAAGACCCTTCTTCACACCCATTTCATTGTTTTAACTGACAAGGGGATATTAAAGTCCAATTCATATACACAGTAAATATGACCAACAGAACCAACAATATCAGCCCTGCACGAGAAGCAGCAACAAGGAACACAAGAAACTAGTTAATGACTTGACACAGGAAATTGGAAATTCACAAACATTCTGCCGTAAAGAAAACTATTTTATTACACATGGCTTGACCTTGTCGTTTATGGCAGCCTGTTACTGACTCGCCGATTTCTATTATTTACATTTTACATGGGAACAGAGAGAGAGAGAGAGAGAGAGAGGGGGAGAGGGAGAAGGGCAAGGGAAGGGAGAGGAAGAGGGTAGGACAAGGAAAAGGGGGGAGAGGAAGAGGGAAAGAGAATGGGAGAAAGTGCGAAAGAGAGAGAGAGAGGCACACACAGACAGAGTGAGAAAGAGAGAGATAGAGAGAGTGAGAAAGAGAGAGTGAGAAAGAGAGCGATATAGAGAGTGAGAGAGTGAGAGAGATAAAGAGTTCATTGACTGCTAATTTGCTTTTCACGCAAAATTGCCCTTACTAAATGACTTTTGCTTCATGTTGTAATTTGAGTACATGGATTTACATGTTCACATCAACATCGATTCACCTCACAATTACATTAGAAAATCACTTTATTACAGTACTCTGCTCCACTCATTCAAACTGTTAAATGACTCTCCCGGGACTCGAGAGAGCCTTCTGTTTGCTCTCAGCAGTCTTGCACAAACACCAATTAAAATTTATGAATATTACCCATGGGTGGAATTGACATGTCTGCTTGTAAAACGGCATATCCTTGCTGTACGCCAGGCAATATGCAGTGAACACTTTTTAAAGCAATTTTGAAATGCATTGAGATTTACGGAAGCTTGCTACTCGAGAGCCCAAGAGCAGAGTTTAGGCCACACTTACAGCTGGTGAAATAAGAAACAAACAGAAAGCAATATTGTAGAAGGGTCTCGACCGGATTAGTCGCCCATTCCTTCTCTCCAGAGATGCTGCCTGTCCCGCTGAGTTACTCCAGCATTTTGTGTCTACCTTCGCTTTAAACCAGCATCTGCAGTACTTTTCTACACCAAAAGCAAGATTGCCCAATGTCAAGGAGAAACAAGGAACTGCAGATGCTGGTTTACAAAAAAAAAAGACACAAAGTACTGGAGTAACTCAGCGGGTCAGGTCTGGAGAACATGGATGGGTGGCATTTCAGGTTGTGACCCTTCTTCACACTCAATGGTGGTTTGAGTCCCTCTCTGTTTTCCCTGTTTCTCCCCTTGTCTTCCAGTCTGAAGAAGGCTCCCGACCCGAAATTGACATCTATCCATGTTCTCCAGAGATGCAGCCTGACCCGCTGAGTTACTCCAGCACTTCATTTTTTACAAAGCCTGATATCAGCATCATGAGCATGAAACATTATTAAAGGCCGACCTGTTTCCTTTACTGCCCTGCCACGCAGGAAGACAAAAGGAACTGTAGATGCTGGTTTACCAAATAAAACCCCACAAAGTACTGGTGACAGGCAACGTTTGTCGTTGTGGTTGATACCTGGGCATGCGGCTGATACCTCGGGAAGCCATTTAGTTGTCAAAAAGGTGGGCGGCAGCGCCAGAGCCGCGAGTTCGATCCTGGCTACAGGTGCTGTGTGTACGGAGTTTGTATGTTCTCCCCATGACCTGCGTGGGTTTTCTCCGAGTACCTCGGTTTCAATACACAATAGACAACAGACAATAGGTGCAGGAGTAGGCCATTTGGCCCTTCCAGCCAGCACCGCCATTCAATGTGATCATGGCTGATCATCCCCAATTAGTACCCCATTCCTGCCTTCTCCCCATATCCCCTGACTCCGCTATTTTTAAGAGCCCTATCTAGCTCTCTCTTGAAAGCACCCAGAGAACCTGCCTCCACCGCCCTCTGAGGCAGAGAATTCCACAGACTCTACTCTCTGTGAGAAAAAGTGTTTCTAAATGGCCTATGCCTAATTCTTAAACTGTGGCTCCTGGTTCTGGACTCCCCCAACATCGGGAACATGTTTCCTGCCTCTCGTGTGTCCAAGCCCTTAACAATCTTATATGTTTCAATGAGATCCCCTCTCACCTTCTAAACTCCAGAGTATACAAGCCCAGCTGCTCCATTCTCTCAGCATATGACAGTCCCGCCATCCCGGGAATTAACCTTGTAAACCCATGCTACACTCCCTCAATAGCAAGAATGTCCTTCCTCAAATTAGGGGACCAAAACTGCACACAATACTCCAGGTGTGGTCTCACTAGGGCTCTGTACTACTGCAGAAGGACCTCTTTGCTCCTGTATTTAATCCCTCTTGTTATAAAGGCCAACATGCCATTCGCTTTCTTCACTGCCTGCTGTACCTGCATGCTTACTTTCATAGACTGGTGTACAAGGACCCCCAAATTTGTGTCATCTGAAAATATGCTAATGTTCCTTTGAATCCCTTCATCCAAATCATTGATGTATATTGTAAACAGCTGCTGTCTCAGCTCAGAGCTTTGCGGTACCCCACTAGTCACTGCCTGCCATTCTGAAAGGGACACACTTAATCCCTTCTCTTTGTTTCCTGTCTGCCAAGCACTCCACCCCCAATACCATATGCTCTAATTTTGCCCACTAATCTCCTATGTGGGACCTTATCAAATGCTTACTGAAAGTCCAGGTACACTACATCCACTGCCTCTCCCTCGTCCATTTTCCAAGTTACATCTTCAAAAAATTCCAGAAGCTTAGTCAAGCATGATTTCCCCTTCGTAAATCCATGCTGACTTGGACCGACCCTGTTACTGCTATCCAAATGTGCGGCTATCTCATCTTTTATAATTGACTCCAGCATCTTCCCCACCACCGATGTCAGGCTAACTGGTCTATAATTCCCCGTTTTCTCTCTCCCGCCTTTCTTAAAAAGTGGGATAACTTTAGCTACCTCCAATCCACAGGAACTGATCCCGTGTCTATAGAACATTGTAAAATTATCACCAATGCATCCACGATTTCTAGAGCCACTTCCTTAAGTACCCTGGGATGCAGACCATCAGGCCCTGGGGATTTATCAGCCTTCAGTCCCATCAGTCTATCCAACACCATTTCCTGCCTAATGTGGATTTCCTTCAGTTCCTCTGTCACCCCAGATCCTCTGGCCACTACTATATCAGGAAGATTGTTTGTTTCCTCCTTAGTGAAGACAGATCCAAAGTTCCTGTTCAACTCATCTGCCATTTCCTTGTTCCCCATAATAAATTCACCTTTTTCCTTCTTCAAGAGTCCAACTTTGGTCTTAACTAATTCTTTCCTCTTCACATACCTAAAGAAGCTTTTACTATCCTGCTTTATATTCTTGGCTAGCTTACCTTCGTAGCTCATCTTTTCTCCCCGCATTGTCTTTTTGGTTAGTCTTTGTCTTCTGTTGTTCTTTAAACATTACCCAATCCTCTTGCTTCCCGCTCACCTTTGCTACGTTGTACTTCTTCGCTTTAATTTTTATACTGTCCCTGACGTCCCTTGTCAGCCGTGGTCATCCCTTTCTCCCCTTGGAATCTTTCTTCCTCCTAGGAATGAACTGATCCTGCACCTTCTGTATTATTCCTAGAAACACCAGCCATTTTTGTTCCACTATCATCCCTGCTAGTGTATCTTTCCAGTCAACTTTGGCCAGCTCCTCCCTCACGGCCCCATAGTCCCCTTTATTCAACTGCAACACTGACACCTCCGATCTACTCTTCTCCCTCTGCAATTGTAGATTAAACCTGACCATGTTATGGTCACTGCCTCCTAATGGCTCATTAACCTCGAGGTCCTTTATCAAATCTGGTTCATTACATAACACTAAATCCAGAATTGCCTTCTCCCTGGTAGGCTCCAATACAAGCTGTTCAAATAATCCATCACGAAGGCACTCTACAAAGTCCCTTTCTTGGGGTCCAGTACCAACCTGATTTTCCCAGTCTACCTGCATGTTGAAATCTCCCATAACAACCACAGCATTACTTTTACCACATGCCAATTTTAACTCCTGATTCAACTTGAGCCCTATGTCCAGGCTACTGTTTTGGGGCCTGTAAATTAGTCCCATTAGGGTCTTTTTACCCTTATAATTCCTTAGTTCTATCCATATCTGCTGTTTCAATGTCACCCCTTGAAGGGACTGAATTTCATTCCTCACCAACAGGGCAACCCCACCCCCTCTGCCCACCTGTCTGTCTTTTCGATAGGAGGTATACCCTTGAATATTCAGTTCCCAGCCCTGGCCCTCTTACACCCATGTCTCAGTAATTCCCACAACATCACACTTGCCAGTTTCTAACTGAGCCTCAAGCTCGTCCACTTTATTGCTTATACTTTGGCCTCCGTATTCACTTCCCCCCTCGCAATTGGCCCTGACCTTACTTTGTTGTCCATTCTCAAGCTTTCCTTTCCATTAATTCGAGAATCTTTTGTAATTTTTCCTGTAGCCACTTCCCCTTCAACTCCATCTGTATACTCCCAATTTGTCAATCCCTCCCCCCCACTATTTAGTTTAAACCCACACGTGTAGCCCTGGCAAACCTGCCTGCCAGAATGTCGGTCCCCCTCCAGTTAAGGTGTAACCCGTCCCTTTTGTACAGGTCACCCCTACCCCAGAAGAGATCCCAGTGGTCTATAAATCTAAATCCTTGCTCCCTGCACCAGCCCCTCAGCCACACATTCAGATCCCCTATCTCCCTGTTCCTGTCCTCACTAGCACGTGGTACTGGAAGCAATCCAGAGATAACCACCCTAGAAGTCCGGCATTTCAGTCTTCTTCCCAACTCTCTGAAGTCATGTTGGAGAACCTCCTTCCTCTTCTTCCCGATGTCGTTTGTGCCTACGTTCACCAACTGCCGGCTGTTCACCTTTTCTCTCGAGGAAGTTCTGAATTCGGCTCGTGACATCCTCAACCCTGGCACCAGGGAGGCAACAGACCATCCTTGCATCTCGTCTGCTGCCACAGAATCTCCTGTCCTCTCCTCGGACAATGGAGTCACCCAGCGCTAGGGCTCTGCCCGATATCGGTCTCGCCGGTCGAGTCCCATCTCCGGGATTGGAGCCACCGACTTGTCCGCCGCTGGGACTGGGAACATCGTCTCCCCGGACAGTTCCCAAGAGGGCGTACCTGTTTTCATTAGGCACAGCCACCTGGGTCTTCTGCACTCCACGATCTCCACCCTTTCTCTCCGTCACACACCTTGGTTCTTCCCGTATCCTCGGCGTGACTACCTCACTGTAGGTCCTGTCCAGGAAACTCTCGTTTTCCCGGATGGCCCCGAGGTCGTCCAGCTGCTTCTCCAGTGCCCCAACACGGTCCTTCAGGAGCTGAAGCTGGACGCACTTGCCACAGTTGTAGCAGCCAGAGGCTCCATCTGTGTCCCTGGGCTCCCACATTCTGCAAGCCACACACTGGCCCCGATGTGTGTTCACCGCGTTCCGTCCCCCACACTCCAAAGACGTTCAGGTTTGTAGGTTAATTGGTTTAGTATAAATGTTAAAAAAATGTCCCTAGTGTAGGATAGTGTTAATGTGCGAGCATTGCTGTTCGTTGGGGATTTGGTGGGCCCAGGGGCCTGTTTCCGCGCTTTATCTTTGAAAACTAAAAACTAAAAAAAAACGGTGGTTATTAGTTTATTAGTCCCCAAATCCAGTTTATTAAGGAATTATTCTGTCGAGCGTGCAGTGAAGAATTACGAGGATATTGCTGGGGCGTGGGACTGAGCGATATGGAGAGGCTGCAGGGTTTTATTCCTCAGAGCACAGGAGGCTCACAGGAGGGGTGATCTTTTCAAGGTGTATAAGATCATGAGGGAATGAGGGTGAATTCACAGTATTTTAGAGTTGGGGTATCAAGAACCAGGGCACCATCAGTTTTAGGCCAGAGAGGAAAGATTTAATAGGAACCTGAGGGGCAATTTCTTTCACACAGAGGGTGGTGGCTATATGGAACATGCTACCAGAGGAGGACATTCAAAAGTCATTTGGACAGGTTCATGGATAGGAAAGGTTTAGTGGGATATGGGCCAAATGTGGGCAGATGGTACTAGTGTAGAAGGCACTAAATGGGACTAGTCTTTGTCTGCATCGGAACAATTGGCCAAAGGGCCTGTTTCTATATTTATGACTCTATGATTCAATGAATATTGGCAATGGGCAATAAATGGTGGCTCTGTCAGAGATGTCCACACCCAGTGAATGAATTCAGATGTCCACTGACTAGATAGAACTGACAAGGTAGACATGGAAAAGAAAGTTGGAAAGGGTGCAGGAAGGATTCACCAGGATGTCACCAGGATGGGCTCATTGGTTTGAGTTATAGGGTGAGATTGGATATGCAGAGACTATATCCTTTAGAGCGTAGGAGGCTGAGGGGTGACCTTATTGAGGTCTGCAAGATCATGAGGGACATGGGTAAAGTGGCAAGGGCATAGGCTTAAGGTGAGAGGGGAGATGTATAAGAGAGACCTCAGTGGCAACTCTCACTCAGAGGGTAGTCCGCACCTGGAATGAGCAACCAGATGAAGCTATAGAGCAGATGCAATTATGACTTTTAGGAGTCATTTGGACAGACGATGTTGTTCGTCTTTCACAGTCGAAGAAGACCATGACTGTAGTGTTTTTGTTTGTGGGTCTGGAGGTGACAGGTGAGACCGATCCGGGCCCGGAAGGCTGGCCCGCATATGGGACACAGTTGGGTGGGTGCTGCAGTTGAAGTGGCTCGAGCCTTGAGCGTGGCGCATTTCCTCTGAGTTTCTTCTCAGCTGCTCGCGCTCCTGTGGTGATCTTGCTTCGCCCAGTTGGCCGGTACGGGTCCTGAAGTCGCGGCTTGGATTAAAGTGAGGGAGAGTTGCCCAAATCGTCAGCCTCACTCTCTCGTCCCAGCCCATCTGGATCCAGTGACAAGACATAGTCAAGACGGCTGGCGATAGGTCAGGATGCATTGGATGGCCACCAGTGTTCTATGTGAACATAGCGCACTAATTGCGCTCCACGACGCTTTGCTGGGTCAACCCTCCTACCCGTTGGACCGCCAAATGGTGCTCTCCTCCGCATATTCCGCCGGATCCAGCCTTCACCTTTCCTGAATAAGGTAATCGCCACAAGGCAGTGGAGGTTTGCATTTGCTGTTTTCCTTCACCCCCTCCAGGGTGCTAAATGGAGGACGCCTGTGCGTGACTTTGTTTAACCATATAACCATATAACCATATAACAATTACCCCAGGTAATGCTAAAGAGAAAGTAAACAGAATGCAGAATATAGTGCTAAGGCGATAGAGAATAACCATATAACCATATAACAATTACAGCACGGAAACAGGCCCTCTCGGCCCTTCCAGTCCGTGCCGACCATTTGTTTTCCCCTAGTCCCATCTACCTGCACTCAGACCATACCCCTCCATTCCCTTCACGTCCATATACCTATAACGTGGGGAGACTGGTGCACAGGCAGTCACCCCACCGTCCGTGACAGATCTGGGTCAGGATCCGGTGGCACGGAGTCCAAGACGACCCTTTTCTGCTGCAGCCTTCATCCGCCTTCCCAGCCGTTGTGACGCTCCACTAAGGTCAGCCATCCATTGTCCTCCGCCTGTCCCACCGTTGAGGTCTTGGTTGGATTGCTCTTTGTCAGAGACCTCCCCCTCGACCTGCCACTGGACAGATACTGTATATAGAGTAGACAGCTGGTGGTCCTGCAGACAGGACATTGGGTCTTTATGCAACTTGGACTTTGAAACTGGTGGCAAAACCTGGCGCCTATGGTTTCAGTGGGCTATTTAGAGTAATAGAATCATAGAGTGTGGATGGGACATGAGCAAGTTGGGCCAAACGGCCTGATTCTGTGATGTACGAGTCATCAAATGAGTTTGATTGCTTGATTGAAGGACACAGTATGGAAATAGATCCTTCGGCCACTTTGAAATGTCCACACTGACCATCGCTCATCCACCCACACTGTGCGTATGTCATCCCACTTTCACATCTGCTCCCTACCATCTATGGGCAGGTTTGCAGAGGGCAATGAACCTACGAACACACACGTCTTTGGAATGTGGGAGAAAACCAGAGCACCCAGAGGAAATCCACACATTCACAGGAAGAACGTACAAACTCCACACAGCCAGCATCCGAGGTCAGGATCAATTCCGGGACTCTGGCGCTGTGAAACAGCAGCTCTACCTGCTGCACCACTGTGCCACTTTAAATTAGTATAAGGAAGACGTTCCATTGAAGATCAGTAAAGATCTTGGGTCTTGCATTTTCATTTTAATTCTTATTTATCAGGTGATAAACTAACATTATAATCACGGCCAATTTATTGAAATTGAAATCTAAATCAGGCAAAATCTTTCTCACTAGATGAACGCTTAAGAAATGAAAGCACAAGCAAATGTCATCACTTTCATCACAAATGTCATCACTTTCGGCAAATAATTGACATTTCTTTGTGCAGATTATTTAGTAAAGTATGTTTGAGTGATCTTCCACCATGGGACCCAGGCCCCAACTAGCGAGAGACCCTTTGAAGTGCATCAACAGCGATCCCAAGCTTCATTTACAGTTGTACACTATTTATAAGTAGTGAGACAATGCAATTGTAAATAAATCAGGAAATAATGTACACATGTAGAACCCCTGGAAGTTTCCTGTTTTTGCATTTGTTTAAGTTTGTTCAATGTAACCGCAATATTTACAGAAATTAAAACAGTACAAGTTTGATTTTGGTTGATTTTGAAGAGCAGTAGATATCATGGGAGTGATTTTAACCCAACCTGCTGGTGGGGTGAAAGGGATAGGATCACATTGGCCAATTTGCTGCACACCTTGAGTGATTTTTCACTAGTGGGAGAGTGCAGGACCAGAGGCCTTAGCCTCAGAATAAAAGGATGTACCTTTAGAAAGGAGGTGAGGAAGAATTTATTTTGTCAGAGGGTGGTGAATTTGTGGAATTAATTGCCACAGAAGGCTGTGGAGGTCAAGTAGATATTTTTAAGGTGGAGACTGATAGATTCTTGATTAGTTCAGGTGTCAGGGGCTGTGGGGAGAAGACAGGAGATTGGGATGAGAGGGAAAGAGAGATCAGCTGATTGAATGACAGAGTAGATGCGATGGGCCGAGTGGCCGAATTTTGCTCCTGTAGCGTATGAATTTATCATAATTTCAAAAGGGAATATAATTAGACTGGCTGTATATAGAGGGGCTGAGTTAATCCTGCTGGATTAGGATTGAATCCTACATCACAGAGCAATGTTATGCAGACCAGCAACTCTTTGCCAGTTCCAGTCTTAAATCAAACTCCCTGATCTGATGAAATTCCATCCTCTTGAAATCTCTTCTGATCTAAATTGATGGAGCTACACAAAGGGCTTCATTTTCCTGCCCCTTTCCATCAGAACTACAGCATTATATTCCTTCCAAACTATCACTCAGTTCCCTCTCTCTTCTGGCAATTAGGGTGGGAAGTTTGAATTCATACAGTCCTACAGTGTTGAAACAGGCCCTTCGGCCCAACTTGCATCACTGGCCAACATGTCCCATCTACACTAGTCCCACCTGCCTGCGCTTGGTCCATATCCAAACCTGTCCTATCCATGTACATGTCTAATGGTTTCTTAAATGTTGGGATAGTCCCAGCATCAACTATCTCAATGGCAGCTTGTTCCATACATCCACCACCCTTTGTGTGAAAAAGTTACCCCTCAGATTCCGATTACATCTTTTCCCCTTCACCTTGAACCTATGTCCCCTGGTCCTCGATTCCCCGACTCTGGGCAAGAGATTCAGTGCATCGAATTAGCCAAACACTAGTGTTAACGAGCAAAACGACAAAGCTACACGGCAGCATCTCTGAGAGTTTGGAGTTTAGTTTATTGCCACGTGTACGTTGGGCCCTAACCAGTCAGTGGAAAGATAATCCATGATTACAATCGAGCTGCCTACGGTGCAGAAATACATGGTGAAAGGAATAACGTAAATAATGTTTAGTGCAAAAAGTCCAGAAAAGTTTGATTAAAGATAGTCCGAGCGTCTCCAATGAGGTAGATGGTAGTTCAGGACTGGTCTCTAGTTGTTGGTAGGGTGGTTCGGTTGTCGGTTTGAATGGTTTTACTAAAAATTCACATTATTTCTCTTTTTCCAGCTTTCCTAACTTTTCTTGATTCATCTGATTAACATATAACCATATAACCATATAACAATTACAGCAATTACAACAATTACAGATTCTTCTTTCTCCTTTCAATTGAAATTCTTGTTGTTCATTATGTTATCTACTGAGTACCATGTTCACACACCTGTTGTGCTGCTCCAAGGACGAATTTCATTGTTCTGTTTTGGAACATATGACAGTGAAACACTCGACTTCTCTCTTTTCATTACATTGCAAGATGACACTCTGTACTCTGACTCATCCAAAAGTCATTTCTCAAATGAGATGAGAAATGGTTTATTTTTATTTTTTAATTCTATTTTTTCATTTCCTGAAGAAATTACTGTACAAGCACTATATCCAAGAAATGAGTAGTTGGATTTTAAGGCCCAGAAGCCAAAATAAAGTCGCTCTGAAAAGACTTGCAGTCCCTGTTCACTTTTTGCTCTTTTTACTCTTGAAATAGGCCACATATGCTGATAGGGTCATAGGGTCATACAGTGGTACAGTGTGGAAACAGGCCCTTTGGCCCAACTCGCCCACACCGGCCAACAATGTCCCAGCTACACTAGTCCCACTTGCCTGCGCTTGGTCCATATCCCTCCAAACCTGTCCTATCCATGTATCTGTCGAACTGTTTCATAAACGATGGGATAGTTCCAGCCTCAACTACCTCCTCTGGCAGCTTGTTCCATACACCCACCACCCTTTGTATGAAAAAATTACCCCACGGATTCCTAGTATATCTTTTCCCCTTCACCTTGAACCCAAGTCCTCTGGTCCTCGATTCCCCTACTCTGGACAAAAGGCTGTGCATCTACCCGATCTATTCCTCTCATGATGTTATACACCTCTATAAGATCTCCCCTCATCCTCCTGTGCTCCATGAAATAGAGACCCGGCCTACTCAACATCTCCCTACAGCTCATACCCTTTAGTCCTGGCAACATCCTCGTAAATCTTTTCTGAATCCTTTCAAGCTTGATAATAGCTTTCCTATAACATGGTGCCCAGAACTGAACACAATATTCTAAATACGGTCTCACTAATGTCTTATACAACTGCAACATAACCTCTCAACTTATATACTCAATACTCTGACTGATGAAGGCCAAAGTGCCAAAAGCCTTTGTGACCACCTTATCTACCTGCGACTCGACCTTCAAGGAACCATGCACCTGTACTCCTAGATCCCTCTGCTCTACAACACTACCCAGAGGCCTACCATTAACTGTGTAGGTCCTGCCCTTGTTCGATTTCCCAAAATGCAACACCTCACATTTTTCTGTATTAAATTCCATCAACCATTCCTCCGCCCACCTGGCCAATCGATCCAGATCCTGCTGCAATCGTTCACAACCATCTTCACTATCTGCAAAACCACTAACTTTGTATCATCAGCAAACTTGCTTATCTTGCCCCGTATGTTCTCATCCAAATCATTGATGTAGATGACAAACAGTAACGGGCCCAGCACCGAACCCTGAGGCACACCACTAGTCACAGGCCTCCACTCTGAGAAGCAACCTTCCACTATCACCCTCTGCTTCCTTCCATGGAGCCAATTTGCTATCCATTCAGCTATCTCTCCTTGGATCCCATGCGATCTAACCTTCCAGTGCAGCCTACCATGCGCAACCTTGTCGAACACCTTACTAAAGTCCATGTACACAACATCTACAGCTCTGCCCTCATCAACCTTTAAGGTCAAGTCTTCAAAAAATTCAATGAACTTTATGTGACACGACCTCCCACGTACAAAACCATGCTGACTATCCCTAATCAGCCCTTGCCCATCCAAATGCGTGTATAACCCATCCCTCAGAATACTCTCCAGTAACTTACCAACTACAGATGTTAAGCTCACCGGCCTATAGTTCCCAGCATTTCCCCTGCAGCCCTTCTTGAAAAGAGGTACAACATTTGCCACCCTCCAGTCTTCCGGCACCTCTCCTGTATTTAAGGATGACTCGTAAATTTCAACCAAAGCTCCCGCAATTTCCTCTCTAGTTTCCCGCAATGTCCTCAGATATATCTTATCAGGCCCTGGAGATTTGTCTACCTTCAAACACGACAGTGCCTTCAGTACTTCTTCGACTGTAACCTTGACTGCTCTCAAGGCACTTCCAGTGACTGCTCCAATTTCCTCCATCCTACTGTCTTTTTCCTCAGTAAATACAGAGGAGAAATACTCATTTAGGACCTTGCCCATCTCCTGTGGCTCCACACAGAGGTGACCGCTTTGATTCCTGAGAGGTCCCACTCTCTCTAGTTACCCTTTGTCCACTTATGTATTTATAAGATCTTTTGGGATTGTCCTTAATGCTACTCACCAGAGCTATCTCCTGGCCCCTTTTTGCCCTTCTGGTCTCCTTTTCTAGTTTACTCCTTAGTTCCCGAAACTCCTCCAGGGATGCACTTGATCCCAGCTGCCTATACCTGTCCCATGAGTCCTTCTTGTTTTTGACCAACGTCTCAATTTCCCTCGTCAGCCAAGCTTCCTTACGTTTGCCTGCTTTGCCCTTCACTCTAACGGGGACGTACACATCCTGAGCTTTCTTCAGTACACTTTTAAAAACATCCCACTTGGCCGATGTTCCTTTCCCCTCTAATAACCTCGAGCGAGACCTTCTCTCATACCCTCAAAGTTGGCCTTACCCCAGTTGAGCATTTGGACCCTCTCCGTCCTCATCTATAACTATCTTAAACTTAATCGAACTGTGGTCACCGTTTCCAAAAGGCTCCTCCACACACACTTCATTAACTTGCCCTTCCCAATTTCCTAATACTAGATCCAGCGATGCCCTCTCACATGTGGGGCCTCCCTGAACATTTTTGAGGAATTGCACCCCATGTAAACCCTTCACGCTATGATTTTCCCAGTCTATATTGGGAAAGTTAAAATCTTCTACTACAACAACCTTATTTGACCTGCAGCGGTCTGCAATCTCCCAGCACATTTGGTCTTCTAATTCCCGTTGACTATTCGGGGGTCTGTAGTACACCCCCAACAAGGTGATCATCCCTTTCTTGTTCCTCAGCTCCACCCATATAGCCTCTAGCCGAAAGTCCATAATGTCACCTCTGAACACAGCCGTGACATCCTCCTTAACTAACAATGCAATCCCCCCTCCTCTTTTACCCTCACCCCTGTCTCTCCTGAAGCTCCTGTACCCCACAACATTGGGCTGCCAGTCCTGCCCCTCCCTTAACCAGGTTCAGTCATGGCTACAACATCCCAATCGCTCGTACCCATCCATGCCCCAAGCTCATCCGCCTTACCCGCCGGGCCCCTTACATTAAAATGCATGCAGTTTAAACCAACCATCCTTCCTTGCTCTCTGCCTTTCACCTGCCTACTCTGTCCACTAACCTTTCCCACACCACCCTCCATACCATCTTCTAGCCCCTCACGTGCCTCTGTCCTGCACGAGATCCCACCCCCCTGCCAATCTAGTTTAAACCCTCCCGCGTAGCATTAGCAAACCTTCCCGCTAGGATGTTGGTCCCCCTCCAGTTTAGGTGCAACCTGCCCCTTTTATAGGTCACCCCTGCCCCGGAGGAGATCCCAATTATCCAGAAATCTGAGTTCATGCCCCCTGCACCAACTCCTCAGCTGTACATTCATGTCCTCTATCTTCCAATTCTCACCTTTACTAACACGAGGGACTGGAAGCAATCCTGAGATCATCACCCTGCAATTCTTCTGCCAAATTCCGTAAACTCGTGTTGCAGAGTTTAAGTGACCTCCTTCCTCTTCCTATATCATTTGTGCCAACATTCACAACAACCTCCGGCTGCTTCCCCTCTTGAGGATGCCGAGCAGACGCTCCGAGACGTCCTGGACCCCCCACCAGGGAGGCAACACACCATCCTGGAGTCTCGCCTGTTGCCGCAGAATCTCCTGTCCGCACCTCTGACGATGGAGTCTCCCACTACTGTGGCTCTGCCTGACGTCACTCTTCCCCATTGAGTCTTGGCACCAGGATTGGAATCACAGCCCTGGCTACCACTCAATCTTGTTATGTCATCCACTCCCAAGAGGGTGTACCTGTTTTCAGTAGGTTCAGCCACCGGGGTCTCCTGCACCCCACGTTCACTCCTCTCTCTCACAGTCGCCCACCTTCGCTCTTCCTGTATCCTTGGAGTGGCAACCTCACTGTAGGTCTTGTCCAGGAAACTCTCGTTTTCTCGGATGGCCCTGGGGTCATCCAGCTGCTGCTCCAGTTCCCCAACACGTTCATTCCGGAGCTGCACCTGGACACAATTTATGCAGGTGTAGTTTCCAGAAGCACAAGCAGTGTCCCTGACTTCCCACATCCTACTGGAAACACACTAGCGACATACAAACATAGAAAATAGGAGCAGGAGGAGGCCATTTGGCCCTTCGAGCCAGCACCGCCATTCATCCAGTCAGTAACCCGTGCCTGCCTTCTCATAGAAACATAGAAACAAAGAAAATAGGTGCAGGAGGAGGCCATTCGGCCATTCGAGCCAGCACCGCCATTCATTGTGATCATGGCTGATCGTCCCCTATCAATAACCCGTGCCTGCCTTCTCCCCAGATCCCTTGATTCCGCTAGCCCCTAGAGCTTTATCTAACTCTCTTTTAAATTTATCCAGTGCTTTTCTCTGCTGCCTCCTGCACCAGATAATTCCTCAAATTCACAACTCTCTGGGTGAAAATGTTTTGTCTCATCTCAGTTTTAAATGGCCTCACTTTTATTCTTAGACTGTGGCCCCTGGTTCTGGACTCCCCCAACATTGGGAACATTTTTCCTATATCTAGCTTGTCCAGTTCTTTTATAACTTTATATGTTTGTATAAGATCCCCCCTCAGCCTTCTAAATTCCAGTGAAAACAAGCCCAGTCTTTCCAATTTTTCCTCATATGACAGTCCCGCCATCCCGAGGTTATCATGAACCTACGCTGCACTGCCTCAATGGCAAGGATGTCCTTCCTCAAATTAGGAGATCAAAAGTGCACATAATACTCCAGATGTGGTCTCACCAGGGCCCTGTACAACTTCAGAATGACCTATTGACTCCTATACTCAAAGTGCTCTCGTTATGAGGCTGTACCCACTTGCCTGCCATTTCTTTCGTGTACAAAACAAATCACATATTTTGAACCTTGCCTCAGCCTCCTCGTGAAAGACTCACACGTTACTCACCAAGGCACTTCCCCTCAACAAGGCCACTCGCAAATAGGTCGCTACGCTACAGCTGCACTTCTTCATCTGTTACCTAATCAACTACTTTGGGGCTAATTTGTAAATTACTTGAACCTGGGTCTTTGATGCTCTTTATAAATCTTTGTGAAAAATAGATCAGCCATGATGGACTCATTGGGCTGAATAGCCAAATTCTGCTTCTATACCTTATGGTCTTATGGTCTCAGAAGTCAACATTTCAGGTGGCGACCCTGCATCAGGACCACACATTAGCAGTTCTTGCAGCGTTTGTTTTTTGTTCCAAATTCTGGCACCAGCAATCTCTTCCGTCTTCATCAGTCATACCACAAGCAGCTCTGTGTACAACACCTAAGGGTGTTGTAACCTGTGAGAGGAGCGATGGAGCGATGTACTCAGAGGGTGTAGGAAGGAACTGCAGGTGCTGGTTTACACCAAAGATGGACACAAAATGCTGGAGTAACTCAGCATCTCTGGATGGGTGGCCGCCACCCATTCCTTCTATACAGAGATGCTGCCTGTTCCGCTGAGTTACTCCAGCATCTTGAGTCCATCCTTACTCAGAGGGTGTGCAGTTATATGGAGGGACTGGAGGAATTGGGTGCTACTCCTATGAGGAAACGCAGTCAGGGAGATTGGATAAAGATGTTTTAAATTCTATCACGCCGGATCTGAAAGAGTGAATAAGGAGAAACCATTCCCAGTAACAGAAAACGACAAGGTGATTTGACGAAAGGAATTGGGCAGCATGATGACATCATTAAGATCAGAATTATCACAGGAGCAGAATTAGGCGATTTGGCCCATTGAGTCTACTCCATCATTCGATCATAGCTGATCTATCTTACCGTCTCAACCCCGGTCTCCTGCCTTCTCCCCGTAACCTTTGACGCCATTACAAATGAAGAACCCGCTTTAAAACTCCGCTTTAAAAATTCCCAATGACGGCCTCTCGCCATCTGCAGCGATGAATTCCACAGATTCACCACCCTAGGGCTAAAGAAATTCCTCTTCATCTCCATTCAAAGGTATATTGTTTCTATCCATTCCCTCCCCAGATGCTGCCTGGCTGACCGAGCCCACATCGACCAGCGATCCCGGTACACTAGCACCATCGTACATGCACTGGGGGCAATGTACAATATTCACCAAAGCCAATTAACCCACAAAGCTGCACGTCCTTGGAGTGTGTGAGGAAACCAGTGCACCCGGAGAAAACCCACGCGGTCACGGGACAATGTACAAACTACTTACAGACAGCATCCGTAGTCAGGATCTATGTTGAGTTTAGTTTAGAGACACGGCGCGGAAACAGGCCCTTTGCCCCACTGGTCCACGCCGACCAGCGATCCCCGCATATTAACACTATCCTACACACACTCGGGACAATTTTTACATTTTTACAGGCCAATTAACCTACAAACCTGCACGTGGGAGGAAACCGAAGATCTCGGAGGAAACCCACACGGTCATGAGGGGAAGGTACAAACTCCATACAGGCACATCCGTAGTTAGGATTGAACCCGGGTCTCCGGCGCTCCAAGCGCTGTAAGGCAGCAACTCTACCGCTGTGCCACCTGCCGCAATTACAATTGTCTACTGTTTCTATCCATCCCGCCTACAGATGGTGACAAAATTAGCTGCTTTACTCCTGTGCTTTCCATCATCTGCAGACCCTTGTGCCAACATGATGTTTCTGGTGCAGCAAGCTGTGACGATGAGGACACTTGCTACCTATCATCGCTGCAGAAGGTCTGTCGGTGACCCATTGCTTGGAAAGCGGATCAACGGTTGAAGGGGAAAAAAACATGCAGGTCTACGGGATTGGCGGTGGTGCGGGGATGGGGGGTGGGGGAAGGAATGAGGAGTGGGAATCATTGGAAGGCTCTTGGCATGAGGGGTAAAATGGATTCCTCCTTTGCATATCCTTCAATGAATCTGACCTGTTGTCCAAAGGCCAGTGAAATTCTTGGAACAGCTTTCTAAAGAGCTTTGTGGAGAGCTCAGCACAGAAGCACAACTCCCTGTGAAAGGGTCAATGATGATTTCCTTTTTTTTTTCCCCCACTCAGTCGCACAATGAATAATGTTGCCCCCACTGCTTCCCTGGCCCTCCTTGGTTGCTTTCCTCTTCAGTGGAGCCAATGATTCAGTTTGTTCAGCATCGCATTTCTTTCACGACCAAAACTGGCAGTCACACAGCAGACTAAATGCTGCCCTTTATACTTTTTTTTTTTTTTTCCTTTCTCTCATTCCTTGATGCTCAAATATCCAAATATCTAAAGACCAGGAGCCAAACGCACATCACTGCCACAGTGCTTAGCAGTAGCGACTCTGGCGTCGCTGGTCTCAATGAGTCATTAATCCCTCACCCCCACCAAACCTGGCTCTTGCAAACACTTCTTTTTTTGTTGTTGAGTGGAGGGGCGTGGGGAGGACGGGGGGGGGGGGGGGGGGGGGGGGGGGGGGGTGGTGAGGGGGCTTCTGGTCAGTATGGAAAATAACAGCTTGGCGCTGGAAAAGGGGCAGAAGGATTCGTTCCGTTGCGATGAGAGGACGGAGTAGATATCCCAGACAGTGAGACGGGAGTGAAACGGAATACTAGAACTCACTGAGCCTGCCTTATAATGAACTCGGATCCAGTGAAACACTATTTGCAGCGGATAAATAAACATGTCTGCGTTCCCCTGTAAAAGAACGGAAAAATCAGGAATATCGCTGTCATGAAATTACTGCCACTTACAGTGGAAATCTGAGTTCCAATCTTCCTCTAATTAAGCCCTTAAGTAGCAGAGGAATGTACCGCATGCAGCAGGGAAACCTGGAGCCTCGAGGCACAGACCACTTTATCTTTGTCGGCGCAGTGTCCAAATCTCTTAATTACACTTTTAATATGTGTTTATTCGAGTTCGAGTGCAGGAAATGGGTAATTTTCGGATTGCAGTCTTCTTTATTTTGGTGGGTCTCGGGTCACGTGGCAAACCGAGGGAAGTGGAGGAAATCCCTTTGGGACAATCATCCCTGTTTGCCTACTGCTGCTGGTGGCGCCGTCGTTGGAAGTGAAGCTAAACCGGCTGCTTGCTCGGTACGTACAGTCACCACACGCACAGGCCGTTGGCTTTACTATGTGGCGGAATCTTGAAGTGAATGGAGGGAAAACAAATTGGATCACCTTTAGTCAGAGGGTGGTGAATCTGTGGAATTCTTTGCCACAGAAGGCTGTGGAGGCCAAGTCAGCGGATAATTTTTAGGCAGAGATCGATAAATTCTTGATTAGTATGGGTGTCAGAGGTTATGGGGAGAAGGCAGGAGAATGGGGTTAGGAGGGAGAGATCAGCTATGATTGAATGGGGGAGTAGACTTGATGGGCTGAATGGCCTAATTCTACTCATTTTCCTTATGATATTATGACCTTACGACCTCCAGATTCAAACAAATCATCTGCAGATTCAGGGACAGTTTCTTCCCAGCTGTTATCAGGCAACTGAATCATCCCACCACAACCAGAGAGCAGTCCTGAATTGCTATCTTCCTCATTGGTAACCCTCAGACTATCCTTGATCGGACTTTACTGGCTTTACCTTGCACTAAATGTTATTCCCTTATCAAGTATCGCTACACTGTAAAATGGATCGATATTAATCATGTATTGTCTTACCGGTTATTGGAAAGCATACAACAAAAAATGTTTCACTGTACCACAGTAGGCTGTGGAGGCCAAGTCAATGGATAATTTTAAGGCAGAGATAGATAGATTCTTGATTAGTACGGATGTCAAGGGCTCTGGGGGTAGGCAGGAGAATGGGGTTAGGAGGAAGAGATAGATAAGCCATGATTGACCGGCGGAATAGACTGATGGGCCGAATGGCCTAATTCTGCTCCTATCACATATGACCTTTATGACCTTATGTACCTCGTTACACGTGACAATGAACTGAACTGGACTGAACTGAAACCATGTGAGAGATACTTGGCAAAGGATTGGGAATTAGGAGCAAATGAGTTGGGGTAAAATGAACCTTCACGATTGGCATTTGAGTTCCAAGGTGTTCTCATCGTATGTGTGGAGATACCAACGTAAGGAGTGGAGAGGTGTCCATCACTAAGATTGGAAGTACAAACCTGTCTTTGCTTCAGTATCAGTGGAGAAAGGAACTGCAGAGGGTGGTATCTACCGAAGATAGACACAAAGTGCTGGAGTAACTCAGCGAGGCCGGCAGAATCTCTGGAGAAAAAGGATGGGTGACGTTTCTGGTCGAGTTTGAAGAGGCGGACGTCAGTGTCATCATCATCGGCAGTCCCGGGGAGGGGGTGAGAGGAGGATTTTAAGAGGTGAGGTTCGTCGGCAACAGCCATCTTTCCGATTCAACATCAGCCCAGGGTAAGTCAGGTCCAGAGGCCAGAGCACACCTAACAAGGTTGACAACACAGGGAATAGATGAGGAACTATCAACATTGAGCATGAATTCCATGGTATCTCTGGGCATCAGCGCCAAACACGGGCAAAAAAACCCCTGATGATTGGCACTTACTATTCCACTCAGCTGATGAATCAGTGCCTCTCCACGAGGTCACCTTCAGTTTGAGACCCATATCCTAGGCTCTGTTATCATTGAGTTAGTTACTGCAAGTATCCATGATCCAGCATGTACGCTGCCTGTTACCTGTAGCAGCTTGGTGGTACCCTCACTGAGCTACCAACTTGGATAGATTAGAGTCAGGCTCAAGAGTGATCAAGCCAGCAGGATTGCATGCTAGCTGTATTTGAATCATATGTTCGTAAGTTCTAGGAGCAGAATTAGGCCATTCAGCCCATCAAGTCTACTCCGCCATTCAATCATGGCTGATCTAACTTTCCCTCTCAACCCCATTCTCCTGCCGTCTCCCTATAAACACTGACACTCTTACTGATCAAGAATCTATCAATATCAATAGACAATAGACAATAGGTGCAGGAGGAGGCCATTCGGCCCTTTGTGCCAGCACCGCCATTCAATGTGATCATGGCTGATCATCCCCAATCAGTACCCTGTTCCTGCCTTCTCCCCATATCCCCTGATTCCACTTATCGATCTTAAAAATATCCATTGACAGCCTCCACAGCCTTCTGTCGCAATAAATTCCACAGATTCACCAGCCTTTGACTAAAGAAAGTTCTCCTCATCTCCTTTCTAAAGGCAAGTTATTTTATTCTGATGCTGTGGCCTCTGTTCCTAGACTATCCTACTATCTTCAATCTATCCAAGCCTTTCACTATTCGGTAAGTTTCAAAGAGATCCCTCCTCATTCTTCTAAACTCCAGCATGCACAAGCCCGAGTGCCTTCAAATGCTCCATAGCTTAACCCAATCTTTCCTGGGATCATTCTTGTAAACCTCCTCTGGTCCCTCTCCAGGATCAGCGCATCCATCCTCAGATATGGGGCCCAGAACTGCTCAATATACTCCAAATGCAGCCAGACCAGGGCCTTATAGAGCCTCAGCATTACATCCCTGTTTTTGTATTCCAGATGGTAGGCCAAGATTGCTGTGTAGTTGGTGACAGGACGGTTCTGTTCCCTGATAACAGCTGGGAAGAAACTGTCCCTGAATCTGGAGGTGTGCATTTTCACACTTCTGTACCTCTTGATGGGAGAGGAGAAAAGAGGGAGTGTCTGGGGTGAGACTCATCCTGTTGTTATACTGGCAGAGAGCCAGTCTAGCTTCAATGAGGAGCATTAACCATCACACCAGAGGCTCCATAAAGCACAATTAAAAATAAAACGTGAATCAGGCTAAGCAATAAAACAGAACTGTATGTTTGCGAAACAGAAACAAAACGTGTGATATAGACAGAGCTAAGCAATTCTAAAAGCAATCAATAAGATCATAGCTGACCTGATCTTTGGCCTCATATTTACTTTTGGCAACACGGTGGTGCCACGGTCGGGTTGCTGCCTCACCGCACCAGAGTCCCGGGTTCGATCCTGTGACCCCGTGGGTTTTCACCGGGTGTTCCGGTTTCCTCCCACATTCCAAAGATGTGAAAATACCATCTTCCAAGCGTTTTCACCGAAAACGGTCTCCATTGGAGTCAATACTCTTTTCCTTTGCCAATCCCACCTTCTGGAAATCTGTTGTCTTTTTCCAATTTTGGCATTTGATGTGTAGTTGCTTTTGATAAAATCAGCAGAATCTGTTCATCTCCCGAGGGCGTCACGTTGGTGCAGTGGTAGAGTTGCTGCCTGACAGCACCAGATTCAATCCTGACTATGGGTGCTGTCCTTATGGAGTTTGTACGTTCTCCCTGTGAGCATGTGGGTTTTATCCTGGGTGCTCTGGTCTCCTCCCACACTCCAAAGATGCACAGGTCTGCAGGTTAATTTGGTAAAGATTGTAAATTGTCCCTAGTGTGTAGGATAGTTCTAGTGTACGGGGATCGCTGGTCGGCGCGGACTCGGTGGGCTACAGAGCCTGTTTCCATTCTGTGTCACTAAACTATAAACTGAACTAAGCTAAAATTCTTGCCCATAACCTCATCTCCCACCTCAGCCACGCTCCCCACCCCTTACCTGCCATCCTTGCTAACAATTGATTTCTGGTTTTGTTTTACAATAGATCAGTTCTGGCATTATTGAATTAGCGGTTCCTGCATTATAATAGTCCAATATGTTTAATTAGCTATAAAGTGCTTCAGGACATCCTGAGAGCACAATATAAGTGCAAGCTCTTTGTTTCTTCTTTGATGAAGGAGAGCATTTACTGATAATAACATGGCACAGCACCAGCAGCAAGTGTAGAAACAAGGAACTGCAGATGCTGGTTAATAAACAAAAGGACACAAAGTGCTGGATTAACTCAGCAGGTCTCTGGAGAACATGGATAGGTGACGTTTCGGGTCGAGAACATTGTTCCTTTAATGATCTATCTGTACATTGTGGGTGGCTCGATTGTAATCATGTATTGTTTAGTTTACTTTACTGATACATCGTGGAAACAGGCCCTTCGGCCCACCGACCAGCGATCCCTGCACCCTAACACTATCCTACACACACTAGGGACAATTTACATTTGTATCAGGCCAATTAACCTACAAACCTGTACGTACGCCTTTGGAGTAACATAGAAACATAGAAATTAGGTGCAGGAGTAGGCCATTCAGCCCTTCGAGCCTGCACCGCCATTCAATATGATCATGGCTGATCATCCAACTCAGTATCCCGTACCTGCCTTCTCTCCATACCCTCTGATCCCCTTAGCCACAAGGGCCACATCCAACTCACTCTTAAATATAGCCAATGAACTGGCCTCAACTACCTCTGTGGCAGAGAGTTCCAGAGACTCACCACTCTCTGTGTGAAAAAAGTCTTTCTCATCTCGGTCTTAAAGGATTTCCCCTTATCCTTAAGCTGTGACCCCTTGTCCTGGTCTTCCCCAACATCGGGAACAATCTTCCTGCATCTAGCCTGTCCAACCCCTTAAGAATTTTGTAAGTTTCTATAAGATCCCCTCTCAATCTCCTAAATTCCAGAGAGTATAAACCGAGTCTATCCAGTCTTTCTTCATAAGACAGTCCTGACATCCCAGGAATCAGTCTGGTGAACCTTCTCTGCACTCCCTCTATGGCAATAATGTCCTTCCTCAGATTTGGAGACCAAAACTGTACGCAATACTCCAGGTGTGGTCTCACCAAAACCCTGTACAACTGAAGTAGAACCTCCCTGCTCCTGTACTCAAATCCTTTTGCTATGAAAGCTAACATACCATTCGCTTTTTTCACTGCCTGCTGCACCTGCATGCCTACTTTCAATGACTGGTGTACCATGACACCCAGGTCTCGCTGCATCTCCCCTTTTCCTAATCGGCCACCATTTAAATAATAGTCTGCTTTCCTGTTTTTGCCACCAAAGTGGATAAGTGCCACCAAAGTGGAGTGTGGTAGGAAACCGAAGATCTTGGAGGAAACCCACACGGGTCACGGGGAGAGCGCACAAACTCCGTACTGGCAAACACCCGTAGTCAGAATCGAACCCGGGTCTCTGGCGCTGTAAGGCAGCAACTCCACCGCTTGCGCCACCGTTCCGCCCTGACTTTCTGCTGACTGGTTAGCACTCAGCAGAAGCTTTTTGCTGTACCTTGGTACACGTGACAATAAACTAAACCAAACCACAGTCTGAGGCAGCACTAGCAACAGGCCGTATACATATTCTAATCTTCATTTAATCCAACATTGTTAACTCCATGTCTCACCAGAATACACACTAAGAAATGGTCTAATGCGTAAATTATATAATGACGAGAAGTCACTTTACAATTGGAATGTAATGGAATGGAGTATTTTATTGTCTCATGTTATATGTTATATGGTTATATGTGACAAGGCAAAGTGAGATTCTCTGCTTGCATACCCAAGGTATACAAGTAGCGGTCACCTACAGCGCTAACAAGTTACAAAGTACACCGGCTCCTAAAGTATACCAGCACCAACAAACATAGAGTCATGTAGTCAAGCAGAACCTTCGTCCGAATTGTAAATGCTGACCAAGACACCCCCCATCTAAACAAGTCCCATTTATCCTTTTTTCTATCCATGTACCTGTCCAAATGTATTTTAAATGTTGTTATGGAACCTATCTTCCTTTTGTATCCTCGGGATGTCTCAATTGACAATCAATGAAGCATTGGAAAGTGGACCTATTTTTGGTATGTAACATTGTAAGTAATAAATAATTTTGTCTATTTCGGACTAATAATAGTGTCTAATAATTTAGATGCAGCCATTGATTCAAAACAGGAAACAAAAATTACTGGGTAGGAAAGAACTGCAGATGCTTTTTTACATGGAAAACAAATTCAAAATGCTGGAGTAACACAGCAGGTCAGGCAGCATCTCTGTCGAAAAGGATTGGATGAGGTTTCGGGTCGAAAAGAAGAGTTCCGACCTGAAACATCACCTACTCATTTTCTCCAGAGAAGCTGCCGAAACTGCTGAGTTACTCCAGCATTTTGAGTAAAGTTTAAATTGGATTAGAGTTTGTTTCCTATAGTTAACGATTCAGCAATATGTTGGCATATTGTATATTGTATAATTTATGCTGATGCACACATGTAATATATACAATATTGAAACTCTTATATTGACTGTGTGAGACAAGTGAACTCTGAAGTTCACTGCCTCACATTTTACTTTCGACATGCGGATCGGCATGGCAACATGAAACCTTTTTGGAGAAAGAGCCTAAATTACTGGAGTGCATAGACTGTAGCAGTGTGTCTGAATCAGCTGGGTGACCAACGTGTAGACAGAGCGGAGCGGGAGTGCAAATCATAACCAAAACTGAAGGAAAATAGAGGGATCATATTGCAGAAGTGCAGGAAACAAAGTCACAATTTCTCAACCCGACTACCTCAGCTCTGTTTAATAAATCTTTCACCACCCGTATATAAATTGACCAGGAGCGCCTTGCTTGAGCTCCAGTATGATTAAACAAAGTCGAACAGCGTTAGCCTCAGCTACCTTAACGAGATGATGGGCAGATCCATCAGGTGCCTGGCTGGACATTGGGTCCATGATCATGACTGCTCCATTGAGACAAAGACAAGTGCAAAGTGCTGTAACGGTGTGACTTCTTGCCATTAAGGGGAAAGGGGAAAGGGGAACCGACAGTGCCTCTGTTGCACAATCTCTACCTGTGCAAGCTCAGGAAATGATGTAATTTGAGAACCCTCATAAAAACTGCAGGTCGTATACTATTCTCTTTGGGGGAAATCTATTGGCTTTCCTGGATCCAGTGGTCGACATAAACAGTTTCCCTGAACTTTGCAGTCAGCATTTTTGTCTTAGCTGAAAGAACCAAGAATACCTCCAGATTCAGGGGCAGTTTCTTCACGGCTGTTATCAGGCGACTGAACCAATCCTATCACCAACTAGAGAGCGGTCCTGACCGACCATCTACTACATTGGAGACCCTCGGGCTATCTTTAATCGGACATGACTGGGCTTTATCATATACTGAACATTATTCCCTTTATCCATGTTATTCCCAGTGTATCTGTGCACTGTGGACTGCTTCATTGTAATCATGAATAGTCTTTCCGTTGTCTTCCCATTCTACTGGCTGGATAGCACGCAACAAAAATGGCTTTCACTGTACCTTGGTGCACGTGACAATGAATTAACTAAATTAAACTAGTGAGTAACAAAAGTTGCCTGGTTTAAGATGTCCATCAATTGTAAGAGAAACGGTAGAGGAGACGAGAGAACTGCGTTTGAGTCTCACCTGTTCAGTTCAGTTTCAGTTCAGTTTATTGCCATGTACGGCGGAGAGCCTTTGCTGCGTGCAAACCAGTCGGCGGTAAGACAATACATGATTACAATCGAGCCATTAACGGTGTAAGGGAATAACGTTTGGTGCAAAGTGCAGCCTGTGGTTTTCTGCTGGGATTGCACAGATTGCACAAGTTCATAAACAGTTCCAGGTCAGAGCGAACCCTGCAGTTTCCATTGATGGAGGAAATTTGATTTTACCTTAAAAGTGGAAACTCTTCTTCTTCTTCTTCTTGCGTATGGCGTGCACGGCCTAAAGTTGTAGGGCAACTCGTTCTATTTGATCTTATTTGATTGTGCACGCCGGGTTGATTGCATTCGTTGAAACAGGGCGGACCACGTGCAGGTTGCAATCTTCTCTCTGTCACAGAGCTATTGAAGTCAAGTCGGATAGAACAGTCAGAACAAGTTAGATAGAGCTCGTGGGGCTAGCGGATTCCATCATCATCATCAAGTACGTTGACCCCATCATCAAGTTCGTTGACGACACCACTGTTGTGGGACGTATCATTGATGGTGACGAGTCAGAGTATAGAAGTGAGATCGACCGACTGACCAAATGGTGCCAGCACAATAACCTGGCCCTCAACACCAGCAAAACCAAGGAACTGATTGTGGACTTTGGAAGGGGTAGGATGGGGACCCACAGTCCCGTTTACATCAACGATAGATCCCTTCGATGGTGGAAAGGGTCAAGAGCTTCAAATTCCTGGGCGTGCACGTTTCCGAAGATCTTTCCTGGTCCCAGCACACTGATGCAATCATAAAGAAAGCTCATCAGCGCCTCTACTTCCTGAGAAGATTACAGAGAGTCGGCACGTCAAAGAGGACTCTCTCGAACTTCTCCAGGTGCACAGTAGCGAGCATGCTGACCGGTTGCATCGGCAACTTGAACGTCCAGGAGCGGAAAAGGATGCAGAAAGTTGTAAACACTGCCCAGTCTATCATTGGCTCTGACCTCCCCACCATCGAGGGGATCTATCGCAGTCGCTGCATCAAAAAGGCAGCCAACATCATCAAGGACCCACACCATCCTGGCCACACACTCATCTCTCCGCTACCATTGGGCAGAAGGTACAGGAGCCTGAAATCTGTTACATCCAGGTTCAGGAACAGCTTCTTCCCCACAGCCATCAGACTATTAAACTCGCCAACAAACAGACTCTGAACTGTAACAGCCTATTGCACTTTATCTGCTTATTTATGTGTATATTGAACTGAACTGTTCTGGATTTTTGTTTACAATAGACAATAGACAATAAACAATAGGGGCAGGAGAAGGCCATTCAGCCCTTCGAGCCAGAACCGCCATTCAATGTGATCATGGCTGATCACATCAGTACCCCGTTCCTGCCTTCTCCCCATATCCCCTGACTGCGCCATTTTTAAGAGCCCTATCTAGCTCTCTCTTGAAAGCATCCAGAGAACCTGCCTCCACCACCCTCTGAGGCAGAGAATTTCTCTGTGAGAAAAAGTGTTTCTTCGTCTCTGTTCTAAATGGCTTACTCTTTATTCTTAAACTGTGGCCCCTGGTTCTGGACCCCCCCAACATCGGGAAGATGTTTCCTGCCTCTAGCGTGTCCAAACCCTTAACAATCTTACTCAGTTGTGCTGCAGCAAGCAAGAATTTCATTCTCCTATCTGGGACACATGACAATAAACTCTCTTGACTTGACTTGACTTCAAGGGGTATGGGGAGAAGGCAGACACGGGTTACTAATTGTGGATGATCAGCCATTATCACAATGAATGGCGGTGCTGGCTCGAAGGGCCAAATGGCCTCCTCCTGCACCTATTTTCTATGTTCCTATGTTTTTAAACAAATGCTACAGTCAGGACAGTCACTACAGTCAGAACAAAGTATTTACAGTCAGAACAGTGTGACCACAGTCAAGGCAATATAACTACAATAGGGACAGGTTAACTACAGTCAGGACAGAATAACTGGAGTAAGGATAGAGTAACTACAGTCAGGATAGAGTAACAACAGTCAGTCAAAGAGTCATAGAGCCATACAGTGTGGAAACAGGTACTTCGACCCAACTTGCCCATGTCAACCAACATGCCCATTTACACTAGTCCCACCTGCCTGAGTTTGGCCCTTATCCTTCTAAATCTAACCTATCCATGCACCTGTCTAAATTCTTCTTAAACATTGCAATAGTACCTGCCTCAACTACCACACTGTGCTGACTGTAGTTACACTGTTCCATACACCCACTACCTATTGTGTAAAGAAGTTACCCCTCAGGTTCCTATTACCTATAGGGGCCAAAGACAGGCAAGGGGGTCTAGTGTAAGATGGGACATGTTGGTCGGTGTGGGTAAGTTGGGCCAAAGGGCCTGTTTCCACACTGTGTGACTATGAATCTGTGTCCTCTGGTTTCACGATTCTCCTACTCCGGGCAAAAGACTCTGTGCGCTCACCCGATCTATTCCTCTCACGATTTTGTCCGCCCTCTCGTGGTTTTATACACGATGAAGATGTCTCCAGAGTCTGGCTGCGTCTGACTGGGAAAATGCATTAGAAGTGCACGCCTTCCGAAGAAAGGAGGATGATAAACAGAAGGGTGCAAAAGAATCAAAGGCAGTACAGACATATTAAAGCCTCTGCATTTTGATCCCACAGCCTTGGTTAAATCAGTTGCTGTTCTTTGAACCACCATGAGCAGGTTGCTCTTTAAGACGACTGAGAATCCGGGTTTATATTCTCGGCACATGGTCCGGGACTGAAAGTCTTTGAAAGATTCCATTCATTAGCTTTAGTCTCTGTATTCACTGTCCTGATTAAAGCACTTCACTGAAACAGAAGGGTCATCTTGAAGTGGAATTCAAGCTTTATCCGTGCTACATTATAAACTTCCTCGCGGGCAGTGCGGAAGTGGAGGAGGGAGAGTGGTAAAGAAAGCAATGCTTTCAAAACAAAAATGCAATTCAGGATGTCACCTAGCTTGTTCCATACACCCACAACCCTTTGTGTGAAAGAGTTACCCCTCATATTCCTAATAAACCTTTTCCCCTTCACCTTCAACCTATGTCCTCTGGTCCTCGATTCCCCCACTCTGGGCAAGAGACTCTGTGCGTCTACCTGATCTATTCCTCTCATGATTTTATACACCTCTATAAGTTCACCCCTCATCCTCCTGCGCCCCTAGGAATAGAGTCCCAGCCTGCTCAAACTCTCCCTGTAGCTCAGACCCTTAAGTCTTAGATACAATATCCTCGTAAATCTTGATATTGCCAAGTTGCAGCAGTTGGAAAGGCATTGAAACCGGATTCACTGGCAATTTTCAGAAGTGAATTCAATGCAGCCTGGAAAAGTGGATAAACCTGTAACAATATCAGGGAAGAGCAGGAGAGTGACTAAAAGACCTGTCCCACTTGGCGATTTCTTTTGGCGACTGCTGGCGTCATATCAGTGTCACCAAAAGATTTTGAACTTTTCAAAATCCAGCGGCGACAAAATAAATGTTGCGACACTTGAAAAAACACCACGCGTCATACGTCATCAAGCCGTGTCAACGCCGCGTCACGCCGCGTATTTTTCGGTGACCCGATACGTCAGTCAGTTATGCCGGCAGTCGACGAATAAATCGCCAAGTGGGACAGGCCCTCACGTCCAGGAGTCACCAGTACTCGTGCACCGAAATAGAACAATGAAATTCTTACCTGCAGCAGCACAACAGGTTTGTAAATAAAGTACTCAATAGATATCATAATAAATAAACTAAAAAATGTTCAATCAATAAAAACCCAATACAGTGCAAAATAAAACAAAGCCCAAAGTCCCTAATGCAACCAAGACAGTTTGTGGTTTGTAGTGTAGTGTGAGTTTGTTGTGGCTGACAGGCTGGGAAGAAGCTGCTCCTGAACCTGGAGGTCACAAGTTACAAACTCCTACACCTATCGGGAAGATTGGGAGGAGTGAAATGAGAGCATGGCCAAGGTGGTGAGGGTCCTTCGTGATTCTGGCTGCCTCCTATAGATCCTTTCGATGGTGGGATGAGTGGCCTGGGCAGTGTTCAACAGTTTTTGTAGTCTCCTATGCTACAGGCATTAATTTCAAGAGGACTAAAATACAAAAACAGGGATGTAATGCCGTGGCTCTCTAAGGCACTGGTCAGATCGCACTTGGAGTACTGTGAACAATTTTGGGCCCTATACCTGAGGAATGATGTGCTGGCTCTGGAGAGGATCCAGAGGAGGTTTACAAGAAATGATTCCAGAAATGAGTGGGTTAACATATGATGAGCGTTTGACAGCACTGAACCTGTACTCGCTGGAGTTTAGAAGGTTGAGGGGGGACCTCATTGAAGCTTACAGAATAGTGAAAGGCCTGGATAGAGTGCATGTGGAGAGGATGTTTACACTAGTGGGAGAGTCTAGGACCAGAGGTCACAGCCTCAGAATTAAAGGATGTTCCTTTAGGAAGGAGACGAGGAGGAATTTATTTTGTCAGAAAGGTAGTGAATCTGTGGAATTCATTGCCACAGACGGCTGTGGAGGCCGCCAATGGATATTTTAAAGGCAGAGATGGATAGATTCTTGATTAGCACGGGTGTCAGGGGTTATGGGGAGAAGGCAGGAGATGGGGTTGAGAGGGAAAGATAGATCAGCCCTGATTCAGTGGCAGAGTAGACTTGATGGGCTGAATGGCTTAATTCTTTTCCTACCACTCATGAACTTGAACTTATGACAATAAACCAAACTAAACAAAGCAACTAAACATTTGCTGCCATTCCTTGAACCCATGACCTTTGGGCCTGTAGGTGAGGATGAGAATACTGTCACTGACCCAAACTAACATGCTGGAAGCAAAGGGATTATTTCAATAATGAAGGCCACTTGGAACTGAACAAATGATTTGGATTCAGATTTGTTTATTGTTACATGCACCAAGATGCAATGAATTTCCTTGTTCGCATTCCTTGCGTCCTTTCGACTTCTAGATTTAGAGATACAGCGTGGAAACTGGCCCTTTGGCCAACTGAGTCAGCAATCACCCCATACACTATTTTCTAAATGGAGAGAGAATCGAGAAATTGGGCATGCAAAGGGACTTGTGAGTGCTGATCCTAACACTGAACAACACACTTGGGACAACTTTACACTTACCAAAGTCAATCGACCTACGGACCTGCACGTCTTTGGAGCACGTGAAGAAACCGGAGAAGCCGGAGAAAACCCACGCAGTCACAGGAAGAACGTACAAACTCCATACAGACAGAACCCGTGGTCAGGATCGAACCCGGGTCCCAGGCGCTGTAAGGCAGCGACTACCGCTACGCCGCCATGCTGCACCGATGGAGACCTTGTTCCGGGTCTCCAGACTGCATAGACTAGTGTGGGGTAGTCCTGTGCTGTCTCAACGGTGTGACGTCAGCCATTTGGAGGGCAGACCCCACTCTACCCTGTAAAACTGGTTTGTTTTGAAATGTGACCACACAGGTGCAGGGAGCAAACCATACGACACACGCATTAGAACAGCTGAGAAAATAACTCAGCCCACTGCTTTCTTGCAGTTCGACACTGTTCAGCTTCCTTCCAGGAACAGAGCTTTTTCCTCTTCTGCTGTGTGTTGTTTATATCATGTGTCAGCAGCTGTCCATTCTCTTTATTATATTTAACCATACCAGGTGTCCACCAGTTACATTCCATGAAGCACAGCCCTTGGCAAGCTCTGAAACCCAATTTGTACAAACTGACAAGATGATTTTCCACGGCTTTTAAAATAGCTTTGAGGTTCTTTGTGTCTGTGATCCTTGAGAGAATGGGGCATTGTCAGAGCAGCCCTCCCCTCTGTTTAGCACAAGTGGAAAGGGCTTAAAATAACAACCCTGGCGTTCCGTAGAAACGCCAAGAAACGCAGCCACGACAGTCAGAAATAACACCAGCCCCAGAAGCTAATGTGAAAATCAGCAGGAATGGTGACTCTAAAATCAAACTCCGCACCATGTGTAGAACATAGATCCGTACAACACAACAACACGATATCTGTCTGAACATTAGACCAAGACCATCTCCCATATGTCCCAGAGGGACCAATGACATTCTTATTAATCTATATATATATATAAATATATACACACACACACACACACACATATATATATATATATATACAAACATATGTATATATACATATATATATACACACACACACACACTATATATATATAATATATATATATACAATATATATATATATATATATACAGCGGTTGCAAAAGTTTTATGAACTTTTCCACATTTTGTCACGTTACAAACCACAAATGTAAATGTTTTTTATTGGGATTATATGTGATAGACCAACACAAAGTGGTGCATAATTGTGAAGTGGAAGGAAAATGATACATGGTTTCCAAATTTTATTACAAATAAAAAAGTGAAAAGTGTGGCGTGCAAAAGTATTCAGCCCCCCTGAGTAGAACCACCTTTCGCTGCAATTACAGCTGCAAGTCTTTTGGGGTATGTCTCTACCAGCTTTGCACATCTAGAGACTGAAATTTTTGCCAATTCTTCTTTGCAAAATAGCTCAAGCTCAGTCAGATTGGATGGAGAGCATCTGTGAACAGCAATTTTCAAGTTTTGCCAAGAGATTCTCAATTGGATTTAGGTCTGGTCTTTGACTGGGTCCTTCTAACACATGAATATGCTTTGATCTAAACCATTCCATTGAAGCTCTGGCTGTATGTTTAGGGTCGTTGTCCTGCTGGAAGGTGAACCTCCACCCCAGTCTCAAGTCTTTTGCAGACTCTAACAGGTTTTCTTCCAAGATTGCCCTGTATTTGGCTCCATCCATCTTCCCATCAACTCTGACCAGCTTCCCTGTTCCTGCTGAAGAAAAGCATCCCCACAGCATGATGTTGCCACCACCATGTTTCACAGTGGGGATGGTGTGTTCAGGGTGATGTGCAGTGTTAGTTTTCCGCCACACATAGCGTTTTGCATTTAGGCCAAAAAACGTCAATTTTGGTCTCACCAGACCAGAGCGCCTTCCTCCACATGTTTTTGCTGTGTCCCCCACATGGCTTGTGGCAAACTGCAAACGGGACTTCTTATGGCTTTGTTTCAACAATGGCTTTTCTTCTTGCCACTCTTCCATAAAGGCCCGATTTGTGGAGTGCACGACTAATAGTTGTCCTGTGGACAGATTTTCCCACCTGCGCTGTGGATCTCTGCAGCTCCTCCAGAGTTACCATGGGCCTCTTGGCTGCCTCTCTGATCAATGCTCTCCTTGCCCGGCCTGTCAGTTTAGGTGGATGGCCATGTCTTGGTAGGTTTGCAGTTGTGCCATACTCTTTCCATTTTCGGATGATGGATTGAACAGTGCTCCGTGAGATGTTCAAAGCTTGGGATCTTTTTTTATAACCTAACCCTGCTTTAAACTTCTCCACAACTTTATCCCTGACCTGTCTGGTGTGTTCCTTGGGCTTCATGATGCTGTTTATTCACTAATGTTCTCTAACAAACCTCTGAGGCCTTCGCAGAACCGCTGTATTTATACTGAGATTAGATTACACACAAGTGGACTCTATTTACTAATTAAGTGACTTCTGAAGGCAATTGGTTGCACTAGATTTTATTTTGGGGTATAAGAGTAAAGGGGGCTGAATACCTTTGCACGCCACACTTTTCAGTTTTTTTATTTGTAAAAAAATTTGAAAACCATGTATCATTTTCCTTCCACTTCACAATTATGCGCCACTTTGTGTTGGTCTAGGACATAAAATCCCAATAAAATACATTTACGTTTGTGGTTGTAACGTGACAAAATGTGGAAAAGTTCAAGAAGTATGAAAACGTTTGCAAGCGACAGTATGTGTGTGTTTGTGTGTGTGTGTATATACGTTTGTATATTTATACACCTACATACACACATACGCATCTATGGCGTCACACACACACACTAACCGCCCCTCGCACTCACACACTAACTGCCCTCTTCATATTATATTAATATCATTAATTCGCTCCTTTTCCCCCATCCCCCACCCACTCATGCATAGCCCTAACTGCGCAGGCATGGCTGGGGGGGGGGGGGCGTAGAGAGGGAGAGGGAGGGGGTAGAGAGGGAGTGGGTGATGGAGGTAGAGAGGGAGTAGAGGGAGGGGGAGAGGGGGAGAGGGGTAGAGAGGGAGATGGAGGGAGCTATGGAGGAAGGGGTAAGGGGGCACGTGGCATCACAAGTGAGGGCTGGTCCCTGAATGCAATACTCCACCACTCACCCATAGGTCCCGATACTCACCACTCCCTAGAGAGGGAGGGGGGTAGAGAGGGGGGGGAGGGTAAAGAGGGGGAGAGTGGTAGAGAATGAGGGGGAGGGGGTAAAGAGGGAGAGGGTAGAGAGGGTGGGGGAGGGGGGTAGAGGGGAAGGGAAGGGGTAGAGAGGGAGGGTAGGGGGCAGATAGGTTGTAGAGAGGAAGGGGTGGTAGAAAGGGAGGGGGCAGAGAGAGAGTGGGAGTAGAGAGGGAGGGGATAGAGAGGGAGGGAGTAGAGAGGGAGAGGGAGGGGAGGGGAGTAGAGAGCTAGGGGGAGGGGTGGAGAGGGAGGGGTGTAGAGAGGGAGGGGGAGGACAACTTGTTGTATTTGATCTTATTTGATTGTGCATGCCAGGTTGATTGCATTCGTGGAAACACGTGAAGGTTGCAATCTCCCACCCCTGTCCCATTGTGATGTCATATGTAAATTGTGATTGGACGTCTGTGAGATGGCACTGTGACATCATCAATGGAAAGTGCTGCGAGTCTCCCACGGAAAAGCAGTTAATTTTTTAAAATAAACGATTAAAACTTTAAAATCTTTGGAAATATAGGTTGGAATCCAACGTGAAGATGTCTATCCCGTCAAGGGAAAAAATGTGAGTAGAATGTGTGGAAATGGGAAGACTGTGGCTCAGCGTTTGGAAGAAGATACAAATAAAGGAGATTAAAAGAAAGCCAACACAACCCTGGCCCACACAGACATTTAGAATGTTAAGAACAAAGGGAAGAGTTTTAGTATAATAGAGATATACATTTGTATGTGTGCGTATATTTCTACACCTACATACATACATACAGGTACATACTGTACATACACATAAAAACTGACAAGGTGGTTGGTTAACACGCAACTAAAGCTTTTCACTGTACCTGTACACATGACAATAAACTAAACTAAACAAACAATAATAGTGCAAAAAGACAAAAACAATGTCAGCTATCATCTGCTTGCACATAATCTTTGTCCTTCCATTCCCTGCATATTATAATGCCTATCCAAAAGTATTTTAAAAGCCACTATAGTGTCTGCATCAACCACCACCCTCGGCAGCGTGTTCCAGGCACTCACCACACTCTGTGTAAACAACTTGCGCTGCACATCTCCTCACAACTTTTCCCCTCTCGCCTAAAAGCTACGCCTTCCTGGGAAAAACATACCTTAAAGCTTGACCAACCACAATACTGAATAGGGTGATGCTCTCCAAGATGGATCCCTGAGCAAGAGCCAGTGGTTATGGGTTCAAGTCCCACCTCAGCCAGGCGAGGACAGACACTAGGCTGACACTTCAGTGGAGTGCTGCATTGCTGGAAATGCTACCTTTCGGACAAGACTAAAAGTTGTCCTCTGAGCCTGATACAACTTTGAAGAATGTTTGTAATTGTTTCTGAAAACAGATGAGTGGATCGCGATGTGATCGTTATTTTTGGGGCATTGTTCTGCACCAAAGACCAACTGGTTTTTGTCAACAGCATCTACACATCAAATGAATTGCCATTGGTATTGGTTTATTATTGTCATGGACCAAGATACAATGAAAAACGTTTGTTTGTGTGCTGTCCAGGTAAGTCATGACTACCCCAGGTAATGCTAAAGAGAAAGTAAACAGAATGCAGAATATAGTGCTGGGGCAATAGAGAATGTGAGATAAATAACAGCAAGGGCCACAGTGAGGTAGATTGGAAGATCGGGAATACATCCTTTGGACTTTTGTCTATGAAGCACTTGGACAAATCCTGACATCTTAAGAGGTGCCACTTATATAGAAGTCATTTATTTCATTTCAGTTCTGGAGTAAATGAGACTTTCCATATTCTATGTGCTTGTGGGTGTGTGCATGTGTGAGTTGAGTGTGCATCGGTGAGTGCGCATGCACGTGCGTGTGGCAGAGACTGAGATCCACATGTGCGGCAGCACCACGTACATCGTATTGCAAGCAGAGGAAATTCCATTCACTCCTTCCTGCACTAGAGTGCTGTCTTCACTGGCATCCTCAAAGTGGGTCTTCACTGACTGTGTTCCTTGCTCTCCATGCTGGCTGCAGTCAAGGTTCTGCACTGGCAAGTCATAGTCATAGAGTGATACAGTGTGGAAACAGGCCCTTCGGCCCAACTTGCCCCACCGGCCAACATGTCCCAGCATCACTAGTCCCACCTGTCTGAGCTTGGTCCATATCCCTCCAAACCTGTCCTATCCATGTACCTGTATAACTGTTTCTTAAACATAGAAACATAGAAATTAGGTGCAGGAGTAGGCCTTTCGGCCCTTCGAGCCTGCACCGCCATTCAATATGATCATGGCTGATCATCCAACTCAGTATCTCATACCTGCCTTCTCGCCCATACCCTATATCCCTTAGCCACAGGGCCCATCTACTCCCTCTTAATATAGCAATGAAAAGATGCCTCAATTCTGTGGAGAGGTTCAGAGACTCACCATACTTCTGTTGTGAAAAAATTCTTTCTATCCTGGTTCTGATTTCCCCTTAGCCTTAACTGTGACCCTTGTTCTGGACTTCCCCAACATCGGGAACAATCTTCCTGCATCTAGCCTGTCCAACCCCTTAAGAATTTTGTAAGTTTCTATAAGATCCCCTCTCAATCTCCTAAATTCTAGAGAGTATAAACCGAGGTCTATCCAGTCTTTCTTCATAAGACAGTCCTGACATCCCAGGAATCAGTCTGGTGGGATAGTCACAGTCTCAACTACCTCCTCTGGCAGCTTGTTCCATACACCCACCTCCCTTTGTGTGAAAAAATTACCCCTCAGATTCCTATTAAATCTTTTCCCCTTCACCTTGAACCTATGTTCCTCTGGTCCTCTATTTCCCCTACTCTGGGCAAGAGACTCTGTGCATCTACCCAATCTATTCCCCTCCTGATTTTATACACCTCTATAAGTGGTGAAGTGGTGAATTTAACGGGACTCTAGATTGCTGATGGAGGTTTTTTTTAAATCACTCCTGCTCTAACATTCCAGAAACTTCTGTCAGCTTGTTCAATTGGATGGCAAGGTTGGAGGGCCACAGCTGGTCCTTTCAAAGGCTATTGGGTTTTGGATGAGCTTTGAACACAACCCTCCCAATGACCGTTTGAACACAACCTTCCATATCTTACCGCCATTTTTCAACTTGATTCCATAGCCCCGAATACCATAAAGTTATCCAAGATACAATCAGTTTAGTTTAGTTTTGTTCATTATTGTCACATGAACCAAGGTACAGTGGTGAGTGACTTAAAGTTATCTAAAGGACAATCATTTTAGTCTAAGGTAGACACAAAATGCTGGAGTAACTCGGCGGGTGAGGCAGCATCTATGGAGATAAAGAATGGGTGACGTTTCGGGTCGAGACCCCTCTTCAGTCTGAAGAAGTGTCTCGACTCAAAACGTCACCCATTCCTTCTCTCCATAGATGCTGCCTCACCCGCTGAGTTACTCCAGCATTTTGTGTCTACCTTCGATTTTATCCAGCATCTCCAGTTCTTTCTTACACATCAGTTTAGTTTAGTTTAGTTCAGATTATTATTGTCCCGTGAACAAAGGTACAGTGGTCGGTACACGTGAATAGATTTTGTTTGCGTACTATCCAGTCAAAGAAGACTATCCATGATTACTATCAAGCCACCCACAGTGTACAGATAAAGGATAAAGGGCACACCATTTTATGTAATGCCGCTGCTGAAATAAAGATTTGAAAGAGTGGAGCCATTGTAATGGATCATAGCAGATCATCTTCTGGGACCAGCACACAAAGAGTCACCTAAATCTGGCACCATCTGTAGTCATTTAGAATCCCATCATAAATACAAGAGATTAAATCTTATTATATTAGCAGCTGCACACCACAAAGACATTTCAAATCCCTGTGAATTGTAGTGCGGGAGATCCAGTACTAGATCCAAATTATTAATCAACCACCTTCTCTGGGTCATCACCATACATTCAGTTCAGTTCAGTTTTAATTTATTGCCACTTGTAGCGAGGTACAGTGAAAAGCTTTTGTCGCGTGCTAACCAGTCAGTGGAAAGACAATAGGGCGGCAAGGTGGCACAGCGGTAGAGTTGCTGCCTTGCAAAGCTGGCCGCGCTGGAGACCTGGGTTGGATCCCGACTACGGGTGCTTGTCTGTATGGAGTTTTGGCACTCTCCCCGTGATCTGCGTGGGTTTTCTCACAGTTAGGCAGGTACATGGATGGGACATGGTTGGAGGGGTATGGACCATAGGCAAGCAGGTGGGACTAGTGTAGCTGGGACATGTTGGCCGGTGTGGGCACGTTGGGCCAAAAGGCCTGTTTCCACACTGTACCACTCTATGACTCTGAGCTGGGAAGAAACGGTACATTGCCCATGACCTGACTTATTTTCAAGATATTTTGGCCAACTGTCAAGATAGATCAAAACACTTGTGGCGAAGCTATCATATGTTCTGTTTGGATTTTCAAACGGTTCTGAGCACTGATTCTTTGGGGGGGGAGGGGGGTTCTAAGCAACGAAAGAGGTAATACAACATGCACAGACATGTGTGTAATGGGGCAGGAAACAGCAGAGAAGTTTACACAATGAAAGGTCTGGTCAATATCGAAGGTGGAACAGGAAAGGGAAAGGGAAAAGGATTTGGGTGTAATTATTGATCATTCCCAGAAAGTGTCCAGTTAAAGTAAAATTGTTATTGAAAGCTGGATGTCACTCAAGCGACTTTTGTTATAATTTTAACCAGGTTATTCCAACTGCACTCAGATGATTGGTGGAAAGGCATTTCAAACAGTAGAGCTGGTTCACCAAACTGGTGGAGAAACCCACCCAAGACAGGCTGGTGAGCGATTCTTCCCATGTTCATAAGATCATGAGAGATAGGAGTAGAATTAGGCCATTTGGCCCATCAAGTCTACTCCGCCATTCAATCATTCAGTACTTGGCCACCAGAGGCTGCTAAAGCTCGCTTAGGAAGAGGGCCTTCTGGTCTGCAGGAGGCAGCTTCAACTGCAAATATGCCCATTAGTCGAAGCCTCCATTAATGGCACGATATACTTAAATCTCCACCAACATCAATACTTCTATACCACCGGACTCAGGAATATCTTGGTCCCCTCCGTTATCAGACTTCTGAACAGTCTGTCCATAAGGTCATAAGGTCATAAGTGATAGGAGCAGAATTAGGCCATTCTACTTCAAGTGCGTTCAACACCATCCAACCCGATTTTGAAAGACAAGCTTGAGAAGATGGGGGTGGATTCCACCTTTATCTCCTGGAGATACAACTACCTGACGGGACGACCACAGTTTGTTAAGCTGGGGGACTGTGTTTCCGGGACAGTGGTGTGCAATGTTGGAGCCCCACGGGAAACGGTCTTGGCCCCGTTCCTCTTTACCCTGTACACTGCAGACTTCAAATATAAGTCGGACACATGCCACATACACAAATATTCAGATGACACAGCGATTGTGGCATGGGTAAGGAACGGACATGAGGAAGAATACAGGGGACTTGACCAGTGTCTTCTGTGCCTGGGTATAAGAGAACTGTCTCATCTTGATACCAGCCAGTCCAAGCGATGGTTGTTAACTTTGGCAGGTCCAAGCTTCCCCTTCAGCCGGTTAACACTGCAGGGGTGGACATTGAGGTGGTGCAGACATATAAATATCTGGGAATGCATCTTGATACCAAACTGGACTGGTCAGTCAACATCCGATGCCCTCTACAAAAAAGGACAGAGCAGACTCTTTTTCCCCAGAAGGCTCAGATCCTTCAATGTGCGCAATGACATGCTGTGCCTGTTTAACTATACTGTGGTTGCAAGTGTCATTTTTTACGCTGTTGTCTGCTGGGGCAACAACATCAGTGCTAAAGCAGTAAGAAGTTGGACAAGCTGGTAAAACGAGCTAGCTCAGTGCTGGGGGGGGGGGGGAGTGGAGGGGGGGGGGAGGTGTGGTATTCTGCTCTGTGGGGGATGTGCTTGAGAGGCGTATGAGGAGCAGGTTGCAGGCCATCCTCGACAACTCCGGGCACCCCCTCCATGAAATTCTGGAGGGTCAAAAGAGCACACGGAACAACAAGCGGCTCCTCTCCCTGCGCTGTAGAACGGAGCGGGTCAGGAGATCCTTCACCCCTGCAGCCATTAGATTTTATAATCTTGACCTTCAAGCTGTGTGGGGATGCTTTGCATTTTTAATAGTTAATTATTGGATCTTTTTAAGTGTTTATAGCTTCAGGTATTGTCCATATTGTATTGTATGTATTTTGTTGTCTGCTTTCGTTCCGAATGTGCGGGTTTGTTGGTTGTCGGCTTCTGGACATCTGAATTTCCCTGAGGGGATCAATAAAGTATTTATTATTAATTATTATTATTATTATTATTATTATTATTATTATTATTATTATTTGTCTACTCCGCCATTCAATCATTGCTGATCTATCTCTCCCTCCTAACCTCATTCTCCTGCCTTCTCCCCATAATCTCTGACACCTGTACTAATCAAGAATCTATCTATCTCTGCCTTAAAAATATCCGCTGACTTGGCCTCCACAGCCTTCTGTGGCAACGAATTCCACAGATTCACCACCTTTCTCCTTTTCTCCTTCCTAAAATTTCTCCTAATCTCCTTCCTAAAAGAGTGTGCTTTCATTCTGAGGCTATAATAACTCTGAGGCTATAAGTGGAAACATCCTCTCCACATTCACTCTATCCAAGCCTTTTACTATTCTGTATGTTTCAATGAGGTCCCCCCTCATTCTGCTCCACCTGTAACTGACAATTGCAGCTATGGTTTATCAGATCTAGGCTGTGATATTCCACCCAATGCTGCCTGGGATTCTGTGACACAACAAGTGCTTCTGACCAGGATCGTAGGCCCATGCTAGGGAGTCGAAACCAGACACATTGGAAATGCTGAACAGATCAGGCTGCGTCGATTGAAATCATGGGCTGGGTGGGATCATCGGAAAAAAGGAGAGGACAGTGGCATCCACTTTGTGGCAAACTCTCTCTGGTGCTCTGACGAGGCTGCCTTGTCCAGTTCCTGTTTCTGCCGCCTGGAACATCTCGCAGAAAACCTTCTACATCCCAAGGGTATTCACCTCCATTTTATCATGCCTACAGTCTCAATCCCATCCCAGGCAGTCATAGATTCATATAGCATGGAAACAGGTCCTTCATCAATCTGTTGCACAAGCTCAACCATCTATTACTAATCCACCTGGCCTGCGTTTTGGCCCATTATCCCTTCTAACAATCCTATCCATGTACTTGTCTAAATGTTTCTTAATCGTTGCCATGGTACCTGCCTTAACTATCGGCAGCTCATTCCATACACCCACCATGCTTTATGTAACAAAGTTACCCGTTAGGTATTATTAAATCTTTCCCCTCTCACCTTAAACCAATTTACACCTACTCAGCCAAGGCAAAATACTTTGTTCCATTGCATTCTCTATTTTCTCTATGATTTTGTACACTCATCAGATCACTGTTCCCCCAGTATCCAATAGAATAATGTTTTGTTTGCTCAACTTCTCCTACAGCTCAGGCCTCGACTCCTGGCACTTCCTCGTAAATCATCAATGCACCTTTTCCAGCTTGACAACATCTTTCCTGTACGTGCTGCCCAAAAATTGAACACAATACTTAATGTGCAGGATAGGAAAAAAACAGATGCTGGTTTAAATCAAGATAGACACAAAAATGCTCATTAGAGTTACTCAACGGACAGGCCAGCATCTTGGAGAGAAGAATGGGTGAGGTTTGTGTCGAGACAAGTCTTATGTAACTGAAAACAAGACCTCCTCGAGTTTATCTATTGAATACTTTGGTTATGCACGAGATAGGCTAGTCAATGAGGATCCTTTGGTCAACATAACACTGGATGGTGTTCCCAGGATGTCGCACTCATCGATACAAATACCATCAGGGAGATTCTCTTGCAGTAGCTGAGGATCGAACGTTCACGACCACTGCTAGTGTACCATCAAAGACGTCTTCGCTCATTCCTCCACCGCAGATTGGAAAATTGGACTCCACTGGGCTGTGCTTCTTCTTCCTGCATATGGGGAACAGGATGATTTGGAGGTGGTCAGGGGAGTACAGGGAGACTACTGCCGAGAGCCTGGGCAGTGTTTCAAGCACTTGGCAATGATCCTGACCGAACACATCATGGTTGTTATTCCATATTGACTTCCATATTGAAGAAAAGACTGGATACTCGGCTTTGTACTCGCTGGATTTAGAAGGTTGAGGGGTGATCTCATAGAGACTTACAAAATCTTAAGGGGTGGACAGGCTAGATGCAGGGAAGATTGTTCCCGTTGTAGGGGAAGTCCAGGACAAGGGGTCTACTGTTTAACGATAAGAGGGAAAGTCTTTAGGACCGAGATAAGAAAAGATGTTTTTCACCACAGAGAGTGGATGAATCTGTGGAATCTCTGCCACAGAAGTGGTAGTGAGGCAGTTCGTTGGCCATATTAAAGAGGGAGTTGGATGTGGCCCTTGTGGCTAAAGGGATCAGGGGGTATGGAGAGAAGGCAGGTACAGGATATTGAATTGGATGATCAGCCATGATCATATTAAATGGCGGTGCAGGCTCGAAGGGCCGAATGGCCTGCTCCTGCACCTAATTTCTATGTTTCTATGTTTCTATGTTATTGACTTCATAAGGAAAGTGTATAACGACCAGGACCATCCGAGCATTCCCTTACCAGAAGCCTCGGATGGACCAGGAGACCTGCAATCCACTGAGAACCAGATTTGAACCAGTGTTCAAGTCAGGTGACCCAGGGTTGTACAGGAAATTCATGCACGACCTCAGGAAAGACCTCAAGAATGCAAAAGGCCATTTCTGGACGAAACTGGAGGCTCAGATGGATGTTTGGGAACAGTGGCCGGGTCTGCACGCTATCACTCGCTGGGTTAATTGGCCTCTGTAAATTGTCCCTAATGTGTCTGGAGTGGATGAGATGACCGAGAACCCAGGTGTGGAATGGTTTGTGTGCTGAGGCAAGAAACAATGTGCTGGAGGAACTTATATAGGAAGGAACTGCAGATGCTGGTTTATACTTAAGTAGACACAAAGTGCTGGAGTAACTCAACAGGTCAGGCAACATCTGTGGAGAAAAACGATAGGTGACGTTCCGGGTCGCGACCCTTCCTCGGATTGAAGAAGGGTTCAGAGTTTGAAGAAGGGTTCCGACCTGAAATGTCGACCATCCTTTATCTCCAGAGATGTTGCCTACCCCACTGGAGTTGCTGGTGGAACTTAGTAGGTCGGACAGCATCTGTGCAGGGAATAGACTGGTTGCATTTTGGGTCGGGACACTTCTTTTCACTGTACCTCGGTACACATGACAATAAACTAAACTCAACTCTTCATATTCATTGTGTAGGAAAGAACTGCAGATGCTGGTTTAAATCAAAGGTCAACACACAATGCTGGAGTAACTCAGCATCCCTGGAGCGAAGGGATGGGTGACGTTTTGGGTCTGAAGAAGGGTCTCAACCCGAAGCGTCATCGATTCCTTCTCTCCAGAGGTGCTTCCTGTCTTTACTCCAGCATTTTGTGTCTATCTTCATATTCATTAATGGAGAGTCTGTTTTAAATGTTGCGTGGATTTCTCAAGACTTGGGAAAGCTAGCAGTGAGTTCAGAGGTGAGGGGGTCAAGGTTACAGGAGTTGAACAATCCAGTCGGTTAAGTGGCAGTGAAGGGCAGGCGGTCCCTCAGATCGCTCACGAACGCCTCTGAACTTCTCCTTATCGAACGTTTCTCCCCTTTGCTAATCTTCTCCTCTCACCCCCCTCATGACCCTGCATCCCAGGCCGGACTGATGTAAAGCTCCCTCCTTTCCAGTTGTCAAAAATCATTAATAAGGGATGCTCCTAAAAAATCCAGGCCCTGGTCTTATCGGGGTTGGTAACAAGCAGCTGCCATCAAGGAAAAAAAAAATTGAAAACGATATTCTGTTGACATGAGGCTCAAAATAAGAACTTTACAATTAATTTTGGGCACCATATCTGAGGAAGGATGTGCTGGCTCTGGAGAGGGTCCAGGGGAAATTCACAAGAATGATCCAGGAATGAGTAGGTTAACATAGGATAAGCATTTGATCGCACTGGCCTGTACTCGCTGGGGTTTAGAAGAATGAACGGGGACCTCATTGAAATGTACAGAATAGTGAAAGGCTTGGATGTTGAAGATGTGGAGAGGATGTTTCCACTCGTGGGAGAATGAAGTTCTAGAGGTCATAGTCTCAGATTAAGAGACGTTCTTTTAGGATGAGGAGATTTCTTTAGTCAGAGGGTGGTGAATCTTTGGAATTCTTTGCCACAGAAGGCTGTGGAGGCCAAGTCAGTGGATATTTTTAATGCATAGATAGATTCTTGACTAGTACGGGTGTCAGAGGTTATGGGAGGAAGGCAGGAGAATGGGTTTAGGAGGGAGGGATAGACCAGCCATGATTGAATGGCGGAGTAGACTTGATGGGCTGAATGGCCTCATTCTGATCACATCATTTATGAACATAATACAGCACATGAATACAATCCAGCCAGCGCAAGGGCGCAGCAGGTAGAGCTGCTGACTCACAGCGCAAGAGACCTGAGTTTGATCCTGAGCTCGGATGCTGTCGTGAGGAGTTTGCACGTTCTCCCGTGACCCAGAGAGTTTCCTCCGGGCGCTCCAGTTTCCTCCCACATCCCAAAGATGTTGCGGATTTGTAGGTGAATTGGCCACTGTACTTCACCCTCCCCTTGCGTGCACCGAGTGGAATGACATCGAACTAGTGTGAATGGGTGGGTGTACGGTGGTTGGCGGGGGCTGGGTGGGCCGAAGGGCCTGTTTCCATGCTGTTTCTCCAAACTAAACTAAGCCAAAGTCAAGTACCAAAATTAGAGCAGAGAGAAAACTACCAGAGCGCAGGATATAACTTCTCAGCATTGTGGTGTAACGTTTCCAGAGAAAAAGTCCCATGTCCACAATGGCAGAAATCGGGCCGGAAATGTAATGAGGAAAGAGAGACTGTTGCGATGTCTAGGCTGCTGAGATCAAAGGAACATTGTGTTGGAAAATGCCCTGTCGGAGGTAGAAAGTATCGTGATAGTCCCATGCAAAAGGAGGGTGTAGATTCAAGGATTCTAAGTGGGACGAGTGTGGATAGGGCAACTTGGTCGAATAGGCAAGCTGGGCTGAGATAGACAACAAAAGCTGGAGTAACTCAGCGGATCAGGCAGCATAAGTTCATACGTTCTAGGAGCAGAAGTAGGCCGTTCGTCCCATCAAGTCTACTATGTCTTACAATCAGGGCTGATTTATTTTCCCCTTTCAACCCCATTCTCCTGCCGTTCCCCATAACCCCCGACACCCGTACCAATCAAGAATCGGTCAATCCCTGCCTCAAAAATATCCATTGACGGCCTCCACAGCCTTCTGTGGTAATGAATTCCACAGATTCACCACCCTCTGACAAAATAAATTCCTTTTCATTTCCTTTCTAAAGATACATCCTTTTATTTTGAGCCTATGGCACTAGACACTCAACTAGTGGAAAGTGGACAAAATTGCTGGAGAAACTCAGCGGGTGAGGCAGCATCTATGGAGCAAAGGAAATAGGCAACGTTTCGGGCCGAAACCCTTCTTCAGACTGATGCAGGGTGGGGGAAGAGGAGGAGCCAGAGGGCTGAGGGAGAGCTGAGAAGGGGAGGAGACAGCGAGGGCTACCGGAAATTGGAGAAGTTAATGTTCAGGCCACTGGGGTGCAGACTGCCCAAGCGGAATATGAGGTGCTGCTCCTCCAATTTCCGGTGGTGCTCATGCAATGGAGGAAGCCCAGGACAGAAAGGTCGGATTCGGAATGGAAGGGGGAGTTGAAGTGCTGAGCCACCAGGAGATCAGGTTGGTTAATGCGGACAGAGCGGAGGAGTTCGGCGAAATGATCGGCAAGCCTACGCTTGGTCTCACCGATGTAGGTCAGCTGACATCTAGAGCAGCGGATGCAATAGATGAGGTTGGAGGAGATGCAAGTGAACCTCTGTCACACCATGGAACGACTGCTTGGGTCCTTGAATGGAGTCGACGGGGGAGGTAAAGCGACAAGTGTAGCATTTCTTGCGGTTGCAAGGGAAAGTGCCCAGGGATGGGGTGGTGCGGGTGGGAAGGGAAGAATTGACCAGGGAGTTACGGAGCGAGTGGTCTTTGTGGAAAGTAGACAAGGAGGGGAGATGGGAAGATGTGGCGAGTGATGGGGTCACATTGGAGGTGGCGAAAATGATGGAGGACTTTGTGTTGTATGCAGCGAGATGCAGCGAGACCTGGGTGTCATGGTACACCAGTCATTGAAAGTAGGCATGCAGGTGCAGCAGGCAATGAAAAAAGCGAATGGTATGTTAGCTTTCATAGCAAAAGGATTTGAGTACAGGAGCAGGGAGGTTCTACTTCAGTTGTACAGGGTCTTGGTGAGACCACACCTGGAGTATTGCGTACAGTTTTGGTCTCCAAATCTGAGGAAGGACATTATTGCCATAGAGGGAAGTGCAGAGAAGGTTCGTTTTACCAGACTGATTCCTGGGATGTCAGGGACTGTCGTATGAAGAAAGACTGGATAGACTCGGTTTATACTCTCTGGAAATTTAGGAGATTGAGAGGGGATCTTATAGAAACTTACAAAAATTCTTAAGGGGTGGGACAGGCTAGATGCAGGAAGATTGATTCCCGATGTTGGGGAAGTCCAGGACAAGGGGTCACAGCTTAAGGATAAGGGGGAAATCCTTTAAAGACCGAGATGAAAAAGACTTTTTTCACACAGAGAGTGGTGAGTCTCTGGAACTCTCTGCCACAGAGGGTAGTTGACGCCAGTTCATTGGCTATATTTAAGAGGGAGTTGGATGTGGCCCTTGTGGCTAAGGGGATCAGAGGGTATGGAGAGAAGGCAGGTTCGGGATACTGAGTTGGATGATCAGCCATGATCATATTGAATGGCGGTGCAGGCTGAATGGCCTACTCCTGCACCTAATTTCTATGTTTCTATGTTTCTATGTATGTGCCGGCTGGTAGGGTGGAAGGTGAGGACCAGGGGGACTCTGCCCTTGTTGCGAGTGGGGGGGGATGGGGAGAGAGAGCAGCGTTACGGGGTATGGAAACCCACTAGTGGAAACATCTTTTCCAACGTCACTCTATCCAGGCCTTTCACTATTCGAAACTTTTCAATGGGGTTCCCCCTCATCATTCTAAACTACAGCGAATGCAGGCCCAGTGCCTTCAAACACTCATCATATGGCAACCCAATCATTCCTGGGATAATTCTGGTAAACCTCCTCTCCAATGGCAGCCTCAGATATCCTTCCTCAGATATGGGGCCCAAACTGCTCACAATACTCCAAATGTGGTCTGACCATTGCCTTATAAATCCTCAGCATTACATTCCCCTTTTTGCATTGCAGGCCACTCGAAATAAATGATAGCATTGCATTCACCTTCCTTACTGCTGATTCAATTTGCAAATTAACTTTTTGGGAACCCTGCATCAGCACCTCCAATTTCTGAATTATCTCCCCATTTAGAAAATATGTGCCTTTATTCAACCTACCTAAATGCATGACTCCACACTTTGCTACGCTGTATTCCATCTGCCACATCTCAGGCCACACTCTCAACCTGCCCAAGTCCTTCTGCAGAGTCCCTGCTTGCTCTACACTCCCTGCCCTTCCATCTCTGCATCTCTGGAGAAAAGGAATAGGTGACGTTTTAGATTGATACCCTTCTTCATACCTAAGGGTCTGTTTCTGTGCTGTATGACTGTGACAAAGGGTGATGAGTGTAGGGAACAAGCTGCCAGAGGGGTTAGCTGAGGCTGGGACTATCCCAACATTTAAGAAACAGTTAGACAGGTACATGGATAGGACAGATTTGGAGGGATATGGAGGTGCACTAATCCCACCAAACACAGGCAGATGGGATTAGTGTAGCTGGGCCATGTTGGCTGGTAGGAGTAAGTTGGGCCGGAGGGCCTGTTTCCACACTGTATCTCTTTATGACTCCATGAGAAAAGATAGAGAACTTTCCCTTGCAAAATAAGGGCATGACGGAGTGCATGACATGACCCAGTTTCCTCGCTCTCAATCAATGGACAATTAGCTTCACAACTTAAGGCTATACAGAGCAATCCAACAAAAAGCAGGGAGAAGCAAAGAGCAATTGAAACGGGCTCATGACAAACAGAGGAGCATTTACAGCTTTGTACAACGTGACAGCTCAGGTAGGGCCTGGCTCATTGCCGTGGTAACGAGACCAGCCCGGAGAGGTTGCCGCCGATCCCGGCCTCTGCTTCCCCGTGGACCGGAGGGAAGGGAGCCGAACAGACGGCCGGGAAACCGACCGGTGTTTTTTTTTAACAAAAATAAATTGCATCAATTATTGCAATAATATATAGAATACTAAGTAATACCAAACAAACCCACCAGCATAATACAAAATCACCCAATTATCTAAACAAATATTCTTATATACTTATAACGAAATATACTATTATACAACTATATTACAATCCTTGTCAAGGGTGCATTCCAACCCCCGCGATGTCCAGCGGTCCCGGGATCCCTCAGGCTGCCCGTGGACAGAGCGTAGTCCCTCGCTAACACCACCTGGGCGCGGATGTAACTCCGGATAAGTGACAGGCAGCCGGCTCGGGCAGAGCCAGCGGAGTGGCGGTGGGGTGCAGGGCAGGGCCTCGATGGTGGACAGGGCCGCTGGAGGCCCTACAGCAGCCTGGGGCTGTGCCCAGGGGCCCGGCGAGCCGCGGATCGAGAATCGGAAAAGGGGGCGGAAGGAGATGACAACGGATGCTGGACAAAGGATCCGGTGTGAAGAATCAGGGGCGTCTTGCCTTCCACACCCTCGAGGTTGGCTGCGGGAGGCACCCATCCCCCCCCCCTCGGGGAACATAGAAACATAGGTGCAGGAGCAGCCCATTTGGCCCTTCGAGCCAGCACTGCCATTCAATACTGATCATCCAAAATCAGTACCCTGTTCCTGCTTTTTCCCCCATATCCCTTGATTCCGTTAGCACTGAGCTATATCTAACTCTTGAAGGCGTGAAGTGGAACATCTTCTTCTTGCGAATGAAACATAAACCAAAGGAATAGTTAGATATCAAGCCGGGTGTTGAGCAGCCAGGTCAATGTCTGCCAGGCCCTGAGCTCCATTTGGTGGGTGGTGGAGCGGGCACCCAGAGATGACATGGTTGGCTGTCTGTTGTTCTGCTCCGCATTGACAGGCTGGGCACTGGCGGAGACCCTATCTCCACATGCTGGCGTTGAAACGCCCAACTCCAGTAAGAAATTATGCTGCTTATGTTATGCTGCTGTAACCCTTGCTTCCCCCCTCTCTCCCTTCCTCCCCCTTCCCAGTTCTCCAACCAGTCCTCCTATTGTCTCCGATTTCATTTTATCCCTGTTTGCTTTGTTGTTAACTTCTCCCAGCTAAGAATGATCTATTGCACACGTTCCTTGATCTCCGTCCCCTTTGCCCTAGTGTCGCACCTTCACACTTCCTGATCCATGTATCTCCCCTCTACTCTGAAGAACGGTCTTGACCCACGAAAGGTCACCCATTCCTTCTCCAGAGATGCTGCCTGTCCCGCTGAGTTGCTCCAGCATTTTGAGTCTGTCTTCGAACCATTCATTCGTAGTTACAGAGACATGGAGATACATTAAGGTACATAACAGTAGGCACATCGAAGAGTGCAACACACACACACACACACACACACACACACACACACACACACACACACACACACACACACAATGGCAGATGGCTTAAATATTATCAGCCTGAAAGGCCTTGTAGGATAAGGGAGGAATGCGCGTTTTATAGCTCTCTTTTTTATTAAGCAAACCGGCACCATGTATGTGCACAGGGTGACTATAACCGAGCACAAACGCGGTGGAGATATCCAGTGGCTGTGGGCACGGTGCCAGCGACTGAACGAGCCACTGCTTCCTCCTGATATTACATTCCACTGGCATGTCTTTTGCCCCGACTGACGCCAAACTTCTTTTCAGCCCCAACGAAAACAGTTCCAGCTGGCACCGCTGGCTCACTCCTAAAGAGCCAATTCATACATTCTGTTAAAAGAAAGCTCTCAGTTTGATTCTCCGGCAGAGGATTTAAATTATCGAGCAAGGTCAGGTTAACTGCACCTTTCATTCACTCGGCAGCGGAGTCCTAAAGGGAGGAAAATAAAAGCCTTCGGTGTTACAGGGTGAGAACTGTCTTGTGTTTGGTTCCCCTTCTCTTTTGAAGGGATTAAGGCGACCACAGTTTATAAACACTGGCGTTTTCGTTAAGGAAGGAGGTTTGAATTCCCAGTGAATTCGTATTCACTCCAAAGACGTACAGGTTTGTAGGTTAATTGGCGATCTAAGTGTGTAGGGTAGTGTGAATGTGCGGGGATCGCTGGGTCGGCGCGGACTCGATGGGCTGAAGGGCCTGTTTCCCCGCTGTATATCTAAACTAAACTAAAATGCCAAAGCGGTTGAGGTTCGGGTTTTATTCGCGTGTAAGGGTCCCGACCCGAAACATGACCTATCTATCCATGTTCTCCGGAGATGCTGCCTGGCCTGCTGAGTTACTCCAGCGCTTTGTGTCTTGCCTTAGTAAACCAGCATCTGCAGTTCCTTGTTACACGGGAGATGCTGCCTGGCCCGCTGGGTTACTCCGGCATTTTTTGTCTTTTATTTTCCTGGTGCAAGTGATGTTCTCGCGTCTATCATGCGACCTTTTACTCTCCCAGTCCTTTTTTTTTACGAAAGTACTTTGAAACTTGGAAGTGGAGACACAGGGAGCTGCAGGCGTTGGGACCTGGAGCAAAACACAACTGCCGGACGGAGCTACTCAACGGGTCAGGCAGCGACTGTGGAGGGAATGGGCTGGCGACGTTTCACAAAAAGACACAAAGCGCCGGGGTAACACAGCGGACCAGGCAGCATCTCTGGGGGGGAAAGAAGGCGACGTTTCAGGTTGAGACCCTTCTTCTGCCTGAGACTCAGGGGAGAGGGAATTTAGAGGTGAGAAGAGGTATAGAACAGAGCCGGCACCAATGGCCAACGTGCTTTCAGGTCAAGACCCTTTTTCAGACTGATTGTGTGTGTGTGTGTGTGTGTGTGTGTGTGTGGGGGGGGGGGTGGGGGGGGGGGGGGGGGGGTGGAGAAAAGCTGGAAGAGAGGAGGGCAAAATGAAGTTTGCAAGGTAATAGGTCAATACAGGTGAGGGGAGACTTGATGGTTGGACAAAGTCCAGAGATGAAAAAAACAGTAGGTGTGACACAAAAGGATTGAAGTGTTGCAAATTATGAAGTTAGAGGGGGGGAATGTAGGTGGAAGGGCAATGGGGAGGGGAGAGAAATAGGTGCGAGTCCAGGCAGGTCTAAGGGGGGTGGGGGTGGGGGGGAAGAAAGGGGAAGGAGGGAAGGGGGGGGTTGTTACTTAAATTTTGAAAATTCAATATTCATCCCATGGTTTGTAAGCTGCCCGTGGAATATGAGGTGCTTGTTCCTCCAATCTAGCTATGGCTTCATTTTGGCAATGGAGGAGGCCCAGGACGGAAAGGTCATTATGAAAATGGATAAAGGGTCGGGATCCATCTTCAGTCCCAATCCAATCATGGGTGGCATGGCAACGCAGCGGTGGCGTTGCTGCCTTACAGCGCCAGAGACCCGGGATCGATCCAGACTACAGGAACTGTCTGCACAGAGTTTGTGCCTGCTCCCTCTGAGGGCGTGGGTTTTCTCCGGGTGCTCCGGTTTCCTCCCACACTCCAAAAACATGGATTTGTACGTTAATGGGCTTTGGTAAAAATTGTAAGTTGTCCCTCGTGCACAGGATAGCGTTAGTGTACGGGATGATCGCTGGTCGGCACAGACTATATGGGCCGAAGGGCCTGTTTGTATAGGGTTCAGGTGAGACCACATCTGGAGTATTTGAGGAAGGACATCCTTGTGATTGAGGCAGTGCAGCGTAGGTTAATGGAGATTGATCCCTGGGATGGCGGGACTGTCATATGAGGAAAGATTGAAAAGACTAGGCTTGTATTCACTAGAGTTTAGAAGGATGAGGGGGATCTTATAGAAACATATAAAATTATAAAAGGACTGGACAAGCTAGATGCAGGAAAAATGTTCCCAATGTTGGGCGAGTCCAGAACTAGGGGCCGCAGTCTTAGACTAAGGGGGAGGTCATTTAGGACTGAGGTGAGAAAAACTTTTTCACCCAGAGAGTTGTGAATTTATGGAATTCCCTGCCACAGAGGGCAGTGGAGGTCGTCACTGGATGGATTTAAGAGAGAGTTAGATAGAGTTTTAGGGGTTAGTGGAGTCAAGGGATATGGGGAGAAGGCAGGCACGGGTTATTGATAGGGGACGATCAGCAATGAATGGCGGTGCTGGCTCGAAGGGCCGAATGGCCTCCTCCTGCACCTATTTTCTATGTTTCTATGTTTCTATGTTCCTATGTTTCCATGCAAAATCTCTAAAGTCTAAAATGAAGAAGCCTCCGATCGGAATGGTCGTTTGTCCATTCTCTCCACAGATGCTGCCTGACCCGCTCAGTTCCTGCAGCAATTTGTGCTTGGCTCTTGAAGTGAAGTGGGACCTGAATGTTCGGCATTGAACCACTTAAAAATGAGTGTGGGTAAATGAGGTCACTATTGCATCCACTGCTATTGTTCACCAGGCACTGGCAATTCCGGGAAACCCTTTCTAACTCTTTAATCATCCACATTGAGGTTATACATTTATTGCTCTTTTTGTTTCAAATGTTAACTGTGTGTAGTTTAGTTTTGTTTAATTTATTGTCACATGTACGAGGTACAGTGAAAAGCTGTTGTTGCGTGCTAACAAGTCAGCAGGGTCATAGAGACATGTAGTCGTGCCCAGTATGCACAGTATTAGAGTTATAGAGTCATACAGCGTGGAAAAAAACTCCTTCAGCCCAACTCCAACCGTGCCGACCAACATGTCCCATCTACACTACTCTCACCTGCCTGTGTCTGGCCCATGTCCCTCTAAAGCTTCCCGATCTATGTACTCGTCAAATACTCTTTTTTAGTTTAGTTTGGAGATACAGCGTAGAGACAGGCCCTTTGGCCCACTGAGTCTGTGACAACTAGCATACCCTACACACTCGCAGTATTCTACACACTAGGTACAATGTATAATTTTTACACGTGTCCGGAGCCAATTAACATATAAACCTGTTTAAGAAGGAACTGCAGATGCTGGAAAACCGAAGGTACACAAAAGTGCTGGAGAAACTCAGCAGGTGCTTCTTCAGACCCTGAAGACGTGTTTCGGCCCGAAACGTTGCCTATTTCCTTCGCTCCACAGATGCTGCTGCACCCGCTGAGTTTCTCCAGCACTTTTGTGTACCAACATATAAACCTGCACGTCTTTGGAGCGTGGGGGGAAACCGGAGCACCCAGAGAAAACACACGTGGTCACAGGGAGCACGTTAAAACTCTGTACTGGCAACATCGGTAGTCAGGGTCGAACCTGGGTCTCTAGGGCTGAGCCACAGTGCCACCCCAGTCATAGAACCGTACAGCATGGAAGCAGGCCCTTCGGACCAACTTGTCCATGCTGACCATATTAAATCACAGGCCTGTTCTGCTGCTGTAAGTAAAAATGTCGTTGTTGCATTATCAGTACAGATGACAATTAAACGCTCAGGAATCTTGATTAAAACAGGGGTGGCAATTATTTGCCTTGGTGGTGGAGGGGGGGCAGGAGAGGAGGAGGGATGAGGGGGAGGAGGGGTAGGGGTGCAGGGGGGAGGGAGGGGCCAGGGGGGGCGGACAGAAGAGCAGACACCTCAGAGTTACAGTGCCGGTGAAGGTCCCACCCATTCAATATAGAACAGACCCGTCATAAGTGCGCAGCGGTAGAGTTGCTGCCTTACAGCGCCAGAGACCCAGGCTCAATCCAGACAACGGGCGCTGCCTGTTCGGAGTTTGTGCGCTCTCCCCGTGACCGCGTGAGGTTTCTCCGGCTGCTCCAGTTTGCTCCCACACTCCAAAGGCGTACATGTTTGTAGGTTAATTGTTTCCGGTAAAGTTGTCCCGTGCGTGTGTGGAGGATAGTGTCGGGGTGCGGGGTGTTTGCTGGCCGGCATGGACTGTGGGCTGAATGACCCGTTTCTGCGCCGTACCTCCAAACTGAACACAGTTGCTAATTTTAAGGATGCAGACAGAGCTATCGCACACGGACGAATTTCTGCTGAAATTTCAAGACGGGACAATTTACTCACACTCTGGAGAGGCGGGTGAGTGTCAGGGGCAGCTCCTGGCCCGTGTGTGATCCTCTAACTCAGAGGGTCATGGGTTCAAGTCTCAGTTCAGAGGTCCGGGCTGCAGATTCCAGGCAGAAGAGGAACTGAAATAAACAACCAGGAACGAGCAATTTGGGAAAACAAGATCCTTTGATGACAGACTAAGGCATGACCTGCCTGAAGTCTCGTCAAGAAAGGGGAAGCAGGTCGGCCAAATCATTAAAATGCCACATGAAATAGTGCGGCAGAAGACACGTTGGCTCCTTGCTCATGCACCTCGCTCTCCTTTGAAGGGCTGTGGTCTGAGCCCCATTCCTCTGCTTATTTTTCTATGTGCGTATGTTCACCTCCAGATGGTTATTCAATTCCTTTGTTGTCACTCTAAGGGAGCGGGGGGGGGGGGGGGGGGGGAGGAGAGGGAAGGGGGGGGGGGGGGGGGGGGGGGGCAGCGAGCTGATTCATTGAGGCCCACTTCATTTTCCATTGCATTATATTTAAGCTAATGCTGGTTTATTGGTCAGAAGGTAAGTTCCTCTGTTGGTGAATTAAGTCCACGGAATTTTAGCCATGGATAGAAACATAGAACAATAGTACAGCACCGGAACAGGCCATTCGGCCCACAGTGTCCGTGTCGAATATGATGCCAAGTTAAACTACACTCATCTGGCCACACATTATCCCAATCCCTCCATTCCCTGCATATCCACATGCCTATCCAAAAGCCTCTTAAATGGCACTATCTATCTGCCTCCACCACCATCCAACTCATTTAACTGTGTATTTTCAGTGGTTCTGGCAGCTCAGAACATTGCAGCAAAGTACTTCAGAATGCTTGCACACTCATGCACACCCACTTTCTAGTCTTACCCTTTATCCTGAGACTGTCCCCACTGGCTCTTAGTACCCAGCTACCGAGAAGGTCTTTCCTACATCTAGTCTGTTCAACCATATCAGATTGGAATAAATAATTGATTGAAACAGCATGGAAACAGGCCCCTTCCGCCCACTGTGTCCATACTGAACATCAAACCACCGTTCACACCTAGTTTTATGTTATCCAACTTTCTCATGCACTGCCTACACACGACGGACAATTTTGCAGAGACCAATTAACCTAAAAATCCGCACATCTTTGGGATGTGGAAGCAAACTGGAGGTAGAGGAATCAGTCTGATAAACCTGTGTTGCACTTCCCCCCAAGGCCATCATCACTGTTCTGGCTCCAACGTTGGGAACATATGGTTTAGCTCCAATGTGAGTCCTTTGTTGGTCACTTTTGAAGGGCTGTGGAGATGACTCTTGAGAGTGGTGACATTTTGCATGTGGCTCCTCTTACAACAGATGAAACAACCTTCTCTGATTGTTTCCTCCTACTATCTATCTATCCCAGTCCGAAAAAGTCATTTGTTTGAGCTCTGAAAGGCTCCATTAGACCTAAAAACCGCTGGCCCAGCTGTGAGTACCAAAACAAGGAAGTGTGGCAGCTCTCTTGGAATCGAGCTCATGGGGTAGCAGTGCAGTGGGTTTGTTGCCTTATAGCACCTAAGACCCGGCTCCAATTCTGACTACGGGTGCTGTCTGTACGGAGTTTGTACGCTTTGCAACCGCGTTCTCCCGGTGCTCTGGTTTCCTCCCACATTCCAAAGACGTGCAGGTTTGTAGGTTCTTTAATATTTCCCTCGTGTGTAGGATAGAATTAGTGTATGGTGATTCTGATCAGCGCGGACTCTGAGGGCCGACGGACTTGTTTTCACACCGTATCTCTAAACTAACCTAGTTATTTAGTTTCTAAATCTCTTGGGGTATCAAGAATGAGAAGGCATAAGTATAAGCTGAGAAGGGAAATGATTTATTGGAAACCTGAGGGGCAACTTTTTCCACACACCGATTGATGGGTACATGGAATCAGCTGCCAGTGGTAGTGGTTGTGGCAGGTACAATACAAGATTTAAAAGACTTTTAAATTTAAAGTAGATGGGTAAGAAAAATTAAGAGGGATATGGATCGAATGCAGGCAAATAGGGGCATCGTCTTGGTTAGCATGGATAAGTCATAGTGTGATACAGTGTGGAAACAGGCCCTTCGGCCCAATTTGCCCACACCCTCCCAGCTCGCGCCCAATTAGGTGCCCACACTGCACCGCCAATGTGATCATCCCAGCTACACTGATCCCCTTAGCCACAAGGGCCACATCCAACTCACTCAGCCCTGGCCTGTTCCGCTTGGTCCATATCCCTCCAAACCTTTCCTATCCATGTACCTGTAATAACTGTTTCATAAAAGTTGGGACAGTCCCTGTCTCAACTATCTCACCTGGCAGCTTGTTCCATACATCCATCACCCTTTGTGTGAAAAGTTACCCCTCAGATTCCTATTAAATCTTTTCCCCTTCACCTTGAACCTATGTCCTCTGCTCCTCGATTCCCCTACTCTGGGCAAGAGACTCTGTGCATCTGCCCGATCGATTCCTCTCTTGATTTCATACACCTGTATTCCTGTCATGGATTTGGGTCAAAAGGTTTGTTTTCGTGTTGTATGATTCTCTGAAACGAAGATCAGAAAATCGTCTATAGCCTAGGCATGTTTTTCAGCTAGCTGCAGACATAGGAGACATGTATACCACACCCATGTGCTTTAATTATGCTCAAACTTTGGAAATAAACTAGCTAGCAATTAACAGCTAGAAATTAACTTTCCTTGTGTCTCCTTTGCGAAATACGATTTCTGAATGAGAAGAAAAATCGATCACCAGTGAATTATTGCTCAACTGTGTGTCCTCGTTCACACTTGTAACTACTTTTATCATCCCGATCATCTCCCTTCTACAACTTTGGTAACATTACTATGCTCTTCAGGAATACTTTAGGACCAGGGGATCCATTCCAGTTTAAACACCCAATCAAAATTAATTGCTTTTAGTTACAATGGTTACTTGCAACTCATTAAAACAAGTTGCATTTATCGCAAGTTGCATAAAGCACTCAACAGCTTACAAAATACGGCCAATCTTGGCCAACATTGGTTTACAACTGAGCCAACCTCCAGCCTCCCGATTTCTGTTAAAAAGCCAGTCGCTCGGTATTAAAATATTTTTCAACTTGCGTTTAACTGCTTCACACACAGGGCTGTGAGTGTGTGGGACAAGCGGGTTGGAGAAGCAGATAATGTGGAAACATCAACAGGGAATTTAAACATCTGGCAAAAGTGGATTCAATGAGATTCTGAGAGATAAACCTTCCACTTCGATGGCCCTACTATGGCCTATTATGTTCCTGCATGTCATAGAGCCATAGTCATAGAGTGATACAGTGTGGAAACAGGCCCTTTGGCCCAACTCGCCCACACCGGCCAACAATGTCCCAGCTACCTTAGTCCCACTTGCCTGCGCTTGGTCCATATCCCTCCAAACCATGTACCTGTCTAACTGTTTCTTAAACGATGGGATAGTCCCAACCTCAACTACCTCCTCTGGCAGATTATTCCAGACACCCTTTGTGTGAAAAAGTTACCCCTCAGATTCCTTTTAAATCTTTTCCCCTTCACCTTGAACCCACGTCCTCTGGTCCTCGATTCCCCTACTCTGGGCAAAAGACTCCATGCATCTACCCGATCTATTCCTCTCATGATTTTGTCTCCATGATACATTGATAACATTATGTTATAATTATATAGATTTTTTACTAGGTGACATACATGGCACAGCAGTAGAGTTGCTGCCTTACAGCACCAGAGACCCAGGTTCGATCCTGACTATGGGTGTTGTCTGTACGGAGTTTGTGTGTTCTTCCCGTGATCTGCATAGGTTGTCTCCAGTTGCTCTGGTTTCCTCCCACACAGCAAACACCTACAGGCTTGTAGGCTAATTGGCTTGGTAAAATTGTAAATTGTCCCTAATATGTGTAGGATAGTGTTAGTTTAGTTAGAGATACAGCGTGGCAGCAGGCCCTTCTGCCCATTGAGTCCGTATCGACCAGCGATCCCCGCACACTCGTCCTATCCAACACACTAGGAACAATTTCCAATTTTTTTTACTGAAGCCATTTAACCCATAAACCTGTGGAGTGTGGGAGAAAACCGGAGCGCCCGGAGAAAACCTGGAGAGAACGTACAAACTGCTTACGAACAGCACCCGGGTCTCTGGGTTGCTGTGTGGCAGCAACTCTACCGCTGCACCAGCATGTCGTGCCGGGGTGCTTACCGGGTGCGGGGATCGCTGGTCGGTGGGTCAAAGGGCCTGTTTCCACGCTGTATCTCTAAACTAAACTAAAGTAAACTAAAGTTACCAGGCTAGTAGGGCACGAATTCTGACCTAACTATCCATAGATCATACAGCACAACACAGTACAGGAAAAGCCCCCTCTGCCCACAATATCGTTCCTGAACATGATAAACAAACTTCATCTGCCTGAATGTGATCCAAATCCTTCCAAATGTCTCACAATGCCAGTGACCCGGGTTCGATCCTGCCCTTGGGTGCTCGCTGTGTACAGTTGGCACGTTATCCCTGTCACCGTGTGGGTTTCCTCCGGGTACTCGGGTCTCCTCCCACACCCCAAAGACATGCAGATCTTTGTAGGTTGATTGGCCTCTGCACATTACTCCTAATGTGTCAGGAGTGGTTGAGAAAGTGGGATAACATAGAACTAGTGTGAATGATTGGCATGGACCCAGTGGGCCAATGTTTCCATGCTGTATCTCAAAAACTAAAAAATGAAAACATTCTCTGCATATCCATACGCCTACATAAAAGACTCTTAAACATCAAGACAATAGACCCGAGTTTAGTTCCCACCATGGAAGCTCATAATCTGGATTTTTAAAAGAAAAATAGGTATTAATAATGATATAACTAATGGATTCTTCTATAAAAAAATCAACAAACCAATGGATTGTAATACAATTAAATACTAATCTCCTTCATGAAATAACATTGGCATCCATATTTGGCCTAATCTAAATTTGACTGCAAACCCACATCATTGTGGTTGATTCTCTAAACGGGTCACAGGGCCATAGGGTCATCAAGTCATACAGCGTCGATACGCCCCTCGGCCCAACGTGCCCATACCGAGCAATGTCCCATCTACACTAGTACCACCTGCTGGTGCTTGGCCCATATCCCTCCAAACGTTGTGCCGCTCCCTGCCTCCACTACCTCCACCGGCAACTCGTTCCATACATCCACCCCCCTTTGTGTAAAAATGTTACCCCTCAGGTTCCTATTAAATCATAAGATCATAAGATCATTAGTGATAGGAGCAGAATTAGGCCATTCGACCCATCAAGTCTACTCCGCCATTCATTCATGGCTGATCTATCTCTCCCTCCTAACCCCATTCTGCCTTCTCCCCATAACCTCTGACACCTGTACAAATCAAGAATCTCTCTATCTCTGCCTTAAATATATCCACGGACGACCTCCATGGCTGTCTGTGGTGAAGAATTGCACAGATTCACCACCCACTGTCTAAAGAAATTCCTCACCATCTCCTTCCTAAAAGAATGTCCTTTAATTCAGAGGCTATGACCTCTAGTCCTAGACTCCCCCACTAGTGGAAACATCCTCTCCATATCCACTCTATCTATTCTGTACATTAAAATAGGATCCCCCCTCTTTCTTCTAAACTCCTACGAGTACAGGCCCAGTGCCATCAAACGCTCATCATAAATTTCCCCCTCACCCTAAATCAATGCCCACTGGTTCTTGATTCCCCTGCTCTGGGCAAAACACTCTGTGCAATTGCCTGATCTATCGTGATGCTGTGCACTGGATGGCTGAGCAAACCCCTCCGTTTCAAGGGCAAGTAGGAATAAATAATAAAAGCTGGCCTTGCCAGTGATGCAAAGATCATGACAAATAAATAAGTACAATAAAAATAACCTTAAAAATAAAAATGTATAAAAACTTTGATTTTGGGGATAAGCCCCACAAACCTCTGGCACGTCAGTTAAAAAAACGAGAAAAGATCACACAATTTTAAAGATTAAATCAGACAAAGGGGAAATACTGATCTTGCTGAGTGATATTAATAATAGATTTGCACAATTTTACGAGAATCTGTATAAATCTAAAACGATAATGGACACCAACAAAGTTGCAGAGTTCTTGGATAATTGTAACCTTCCTAGATTAGAGTTGCAGGAACAAGAGGAATTGTGAGCACAAATCTCAAATAAGGAAATAGAAGAAACAATAATCTCATTAAAAAATGGAAAAACACCAGGTCCTGATGGATTTAGTAATGAATTCTATAAAAGTTTTTATGACATATTTACCCCCCCGCCTACAGAACATGTATACTTATGCCTTTAAAGAACAAATACTACCTGAAACACTAGCAGAATCCATGATCACTCTAATACTTAAGAAATATAAAGATGTGGAATAACCTGGATCATACAGAGCTATTGCGTTGTTAAATACAGATCAAAAAATATTAGCGAAAATACTAGCTAGAAGACTAAGTAAATATGCTAGTAAATTAATACATCTGGATCAAACGGGATTTATCCCTAAGAGACAATCATTTAATAATTTGAGACGTCTGTTCAATATAATGCATTCACACCAAACGGAAGATCAAAAACTATCAATCATATCGTTGGATGCAGAGAAAGCATTCAACCAGGTCGAATGGGATTATATGCTCAGGGTATTGCAAGAATTTCAACTGGGAGAGAATTTTATTCTATGGATTAAATTACTATATAATAAGCCAACAGGCAGAATATTAACGAACAATAATTTATCTACGAAATTTCATTTGTCAAGGATGTTCATTATCACCGTTGTTATTTGCCCTCATAATTGAACCCCTAGCGGAAAGAATTAGAACTCATCCGAATATCCATGGATATAAAACAAAATATTCCAATAATAAAATATTACTATATGCTGACGACGTACTATTGTACATCACAAAACCTCATATTACTATACCAAATATTTTAAAATTAATAGAGGACTTCGGATCATTCTCAGGATATAGAATAAATTGGAATAAAGGTGAAATCATGTCAATAAAACTGAAAGACTACGCATCTTTTACAGTTTCATTTCAAAATAGCTACGGAAAAATTTAAATACTTGGGCATCAAAATTACTAGAAGATATCAAGATATGTTTGACGAAAATTATAACCCTCTACTTAAGAAACTATGTAACTTGATTAAATGTTGGAAAACGCTTCCGATGTCCTTAATAGGCAGAATAAATGCCATAAAAATGACTTTTCTACCACAAATTTTACACCTGTTCCAATCTATCCCAATATATTTACCCAAAAAGTTAAAACAAAAAAACTGGACTCAGATATCACAAATTGTATTTGGGATTATAAATCCCACAGAATACAAAGAGCACATCTGAATAAACCCAAAGTAGTAGGGGGGTTAGCACTCCCCAACTTTATGTATTACTACTGGTGTGCAAATATCAGAAACATGATCCAATTGCTGGATAACTCTCCCCAACAATCGGATTGGATGATTATGGAGAGAGAGGATTGCTCTCCTTATAATATTGGAGCAATCCTTCTCTCTCCAATATCGATGCATAATATAAATTACAACAATAATCCAATTATATACAGTACAATCAGAATTTGGAAACAAATAAAACACAATCTAAAATTAAGAAATTTATCTCTCTTATCTCCTATCGGTAAAAAACCCTCATTTAAACCTTCAACTATAGATAAAGCATTTATACAATGGGAAAGAGCTGGAATTATAATCTTTGGAGATGTGTATGAATCGGGAAAACTATTATCATTTAAACAAATACAACTAAAATACAATTTGGGAAATAATCAGTATTTTAAATATTTCCAAATCTGTGACTATCTGAAAAAATACGCACAAGATTATCACAATATGCCTCCAGACTTACCGGAAGAAGTAATGAATACAAAGGCAGAATCAGCAAACCTAATATCATATATATATAATATTATACTAAATGCAGAAATACCAACAACAGATGGTATCAGGAGAGACTGGGAAAAATAATTAAGTATAAAAATTCCCAAAGAAAGGTGGGAAGAATATTTATTAAACGTGCATAAATGTTCAATTAATGTAAGACACACCTTAATACAATTTAAAATCCTACACAGATTATACTATTCAAAAACTAAAATAAGTAAACTTTTTCCCAACGCCTCACCTATATGTGATAAATGTCAATGTCAAGAAGCTAATATAGCACACCCATTTGTCTTTTGTACAAAAATTCAAACATTTTGGATTGAAATTTTTGAAATTTTCACAAAAATATTTAAAATAAAACTGACCCCGTAAGCAGACTGGATAATCTTCGGGATATCGGAAGATTGCCCTGAATTAAATGTGTTTCAAAAGACTCTATTTGAATATGGCTTAATAACTGGGAAAAAGCTCATCTTAAAATTCTGGAAAAATTCTCCGGTACCCACAGTCAATATGTGGATTTCATCTATGTTGAAACACTACACTTGGAAGATATGAGACTCTGACTAGCAGGAAATACAGACTGTTTCTATAAGACGTGGTCTGCATTTATAAATCTATTACAAGGTGCAAGAATACCTCAAAAAAGTACCGGTGTCGGGTCTTGGTAAAGGGGGCAGAAAAACTGTCGAGTTGGTAGATTCCTTTTGCGAGATGTTTATAATAAAGTAACTGGCTTTTCTTTTTTCGTTCTCAATTTTGTCGTTTTTCTATTTTTTTTCCTCTCCAGGGTCTATCTCTTAATTCCAGTTTCTAACTCTTCAAGGGTTTCCTTTCCCTCTGTCACACTTTTGCACTTTCACATCTCTTTTTCAATTTTCTACTATCTATGCTGCTATTTTTCTCTCTATACTCTCTTTTCTAAAGCCTTAAAATAAAAAAAATTAAGGGGTACAATGACTGTAATACAATACAAGGGATGTACACGGATGTAACTTACAGTACCGCTAATAAATAAAGATATAAAAAATATATATAATAAATAAAAATAAAATACTCTGAGATACATCTGGTGATCTCTTTAGTTTAAAATTCTCACGGTGTGCATGTAAAGATAATTTGTATTAATAAATGTGATAATTTGTTGCATGGACGCAGTGGGATGAAGGGCCCGTTTCCACGCTGTATCGCTAAAGTAAACTAAACTAAATATAAAGTAGACCCCAACGCTTCAACTGAAAGTACAGTAATTTACAGGTCATAAGGTCATAAGTGATAGGAGTAGAATCAGGCCATTCGGCCCATCGTCTACTCCTCCATTCAATCATGGCTGATCTATCTCTGCCCGCTAACCCCATTCCCTTGCCTTCTCCCCAGAACCTCCGTGGCTGAGTTACTCTGGGGCTGAGTATTATATGAGATCAACAAGCTCAATATAGAATGGGGAATCCCACCCCAACTCCACTGGTCTAAATGACTCAGTGACACTTTGCAAATTTATTGGGCCATCTGTTTTTATGTCACATTTCCAGCATTCACAGCCTGGCTGGAAGGATGTCAACTCTTCTCCTTGACAGATTTTCCATTTGTCTCATTTGTCCTGTTCACCTTCATTGCTTTGTTTCCCTTAATTGTCCTTGAAAATATGTCGTACAATCAACTAGCCTTATCCCAAAGGAGATCTTGTGCTATCTGTTCTAATTTTGGCAGATTTGCAATGTTGTTATGTTATTGTACTCACTTTGAGAATTCGATGTATTTCCCTTTTATGAACATTCTGTATAGTTTGCAGTATACATATGTAGTAGCTGGTGTATGGAAATAAAATAGGCTGCTAGTTTTAGTGATACAGCTTGGGGATTTCATTGCCCCAGACGGCTGTGGAGGCCAAGTCAACAGAGCCGGCCTTAAGCCAATTGGACCAATTGCTCCCAATTGGGCCCCGCGCCTAAGGGGGCCCCGCGCCAGAGTAATCAACTCTCGGCTCGGGTAGATCTACCCCGGGAGGAGGGAGGAGTGAGGGGCGGAGAGAGAGTAGAGGGGTGGAGGGGGAAACAAGGGGTAGACGGGGAGGGGGTGTGAGGGGTGAATGGAGGGGGAGAGGGGGAGAGGGGGAGAGGGGGAGGTGGGTCGTTCCCTCCAGTCACCGTGCACCAGGCACACAGCCCCGGCTCTCCCACTTTCTTTCCCCGGCGAGACGCGGTGAACAGTACAGAGAGGGCCGGGCCGGGGGTTGGGGGTGAGGGGGAGCAACGTTTACAAACCTCGGCCTCAGGTCACACCCGTCCGCCCGGACCCCGGCATCCGCTCCCATCGCTGGCCCCCCTTCTCCCTCGCTTCTCTCCTTCCCTTCCCTTCCCTTCCCTCCCTCCCTCCCTTCTCCTCTCCCTCCTTCCTCTCTCTCTTTTCCTTCCTCCCTTCTTTCTCTACTTCCCTCCCTCCATTCTCTCCTCCCTCCCTCCAACGCACATCATTGACAGACACCTAAAACACACACAACTAAGTTAGGATGGGGTAGAAGCCCATAGGGAAGGATGGGGCTGAAGCCTAAAATTTAATGCCTGGACTGGTTTTTCACCAATGGTTATTGGTTTTTCCAGGATCTAGTTAATTAAATTACTTTTTTTTCATTTCACAGTCACTAAAACAAGTGGTATTGTATCTATGTACTTTTCAGAAGTGATCTACAATTTTGTTTGTTACTTGTAGGCTTACATGTATGCAATTTTATATTAAAATGTAGCTTAGACCTGTTTGATCCATTAACTCTCATGCACTTTTTAAGCGCACTTTTTGAATACTTTCCATTCTACCATGGAGATATAAAGTCTATATTTCTATGATTCTACAGACCTTGGCTGGGAACCTGGGGCTCACCAAATTGTCCCCAATTGGGCCCCACACCTCATAAGGCCGGCCCTGCAAGTCAATGGATATTTTTAAGGCATAGATTGCTAGAATTTTGATTAGTACGGCAATTTAATAGAGGCCTGTTAACCGTATAAACCCGCACGTCTTTAGGATGTGGTAGGAAACTGGAACACCAGGAAGAAACCCACGCGGTCACAGGGAGAACGTGCAAATTCCACATAGACAGCACCCAAGGTCAGGGTTGAACCTGGTTCTCTGGCGCTGTGAGGCAGCAGCTCTACCAGCTGTGCCACTGTGCCGCCTATGTCGTGTCTGCATTTTGCTGACCAACATCATGTAAACATAGAATAATGGAAGGGATAGATGTTTAACCTGGTGGGAGAGTCTAGGACCAGAGGTCATAGCCTCAGAATTAAAGGGCGCTCTTTTAGAAAGGAGGCGAGGAGGAACTTCTTTAGTCAGAAGGTAGTTGTAAATGAAAACTTTGCAAGCTCTTAAGTGTACAACATCTTTTAATGATAGCACTGGGTATTACACACACCTTCAAGCACCGGCTACATTTTCCTACTGAGGGGAAGGCGTTATGATTGATGTTAACTGGGCGGGGTTAATGGGAGTGAGGTAACTATATTATTGGTTGCATATAAACCATCTACATCCTTCCCCTTAGAAATAAAAAAAAAACAGATTGTTGTCACGACAACCGAATTAAACAGCAGAATTAAACGAAATCGCCGTAGCGAACAGGCGGCTTACTGATCCTGCCCGAGCGCGTACGGATGTCTCCCCCTCCCCCGAAAGAGCAGAAGAAGCAGGAGGACGCAAGGCAGCCGGGGAACCAGGGAAGGGCATTGGGGTGGGAGAAACAGGAGAGGGAGAACCGCGATCGGCAACAGGGGACCCGCGCAGAGGGGAACCAGGCGCCCGCGACGGGGACCGAGGCATGCAGGGAACACCAGCCGGGGCGGCAGCCGGCTGCTGATAGGAGAGTGGAGGGGCATAGGGCCCAGGGGGTTGCGGCTGTGGCTCATTAACCGCAAGCAGGTGTTGTCGGCTTCTTCGGTAGATGGAACCCTCACAGTCGACCAGATACGAACGAGGTGAGTCGGCCACCCCAACCACGGTGGCCAGACGGTAGTGCCCACTGGCGGTCTGCAAACGAACAACCTGTCCGGGCAACAGAGGATCGAGTGGTCTGCACGACCGATCGTGGGAACGCCGCTGGCTGTCATGTTTCTCTTGAATTCGCCTCTGCACGGAGGCGGGCTCCAGCACCCGAGGTTTCAGCTGGCGCTGGGCAATCGGGACGGTGGATCTGGTAGTTCTGGACATCAGACGCTGAGCAGGTGACCCCATGGCCGGATCCCTGGAAACATTCCTGAGGTTCAGGAGATCCAAATACAAATCAGAATTGGATAGTCGCGCCTGTTCCATCAGAAGCTTGGCGCTGCGGACGGCCCGTTCTGCTAGGCCGTTGCTCTGTGGGTACTCTGGGCTGCTGGTGAAATGCACGAAGTTCCACTTGTCGGCAAAGCTTTTGAATTCTCGGCTTGTAAACTGCCTGCCGTTGTCAGTCTGCAGCCTGACCGGGGTCCCAAAAGTGGAGAAGTGTTTCCGCAGCTTGCGGATCACCATCTCCGACGTGAGGGATGTCAGCAAATCCACTTCGAACCAGTTGGAGTACGAGTCGACCAGGACAAGGTAGTGGTTACCACGCCACTCGAATATGTCGGCAGCCAACGAGGACCAGGCCAAAGCAGGGGCGGGCTGTTGCAGCAGGGGCTGTCGCTGCTGGTGCGGCGCAAGACTGTTGCACGTGGAGCAGGCAGAAACTCGGTCTCGGATATATTTGGCCATTCCAGGCCAATAGAATTGGCACTGAGCGTGGGCAAGCGTTGCATCGACCCCAGGGTGTCCGCTGTGGGCTGCACAAAAGTAAAAGTCAAACAGGGAGGACGGGACCACAACTTTATGTCCCTTGACGATAACGCCATCCTGGAGCACCAGTTCGTCGCGGACCAGGAAGAAAGGCTGTGCTTCAGATGGCGCGGCGGAGCGCTTTGTTGGCCACCCTGCTTTAATCACCGATGCAAGCTGCTGCAAAGCCGGATCGGCAGCGGTGTGCTCGGCCAAAACCTGTAGCTGCTTGGTGGGAATAAAGTTAACGCCCAGTACGAGCAAGTCCTCTGTTTCGTAGGGTGGCGAGCGCAGGAGGTACGCGGGGCTCGCGACAGGGTGTCCGCAATGTGCATCTCGGTGCCCTTCTTGTAGATTATGTCAAAGTCGAAGCGCTGGAGCTGCAGCATCATACGCTGCAGCCTGGCAGGGGCAGCGTGAATCGGCTTGTTCAGGATTGTCACCAGTGGCTGGTGGTCGGTTTCGACCGTAAATCTGCTGCCGAACAGGAAGTCTCTGAACTTGGAGCAGGCGAACACCACCGCGAGCAGCTCTTTCTCGATCTGAGCGTACCGCTGCTCGGTGTCCGTCATGGTGCGGGAGGCATAGGAGACGGGATGCAGCGATCCATCGACAGACTGAAGGCAGGCCGCACCCAGACCGAACTTTGAAGCGTCACAGGTGACGGTGATGGGGCGACCCACGTCGAAGAACCGCAACGTCGGAGTGCTAATCAGTTTCGACTTGAGGCGGTCAAAAGCCTGCTGGTGATATGGGAGCCAGGCCCAGGCGATATCCTTTTTTGTCAGCTGCCGCAGGGGAGCACTCAGCTCACTGAGGTTTGGTATAAACTTGCCAAGGTAGTTCACCATGCCCAAGAATCGTTGCAGACCTGGCACGTCGGTGGGGGCTGCCATTTCGGAGATGGCAGCGGCCTTCAAGGGGTCGGGCTTTAGTCCGTTAGGGGTGAAAACATGTCCAACATACGTGACCTCTGAGACACGAAACCGGCACTTCTTGGGATTCAGCTTCAGGTTCGCCTGTCGCGCGCGATCCAGGACGCGGCGGAGGTTCAGGTCGTGCTCGGCAAGGTCCTTCCCGTAAACCAGGATATCATCCACGATGATGGCACATGGCAGGTGCGCGAATAATTGCTCCATCGTCTGCTGGAACACCTCGCTAGCAGAATTGATGCCGAATGGCATTCGCAGGAACTTGAATCTGCCGAACGTGTGGCGAAGGTCGTCAGGTCAGAAGACGCTTTGTCCAACGGGACCTGCCAAAACGAGTTCTTAGCGTCTAGGACCGAAAAGATGGTGGCTTGCCCGACCTTTGCCGCCACATCCACAACCATCTACAGTAGTTAATCTGTGGAACTCATTGCCACAGAGGGCTGTGGAGGCCAATTCAGTGGATATTATTAAGGCAGAGATAGACTAATTCTTGTTTAGGACGGGTATCAAGGGTTATGGGGAGAAGGCAGGAAAATGGGATTTGGAGGCAGAGATCAGCCATGATTGAATGGCGGAGTAGACTCGATGGGCCGAATGACCTAATTCTACTCCAATAACTTGTGAATGTGAACTATGTCGATTTAATTATTAACATCCAGGTTCAGGACATCTTCCCAATGACCATCAGGCTATTAAACACCATGAACTCCAACTAAACTCCAAACTACAAACTGCCTTGGTTGCACTTGGGACTTTGGTCTTTGTTTTCTTTTTTACACTATACTGGGTTTTTTTTAATGTATTGAACTTCTTTTCTATGTTTATTTATTATATTATCTGTTGAGTACTGTGTTAACTAACGTCCGGTGTTGCTGCAAGTAAGAATTTCATTGTTCTGTTTTGGGATGTACCACAATAAAACACTATTGATGACTAGATTTCTAACAGGTTGCAGTACAGATTCAGGTTGGTTTATTGTCATGTGCACAGCGCGCAATGAAATTCCTCGCACGAAGCCCACAGAGTAAACACTGTACAAACAATAATGGTAAATACAAAAATAAACTAGACTAGGTGGGACCCGTTGGGTCACATGTTCACATGGAGGGCTGGTGGGGGGGCTTTCTGGAGCGCTGTTATGGGTGTTGTGGGTGTTGTGGGCTGAAGGGACTGGTCTCCAGAGGGCTAGTATGGACATTGTGGGCCAAATGGATTCTTGGGGTGGCAGCTCAGTCCCTCAAGCTGAAGTGCTGGCAGCTCACTCACGGCTGGTGGGCTGGAAGTTGACACGGCTATTCCTTGAAATTTCATTTCAAGCAGGGTGCAAGGCCACCAAATTCAAATTCATTTTCCTACCATTTCAATCAGGGTGCAAGCCCACCAAATTAAGTGCAGTTTCTTACCACCAAGCAGGTGCAAGGCCACCAAATTCAAGTGCAGTTTCATACCATTTCAAGCAGGGTGCAAGGCCACCAAATTCAGGTGCAGTTTCCTACCACTTCAAGCAGGGTGCAAGGCCTCCAAATTCAAATGCAGTTTCATACCATTTCATGCAGGATGCAAGGCCACCACATTCAAATGCAGTTTCATACCATTTCAAGCAGGGTGAAACCACCATAAAACCACACAAAACACCACACTTACAGTTCAGTAGACATTCAGTGTGTTCAGTTGATTCACAGCTCGGACAGAGTCGTGACCTCTCCCTCCCCCATCATGCAGAGACTGAGCCACACCCACACATCCGGGTTTTATAAGCATTCCACCCTCCCACCGGAAAAGGTGTGGCGTTCATGTCATGATTGACAGGAGAGAGATTCTCAACATTTTTTAAACACTAATAACATTTTTGTTTTTCATTGATGGGAAGAATCCTCTGCACCTGATGATGGAGGGGGACTGAGTAAGATGGCCAAAAATCGTAAAGGTGGCGTAGGTGGTAGCGTTTTATCTAAAATCAATATACAGTGCAAACAAGAAGTTGTCAAGTTTAGACCACCAACCATTTGCAGTGCTTTTACTTCAACCCAAAACCCAAACCAACCATTTGCAGTGCTTTTACTTCAATCCAAAACCCCAAACCAACCATTTGCAGTGCTTTTACTTCAAACCAACCACATTTTCATTTTCAAACCACATTAAGGTCAGTAAAACCACACTCACAGTTTAGTAGATAGGTGTTCAGTGTTATTCACAGCTCAGACTGAGAGACATGACCCTCTCACTTCCTCCATCTTGCAGAGACTGACTGAGGCGCAACACTTCCGGGTTTTATAATCCCTCCCCCCTCCCACCAGCAGGGGCAGCAGAGAGAATGTCAACATTTTTTAAACATTAGTAACTCTTTTATGTTTCATCGATGGGAAAAATCCTCTTGTCCTGCGCAGCGGAGGAGGACTCTGAGTAAGCTGGCCAAAATTCACAGCTGTAAGTGGCAGCCTTTTTTCTAAAATCATGAAACAAAAAAACAGGAAGTGGTCAATATCTTTGAGCTGTAGTCCATGTGTAGCAAAGCAGAAAATGCTGAGTGACTCAGCGGGTCAGGCAGCATCTGTGGAGTTCATGGGTAGGTGACGTTTCAGGTCAGGCCCTTCGTCAGACTGATCATAGTAGGGGAAAGAAAGCAGCTGAACCATCCTATCACCAACTAGAGAGTGGTCCTGAACTATTATCTACCTCACTGGAGACCCTTGGACTATCTTTAAGCAGACTTTATTGGACTTTATTAAGTACTAAATGTTATTCCCTTTATCCCTTTTTGTACTGCTGCTGGCAAATTCATTTCACTTGCACTTATGTGCAATGTGACGAATAAAACTGCTTGTGATTGATATCCCTCTATTCCCTGCATATCCATGTGCCCATTTAAAAGCTTCATAAATGGCACCATAGACTCTGTCTGCCCCACCACCTCTAGCAACATTTTCCAGTCATCCATCACCTTCTGTGTAAAAAAAGTTTCTTTTCACATCTCCTTTAAACTTTTGCTCCTCTCACCTTAATACCATGTCCTCTCATCATTGGCATTCCCACGTTGAAAAAATGTTTTGACTGTCTACCCTCTTTGTGCCTCTCATACTTTTACGTGCTTCAATGAGGTCTCCCCTCAACCTTGGCGTTCTAGAGAAAACAATCCAAGTTTGTTCAACCTCTCTTTCTAGCTAATTCACCCTAATGGAGGCAGCATTCTGCACCCTCTCTACAGTCTCCACATCTTTCCTGTAGTGGGCGACCGGAACTGCGTGCAACACTCCAATTTCAGCTAACCAAAGTCTTGTAGAGTTGTGTCCTGCCTTCCTGCCTCTGATACTCACTGACCCAGCCAATGAAGGCAAACATACCATATGCCTTTACCACTCTATCTACTTACGTTGCCCCATATCAGGGAAATAAATTTTGATAACATTTAGTTTCGTTCAGTTTAGTTTAGAGATACAGTGTGGAAACAGGCCCTTCGGACCACCGAGTCCCCACCGACTAGCGGTCACTGCACACGAACACTATCCTACACACACTAGGGTCAATTTATAATTAGACCAAGCCAATGAACCTACAAACCTGTATGTCTTTGGAGTGTGGGAGGGCACCGAAGATCGGGGAGAAAACTCATGCGGTCACGAGGAAAACGTGCAAACTCCATACGGACAGCACCCGTAGTCGGGATTGGATCAGGGTGTCCAGCGCTGCAAGTGCTGCCAGGCAGCAACTCTACCGCTGCGCCACAGTGCCGCCCACTTAAAATCCTAGAATAGATTTGAACTCACATCTCTGGACTAATGGTTGCCTTAACCGCGACACCAGAACCACATCTGAATGTGCCTTCACACAGAAAATCCGCTTCCTGGTTCTGTGGCTGAGTTATTTATGTTTATGCTAGACAGATAATTGATCAAAAGGAGATAATGGCTAAGGCTACAGTGCGTATGAATGTGACTTTTTTTGGTGCTTATTTTTGGAATTATTTTTCATTTTCAGGATCTGCATCTCATTTATCAGGCCAATATTTATTGCCCATCTTATTTCTCCTTGAGAAGATTTTAGTTGACCAACCTCTATGAACTGCGGCAGCCCTTTAGTCCTTGGGAACCACGAGCCCTTCACACATATAATAAATCAAAAAGAGACAGTGGCAACAGAGCGAGTGTATCAAAGGGCAGATACAAAGTCTACAGAGAGATTTGGGCCATATGGAAAAGTGGGCTGAAAGATGGCAGATGGAGTTTAATGCTGATAAGTGTGAAGTGCTACATCTTGGCAGGACAAATCAAAATAGGACGTACATGATAAATGGTAGGGAATTGAGGAATGTTGTGGAACAGAGAGATCTAGGAATAACTGTGCATAGTTCCCTGAAGGTGGAATCGCATGTAGATGGGGTGGTAAAGAAAGCCTTTGGTGTGCTGGCCTTTATAAATCAGAGCATTGAATATAGGAGTAGGGAAGTAATGTTAAAATTGTACAAGGCATTGGTAAGACCAATTCTGGAGTATGGTGTACAATTTTGGTCGCCTAATTATAGGAAGGATGTCAACAAAATAGAGAGAGTACAGAGGAGATTTACTAGAATGTTGCCAGGGATCCAGCAACTATGTTACAGAGAAAGGTTGAACAAGTTAGGTCTTTATTCTTTGGAGCGCAGAAGGTTAAGGGGGGACTTGATTGAGGTCTTTAAAATGATGAAAGGGATAGACAGAGTTGACGTGGATAAGCTTTTCCCATTAAGGGTAGGGAAGATTCAAACAAGAGGGCATGACATGCGAATTAAGGGACGGAAGTTTAGGGATAACGTGAGGGGGAACTTCTTTACTCAGAGGGTGGTGGCTGTGTGGAATGAGCTTCCAGCAGAAGTGGTGGGGGCAGGATCGATTTTAACATTTAAAAGTAAAGTGGATAGGTATATGGACGGGAAGGGAATGGAGGGGTATGGTCTGAGGGCAGGTAGATGGGACTAGGGGAAAACAAATGGTCGGCACGGACTGGAAGGGCCGAGAGGGCCTGTTTCCGTGCTGTAATTGTTATATGGTTATATTATATGGTTATACTAGCATGGATAGCAGGTTGGCTGGATGGCAGAAGATAAAGAGAGGCAATAAAGGGAGCTTTTTTTGGTTGGCTGCCAGTGGTTAGTGGAGCTCCGCAAGGGTCGGTGCTGGGGCCGCCACTCTTCATGCGGTACATTAATGATTTGGACGAGCAGATTGAAGGCTTTGTGCCCAAAGGCCCTGTCTCACTGTGCGAGTTGACCCACGAGGTACCCCGAGTGACAGACTCGTGGCTGTGCACGAGACTGCAAGTTTATGATCAAGTGTGTAATACGAGTTCCCACGGGTATGTCATTGCTGCGATGTTCCAAGTTCCTCTCCCGAGTTAGCAAGTTCCTCTCCCGTTACTCTTGAGCCAACCGTGAATGAAGGTATGTTTTAATAAAGCAACAATGTTAAAATACATCTCCATCCTGTGGTTTTGAGTTATTTCAGCGCGGATGGGAAAATGCGCATCCTCCAGTAACCAAGCATTTCTTGTTGTTTTATGTTTTTAAATACTTTTTTGCAATGGATCTCTATTTTAAATAATTTTAAAAAAGGAAGCAGCCCGGGTGACTGACATTGAGCGGCCGCCAGGACCCGACAGCAGACACACACACACACACACACACACACACACACACACACACACACACACACACACACACACACACACACACACACACACACACACACACACACACAGATACACACAGACAGCAGCTGGCCACCACTTCAGAGGAATTAAGCAGCTCGGGTGACTGAGCGGCCACCGGGACCCGACAGTACACACACACACACACACACAGATAGACAGAGAGGGAGAGAGAGAGACACACACACACACACACACACACACACACACACACACACACACACACACACACACACACACAGAGATACACACAGACAGCAGCTGGCCACCACTTCAGAGGAATGAGGCAGCTCGGGTGACTTTGAGCGGCCACCGGGACCCGACATCAGACACACACACAGATACACACAGATAGACAGAGAGGGAGAGAGAGACACACACACACACACACACACACACACACACACACACACACACACACACACACACACACACACACATAGAGAGAGAGATACACACAGACAGCAGCTGGCCACCACTTCAGAGGAATTAAGCAGCTCGGGTGACTGAGCGGCCGCCGGGACCCGACAGTACACACACACACACACACACACACACACACACACACACACACACACACAGATAGACAGAGAGGGAGAGAGAGAGACACACACACACACATACACACACACACACATAGAGAGAGAGATACACACAGACAGCAGCTGGCCACCACTTCAGAGGAATCAAGCAGCTCGGGTGACTTTGAGCGGCCACCGGGGTCCCGACAGCAGACACACACACAGATAGACACAGATAGACAGAGAGGGAGAGAGACACACACACACAACTCAGCGGACCAGGCAGCATCTCTGGAGAGAAGGAATAGAGTCGAGACCCTTCTTCAGACTTACCCGAAATGCCACCCATTCCTTCGCTCCAGAGATGCAGCCTGTCCCGCCGAGTTACTCCAGCATTGTGTGTGTCTATCTCCGGTGTGAACCAGCATCTGCAGTTCCTTCCCAATCCCACACTCTCGGCCCCGGGGGGGTGGATGGACCATCACACGTGGACACATCCCACCCACCACCCCAGACTTGCCCCTTCGGCAGGTCTTTAAGCCGTTCATTGAGACAGAGTGAAGCCACGGGGCAGGCGCCTCAGTAATAAAGGACAAGTGGCAGAAAGGCCGAAGATAGACACAAAATGCTGGAGTAACTCGGCGGGACAGGCTGCATCTCTGGAGCGAAGGAATGGGTGGCATTTCGGGTAAGTCTGAAGAAGGGTCTCGACTCTATTCCTTCTCTCCAGAGATGCTGCCTGGTCCGCTGAGTTACTCCAGCATTTTGTGTCTATCTTTGGTTCAGTCTTTACTCGAGCAAAAGAACAGATTATTAAAGTTCCCACGGTAGACTCACGAGACACTAAGATAAACGCACGGGGCCACTACGTTATTACAACGAGTTTAAATGTTTCCATTTTTAACTTGAACAGTTAATTTGACTCGTGGAAAAAATCAAACATGTTTGATTTTTTTCACGAGTTAACAAGTTTCCCGAGTACCTGCCGTTAGCGCAACGAGTCGATAAGTTGCTCGTGCGAGTTCCGACGTTCCCGCTACGTGATCACCACGAGTGAAAACTCGGGGTCACTCGTGGGCCAACTCGCACAGTGAGACAGGGGTTTAAGTTTGCGGATGATACAAACGTAGGTGGAAGGGCAGGTAGTGTAGGGAAAGCAGAAGGACTTGGACAGGTTGGGAGAGTGGGCAGATGAGTGGCAGATGGAATATAGTGTAGCAAAGTGTGGAATCATGCATTTGGGTCGTAAGAATACAGGCGTAGACTATTTTCTAAATGGGGAGAGAATCAGAGGTGCAAAGGGACTCGGGGAGTGCTGGTGTAGGATTCCCAAAAAGTTAATCTGCAAGTCGAATCGGTGGTAAAGAAAGCAAACTCAATGCTAGCATTTATTTCAAAAGGGCTTGGATACAAAATCAGAGATGTAATGCTGAGGCTCAATAAGGCGCTGCTTGGAATATTGTGAGCAGTTTTGGGCATCATATCTGAGGAAGGATGTGCTGGCTCTGGAGAGAGTCCTGAGGAGGTTTACAAGAATGTTCCCAGGAATGTGTAGGCTAACCTATGATGAGCGTTTGTCAGCACTGGGCCTGTGCTCGCTGGAGTTTAGAAGCATGAGGGGGAACCTCATCGAAACGTACGGAAAAGTGAAAGACTTGGATAGAGTGGATGTGGAGAGGATGTTGCCACTTGTGGGAGAGTCTATTACTTGAGGTCATAGCCTCAGAATTAAAGGACATTCTTTTAGGAAGGAGATGCGGAGAAATAGCTTTAGTCAAAGGGTGGTGAATCTTTGGAATTCTTTGCCACAGAAGGCTGTGGAGGCCAAGTCAGTGGATATTTTTAAGGCAGAAATAGATAGATTCTTGATTAATATGGGTGTCAGAGGTTATGAGGAGAAGGCAGGAGAATGGGGTTAGGAGGGAGAGAAAGATCAGCCATGCTTGAATGGCAGAGTAGACTTGATGGGCCGAATGGCCTAATTCTGCTCTTATCACTTATGACCTTATGACCTTATGGACAGACTGTTCAGAAGTCTGATAACGGAGGGGACCAAGCTGTTCCTGAGTCCGGTGGTATAGAAGTATTGAAGTTGGTGGATATCGTGCGATTAATGGAGGCTTCGAGTAATGGGCATATTTGTAGTCAAAGTTGCCTGCTGCAGACCAGAAGGCCCTCTTCCTAAGTGAGCTTTAGCAGCCTCTGGTGGCCAAGTACTGAGCAGTACCTACCAAGGTCATAACTTTATTCCTTAGAGCATAGGACAATAGACAATAGACAATAGGTGCAGGAGTAGGATATTCGGCCCTTCGAGCCAGCACCGCCATTCAATGTGATCATGGCTGATCATCCCCAATCAGTACCCCGTTCCTACCTTCTCCCCATATCCCCTGACTGTGCTATCTTTAAGAGCCATATCTCATTCTCTCTTGAAAGTATCCAGAGAACCGGCCTCCACCACCCTCTGAGGCAGAGAATTCCACAGACTCACAACTCTCTGTGTGAAAAAGTGTTTCCTCATCTCCGTTCTAAACAACTTATCCCTTATGCTTAAACTGTGGACCCTGGTTCTCCCCCAACATTGGGAACATGTCCCCTGCCTCTAGCGTGTCGAAACTCTTAATAATCATATGTTTCAATCTTCTTCTTCTTCTTCTTCTTCTTCTTGCGTTTGAGGCAACAGAAGTCCGCAGCAGGGTGATGCCATCCGGTTTGACATCCGTAGGTGCCCGCCCTAAAAAGGGCGCATGCTTCGGGTTGGCGCCAAGCTACGGCGCTGCTGCTGTCTCCGTTTGTTGTCGTTCGCCTGACTGAAGTCAGTTGACAGGGCTCGTCAACGGGGAGGTCGACAACATGAGCCCCATATGTTTCAATAAGATCCCCTTTCATCCTTTTAAATTCCAGAGTATTCAAGCCCAACCGCTCCATTCTCTCAGCATATACAGTCCCGCCATCCCGGGAATTAGCCTTGTAAACCTATTCTGCACTCCCTCAATAGCAAGAATGTCCTTGTTCAAATTAGTGAAGGAGACAGTAAATGGGAAGAAATGGAAACAGAGTATTGGCTCCTGCTCTTGATTTTAAAAGAATTGCTCTGCTCAGAATTGCTGAGAGGCAGAAGATGTTTTATAATTCATTATTAGTCTGCCCCCTAGTGAGGATTATCAGCAAAGAGACACTGGAGTTTCAGCAATCTGTACTCACAGTTGCCTGTAATCCCTTCTGCAAAATGATGCAGTTTCAGGAGGTGAGTATTACTGGAATACACTCGGATGTGAGAGAGGAACGTGATAAAGCACTGTCCACTAAAGGGGAACAGGGCGGTGGAGCTGCTTCCACACAGAGTCAGAGAGCCCGGTTCGATCCTGACCTCGGCCTACATGGTGTTTGCACGTTTTCCCTGTGATTGCGGGCTTCCTCCGGATGCTCCAGATTCCTCCTCACATCTTGCAGGTCCCTATGCAGGAAAAATGTTGGGGAAGTCCAGAACCAGGGGTCACAGTTTAAAGGGCCTGTCCCACTTTCCCGAGTTAAACGTGACAGTCCGAGTGGCTCGTTATGCCAGCCGTAGGAACTCGGGGCATCAGGTAAGTCGGGACGTTTTTTTCAGCATGATGAAAAATATCCATGAGTAAAAAAAAGCCCCGAGTACCTATGGCTGGCATAACGAGCCACTACGATATATCCACGGACTCCTACGGCCTCCTACGGACTCGTTACGAACATCCTGCGAGTTTGAAAACTCGGGAGAATTCATGAATAACTCAGGAGAATTTGCGAATAACTCGGGAAAGTGGGACAGGCCCTTAAGAATAAAGGGGAGGCCATTTAGGACTGAGATGAGGAAGAACTTTTTCACCCAGACAGTTGTGAATCTGTGGAACTCTCTGCCACAAAAGGCAGTGGAGGCCAATAAGAAACATAGAAACATAGAAAATAGGTGCAGGAGGAGGCCACTCAGCCCTTCGAGCCAGCACCGTCATTCATTGTGATCATGGCTGATTCACGGGGTGTTTTCAAGAGAGAGTTAGATATAACTCTTAGGGCTTATGGAATCAAGGGATATGAGGAAAAAGCAGGAACGGGGTATTGATTGCGGGTGATCAGCCTTGATCATATTGAATGGCGGTGCTGGCCCGAAGGGCCGAATGGCCTACTCCTGCACCTATTTTCTATGTTTCAATGATCACACCTCATCATCCTGTGCTCCAAGAAATAAGGTCCTAGCCTGTACAACCTCTCCCTATTGCCTCCCCCCCCCTCACCGCCCCCCCCCCCCCCCAATATCCTGGCAATATCCTCCCAAATCTTCTCCGCATCATTTCCAGAGAATGATTTACTCTGCAAAGCTATCATGAGATAGTATCGATATGTCCACTCTGGATCGGAGACAGTAGAAGACTGCATTTACCCGATCGATTCGTCTTGTGACCTTAAACCTCAATAAGATCACCCCTCATGCTCCTGCACTCCAAGGAATAGAGTGCTATTTCGAAGGTGGGGTGGCGGGAGAGTGCTGGCCTGGATTACCGCCCCACAGTCACAGGGTTCTCCGGCATCTTTAGTCGGCAGGAGTGGGGCAGGGTCCAGCGATGTACGACGGACGAGAGTAATCGAGGGATCGGACATCAGAACCGGTCATTCGAGCTGATGTTCAATGTTGGGTGGCTGCACGATTAAGTAAGGCAGACAGAGTCATAAACCCCTGTCTCACTGTGCGAGTTGGCCCACGAGTGACCCCGAGTTTTCACTCGTGGTGATCACGTAGCGGGAACGTCGGAACTCGCGCGTTCAACTTGTCCACTCGTGGCGCTAACGGCAGGTACTCGGGAAACTTGTTAACTCGTGAAAAAAATCAAACATGTTTGATTTTTTCCACGAGTCAAATTAACTGTTCAAGTTAAAAATGGAAACATTTAAACTCGTTGCAGTAACGTAATGGCCCGTGCGTTTACCATAGTGTCTCGTGAGTCTATCGTGGGAACTTTTTTATAATCTGAAAGGGACTGAACCAAAGTAGTATAATATGTATATACATATTATATATATTATATATATTTCAATTCCAACACCGAAGCAATTGAGAGGCGATTTCTTGGGCCGTGTAATTTAACGTGTGTCTTTGCTTTTAAAAGTGAAGCTGTTTAATTGTTTACGCTGCGCTGTGTTTCGTGTTGGGGAGAGTGCTGCTGTACAACGCTTTCGATTTTATACTGCCCTCCCCCTTCCACAGAAAAATGCCTAAATTTTTCTTTGTGCCCGCTCTCCTGGGAGCAATCCAAACCAGGGGAACAATGAACCCTCAGAGGCTTCGCGTTCCTTGCTCCTATATATGGACCTCGCTCGCTCGCAACTGTATGAGCGCTCGATCAACCAGACATCGGCCAACACGGAGGCCTGATTACTGAAAACAAAGTCAACTTGTACCAGACCTCATCATCTTCCTTCCGACAACCCGTAACCACGGCACCACACTTTCAACAGAAAACTTAATATTTAAAGAATATATTATGGGACATTGGATTGTCTGAAGAAGGGTCCCGAGCAGAAACACCACATATGTGTGTGTGTGTATGTGTGTGTGTGTGTGTGTGTGGCTGTGTGTGTGGCTGTGTGTGTGGCTGTGTGTGTGTCTGTGTGTGTCTGTGTGTGTGTCTGTGTGTTTGTGTGTGTGTCTGTGTGTGTGTGTGTGTGTGTTTGTGTGTGTGTATCTGTGTGTGTGTCTGCTGTCGGGTCCCGGCGGCCGCTCAAAGTCACCCGAGCTGCTTCCTTCCTCTGAAGTGGCGGCCAGTCCTGCTGTCTGTGTGTATCTGTGTGTGTGTGTGTGTGTCTCTCTGTCTGTCTGTGTGTGTGTGTGTGTGTGTGTGTGTGTGTGTGTGTGTGTGTGTGTGTGTGTGTGTGTGTGTGTGTGTGTGTGTGTCTCTCTCTCTCTCTCTCTCTCCCTCTCTGTCTATCTGTGTGTATCTGTGTGTGTGTCTGCTGTCGGGTCCCGGCGGCCGCTCAAAGTCACCCGAGCTGCTTCCTTCCTCTGAAGTGGCGGCCAGTCCTGCTGTCTGTGTGTGTGTGTGTGTGTGTGTGTGTGTGTGTGTGTGTGTATCTCTCTCTCCCTCTCTGTCTATCTGTGTGTGTGTCTGCTGGCGGGTCCCGGCGGCCGCTCAAAGTCACCCGAGCTGCTTCCTTCCTCTGAAGTGGTGGCCAGCTGCTGTCTGTGTGTATCTCTCTCTCTATGTGTGTGTGTGTGTGTATGTGTGTGTGTGTGTCTCTCTCTCTCTCCCTCTCTGTCTATCTGTTTGTATCTGTGTGTGTGTCTGCTGTCGGGTCCCGGCGGCCGCTCAAAGTCACCCGAGCTGCTTCCTTCCTCTGAAGTGGCGGCCAGTCCTGCTGTCTGTGTGTATCTCTGTGTGTGTGTGTGTGTGTGTGTGTGTGTGTGTGTGTGTGTGTGTGTGTGTGTGTGCTGTCGGGTCCCGGCGGCCGCTCAATGTCAGTCACCCGAGCTGCTTCCTTTTTTAAAATTATTTAAAATAGAGATCCATTGCAAAAAAGTATTTAAAAACATAAAACAACAAGAAATGCTTGGTTACTGGAGGATGCGCATTTTTCCATTGTAGGTCATATCAATAGATGCCGCCGCGCTGAAATAACTCAAAACCACAGGATGGAGATGTATTTTAACATTGTTGCTTTATTAAAACATACCTTCATTCACGGTTGGCTCAAGAGTAACGGGAGAGGAACTTGGTAACTCGGGAGAGGAACTTGGAACTTCTCAGCAATGACATACCCGTGGGAACTCGGTTACACACTTGATCATAAACTTGAAGTCTCGTGCACAGCCACGAGTCTGTCACTCGGGGTACCTCGTGGGTCAACTCACACAGTGAGACAGGGCCAATACAACGCTAGCGGGTAGAGTAGAGTTACATTTTGAGATGAGTTGACCGCCTGGTACACAGCAGACAGCCACAGGCTTAAGGCAGCCAGCTGGGATAACCTTGGGCTGCAGGATCCAGGAGTGTGCTACAATAGTCCACTGGACGATAGGTGTCCCTGTGTTACTACTGCTTGTGAAAACACTCTTGTTTCAGGAGCAAACAAGTGCAAGGGCTTCATGTAATCGTGCAGCCCAAGGGCCTGGATGGACACGAGAAACCTTCGAGGGTTCTAGGGAGGCACAGACGGTGGCATAGCAGTATTGTTGCTGCCTTACAGCTCCTGAGACCCGGGCTCGACCCTGACCACGGGTGCTGTCTGTATGGAGCTTGCACGTTCTCCCTGTGAGAGCGTGGATTTTTCTCCCACACCCCCAAAGACGTACAGGTTTGTAGGCTGGATAAATCAACGTTCATACCGCTGGGTTGTAGGAGCCCAAGTGAAACACGAGGCGCTGTTCCTCCAATTTGCGTGTGGCCTCACTCTGACAGCGGAGAAGGCCCTGGACAGGAAGATCTGCCTGGGAATGAGAAGGGACGTTAAAATGTTTGGAAACCTTCAATAGCTCCCTTTAACATGTACGCGTACAAGGTGGACGGCTCGATTGCAATCATGTATAGTCATTCCTTCTTCCATCGAACGTGTCCATAGACAGGCAGCTCGATTTGTTACTAACACCTATGAGAGAGAAGCGAGTGTCACCAAACGTCTGAATTCCTTGGGTGGAAGCCTCTCCAGGACAGACGTGAAGCTCACCGTTTGACCTGTTTTTACAAAATGTTAAATGGTCAGCTCAACATAGATTACAAGACCTACACCAAACCCAAACCAATTAGGAGCAGATGATCCAATTTATGACTCCAGCAATTCGTACAGCAATTCGTTGTTCCCACGCACTATTAAAGCATGGAATAATCTCCACCCTTCTATGGTTATCCAACTAAATGCAACTAAATTGAAGGTAGCTCTTTCTTCCCAAAAACCCTTTCTGGCTTAAGTCCTCCCTCCACCACCTCCAGTTTAAATTCCATTTGGAATATTTTGGAGGACCAAGAAACCAAGAACCAAGAACTGGGAAAGCACGCCATCAAAAGCATTTCACTGTACCTCGGTATACGTTGAGGTTACAATAAGTTAAACTAGACTTCCAAAACCCCCCAATGGATTACTGGATTATGGCAGACACAATCCCCCCACGAGGTAACGAGGTTTTACTGTACATCAGTTTCTGATGAGTCTGAAGAAGGGTCTCGACCTGAAACGTTGCCTATTTCCTTTGCTCCATAGACGCTGCCTCACCCGCATGGCTGAGTTTCTCCAGCATTTTTTGTCTACCTTCGATTTTCCAGCATCTGCAGTTCCTTCTTAAACATAATCAATTTCTACTCTTTGGGTTTTTGCTGCACTGCCCTCTGTCGGGTTCTAAAGCCTGAAAAATAAAGAAGTAGCAATATTATTGTCCTCTTTGGCTTCTCAAACAAAAAGGAAACACTTTTTGTGTTATCGTCGGGGAACAGAAGGGCAGCCTTGGTGGATACATTGACGAAGGCGTGCCAAGAACACAGCAGCGGCAGAAGATTGGCAGTGAAACTCTGGTGCAGTCGCGACCAGAATACTCTCACTCGCCCGCACGGAACGAGTAGTCCTCCGCTACCATGTCGAAGAAGACGTTCACCTCGACGAATTGCTCCAAGCACAACGAAGAGTTCAAGCTCTATTGCCAAGAGGACGAGGTGCCCGTGTGCGTCATCTGCATCGTGGCCGGGCGGCACAAAGCCCACTCCGTGGTCACCTTGAGTGAGATGCTGAAACACGCCAAGGTAAAGACCACCTGTCCCAAACCCTTCCTACTCTTCACCATCATTTAGGTTCACACCATGGATCGCTTTCCCTGCAACTGACCCGATCGAAGTAGATAAAGCTACTAGAGAGTCGGACAAGCAGTGGACAGTCAGAAGGTGCACGGAAGATAGGCACAAAAAGCTGGAGTCACTCAGTGGGCCTAGCAACATCTCTGGAGAGAAGGGAGTATCGGGGTTGAGACCCTTCTTCAGACATGAAGATGGGTCTCGACTCGAAACGTCAGCTATTCCCTTTCTCCAGCGATGCTGCCTGTCCCGCTGAGTTTACTCCAGCTTTCCGTGTCTATCTTCGGTTTAAACCAGCATCTGCAGCTCCTTCTAACACAGAAGGTATACGGAAGCTGCCAGAGGAGGTAGGCGAAGCGGGGACTGTCACGTTTAAAAAACATTTGGACAGGTACATGGATAGGATAGGTTTAGAGAGATATGGGCCAAATGCAGGCAAGCGGGACAAGTGTAGATGGGGCAAGTTGGGACAATAGACAATAAGGGGTAGGGGTAGGCCATTCGGCCCTTCGAGCTAGCACCGCCATTCAATGTGATCATGGCAGATCATCCCCAATCAGTACCCCCCTCCCCCCGTTCCCGCCTTCTCCCCATATCCCCTGACTCTGCTATCTTTAAGAGCCTTATCTTGCTCTCGCTTGATAGTATCCAGAGAACCAGCCTCCACCGCCCTCTGAGGCAGAGAATTCCACACTCTGAGAAAAAGTGTTTCCTCATCTCTGTTCTAAATGGCTTACCCCTTATTCTTAAATTGTGGCCCCTGGTTCTGGACTCCCCCAACTACGGGAACATGTTTCCTGCCTCTAGCATGTCCAAACCCTTAATAATCACATGTTTCAATAAGATATCCTCTCAATCTTCTAAATTTCAGAGTATACAAGCCCAGCCACTCCATTCTCTCAGCATATGACATTCCCACTGTGTTTTGTGTCCAAAATACCCGACCAGTCCCCAAGTTGCAAGAATCTCCCTGAACTTTCAGGACAATTTGTGATCTGGCCAGCGCTGTCCATGTCCAATATTGGTGGAAAGAAGCTTCTGCCAAGGTCGTGAATATACTGCAACAATAAAGTAGAGAAGGCAACTTTATGAAAAGGGTGACCGACACAAAAGACTGCAGGTGCTGGGATCAGGGGCAGAACATAAGCTGGAGCATCTCACCGGGTCAGGCAGTGTCTGTGGAGGCAAAGGAATTGTCGGCCTTTGGTCCCAACCCGAAATATTTAATATCGCTTTGCCTCCACTGATGCTGCCCGACCCTATGAGGTCCTCCAGCAGGTCGCTTTTTTGCTTCAATAGTATGTGATTTAAAAAAAAATTGTGATTGATAAATTGTTTCTTGAAGAAAAATTGTGAGATTTGGGTTTTAACTCAAGCCATATTTAAGGTTGGTTGACTGAGAGTAAGTTAAAATTTATCTGATGTATTTTTAAATTAAAACGAAATAATACTAAATCCTAAATCCAATCTGAAGGTCTCGACCCGAAACGTTGCCTATTCCTTCTCTCCATAGATGCTGCCTCACCCAGCATTTTTGTCTACCTTCCATTTTTCCAGCATCTGCAGTTCTTTCTTAAACAAATCCTAACTATAGTTCTCTTAAAACTAGTGATACTTTTTGCCTTCAGCTATGAGAGACCAGAATTATATTGCAAACACTAATTGCCTTTTTAGAAAGATAACATTTTTTTTACGCTTTTCCTGAAGAAAAACACGTGTGAGCATTCGTGGGAAAGAGTGAAGTGGGAGCTGCACTGTGCTGGGTGGGAGAGACAGGGGATGAGCCTGGGGGTGGGAGAGCCAGGATATGGGGGATGAGAGAGATGGAGGGTGGGGGTTGGGAGAGACAGGGGATGAGCCTGGGGCCTGTGTGGACCAGGGATGAGTTGGGAGTTGTAATTGGCCAGGGTAGAGAGGGCGAATAATGAGTTTAGTGCTGTGATTGGCCAGGGTGTGCTGGGATTTCCTTAGACTTTAGAGATACAGTACTGACAGCACCCGTAGTCAGGATCGAACCCGGGTCTTTGGTGCTGTAAGGCAGCATCTCTACCGCGCAGCCACCATGCCACCTGGTTGCCCAGGATGTCCGGGGAACCATGAAAGAGCTGTGTGGGAAAGGAAATATCTTTAGAGCTGTGATTAGGATGGGTGTATGAAACAATACAGCACAGGGTCAGACTTCGGCTCATAATGTCCATGTCAAACATGATGGCAAGTTAAATGAACCTCTGCCTACATGTGATCCATATACTTCTATTCCCTGCATATCCAGGTGCCGATCCAAAAGTCTCTTAAATGCCCCTTTTAGATCTGCCTCCAACAATACCCGTGTCAGTGTGTTCCAGGCATCCACCACACCTAGTGTAAAAAAACCTGCCCTGCACATCACCTTATGCCGTGATTTTTTTGCACAAATCTTTCTTTTTAATGTCATAGTGTTATGGAGAGAGAGAGAGAGTCATAGAGTTATACAGTTTCTTAAAAGTTGGGATAGTCCCAACCTCAACTACCTCCTCTGGCAGCTTGTTCCATACACCCTCCACCCATTGTGTGAAAAACGTTACCCCTCAGATTCCTATTAAATCTTTTCCCCTTCACCTTAAACCTCTGTCCTCTGGTCCTCGATTCACCTACTCTGGCTAACAGACTCTGTGCATTGACCTTATCTATTCCTCTCATGATTTAATACACCTCTATAAGATCACATAAGTGTCTTGCAAAAAGTATATGTCATTGATGAAAAGTGTATGTAAAGAACACAACACACGACAGGGTTCAACATAAAAAATCCCCTCACAGCAGAAACAAAAGATTCCCACTGTGAGGGAAGTCAGTCATCTTCCTCTGATGTTCACCCGTGGTCCGGGCCTCCGCAGTCGCCGCTACGGGCAGCCCGCCCCTCAGGCCAGCTCGCCGGGCTGTTGGAACTCCGACGTCGGAACGGGAGGCCAACCTCAGCGGCTTGGACTATGGTTTCCCCCTTGCCCCTCCCCCCTCCCCCACATAGAAAAACCAAAGAATCCCCAAAATAAAACTGTTTAGACAAACTAAAATTAAAAAAAGATGGGGAAAAACGGACAGATTGCAGTGCCCCTAGTGGTCTTCAATGCAGTGCCCCTAGTGGTCGTGTGTTACTACTTTCAAAGTCCATGCAAACAACATCCGCTGCCCTGGCTTCCTTGATTGTCTTAGCCACCTCCTCAAAAATCTCAATCAAGTTGTTAAGACATGATCTCCTGCACTGTGGAGCAGTGGTAGAGTTGCTGCCTTACAGCGCCAGAGACCCGGGTTCGATCCTGAATATGGGCGCCGTCTGTACGGAGTTTGTACCTTCTCCCTGAGACCTGTGTGGGTTTTCTCCGAGATCTTCGGTTTCCTTCCACACTCCAATGTCTGACGGGTTAATTGGCTTGGTATAAATATAAATTGTCCATAGTATGTGTAGGATAGTGTTGGTGTGCGGGGATCACTGGTCGGTGTGGACTCGGTGGGCCGAAGGGACTGTTTCTGTGCTGCATCTCTAAACTAAACTAAATAAAACTAAAATAGCCATGTTGACTCTCCCTATTTAAGTCAACGCCTTTCCAGATGGGTGTATATACTATCCCAAAGAATCTAAGTCATAGTCATAAAGTCTGGGAACAGGCCCTTTGGACCAACTTGCCCATGCTGACCAGCATGCCCCATCTACACTAGTCCCACCTGCCTGTGTTTGGTCCACATCCTTCTAAACCTATCCTATCAATGTACCTGTCTAAGTGTTTCTTAGACATTGTGATAATACCTGCTTCAGGCATCACCTTCAGCAGCTCGTTCCACATACCTATCACTCTCAGTGCAAGATAGTATCTCCTCAGGCTCCTATTAAATCTTCCCCCTCCCACCCCACACCTAAACCTATCTTCGCTGGATCTTGATTCCCCTACCATGGGTAAAGGACTCTGGGCGTTGACCCTATCTATTCCTGTCATGATCTTATACGCCTCTATAAGAGGAGAAGGATGAGGGTTGATCTTATAGTGGTGTACAAAATCATGAGAGCAATAGATCGGGTAGATGCACTGAGTCTCTTGCCCAGAGTAGGTGAATCAAGGGCCAGAGGACGTATGCTCAAGGTGAAGGGGAAAAGATTTAATAAAACTCTGAGGGGTAACATATTCATGCAGAGGGTGGTGGATGTATGAAACAATCTGCCAGAGGAGGTAGTTGAGACAGGGACGGTCCCATCCTTTAAGAAGCAGTGGACAGGTACATGGATAGGACAGGTTTGGAATGAAATGGACAAAATGCTGGCATGTGGGACTAGTGTAGCTGGGACATGTTGGACGGCGTGGGCAAGTTGGGCCGTAGGACCGTAGGGCCTCTTTCCACACTGTATCACTCTATGACTCTGTGACCTACCTGGGCATACATCTCTGGACAAGGTCTGGAATAGCATCCACCCAAGGATGGACCATCTATATGCTGTCTCAAATATCCCTGCTGGATGCATCTAACAATTTTTGCCCCACCTAAGCCTCTGGCACTAAAAAAATAGAAACATAGAAAATAGGTGCAGGAGTAGGCCATTCAGCCCTTCAAGCCAGCACCTCCATTCAATATAATCATGGCTGATCATCCTAAATCTGTATCCCGTTCCTGGTTTCTCCACATATCCCTTGATTCCGTTAGCCCTAAGAGCTGTATCTAACTCCCTCTTGAAAACATCCAGTGAATTTCGCTCCACTGCCATCTGTGGCAGAGAATTCCACATTAAGGATGTCCCAGTCAATATCAGGGAACTTAAAGTTACTTACAACAGCATTCCTCTTGTTTTTAAATCTTACCATAATCTGCCTACATATCAGTTCCAGGGCAGTTTTTAGTTAGGTTCAATCTCGTCACGTTTACCAACGTACAGTGAAAAGTTGTTTGTGGTGCGCTATCTAGTCAGCGAAAAGACTATACTTGATTAAGGGTGTCAAGGGTTATGGGGAGAAGGCAGGAGAAATGGGGTTAGGAGGGAGATATAGATCAGCCATGATTGAATGGCGGAGTAGATTTGAATGACCTAATTCTGCTCCTATTGCTAATCACCTTATGATTACAATCAATGTACAGGTAGAGAATAAAAAGTATAATATTCAGCTCAAGATGAAGTTTAATAAAGTCAGGTTAAAGAAGTACACCATGTCGATGGGAGGTCAGAACTTTCTCGATGATACGAGAATAATTCAGTTGCCTGATAACAGCCAATACATGACGAGCCATGTTGACTCTCCCTACAGTGGACAGATGCATGATAAGGGAATAATGTGAATAAAGTTTAGTGCAAACGGCGCATCTGTAGAAGTTGGTTGTTGGGGACAGTCCGAATTTCCTGAGCCTTCTCAGGAAGTAGAGGTGTTGGTGTGCTTTCTGGTCCGTTGTTTTGATGTGGCTGGTCCAGGACAAATTGCGGGCGATATTTATTCCTAAGAACAGGAAGATTTCAACCATCTTTACTTCCACACCGTCAGGACTTCGCTTCCTGAAGTCAATCACTATTTCCTCTGTCTTGCTGGGTGGTTGGAAGTGCAAAGGCTTGTAATCGCACGTGGATGAGCTGGGAGCTGGGATTGCAACAGGTTGCAAGGGGAATAGGCCCCTGCGGGAAAGATTTGGGAACTACGAATGGGCTGGGAAGGCATGTGAGTTACTCCAGCACTTTGCTGCTATCTCCATATTAAATCCAAGCTTTTCCAGATGAGTGTAGATCCTATCCATGTACCTGTCCAAATATTTTTCAAACGTGATAGTTCCTGCCTCAACTACCTTCTCTGGCAGTTCATCCCATATACCTACCACCCTTTGTGTAAAAAAGTTGCCCTTCAAGTTCTTATTAAATCTTTCCCCTTCACCTTAAACCTATGTCCTCTGGTTCTTGATTCCCCAACCCTCGATACAAGACTCTGTGCTTTGACCTTATCTATTCCTCCAATTATCTTATACACCTCTATAAAATTCCCCCTTCATCTTCCTGTGCTCCAAGGAATAACACCCTAGCTTGCTCAGCCTCTCCCTATCAGGTTGGTGGTCCAGAGGATGTGCCGGGATTAGGAGCCAGGATCCACCTTCGACTAGAGGAGCCTTTTGAAAGGCAGAGACTGTGATTGTCTCAGGAGGGCCAAGGGGGCAGGTTGAGGGTGTTGTGAGCTGGAGACTGCGATCAAGTTGGATGGCCCGTGAGAGAAGCTGGATCACACAACTGAGCCTGATGGGATGCTGAAAGAGCCAAGGGCTGTAACAATTCTTGTGGTCAGCACTTTTATTAAAACAAAAAGCAGCCTCATTAGTTTCAGCTTCATTAAATATAGAGATAATTTCTCATTAATATTCCTTTTGGTGCCATGAACTCTATACCGAGTTCTTCCCTTCCCTTTTACTTCTTAGGGAGTAAAAGGGAATTTACACTATAATTCATTGTGTAAACCTAAGATAGACACAAAATGCAAGAGTAACTTAGCGGGACAGACAGCATCTCTGGACCTTTCTTCTAACCAGAGATGCTGCCTGTCCTGCTGAGTTACTCCAGCACGTTGTGCCTATCTTCTGCATAAACCAGCATCCGCAGTTCTTTCCTACTCGTAGTGTAGAGGTGTTCTGTATTTGTCCTCCCAGAATGTAATACAGCACCTCACATTTTTCAATATTACTTCCACCTGCCGTTTTTCTGCTCTCTTATGGGATTCACACTGTTGGATAAACTATGTAAGGGTGGCTTGGTGGCGCTGCGGTAGAGTTGCTGCCTTGCAGCGCCAGAGACCAACACTGACCTTGGGTGCTGTCTGTGCGGAGTTCATACGTTCTCCCCGTGACATACGTGGGTTTTCTCTGAGATCTTCGGTTTCCTCCCACACTCCAAAGATGTACAGGTTTGTAGGTTAATTGGCTTGGTACAATTGTAAATTGTCCCTAGTGTGTGTAGGATAATGCTAATGTGTGGTGACCACGGGTCGGAGCGGACTCGGTGGGCCAAAGGGCCTGCTTCTGCGCTGTATCTCCAAACTAAATTTAACTAAAATTTGAACAAGGAAGCAAAAAATACAAAGAAATCTTTAAGCACAGAGGCAAAGTTGAAAGAAGATGTGCAAGGCATGTTTTTCATAGAGAGTGGTGGGTGCCTGGACAGGGGTGGTGGTGAAGAACCGCATGCCGAGGAGAATATTCTTCTCATCTCAATCCTAAATGGAGAATTATAAATACTCACGATGCATTGCATAAGAAACTTGCACCTTCGAAGCAGATGGAGCTCCTGCCCTTTGACGATAGACAATAGACAATAGACAATAGACAATAGGTGCAGGAGTAGGCCATTCGGCCCTTTAAGCCAGCACCGCCATTCAATGTGATCATGGCTGAGAATCCCCAATCAGTACCCCGTTCAGTCTTCTCCCCATATCCCCTGACTCCGCTATCTTTGAGCCCTATCTAGCTCTCTCCTGAAAGTATCCAGAAAACCGGCCTCTATCGCCCTCTGAGGCAGAGAATTCCACAGATTCACAACTCTCTATGTGAGAAAAAAGTGTTTCCTCGTCTCCGTTCTAAATGGCTTACCCCTTATTCTTAAACTGTGGCCCCTGGTCATGGCTTGCTCTCACCTTCAGTCTGATTATGACTGATCCTCTATCTCAGTGCCATATTCCAGCTCACTCCCCAGGCTCATCCATGTCTTTTGTGTCCAGAAATTGTTCTTGTTATAAAATTATTGTCATCTAATCTCTCAATCAATTTCTGAATCATCCATGTCACAATACGATCACTATTCATTCTGCATTCCTCCGCATTCAGGGGTCATGACCTCCCGTCTACCTAATTGGAGACCTTTGAACTATCTTTGATCATACTGCACTGAACTTTAAATTGTACAAAAACCTTATTCCCTTCATCCTGTATCTGTACACCATGGATGGCTTAATTGTGTTCATGTGTGGTCTTTGCGATGACTGGATAGCATGCAACAAAAAAGCTCTTCACTCTACCTTGGTGCAGATGACAGTAATAAACTAAACTAAACTAAACTAAAATTAACTAAAATTAACCTATCAGAGTGTATAGGCTAATATTTATTTATAAAACCCATTCATTCCAGGAATCAAACATATGAAATTCTTTGACATATACAGTAAAAATTGCAGACAGGACCATCAGGCAAAGGAGCAGATTTAGGTCATTGGGCCTACTGAGTCTGCTCCATCATTCAATCATGGCTGATCTATTTTCCCCTCTCAACCCCATTATCATAAGGTCATAAGGCAATGTGATGAGTAGAATTAGGCCATTTGGCCCATCAAGTCTACTCTGCCATTCAATCACGGCTGATCTATCTCTCCCTCCTAACCCCATTTTTCTGCCTTCTCCCCATAACCTCTGACACCAGTACTAATCAAGAATCTATCTCTGCCTCAATAATGTCCACTGACTTGGCCACCACAGCCTTCTGTGGCAGAATTCCACAGATTCACCACCCTCTGACTGAAGAAATTTCTCTTCATCTCCTTCCTAAATGAAAGTCCTTTTGAAACATAGAAACATAGAAAATAGGTGCAGGAGTAGGCAATTCAGCCCTTCGAGTCAGCACCGCCATTCAATATGATCATGGCTGATCATCCAAAATCAGTACCCCGTTCTGGTTTTTTCCCCATATCCCTTGATTCCCTTAGCCCTGAGAGCTAAATCTAACTCTCTCTTGAAAACATCCAGTGAATTGGCCATCTGAAGGAATTCCCATTCTGTTGCCTTCTCCCCGATGTGCTCCCACAGTACTCCAATGTGATCTTGCCATAGCCTGTTACAATCTCCACAAGGCTTACTCTGTACTGCAAAGCCATGGCAATAAACACCAACATACCATTTCCCTTTCCAATTACCTTCTGTGCATTCTGCACCTTCTGACAGAGCCCACCAAGATCGCTCTCTACATTAAAATTACTAGTTCCATTACAGTAGCATTGGACTTCAGTCGTTTTTTTGTACAGATGGTATTTGCTGAGTTACAAAGTGGAAAGCTCGAAGCTGTCTCAAGTCAATGTCACAACACTGGTGAGATGTCAGGCTGCCACACTAATGGTAAAGTGAAGAAGCTTGGTATGTTTTTTTTAATCTTAAAAACTATATCTGAATGAAATCTGTTATCGTTAATATAACAGATGGGAAAAGGATCTAAGACTTCAGGTCAGAGTGCATTTGGGGGTCAAAACTTGAACGTTGTGTGTGGCACGGACATTGTGGACCGAAGGGCCTGTTCCTCCGATATGCTGTTCTATGTTCTAAATCATGAACCTGAATTCCATTATATTGTAATAATCGTATAGCTGTATGCAAAAGTTTCATTGTAATTCTGTATTAATTTTAAAAATACGGTGAAATTAAATAGAATCATTATCTCAGTCTAATGTCAGACATAACATTCTCCAGAGGCACTTTGTTGTTGCCAGGACTATAGGGTCTGAGCTATAGGGAGAGGTTGAGTAGGCAGGGACTCTTTTCCTTGGAACAAAGGAAGATGAGAGGTAATCTAATAGAGGTGTATAAAATCATGAGAGGAATAGATCGTGTAGATGCACAGAGTCTCATGCCCAAAGTAGGTGAATCGAGGACCAGAGCACATAGGTTTAAGGTGAAGGGGAATCTGAGGGGTTACTTTTTCACACAAAGGGTGGTGGATGTATGGACAAGCTACCAGAAGAGGTAGTTGAGGCTGGGACTCTCCCATCGTTTAAGAAACAGTTAGACAGGTGCATGGATGGAGAGGTTTCGAGGGTTATGGACCAAACCCGGGCAGGTAGGACAAGTCATAATGTAAGATGTGGAGAATTGATACAAAGCTTGGTAGAATGGCACACTTCAAAGTGTCGCGGATTATTGCTCCTGGTAGGATTGTAAACCTTATTCCTTACATGTACTCCTCTAAAAGTGGAACAATTAATCCACGCAACTCCAGCAAAAACGAATGGTGCCAAAAGCACATTGACATTATCTTCCAGTGGCCCTGGAAATGCAACAGTCTTAGACTGAATATTCTGTAACAGGCCACACAGTCTGTTACCCCACGAACAAATTCTGAGTAAAACTAGACGTCTTTTGCAGAGTGCTATGTTTGAAATACAAATTGTTTTTGATTTGGTCAGAGCAGGATACTATTTAGGTGCACGGTTATCAACAAAAAGAACATATAAGAACATTGTTTAATTGTATCTTTTAAGAAGGTCTTTGGTCAGGACATTAGAAGAACCCAAAATTAAACATTTCCTGAAATCCGATGAAAGAATATAGCTAGAGCAAAACACAAAAGTGTTAGGGGAACTTAGCAGGTCAGCCAGCATCTGCGGAGGGAATGGAACAGGCGATGTTTCGGGTTGAGACTTTTCTTCAGACTGTATGGGGGGAATGGGGGGGTTAGACAGTGCTGAACAAACTCAGCAGGTCAGGCAGTATCTCTGGAAAAAAAGGAAAAGAGTAGCGGAAAAGACAGACAGGTGGGTAGAGGGGGTGGGGTAGCTCTGTTGTTGGGGAATGAAATTCAGTCCCTTGCAACTGGAGATGTGGAGTCAGTATGGATAGAACTAAGGAATTGTAAGGGTAAAAATACCCTAATGGGACTTATCAGCAGGCCCCCAAACAATAGTCTGGATATAGGGTGCAAGTTGAGTCAGGAGTTAAAATTGGCATGTAGTAAATGCTACGGTTGTTATGGGAGATTTCAACATGCAGGTAGACTGGGAAAATTAGGTTGGTACTGGACCCCAAGAAAGAGAGTTTGTGGAGTGCCTCCGTGATAGATTCTTAGAGCAGCTTTTATTCGAGCCTACCATGGAGAGGGCAATTCTGGATTTAACCATATAACCATATAACAATTACAGCACGGAAACAGGCCCTCTCGGCCCTTCCAGTCCGTGCCGACCATTTGTTTTCCCCTAGTCCCATCTACCTGCACTCAGACCATACCCCTCCATTCCCTTCACGTCCATATACCTATCCACTTTACTCTTAAATGTTAAAATCGATCCTGCCTCCACCACTTCTGCTGGAAGCTGATTCCACACAGCCACCACCCTCTGAGTAAAGAAGTTCCCCCTCACGTTACCCCGAAACCTCTGTCCCTTAATTCTCATGTCATGCCCTCTTGTTTGAATCTTCCCTACCCTCAATGGGAAAAACGTATCCACGTCAACTCTGTCTATCCCTTTCATCATTTTAAAGACCTCAATCAAGTCCCCCCTTAACCTTCTGCGCTCCAAAGAATAAAGACCTAACTTGTTCAAACCTTTCTCTGTAACATAGTTGCTGGAACCCTGGCAACATTCTAGTAAATCTCCTCTGTACTCTCTCTATTTTGTTGACATCCTTCCTATAACTAGGCGACCAAAATTGTACACCATACTCCAGAATTGGTCTTACCAATGCCTTGTACAATTTTAACATTACTTCCCTACTCCTATATTCAATGCTCTGATTTATAAAGGCCAGCACACCAAAGACTTTCTTTACCACCCTATCTACATGCGATTCCACCTTCAGGGAACTATGCACAGTTATTCCTAGATCCCTCTGTTCCACAGCATTCCTCAATTCCCTACCATTTACCATGTACTTCCTATTTTGATTTGTCCTGCCAAGATGTAGCACTTCACACTTATCAGCATTAAACTCCATCTGCCATCTTTCAGCCCACTTTTCCAAATGGCCCAAATCTCTCTGTAGATTTTGAAAATCTACTTCATTATCCACAACACCACCTATCTTAGTATCATCTGCATACTTACTTATACAATTTTCCACCCCATCATCCAGATCATTGATGTACATGACAAACAACAGTGGACCCAACACAGATCCCTGAGGCACCCCACTGGTCACCGGCTTCCAACCTGACAAACAGCCATCCACCATTACTCTCTGACATCTCCCATTCAGCCACTGTTGAATCCATCTTGCTACTCTGCCATTAACACCCAAAGATTGAACCTTCTTAACCAACCTTCCATGGGGAACCTTGTCAAAGGCCTTACTAAAATCCATATAGACAATCCACTGCTTTACCCTCATCAATTTCCCTAGTTACCGCTTCAAAAAATTCAAGAAGGTTTGTCAAACATGACCTTCCAGGCACAAATCCATGTTGACTGTTCCTGATCAGACCCTGTTTATCCAGATGCTTATATATATTATCTCTAAGTATCCTTTCCATTAATTTGCCCACCACTGACATCAAACTAATAGGTCTATAATTGCTAGGTTTATTCTTTGAACCCTTTTTAAAAAATGGAACAACATGCGCAGTACGCCAATCCTCCGGCACTATTCCCGTTTCTAATGACATTTGAAATATTTCTGTCATAGCTCCTGCTATTTCTACACTAACTTCCCTCAATGTCCTAGGGAATATCCTGTCAGGACCTGGAGACTTATCCACTTTTATATTTTTCAAAAGTGTCAGTACTTCCTCCTCTTTGAATCTCATAGTTTCCATAGCTACTCTACTCTTTCCCCTTAACTCACCGAGTTCAATATCCTTCTCCTTGGTGAATACCGAAGAAAAGAAATTGTTCAATATCTCCCCCATCTCTTTTGGCTCTGCAGAAAGCTGTCCATTCTGGTTCTCTAATGGTCCAATTTTATCCCTCGTTATCCTTTTGCTATTAATATAGCTGTAGAAACCCTTTGGGTTTACTTTCACCTTTCTTGCCAAAGCAACCTCATATCTTCTTTTAGCTTTCCTAATTTCTTTCTTAAGATTCTTTTTACATTCTTTATACTCCTCTAGCACCTCATTTACTCCATGCCTCGTATAATTATTGTAGATATCTCTCTTTTTTCGAAACAAGTGTCCAATTTCCCTTGAAAACCATGGCTGTTTAGTGTTATGTAATGAACCGGATTTGATAAAGGAACTTGAGGTTAATGAGCCATTATGAGGTATTGACCATAATATGGTCAGGTTTAATAGAAAGATTAAATGAGAACTTACCGTTTGAAGTTTGATCTTTATTTTATGAGAAGCTGAAGTGAGGGATTACGTGACGAGCCCGCCAGCCCGCATGCCGTCAATCTTCAGAGCAACTGTATGAAACCACAGACCACTTGCACAAACTTAAACTATAGAAAGATTAATAACCGTTGAGTTACCAAATGATCTTTATGAAATTCAGGGTTGGGAGCGGTGGGCACGTAATCCCTCACTTCAACTTCTCATAAAATAAAGATCAAACTTCAAACGATAAGTTTTCGTTTAATCTTTCTATTTTATTTCAAAGTCACGTGAGTGACTACGTGAAGCCTTCAAAGCTTTATGGTTTCATGCAGTAACCCAATCTGTGTGTGAAACACTTAAACAGATAAACCATAAATGGTAGAAAAGACATGGGTTATTAACAACATGATGCTAACTTGCATACATGGCCATTGCCCTTCATTGGACCACAGTCCCAATTGGCTTTGAGTTAGACAATAACTCATGCAACACTGTTCAGAATTCTGTCTGCAATCATCCAGGCATATTCAACCAAATTTTACAACTTCTGAAAGTGCACTATGTAAACCTCCTGCCGCTGCAAGAAGATGATCAAATGGGAATATCCATTCTATTGGCTGCTAATGAGCCACCAACAATCTCTTGAGAAACTATTAAATAACAATGTAGAAACTATCCTTCATCTCATAGGTATTAGCAAGCTTGTGTACCTGTATGCATAATAACACCCCCAATCTCTGATCTGGTGGGTATGCTGTCAACTCCAAATTGTACCCAACCATGCCCGTTTTGCTTTATGAGATAATTCCCATAAAATGCTACCCTCATGACAGTTATGACCCAGAGACAGAGCCGGAGATTGAGTAAAGGCTGGGTTCTTTGTGCTGAAATCAGTTGCTAAAGCATAATCAACTTCAAAGATTCTGTTCCCATTAGGAATACAGTAGATGAATATCTGCATAATTATTTACTGATATACATTACACACTACTATGAGTCTAGGCTTTTAGAGCGGTCATATTAAAGACACCTTGCATAACGTTAGTCAATAACCAATCATTTATTGTCCCACATGGTACTGTAGAGAATGACAAAGCAGCACAAACAGTGTCAATTGTGCTATCATATATTCGCTTCTCTAAGCGCAAACTGAAAGAAACACAAACCTCTGCTACTTCTGTTTAAAAGTAGCTCACGTGTCTTCTTCACAAACTTCCCATACAATCGTGCTGAGCTAGTTGCACGAGAAATAGGCTGAGCTAGCCATCACTCGTGACTTGGAGTAAATAGGAGCTTCTTTCAACCGCCTGTACCATGGACACCCTGAATGAATAGGCAAATTTGGCACTATTAAATTTCATGTTGCCTCATCCTTAATATCGTAAGAGGCATCTACTGATAAAACCCCTGAGTCTTATCAGCTACAACATTTGCGTGTTGTCTATAAACTCCATGACACAATGCCCTTTTGATCTGAGTAGGGCAGCATTAGCTTTAGAACCTTTGTAAATAGCCTAGGCCTGAAGAGATCCCCTAGTAGAGCCTAAACATTCCACCACTGGCTTTGTCATCAAAACACCAGATATATCTGTGCCTCTCGTGCATAGATATGGCAAAGTATGCCTCTTCAAGATCAATTGAGGCTCTAATCCTCTGAATCAGCTAAATAGCTGAAAGAAAATTATCCATCCTAAACTGGGTAACCAAACACATGATCAGACTAGCCGAATCCTAACCTGATTTGGCATGCTCCACTTTTCTGCGATCTTGAGAAATATCAGAAATATACCCTCTTGTTCTTGGGCAGACTACTCATCCTTTGTGAGACGTCTCTGTTTCCACTTGGATAACCATCGTTTCCTCTATTGACCATACGGACAGAAACTTTTGGCTTCTCTTGCCGCGGAAGATGCATTTATCTATTTATGTATTTATTTATTTATTTATTTCGCTCATGACATATAATCAGATCCTTATGACTAGAGCTGAAACACAACATCCACTTGATGTGGGAATACGAATACGGGAATACGGGAACTCTTGACTGTCAGAGTCACCATGAATCCTCAGCCTTCTTCCTCAGAATGGAAAATAGCATAATGTAACCCTGAACCAGGAATTGCTCCGCAGTCCTCTGACTGAAAAAAACACCTGTCTCGGTCGCCAGTGTGCGCAACACACTCTCTTTGACCAGCCACTCAACCAGGAATACTGGAATTGAGAGCCTATATATATTTTTTATTCTCACCATGAACCTGCAGGTCAGATAAAAAATGCTACATGCCAGACCGGCTTCCTGCTGGTAGCTACCTGTCCCAGAGAGGATGGCAAAGATGTTTCCAATGAACTGGCAACTCTACTAACTGAGCTGAAAGAATTAAGCATGTGTTGAGGGAAACCTCAAACTCCTCACTCTACTGAGCAGCCTGATAACCTCAATCACAGATGTTGAGGCAGTACTTCCCTGGTCAATATGTTCCATATCGACAACCAGTTCCAAGATGGTCTATCCTGAACCAAGCTGTTCCTACTTGGAACTTACAGAGGTTGCTATGCAAGGCACCCTGCCAATGTCTCTGCATCAACCTGATCTACTCCAGAAACAGTGAAAGGTACTAGACAGCCCAGGCTGCCAGTAAATCCAAACCCGGGGCGACGGACTGCTCCATTTCGGAGTTTATGGAGGTTAATAAAGAGACCTTACCTGTCAGCGTCTCTAAGCCCAGGTCGACCTGCTTGTTGGAGCTTCAGCGAAGTTCCATTGCAGACCCTGTTTGACCACATCTTCAGCCCCATGCTTGCCAAACAGCTCGTTTCCAGAGCTTAAAAGCGATATTGCTGTGTAAGGCACGCCCGCCAGCATTTGTGAGCCCAATGGGATAGACTACTTCTTTGGCCTTTGAAGTTCCTTCAAAACCACCGCGGAAAATTTCCCTTTGGAAAAAAGTGAACAGCGAGGAATTTAAAGTCTTAGCAAAAAAACTGGGAAAAGATTTCTTCAACCTGCAACCAGATAAAAGATCCGTAAAAGACAACTGGGTGTGGTGAGAAACTCTTTAAATAATATTGTTACAAATCATGTTCCTCAAAAACTCATTAAGGGCGGTATGCGTCCTGCTTGGTTTTCAGCAAAACTGAAACGTCTCTGAATAAAAAAAAGAGAAGTTTTATATCCGTGCCAAAAATAGGGGTACAAAACTGAACTGGGACAATTTTACTAGAGTGCAAAAGCAAGTTGATCGTGCTATTAGAGGTACTCATAGACAACATGTTTCTTCTATTCTTGGGGGAGAGCAACCCAAGGCTTTTTGGAAATATGTGAAATCCAGACGGATAGACAACACTGGTGTCCAGATGCTTAAAGTGAACAACTGTCTGATCACTGAGGACCAGGCGAAAGCAGAAGCTCTTGCAAACCAATTTCAACACGTTTTCACCCGGGAAGATGTGGAGCCTTCATCATTTCCAGTTCTACTGCCCAGCCCATATGCTGATATGCCTGCTATTAAAATTGAGGTTGAAGGTGTCAAGACGTTATTGCTTAACATTAATACCACAAAAGCAATTGGACCAGATCAGATACAGAATCAAGCCCTCAAGATCGCTGCCGAAGAACTGGCTTCAGTTTTGCAGTTCATTTTTCGACAATCGCTTGATCAGGCGATGTTCTGCTCGATTGGAGGAAGGCTAACATCACTCCTCTCTTTAAGAAGGTTTCAACCACAAACCCAGCGAATTATCGTCCTGTTTCATTAACAAGTACTTGCTGTAAATTGCTGGAGCATTTAATTGATAGTAATCTGATGCGACACGCGAGCAAACATAACATTCTTGCTGACAACGAACATGCATTTAGGAGGCATAGATCATGTGAGTCTCAGCTTATCCTGACGACAAATGACCTGGCCAAGCACCTTGACAGTAACGTCATCACGGATTTAGTAGTGCTGGACTTTTCTAAAGCATTCGATGTCACCCCACACTAGAGACTGCTTCGGAAGCTTGACTTCTATGGTATTCGTTCCAACACGAAACGATGGATTTCCAGTTTCCTGACAAAATGCCTTCAGCGTGTGTGTGAACGGAAAGAGCTCCAATTGGCATCCAGTGTTGAGTGGTACACCCCAGGGCACAGTACTTGGCCCACATCTGTTTTTGCTTTACATAAATTACATCCATGAAAAAGGCACAAGTACGACCAGACTATTCGCTGATGATTGTTTGCTGTACCGTCCAATTAAGTCAGCTGATGATGAAGATGCTCTCCAAAATGATCTCAATACAATGGTTGAGTGGTCACAACAATGGGGCATGCAGTTCAACCCTTCCAAATGTGAAACCATGCGTGTCACCAGAAAGAGGAATCCAGGTGTCACATCTTACAACATACTTGGTGTCACCCTTGAAGAAACCAAACAAACCAAATATCTTGGCATCAAATTGCAGAATGATCTGCATTGGAATGGTCAGACCATCATGCAACGGTGAAAGCAACAGGTGCCCTACATTTTCTGAGGCGCAACTTTCATCATTGTTCAACTTCTGTCAAGGAGAAGCTATACTTCACCCTCGTTAGACCTCATTTGGACCACGCAGTTGCAGCATGGGACCCATACACAAATAAAAATATTTCTTCCATCGAACGTGTCCAAAGACAGGCAGCTTGATTTGTTACTAACACCTATGAGAGAGAAGCATGTGTTACCAAACTTCTGAATTCTCTGGGGTGGTACCCTCTCCAAGATAGACATGAAGCTCACTGTTTGACCTGTTTTTACAAACTTTTAAATGGTCAGCTCGATATCGATTACAAGACTGTAGATGATATGTGTATACACCTTTAATTGATAGTGATGATGTCCATGCTAACTACTCCCCCACCAGTTAGTATAATTGTGGCCGCTTCAAGCTGGCCGTTGTCGTCGGTTCTGCCGGCTCCCCTCATTCGTACCTTGTCAACCACAACGGCAAGGTGTACCGCCGGTCCCGCCAGCATCTCCGGCTCGTGAACGAGCCTCTCCCTCCCCTGGCGGGTCCGTATGCCCCCCCGCTGCCACTTTCGCGGTCTAGTGCCTTGCCCGTTCCTCTGGGGTCCCCGCCTCTTCCTTCTCCTGTCCGTCTCCCGGCTGCGGTCCCGCTTTCTCCGGCTTCCTCACCCTCCTCTTTGCCGCCCCCCCCCCCCCCCCCCCCGGTACCTTCATCGCCCAGGGGTTCTCCTGTCCGTAGCCCCCACCATGCCCCGGCGTCCCCGCTTGTTCCCGTCGGGGAAGGAGGTGATGGCGAGTTTCGCATCCGGTCTGGTCGCCTGGTCAGGCCGCCGGTCCGTTACGGCGATTACGTGTGATTCTGTAGTCCCGTGCCTTACTGTTTGCATTTACCCTAGCGCATGAGACGTGGTCGCCTTGTCACTCACTGTTTTTGTAGAGGAAGGATGTAGATGATATGTGTATACACCTTTAATTGATAGTGACGATGTCCATGCTAACCACTCCCCCACCAGTTAGTATAATTGTAACCCTACACGCCCCTAGCTCTCTCTCTGGTGATCGTGACAGACCACGTACAGCTAGGGCAATAATGTATGATTAATAAAGTAGTAAAGATCCAATGGTATCCGAGTATCGTCTTTACAAAGACCTACACTAAACCCAAACCAATTAGGAGCAGACGAGGGCATTCGATCCAATTTGTGATTCCAGCCAACAAGACAGATGTGTACAGCAATTCGTTCTTCCCCCGCACTATTAAAGCATGGAATAATCTCCACCCTACTATAGTTACCCAACCAGATACAACTAAATTTAAGGTAGCTCTTTCTTCCCAAAAACTCTTTTTGGCTTAAGTCCTCCCTCCACCACCTCCAGTTTAAATTCCATTTGGAATATTTTGGAGGACCAAGAAACCAAGAACCTCCAGCCTCTTTAGACCCTTGCTGGAGCTTTATTGTGCAGGTCACGCTACCAGTTATTCCCAGCCTGGTTTGACACGCCGCTCCTTCGACTCCTCCTGCTCCTTCGAAGTCTTAGCGGAGCTCACTGAACAGGCCACGCCTGCCATACTCCGAGCCTGCCTCGACAGGCTACTCCTGCGGCCTTCTGCCTGTTTTTGAAGCCTTTGCTGGAGCTGACTGTGCAGATCGCACTGCCGGTTTCTCCCAGCCTGGAATAGACAGGCTGCTCCTGCGGCCTTCTGCCTGTTTTGAAGCCTTTGCTGGAGCTGACTGTGCAGATCACGCTGCGGGTTTCTCCCAGCCTGGATAGACAGGCTGCTCCTTTGGCCTGCTGCTCCTTCGGAGCCTCAGCGGGCTCACTGGACAGGTCACGCCTGCCATTACTGCGAGCCTGGTTCAACAAGCTGTTCTTGCAAGGCCAACGAGTGACTCCCGACTGCTCCTTATCGGAGCTTCAACGGCGCTTCCTGCTCCTTGAATTTCTGAGTTTATGGAGGTTAATAAAGAGACCTTACCTGTCAGCGTCTCTGAACCCGGGTCGACCTGCTTGTTGGAGCTTCAGCTTGCCAACAGCTCGTTTCCGGAGCCCAAAAGCGATATTCTCTGGAGCTTCAACGGTGCTTCCTGCTCCTTGAATACAGGGTGAAAACCCACCGGAATACTGGAGCTTTAACCACCTAGAATGCTACTCCACCCCCGCAGCCGCCTTAAATTCCCCCTGCAAGTCCTCAACTTGCTACATAAGTCCTCTCTGAAGAGATACTATGCAGGTTGCATGTTACTGGCCCTGTAAAATTGAGCCATTTTGGGAATTATCTCATGCCTTATAGCATTTGGCAAAGGCAATAGCCCCAACTGGGTATTACAGAGAAGTGTTAATGCAGCTTTCTGCCCTTCCGAGTTGATCAAGATTTAATAGGAACTGGAGGGGCAGCTGTTTCACACAAAGTGTGGTGGGTCTATGGAACGATCTGCCAGAGGAGGTAGTTGTGGCAAGTACTATCATAACGTTTAAAAAACCTTTGGATAGGTACATGGACAGGAAAGGTTTATAGGGATATGGGACAAATGCAGGTGGTGGGACAGGTGGACACAGGGCATCTTGGTTGTCGTGGGCAAGGGCCTGTTTCCATGCTGTGTGACTATATGACTCCATGACTCTGAATCAAGCAGTCATGGAGAAGAATGCCTAAATTATCAACGGCAGACATGTTGTATACCACCCTAGCATTGCTTTATAACCCCCAGCTGCATTTTTAGCCAGTAAAGTTTAGCTCAGTTTAGTTTATTGTCACACTTGTAGAGTGAAAAGCTTTTGTCGTGTGCTAACCAGTCAGCAGAAAGACAATACTTTACAATCGATCCATTTACAGTGTATAGATACATGACAAGGGAGTAACGTTTAGTGCAAGGTTAAGCCAGCAAAGTCCAATCAAAGATAGTCCGAGGATCATCAAAGAGGTAGATAGTACCTGCTCAGCACTGCTCTCTGGTTGTGGTGGGATGATTCAGTTGCCTGATAACAGCTGGGAAGAAACTGTCCCTGAATCTGGCGGTGTGCATTCTCACACTTCTATACCTTTTGCCTGATGGGAAGGGGGAGAAGAGGGAGTGGCCAGGGTATGATTCAACCTTGATTATGGTTGCTGGCCTTGCCGAGGCAGCGTGAGGTATAAATGGAGTCAAAAGAAGGGAGGTAGGTTTGTGCGATGGCCTGGGCTGTGTCTACAACTTGCTGGTACCAAAATCAGGCTGTGATACATCTTGATAAAATAGTAAGATTAAACGAGAACTTACCTGTTCGAAGTTTGATCATTATTTTACGAGGAGTTACGATGAGGGATTACGTGAAGAGCCCGCCTCACGCTGGTAACGGCATACTTCAAAGCAGCGGCATGAAAAACACAGAACACCAAAAGCCGGAGTAACATAGTAAGGCTCATAAAAAGACTTAGAACTACCATTTGATCATTTATTTTACGAGGGTGGGAGTGGAGGGCACGTAATCCCTCATCGTAACTCCTCGTAAAATAATGATCAAACTTCGAACAGGTAAGTTCTCGTTTAATCTTACTATTTTACTTCGGAGTCACGTGAGTGACTACGTGAAGATTTTTAAAGCTTTCTGTGTTTTTTATGTCGTAGAATTAATCCGTACGACAGTCCGGCTAAGTAAACACATACATGAGAAAGCAGACAAATGTTAGATCTTTTCACAATTAACTTTTTTAATGGTTGAAAGACCATATAATACCCTCCTTATATTTGAGGGAAAATGATTACAAGTGACAAAAGATGTCAGTGACTACTCAACTGATTATAGCAATTAATAGCAATTAATAGCAAACAAAATAGGTGATTATAGTGCTCCCAACACCGCGTGTCCAAAGCTTGTCATAGTGTGAACAGGTTTATTGTAGAACTTTGAAAAAGTTTCTTATTTACTCCACCCTGCGATTTTTAAAATATGCTCGAGAGGTACGTCCCGCCCCTTTGCCGCGGACGTAACTGCCGCCCTGGTGGAGTGAGATTTTAAACACATCAGTGTCTACTCCCGCTAAAAGCAACACCTGTTTCAACCACTTTTAAGATAGTTTAAAACTGAAGCTCTTGTGTGTGGTTTTTTGTGCGTAACCATTAACGTTTTTTCATTTCCTCGAAGAGTCTCAGTAACTTTAATATATTGGCTCACATGTCTAACCACACACAAAGTAGGATGAATATGATAAGCTTAAAAGGTTACCTTTGCTCCAGTTCTCCCTGGTCTGCTTTGTTTAATCAGCTCGTAAACATAGAACACAATATTATCTGTAGTCACATGCATACAATCTAAACGCAACATTTGTAAAGTTTGCACTCTTTGAGCGGAGACCAGTGACATTAACATCATTAATTTCAATGTTAATCTTTCCAATATTCAATCCTTCAATTGGAGTCCATAGTCTAATTAGAGTAAGTACAATGCTCTCATCCCAAATCTCTGTGTATCTTAGTTTGGGTGGATTAATGTTAAAGATTCCTTTCATGAATCTAGATATTAATGGATGTGACCCAATTAGTTTCTGCTCAGTCATAAATCCTAAATAGGATGACAAAACACTGCGTGCAGTGTTAATGGCACTGTAACTTAAATGTTGCTCAAAATGCAAATTGGCAAGGAATTCCAAAACATTTGCAATATTCACAATATCATAAAAAATATTTGACTGTGTGCAAAATTCTTCCCATTACTTAATATGTGTCATATATTGATTTAGTGTGCTATCTCGCCATGATGCGACTATAATATCCATTGTTTTGTCCAATAATCCCAGCTCCTACAGTGGTCTGGTCAAAACCTGTAGATTAATAAATTCATATACATATAATGGATAAATTTCTTTAGTTACTGGACGAATCAAAATATCACTACCGTTAGGAATCGACATATATGGCTCATTAATCATATTCAGCATTACAGGGAACCAAGGTTGAGTTGGCCAACTTGGAACTACCAACAATCCAGAGGCAGAATCTTGTTCTATCTTCTTCAGACATCTCTGAATCAAAGCAAATGGTGGAAAACATAAAAGAACATATTTCCCCCAGTTTAACGAAACAGCATCTACTGCTACTGCATCTGGATCATGTTCACAAGACACATATTTAGGTAATTGATGATTAAGCCTTAATGCATACAAGTCAATTTCTGGTAACCCAAATTGGTGTACAATATTTTTAAATATTGCTGGCTTAAGCATCCATTCCGTGTAATCTTTACATATCCTTGATCTTTTATCTGCCTCCACATTGTCTTTACCTGGAATGTAGCTTGCTGAAATCCATATTTGGCGACCAATACACCATTACCATATCTACTGACCAGACAATCACATAATACTGATTTAACTCCCATGTGATAAATATATGCAACAGCCGTATTATTGTCTAACTGTATGAACACATAAACACCTTATTTAGCACAACAATATGCTTTTAGTCCATAAAAGCACCCAATAACTCCAAATAGTTAATATCATCAGCTTGAAGAAACGCTTCTTCTTGAGCTTTTTCTTCTACCTCCACAATTGGAGGACGAGTCTGTTGCCCCCCATCCGAGAGCACTAGCATCTGTATGTAAAACCATTTCAGGCTGTTTAATCATAATATTTATTAGCAGCTTGTGGGACATTTTCCTTTTTTAACCCACCATTGTAATTCCAATACAGCTTCTTTTGTTAATTACATAGGCCTGTCAAATGGCCTGCCTTCTCTTTGAGAGCTCGTATCTTGTACCTTCGAAGATATTGATAATGTAATGGACCAAATTCTACTGCAGGAAATGCTGCTAGCAGTTCACCAATGGTTGTCGCCATTTCTCGGATGGAAGGATAAGGTTTTGAATGAGATAATGACAAGTTACCAAAATATCATCGACTTTATCTGTTGGTAAAGATATTAACATAGTCACTGAGTTATTTACAAACCCCAAAAGTAAATTGTTTGTGCTGGCTGCAGCTGGGGCTTAATTAGATGAATTAAGAACCTTAGCTTACCACAAAGCTTTAGTAACTGAAACTGAGTCCTCAGCTGACTCCTGATAATCACTAATGACCAGAATGTCATTGAGATAAGCCGTAATGATGTGCATTTTGTGCCCTAATTGGGCTAAACTGGTTTCAACAGTTTCGTAAAGAGTAAAAAGCTGAACTCAGTCCATTTGGCAAAGCTTAACTGCCATAATTGTCACAACCAATTAAATTTTAAGTACCACCGAAACCTGATGCATAGGTACAGAATAATAGGCGTCTTTTCATGAATCTTAGCCATATAACAACCTGCTGAATTAAATATTTTGCAGTATTCAATGTCTCCATTTGAACATGTTTGTATTCTACAAACTTATTTAGACCTGTAAGGTCCAGAATACTTCTGCAACCATCATCTGTAATGCCTTCTAACATTAAAGACAAATTTATGCTCGTGTTCAAAATCTTTTTCCATTACCCCTTTTCCAGATAATTAGGCAATGTGGACATTAATCTCTGCTTTTTCAATTGCAGAAAACACGAAAACATAAGCAGGTTTATTCTGTACAGGAGGATTAACCCCTTCTTTAAAAGTAATAGTAGTTAATGAAACTGCTCGTAATATACTGATCAAAAATAATAGTAAGCCAGTCTTAATAAACTTTTTGTAATCTCCCTCTAACTGGAGATTAATCCGCAGTTTCTTTAAGCATAGAACAAGTCTTTAATTCCTCTGCATATGAGCGTGGTGGTCTCCTTATCCCCTGAATTCGGGTAAGTATTTGGCTGTGCAATACAATAAAACTTCCTTGACATATTTCTGCCTCAATTTCCAATATCAAATCCCCTTCTGGGCGAAAATACCTTTTCGTCCAAAGACGAAGGTTTCATGCAGCTAAAATATTTAGCTTTTCATCCAATTTCAATAAGTTAGGCAGATTACTCCAAACAGATAACCAAGAGCTTAAACACCACTTGCTCGACACAGGTATGCAACCTTGGGTGAAAAATGGGCCAAATAGCCATTTATTTTATACAAAATTTCATAGAAAGAATTGCACAATAGCGTCTTTATTTTTTGTTTTCCTTTCATCTGCCCAAAAGCCATAATAGCAGCAGAATAATTTGTGAGGATTTTTAAACCTCACTATTTGACGCTCTCATATTTGGAGTCATGGATGCCCATATTAACGGATAAACCGTAGGCTCTTCCAATGAGGCACAATTTCCTGTGCTGTGCAATTTTAATATTTCAATCATCACAGAATCATGAAGTTGGTGAGATACCATATATATATGTTGGCAGCTAGGTTTTCTTCCATAGCCTCACCACTTCCTTCATATATAGCAAAACCTTTTGCTATCCCAGGCATCTTTGGCCTCTTTTAATATTTTTTCATTTTATTTTTATTTTTATTTTTTATTTTGTGGTGTGCTTTCAAATGCAAATCACCATCAACAGGGTCTGCCTTCTGCAGCCCTAAATCAATTGGGATTTCATCCCATGAGACTTCTTCCGGCCCAAATCCTGGGTCCGGAGTTCCAACTTCCAATTAGGCCCATGGCCATATTCAGAATAATTAAACCCCTCAGGGCTATTTTTAGGAACCTTCAGGGTACTTTGACCCTAGTCTCATAATTATTTGGAGAACTTTCTCCATATGCTCCATAATCAGTTCCACATAGTTTACTTATCTGGAGGACTTTCAATGTCAGAGTCATCAGAACCACGGGCCTCTCAGATTTTTTATTTTATTTTATTTTCCATTTTTCATATTCGGGAGCATTTCTCTCCGTGGTTATCATTTTGTAAACTAATTCGCTAACTGGTATATCTACGGCCACCGGTATCGGAACCGGCTCCGCACTAGCTTTCCCGTATATTTATTTTTCACCCCAGGAAGCATTTAACCCGCGAATATACGTTTACTTCATCATCTGTGCTTATCCAGCACTAATATGACTCTGACCTGTTTTAATATATTTCCTATACTGCTGGACCTACCCAGCGCCCGCTAAGACATCCCAACTTTACTGCTCTTACCTGCGGGACCGTTCCGACCGCTGCGAGGAGCTGCTCCTTACTGCAGCTCCTCCTTCCGCCGTCAGCGTTGACGTCATGCCGTTACCAGCGTGAGGCGGGCTCTTCACGTAGTCACTCACGTGACTCCGAAGTAAAATGCGTTCTATTGTGCGTCTGTAGAAGTTGGTGAGAGTTGTAGGGGACTTGCCAAACCTCCTAAGCCTTCTAAGGAGGTAGAGGCGTTGGTGTGCTTTCTTGGTCCTTGCTTCAATATGGGTGGTCCAGGAGAAGTTGTTGCTGATATTGACTCCTAGGAATTTGAATTTGATGTTACCTGAATTTGAAAGTACAGGCTCCTTAGATTTCAGCTTTCAAATGAATTCATTCTGTTAGCCACCCACAGGGTAATGTGCTGGATAGTTATTTCCATTGATAAATGGGGCGGCATGTAGAGCTCCTGCTTTACAGCACTTATAATGCCAGAGACGCAGGTTCGATCACGATTACGGGTGCTGCCTGTACGGAGTTTGTACCTTCTCTCCGTGGGTTCTCTTCGAGATCTTCGGTTTCCTCCCACACTCCAAAGACGTACATGTTTGTAGGTTAATCGGCTTGGTATAAATGTAAATTGTCTCTAGTGTGTGCAGGATGGCATCGATGTGCGGGGATCGACGTGGGCCGAAGGGCTGTATCTGTAAACTCTAAACGAAATAAAGAAACTGCTGGTAACAAATCTGTTTTTTTTTGTTTTAATTGTCAAAGGCAACGTTGGAGGCACAGTCTGGAGAGCTGCAGAGGCATATGGCATTAATCCAAAACAACATCAAACTTGTTGCCGGTAACATTGTTGAAGTAAATGTGAGTAGTCTCACCATGATAACCAAACCTTAACTCTATCTGAAAATAAGATATGTTTTGATCTTGTAGAGGTGTATGTATCCATGAGGGAAATAGATAGGGTGAATGCACAGTCTTTTACCCAGTGCAAAGTTTAGTTTAGTTTAGAGATAGAGCCAGAAACAGGCCCTACACACACGCTAGGGACAATTTTTAGATTTACACCAGCCACTTAACCTACAAAGCTGTACATCTTTGGAGGTGTGGGAGGAAACTGAAGATCTCGGAGAAAACTCAGACAGGTCACGGGGAGAACGTACAAACTCCGTACAGGCTAGCACCCGTGGTCAGGATCGAACCCAGGTCTCTGGCACCATAAGGCAATAGCTCTACCACTGCACCTCCGTGCAGCCCAACAACAAGATGACATACTATATGTTTAAGTTGAGGGGGGCAAGATTCCAGATACCTGGATGTGTCTCCATCCTTTTAGACAATAGACAATAGACAATAGGTGCAGGAGTAGGCCATTCGGCCCTTCGAGCCAGCACCACCATTCAATGTGATCATGGCTGATCATCCCCAATCAGTACCCTGTTCCTGCCTTCTCCCCATATCCCCTGACTCGGCTATTTTTAAGAGCCCTGTCTCGCTCTCTCTTGAAAGCATCCAGAGAGCCTGCCCCCACCGCCCTCTGAGGCAGAGAATTCCACAGACTCACCACTCTCTGTGAGAAAAAGTGTTTCCTCCTCTCCGTTCTAAACGGCTTACTCCTTATTCTTAAAACGTTTACATCCATTGGGTGTATCCAAGGGGGGACCCGGCAGTGGGGACTGCTGAGAACGTAGGGGGACCCGGCAGGGGGGCCGCGGAGATCAGAGAGGGACCCGGCAGGTGGCAGGCCTGGTTCACTGCTGCTTGAAAACAGGACAATTCGATTAACTCTTCATAACTTTTTGGGTGCCAGAAACATGGCAACTCTTTGTGAACAGCCCAGGTGAGGTCTGCTGTGTAATTTTACCACACCGCGTTCAAAAACAAAGAATTTCACTGTACCTAGGTACATGTGACAATAACGTATCATTGAAACATTGAATGTTATAATACCCACTATGTCTTGATGTTCTATTCTTCAAAATGATCATGTACTCATCAATGAGCACTATTGCTGCATGTTTGGCAATGTCAAGAAATGCTCAGACTGAGACACTACTCCGATAATGCTGCTTAGTGATGGCAAAAATAACTCACCAAATATCTTCTGTTGATCTATTTAGATCCACTGTACCTGACTTGTCCTCACTTGTGTTTAAGGCAACAACAACAAAACTTCAGAGGCAACTATCTCAGAAGTACAGGGACATGATTGCGACCTTGAAGAGTGTGGAGGATGAAACAATGTCCGTTGTCAAAGCCGAACAGACGAGAGTTCTTAAATCCTTAAATGAAAACATCAGCAAAAATGAGAAGGAAGCCCAGGAGATCCAGAAAGTGATTGAACAAATCTCATTCCTTTGTAAAGGTGGAGACATTTATCAAATAATGCAGGTACGACATTAAGTGTTTGATTTGCTAATTACACATTCTTGACATATAATGCCAGAATATTCCGATAGTGTTAACGGACATGAGAGGTTTTTTATCTCCAGCAAAGCCATTAAGTCATAGATTCATGCAGCACAGAAGCAGGCTGGTCCGCATGGACAAGTTGGGCTGAAGGGCCTGTTTCCATGCTCCATGTAATTTGTACACATCCCACCTGCCTGCGTTTGACCCATAATCCTCCAAATCTACCCTATCCATGAACCTGTCCAAATGTCTCTTATACATTATATTAGTAGACAATAGACAATAGACAAAAGACAATAGGTGCCGGAGTAGGCCATTCGGCCTTCAAGCCAGCACCAACATGTGAACATGGCTGATCATCCACTATCTGTACCCCGTTCCTGCCTTCTCCCCATATCCCTTGACTCCGCTATCTTTAAGAGCTCTATCTAATCTGTCGGAAATAGCAGGGGGTCAAATAAGATGGAGGAACTGAGTGAAATCCAGGTTAGCCGGGAAGTGGTGTTGGGTCAAATGAATGGATTAAAGGCCGATAAATCCCCAGGGCCAGGTAGGCTGCATCCCAGAGAACTCAAGGAAGTAGCCACAGATATAGTGGATGCATTAGTGATAATTTTTCAAAACTCTTTAGATTCTGTAATAGTTCCTGAGGATTGGAGGGTAGCTAATGTAACCCCACTTTTTAAAAAAGGAGGGAGAGAGAAAACGGGAAATTACAGACCCGTTAGTCTAACATCGGTAGTGGGGAAACTGCTAGTGTCAGTTGTTAAAGATGGGATAGCAGCACATTTGGAAAGTGGTGAAATCATTGGACAAAGTCAGCATGGATTTACGAAAGGTAAATCATGTCTGACGAATCTTATAGAATTTTTCGAGGGTGTAACTAGTAGAGTGGATAAAGGAGAACCAGTGAATGTGTTATATCTGGACTTTCAGAAGGCTTTCGACAAGGTGCCACATAAGAGATTAGTATACAAACTTAAAGTACACGGTATTGGAGGTTCAGTATTGATGTAGATAGAGAACTGGCTGGCAGACAGGAAGCAAAGCGTAGGAGTAAATGAGTCCTTTCAGAATGGCAGGCAGTGATTAGTGGGGTACCGCAAGGCTCAGTGCTGGGACCCCAGCTATTTACAATATACATTAATGATTTGGACGAGGGAATTGAATGCAACATCTCCAAGTTTGCGGATGACACGAAGCTGGGGGGCAGTGTTAGCTGTGAGGAGGATGCTAGGAGGCTGCAAGGTGACTTGGATAGGTTGGGTGAGTGGGCAAATGCATGGCAGATGCAGTATAATGTGGATAAATGTGAGGTTATCCACTTTGGTGGCAGAAACAGGAAAGTAGACTATTATCTGAATGGTGGCCAATTAGGAAAAAGGGAGATGCAATGAGACCTGGGTGTCATGGTACACCAGTCATTGAAAGTAGGCATGCAGGTGCAGCAGGCAGTGAAGAAAGCGAATGGTATGTTAGCATTCATAGCAAAAGGATTTGAGTATAGGAGCAGGGAGGTTCTACTGCAGTTGTACAGGGTCTTGGTGAGGCCACACCTGGAGTATTGCATACAGTTTTGGTCCCCAAATCTGAGGAAAGACATTCTTGCCATAGAGGGGGTACAGAGAAGGTTCACCAGACTGATTCCTGGGATGTCAGGACTTTCATATGAGGAAAGACTGGATAGACTTGGCTTGTACTCGCTAGAATTTAGAAGATTGACGGGGGATCTTAAAGAAACATACAAAATTCTTAAGGGGTTGGACAGGCTAGATGCAGGAAGATTGTTCCCGATGTTGGGGAGGCCCAGAACAAGGAGTCACAGTTTAAGGATAAGGGGGAATTCCTTTAGGACCGAGATGAGGAAAACATTTTTCACACAGAGAGTGGTGAGCCTCTGGAATTCTCTGCCACAGAAGGTAGTTGAGGCCAGTTCATTGGCTATATTTAAGAGGGAGTTAGATGTGGCCCTTGTGGCTAAAGGGATCAGGGGGTATGGAGAGAAGGCAGTTACAGGATACTGAGTTGAATGATCAGCCATGATCATACTGAATGGCGGTGCAGGCTTGAAGGGCCGAATGGCCAACTCCTGCACCTATTTTCTATGTTTCTATTTTTCTATGTTAACTCTCTCTTGAAAGCATCCAGAGAATCGGCCTCCACTGCCTTCTGAGGCAGAGAATTCCACAGATTCACAACTCTCTGGGTGAAAAAGTTTTTCCTCATCTCCGTTCTAAATAGCCTACCCCATATTCTTAAACTGTGGATTGTGGTTCGGTACTCCCCTAACATCAGGAACATGTTTCCTGCCTCTTGCATGTCCAATCCCTTAATAATCTTAAATGTTTCAATAAGATCCCCTCTCGTCCTAAATTCCAGTGTATACAAGCCCAGTTGCTCTATTCTCTCCATCCTCCAGCCATCCCGGGAATTAACCTCATGAATCTTCGCTGCACTCCCTCAATAGCAATAATATCCATCCTCAAATATGGAGACCAATACTACACACAATACTCACCAGAGCCCTGTACAACTGCAGAAAGACCTTTTTGCTCCTATACTCAACTCCTCTTGTTATGAAGGCCAACATGCCATTATCCCAAAGGGTTTCTACAGCTATATTAATAGCAAAAGGATAACGAGGGATAAAATTGGACCATTAGAGAAGCAGAATGGACAGCTATCTGCAGAGCCAAAAGAGATGGGGGAGATATTGAACAATTTCTTTTCTTCGGTATTCACCAAGGAGAAGGATATTGAACTCGGTGAGTTAAGGGGAAAAAGTAGAGTAGCTATGGAAACTATGAGATTCAAAGAGGAGGAAGTACTGACACTTTTGAAAAATATAAGAGTGGATAAGTCTCCAGGTCCTGACAGGATATTCCCTAGGACATTGAGGGAAGTTAGTGTAGAAAATAGCAGGAGCTATGACGGAAAATATTTCAAATGTCATTAGAAACGGGAATAGTGCCGGAGGATTGGCGTACTGCGCATGTTGTTTCTATTTTTTAAAAAGGGTTCAAAGAATAAACCTAGCAATTATAGACCTATTAGTTTGACGTCAATGGTGGGCAAATTAATGGAAAGGATACTTAGAGATAATATATATAAGCATCTGGATAAACAGGGTCTGATCAGGAACAGTCAACATGGATTTGTGCCTGGAAGGTCATGTTTGACAAACCTTCTTGAATTTTTTGAAGCGGTAACTAGGGAAATTGATGAGGGTAAAGCAGTGGATGTTGTCTATATGGATTTCAGTAAGGCCTTTGACAAGGTTCCCCATGGAAGGTTGGTTAAGAAGGTTCAATCTTTGGGTGTTAATGGCGGAGTAGCAAGATGGATTCAACAGTGGCTGAATGGGAGATGTCAGAGAGTAATGGTGGATGGCTGTTTGTCAGGTTGGAAGCCGGTGACCAGTGGGGTGCCTCAGGGATCTGTGTTGGGTCCACTGTTGTTTCTTTCTACTTTCAAAATAGGACGTTCATGGTAAATGGTAGGGAATTGAGGAATGCTGTGGAACAGAGGGATCTAGGTATAACTGTGCATAGTTCCCTGAAGGTGGAATCGCATGTAGATAGGGTGGTAAAGAAAGCCTTTGGTGTGCTGGCCTTTATAAATCAGAGCATTGAATATAGGAGTAGGGAAGTAATGTTAAAATTGTACAAGGCATTGGTAAGACCAATTCTGGAGTATGGTGTACAATTTTGGTCGCCTAATTATAGGAAGGATGTCACAAAATAGAGTTGGATCATGAAGACTGAAAAAGGTGAATTTATTATGGGGAACAAGGAAATGGCAGATGAGTTGAACAGGTACTTTGGATCCGTCTTCATTAAGGAGGACACAAACAATCTTCCTGATGTACTAGTGGCCAGAGGATCCAGGGTGGCAGAGGAACTGAAGGAAATCCACATTATGCAGGAAATGGTGTTGGGTAGACTGATGGGATTGAAAGCTGATAAATCCCCAGGGCCTGGAGGTCTGCATTTCAGGGTACTTAAGGAAGTGGCTATTGAAATCATGGATGCATTGGTGATATTTTCCAATGTTCTATAGATTCAGGATCAGGTCCTGTGGATTGGAGGGTAGCTAATGTTATCCCACTTTTTAAGGGAGAGAGAAAACAGGGAATTATAGACCAGTTAGCCTGACAGTACCAATCAGTACCCTGTTGCTGCCTTCTCCCCATATCCCCTGACTCCGCTATCTTTAAGAGCCCTAACTAGCTCTCTCTTGAAAGTGTCCAGAGAACCAGCCTCCACCGCCCTCTGAGGCAGAATTCCACAGACTCACAACTCTCTGTGTGAAAAAGTGTTTCCTCATCTCCGTTCTAAATGCCTTACCCATTATTCTCAAACTGTGGCCCCTGGTTATGGACTCCCCCAACATCGGGAACATGTTTCCTGCCTCTAGCGTGTCCAAACCCTTAATAATCTTATATATATCTATAAGATCCCCTCTCATCCTTCTAAATTCGAGAGTATACAAGCACAGGCGCTCCATTCTCTCACCATATGACAGTCCCGCCATCCCGGGAATTAACCTTGTAAACCTACGCTGCACTCCCTCAAGAATGTCCTTTCTCAAATTAATGGACCAAAACTGCACACAATACTCCAGGTATGGTCACTAGAGCCCTATACAACTGCAGAAGGACCTCTTTGCTCCTATACTCAACTCGTCTTGTGATGAAGGCCAACATGCCATTCGCTTTCTTCACTGCCTGCTGTACCTGCATGCTTACTTTCATTGACTGATGTACAAGGATACCCAGATCCAGTTGTACTTTCCCTTTTCCCAACTTGACAACATTTAGATAATAATTTGCCTTCCTGGTTTTGCTACCAAAGTGGATAACCTCACATTTATCCACATTAAACTGCATCTGCCATGCATCTTCCCACTCACCCAACATGTCCAAGTCACCCTGTCAGGCTAACTGGTCTATAATTCCCTGTTTTCTCTCTCCCTTAAAAAGTGGGATAACATTAGCTACCCTCCAATCCACAGGACCTGATCCTGAATCTATAGAACATTGGAAAATATCACCAATGCATCCATGATTTCAATAGCCACTTCCTTAAGTACCCTGAAATGCAGACCTCCAGGCCCTGGGGATTTATCAGCTTTCAATCCCATCAGTCTACCCAACACCATTTCCTGCCTAATGTGGATTTCCTTCAGTTCCTCTGCCACCCTGGATCCTCTGGCCACTAGTACATCAGGAAGATTGTTTGTGTCCTCCTTAGTGAAGACGGATCCAAAGTACCTGTTCAACTCATCTGCCATTTCCTTGTTCCCCATAATAAATTCACATTTTTCAGTCTTCATGATCCAACTTTATTTTGTGACATCCTTCCTATAATTAGGCGACCAAAATTGTACACCATACTCCAGAATTGGTCTTACCAATGCCTTGTTACAATTTTTAACATTACTTCCCTACTCCTATATTCAATGCTCTGATTTATAAAGGCCAGCACACCAAAGGCTTTCTTTACCACCCTATCTACATGCGATTCCACTTCAGGGAACTATGCACAGTTATTCCTAGATCCCTCTGTTCCACAGCATTCTCTCAATTCCCACCATGTAGTTGCATTAAATTAACTGTTCCTGATCAGACCCTGTTTTATCCAGATGCTTATATATATTATCTCTAAGTATCCTTTCCATTAATTTGCCCATCACTGACGTCAAACTAATAGGTCTATAATTGCTAGGTTTATTCTTTGAACCCTTTTTAAACAATGGAACAACATGCGCAGTACGCCAATCCTCCGGCACTATTCCCGTTTCTAATGACATTTGAAATATTTCTGTCATAGCTCCTGCTATTTCTACACTAACTTCCCTCAATGTCCTAGGAATATCCTGTCAGGACCTGGAGACTTATCCACTTTTATATTTTTCAAAAGTGTCAGTACTTCCTCCTCTTTGAATCTCATAGTTTCCATAGCTACTCTACTCTTTCCCCTTAACATCACCGAGTTCAATATCCTTCTCCTTGGTGAATACCGAAGAAAAGAAATTGTTCAATATCTCCCCCATCTCTTTTGGCTCTGCAGATAGCTGTCCATTCTGGTTCTCTAGTGGTCCAATTTTTATCCCTCGTTATCCTTTGCTATTAATATAGCTGTAGAAACCCTTTGGATTTACTTTCACCTTTCTTGCCAAAGCAACCTCATATCTTCTTTTAGCCTTCCTAATTTCTTTCTTAAAATTCTTTTTACATTCTTTATACTCCTCTAGCACCTCATTTACTCCATGCCTCCTATAATTATTGTAGATATCTCTCTTTTTTCGAAACAAGTGTCCAATTTCCCTTGAAAAACCATGGCTCTTTCCAATTTTTACTATTTCCTTTCAACCTAACAGGGACATAAAGATTCTGTACTCTTACAATTTCCCCCTTTAAATGTCCTCCATTTCTCTTCTACATCCTTCCCATGAAACAAAGTGTCCCAATTCACTCCTTTAAAATCCTTACGCATTCCCTCAAGTTAGCGTTTCGCCAATCAAAAATCTCCACCCTAGGTCCAGTTCTGACTCTCCATAATTATATTGAAACTAATGGTATTGTGATCACTGGTCCCGAAGTGCTCACCAACGCATACCTCCGTCAGCTGACCTGCCTCATTCCTAACAGGAGGTCCAGCACTGCCCCCTTCTCTGGTCGATACCTCTATGTACTGCTGCAAAAAATTATCCTGCACACATTTTACAAACTCCAAACCATCCAGCCCATTTACAGAATGTGTTTCCCAGTCTATTTTTGGAAAATTGAAATCTCCCACAATCACTACCTTGTGCTTACTACTAATATCTGCTATCTCCTTACATATTTGCTCTTCCAATTCTCGCTCCCCATTTGGCGGTCTATAATACACCCCTAAAAGTGTTGCTACACCGTTCCCACTTCTCAGTTCCACCCAAATAACCTCCCTAGACGAGCCCTCTAATCTATCCTGCCAAAGCACTGCTGTAATATCTTTCTCTGACAAGCAATGCAACACCTCCCCCTCTGGTCCCCTCCAATTCTATCACACCTGAAGCAACGAAATCCTGGAATATTTAGTTTCCAATCACAGCCCTCCTGCAACCATGTGTCACTGATTGCCACAACATCTTATTTTCCAGGTGTCAATCCAGGCTCTAAGTTTGTCCACCTTACTTACAATGCTTCTAGCATTAAAATATACACATTTTAGAAACCCACCATCCCTTATTCTCTGTCTATTATCTTTTTCATCTTTCTCGCCTACATTTTGGGTCCGAGTGCTTCCCTTCTCTGCCTCTTGCTCCACACCCTGACCCCTAGCCCCCTCTACCCGAGTCCCTCCCCCCAGCCTTTCTAGTTTTAAAGTCTCCCCAGTAGCCTTTGGCAAATCTCCCTGCCAGGATATTGGTCCCCCTCGGGTTCAAGTGCAACCCGTCCTTTGTGTACAGATCATGCCTTCCCCAAAAGAGGTCCCACAGTGATCAAGAAACTTGAATCCCTGCCCACTGCACCAGTCCCTCAGCCACGCATTTATCCTCCACCTCATTTCATTCCTACTATCACTGTCACGCGGCACAGGCAGTAATCCTGAAATCGTTACCCTTTTGGTCCTTCTCCTTAACTTTCCCCCCCCAACTCCCTAAATTCTCCCTTCAGGACCTCGTCACTTTTTCTGCCTATGTCATTGGTACCTATGTGTACCACAACATCAGGCTCCTCTCCCTCCCTTATCAGAATCTTTTGGACACGTTCTGACACATGCGAGACCCTGGCACCAGGGAGGCAAACTACCATCCGGGTATCCCGACTGCGTCCACAGAATCGCCTATCCGAACCCCCTAACTATAGAGTCCCCTATTACAATTGCCCTCCTCTTTTTGCTACCCTTCTGAGCATCAGGGGCCGGTCTCTGTGCCGGAGGCCCGGCCGCTGTTGCTGCCCCCAGCTAGGCTGTCCCCTCCAATCGTACTCAAACCCGAGTACCTATTTTCCAGGTTGTACGGTCACAGGGGTACTCTCTAGCCCCTGCCTCTGCCCTTGCCCTTCCTAACTGTGACCCACTTGTCTGCCTCCTGTGGTCTGGGAGTGACTATCTCCCTGTAGCTCCTCTCTATGACCCTCTCACTCTCCTGACCAGACGGAGGTCATCGAGCTGCTGCTCCAGGTTCCTATAACAGTCCTTTAGGGAGCCCCAAGGCTATCAGATTCCCTGACCTCCCACATCTGACATCCAGAACAGTACACTGCCCTGGCCTTCATACTTCCCCCCTTGCACACTGGATACAATATCAACACAATATAAAATCACTACAAACTGCTGAAATCTGACTGTAAATCAGCTGTTTACCCTGGTCCACTTTCCCACCAATCAGCTGTTTACCCTAGTCCACTCCACCAATCAGCGGCTTCCTCAAAAAAACCCACTTCTCTAAATGGAATGTTATGGATTTCGGTAAAAAAACAAGCCCCGCGCTTGATTTTAAAGCTTACCGGTCGGGTGTCGCTCCTCCCCCTCCTTCTCTTCCAACGGCTCCTGTGGGCCTCTCTTCTAATCTTCTGGAATTTTTTGAGGATGTGATAAGTAAAATGGATGAAGGGGTGCCAGTGGATGTAGTGTATCTAGACTTTCAGAAAGCCTTTGATAAGGTCCCGCACGGGAGACTGGTGACTAAAATTAGAGCACATGGTATTGGGGGTAGGGTGTTGACATGGATAGAAAATTGGTTGGCAGACCAGAAGCAAAGAGTAGGAGTGAACGGGTCCTTTTCAGAATGGCAGGCAGTGGCGAGTGGAGTGCCGCAAGGCTCGGTGTTGGGGCCGCAAATGTTTACCATATATATAAATGATTTGGAAGAGGGAATTAGGAGCAACACTAGCAAGTTTGCGGATGACACAAAACTGGGTGGCAATGTGAACTGTGAAGAGCATGTTAGGAGGTTACAGGGGGACCTGGACAGGTTGAGTGAGTGGGCAGATGCGTGACAGATACAGTATAGATAAATGTGAGGTTATCCACTTTGGCGGCGATAACAAGGGGGCAGATTATTATCTCAATGGGGTTAGGTTAGGTAAGGGGGAGGTGCAGCGAGACCTGGGTGTCCTTGTACACCAGTCACTGAAAGTTGGCGTGCAGGTACAGCAGGCAGTGAAGAAAGCTAATGGAATGTTGGCCTATATAACAAGAGGATTTCAGTACAGGAGTAAAGAGGTCCTTCTGCAGTTGTATACGGCTCTGGTGAGACCACATCTGGAGTATTGTGTACAGTTTTGGTCTCCTAATTTGAGGAAGGACATCCTTGTGATTGAGGCAGTGCAGCGTAGGTTCACGAGATTGATCCCTGGGATGGCGGGACTGTTATATGAGGAAAGTTTGTAAAGACTTGTATTCACTGGAGTTTAGAAGGATGAGGGGGATCTTACAGAAAAATATAAAATTATAAAAGGACTGGACAAGCTAGATGCAGGAAAAATGTTCCCAATGTTGGGGTGAGTCCAGAACCCGGGGCCACAGTCTTAGAATAAAGGGGAGGTCATTTAAGACTGAGCTGAGAAAACACTTTTTTACTCAGAGAGTTGTGAATTTATGGAATTCCCTGCCACAGAGGGCAGTGGAGGCCAAATCACTGGATGGATTTAAGAGAGAGTTGGATAGAGGTCTCGGGGCTAGTGGAGTCAAGGGATATGGGGAGAAGGCAGGCACGGGTTATTGATAGTGGACAATCAGTCATGATCATATTGAATGGCGGTACTGGCTCGAAGGGCCGAATGGCCTCCTGCTGTACCTATGTTTCTATGTTTCTATGATATGTTTCTATGTTTCTATGACTAGATGGTCCTTCAGTGGGATTCACTCCGTCCTAACGCAAGGTTTTGACCTGGAATGTCAACCGTTCCTTCTTACCCGCTCTTGCTGCTCGGATCACTGAGTTCCTACACCAGATTGTTTATTGCTTGAGTAAAATTCTATGATGTCTGAGATTTTTTTACCTCAGTTACCCTCTGTTCCCTAATATTTTACTTATGTTCCTCCCACAGGATAAACAAGACATTTTCTCACGGTAGGTCATTTAGAGTCATAGTCATGGAGTATTACAGCACGAAACTGACCCTTTGGCCCTAATTGTGTTTGTCGTAAAAGATGCACATCATTGCCTGTCACATTTACCCGCGTTTGACCCATATCCCTCCTATTTCCATTCATATATCCGTCCAAATGTCTTTTAAATCTTGGTATTGTACCTGCTTCAACCACTTCTTTTCATAAGTTCATAAGCATTAGGAACAGAATTAGGCCATTCGGCCCATCAAGTCTATTTTGCCATTCAATCATGGCTGATCTATCTCTCCCTCTTAACCCCATTCTCCTGCCTTCTCCCCATAACCCCTGACAACCATACTAATCAAGAATCTATCTATCTCTGCCTTAACATTATCCACTGACTTGGCATCCCTAGCCTTCTGTGGTAATGAATTCCACAGATTCACCTCCTCTGACTAAAGAAATTCATCCGCATCTCCTTCCTAAAGGAACGTCCTTTAATTCTGAGGCCATGGCCTGCGGTCCTCAGACAGCTCGTTTCATATACATCCCACCTTCTGTGTGAAAACGTTGCCCCTCAAATTGCTATTAAATCATTCCCTTTTCATCTTAACCCTTGGCCCTCTGGTCCTTGATTCTCCAACTCTGGGGAAAAGACTGTGTGCATACACCCTATTTACACACTGTATGACTTTATACATCTTCATAAGATCATCCATCTTTCTCCTATGTTCAAAGGAATAAAGCTCCAAGCTGCCCAACCTATTCCTGCAACTCAGTCCCTCAAGCCCTGGCAACATTCTCGTAAATCTGACTTAAACTGTGTGTTTTGCAATGAACCCGAATTGTACATAATTCAAAATTCCGAATGGTGTAAGCAAGTTAGTTGAAATATTTATGTGTGTGAAGGGACTGCAGATGCTGGTTTACACCAAAGAGAAAAAGCTGGAGCAACTTAACGGTCAAGCAGCATCTCTGGAGAAAAGGCATAGGTGACATTTTGGGTCGAGTCTCTTCATCAGACTAATGAAGTGCCTCGACCCGAAACATCACCTATTTCTTTTCTCCAGAGATGCTGCCTGACCTGTTGAGTTACTCCAGCTTTTTATGTCTATCTTAGTTGTAATATTTAGTTTTATTATCCAATCAGACAGTTTTTATAACATATAAACAGGTTTTGTTGCAATGTTTTAGCCCATATTCAAACATTTGAAGCATTTTAATAATTCAGTTTAGGAGAAACCAAATACAGCAAATGCTGGTAATCAGAAATAAAGTCAGGAAATACTAAAGGGCCTGTCCCACTTACGTGTCCTTGGCACGCAAATTACGCGTTGAGGCGCATGGGCATCGTATGGCCGCTCGGGGCCGGATCCACTGAGAAGCGCGGAGGGGTATGTAGTTGTGCGCGACATCGCGCGGGCCTCCGAAATCTTTGTCGCGAACGAAATCTTCGCGCGCCAACGGCCTGTCGCGGAACTGACGGGCAAAGTGGGACAGGCCCAATACCGTGGTGCGACGCAACGTCTCACCTCTAACACAGCAGAAGGAGGCAAACAATCACCGAGCTCCGCTTGGGGCTCACGGCCGTTGCGGTCCGGATCCACCCCCACTTCTACTCCCAGAGTGGGGCCAAGAAAATTGAAGATAGACACAAAATGCTGGAGTAACTCAGCGGGACCGGCAGGATCTCTGGAGAGAAGCGATGGGTGACGTTTCGGGTCAAGACCCTTCTTTCAGATTGAAGAAGAGTCTCTACCCGAAACATCACCCATTGCTTCTCTCCAGAGCTGCCGGTCCCACTAAGTTACTCCAGCATTTTGCATCCATCTTCAAATGACGTCACGCGCTCCAGACATCTGTGTGGTCGAATGAAGTCGTGCGCGACCTTCGCGGGACCACAGGGTCGCGTAATTTGCGTGCCAAGGACACATAAGTGGGACAGGCCCTTAAGGGACCATAGATCTAGGGAGGAACTGAAGGGAATCCACATAAGTCAGGAAATGGTGTTAGGTAAATTGTTGGGACTGAAGGCAGATAACTCCACAGGGCCTGATGGTCTGCATCCCAGAGTACTCAAGGAGGTGGCCACTAGAAATTCATGGATGCATTGGTGATCATTTTCCAATGTTCTCTCGATTCTGGATCAGTTCCTGTGGACTGGATGTTAGCCAATGTAACCACACTTTTTAAGAAAGGAGGGTGAGAGATCACTGGGAATTATAGACGATAGCCTTACATCAGTGTAGGGGAGGATCCTTGTGTCGATTGTTAATAGACATAGACATAGAAATTGAAAATAGGTGCAGGAGGAGGCCATTCGGCCCTTCGAGCCAGCAACGTCCCAAATCAATAACCCGTGCCTGCCTTCTCCCCATATCCCTTGACTCCACTAGCTCCTAGAGCTCTATCTAACTCTCTGAAATCCATCCAGTGACTTAGCCTCCACTGCCCTTTGTGGCAGGGAATTCCACAAACTCACAACTCTCTGGGTGAAAAAGTTCTCTCTCACCCCAGTCCCAAATGGTCTCCCCAACATGGCATGTTGGCTTTCATTGCAAGAGGATTTGAGTTTTGGAGCAAGGAGGTCCTACTGCAGTTGTACAAGGCCCTAGTGAGACCACACCTGGAGTATTGTGTGCAATTTTGGTCTCCTAATTTGAGGAAGGACATTATGGCTATTGAAGCAGGGCCGCGAAGGATCACCAGGTTAATTCCCGGGATGGTGGGACTGACATATGATGAAAGAATGGGTCGACTGGGCTTGTATTCACTGTAATTTAGAAAGATGAGAGGGGATCTTCTAGAAACATATAACATTCTTGAATGATTGGAAAGGCCAGATGCAGGAAAAATATTTCCGATATTGTGGGAGTCCAGAACAAGGGGTCACATTTTAAGAATAAGGGGTAGGCCATTTAGGACTGAGATGAGGAAAACTTTTTCATCCAGAGAGTTGTGAATTTGTGGAATTTTCTGTCATAGAAGCCTGTGGAGGCCAATTCACTGGATTTTTCAAGAGAGAGTTAGATTTAGCTCTTAGGGCTAAAGGAATCGAGGGACATTGAGGGGAAAGAGCAGGAATGGGGTACTGATTTTAGATGATCAGCCATGATCATATTGAATGGCAGTGCTGGCTCGAAGGCTGAATGGCCTTGTCCTGCACCTATTTTTCTATGTTCTAAATGCTGCAAATGCTCTGTAGGTAAGACTACGGCATGGTAGCACAGTGGTAGAGTTGCTGCCTTGCAGCACCAGAGACCAGGGTTCGTTCCTGACTACGGGTGCTGTCTGTACAGAGTTTGTACGTTCTCTCTGTGACCTGCGTGGGTTTTCTCAGAGAACTTCGGTTTCCTCCCGCACTCTAAAGACGTACAGGTTTATAGGCTGTTTTGGCCTGGCATAAATGTAAAATTGTCTCAAGTGTGTGTAGGGAAGTGTTCATGTGCGCAGATCGCTGGTCGGTGTGGACCCGGTGGGCCGAAGGGAATGTTTCCGTGCTATATCTCCAAAACTAAAACATAAAACTAAAGACAGCACATGTGGAGAAAGAAACACTCCTCTGAATACCTGCAAACAAATTATTTCATCACAGAGGGAAGGATATAAGTGGAAGGGGGTAGGTCTCTTAGATTAAGCCTCCCCGTCACTCTGCTCCTTTTCCCTCCTTTGTACACCCATCTGCTAAATCCGAGACCCTCATTTCCATTGTATTCTCCCCTCCCCCCCCGTTCGTTCTCAGTTGAATCCTTCCTTCTGGCTTTACATTTCAGTTCTCTTTGCTCCTTACCTGACACCATTTTAAACAATAGACAAGACAATAGGTGCAAAAGTAGGCCATTCGGCCCTTCGAGCCAGCACCGCCATTCACTGTGATCATGGCTGATCATCCTCATCATCTCTAGCCTTTATTATGCAGGTAGTCCACTCGTCTGGCATTCAAAACACCTTTACCTGTATCCACCTATCACTCGCCAGGCTTTAGACACAAAGTGCTGGAGTAACACAGCAGGTCAGGCAGCATCCCTGGAGAAAATGGAAGGGTAATGTTTGGATTGGGACCCTTCTGAAGGGTCCCGACCTGAAACGTCACCCGTCCTTTTTCTCCAGAGATGCTGCCTGACCTGCTGAGTTACCCCAGCACTTTGTGTTCATCTTTGGTGTATAGCAGCATATGCAGTTCCTTTCTACACACTTACCAGGCTTTGTCTTGCTCCCTCCTCTCTTTTCCAGCCCTTCTCCTCCTCCTACCAATATCAGTCTGTAGAAGGGTCACCTGTCAATTTCCTCCACAGGTGTTCCTTGACCCGCTCAGTCCCTCCAGCTCTTAAGCATTGCTGAGGAAAAAGCCTCTCAGGATTAACTCTTTCTAGTATCACAAAAAGTAACTAGACCACTGAACCCAGACAAAGACGACCTATTTTATTCATTCTGGCCCATGCCATCATTTTATTGTTGTAGTCATTGTTTTGATTTCACCTGTAAATCTCCCTATAATCGGACCTATCTGGACTTTATTATTTGGTCTTCTAATCTGAGGAAAGACATTCTTGCCATAGAGGGAGTACAGAGAAGGTTCACCAGACTGATTCCTGGGATGGCACGACTTTCATATGAATAAAGACTGGATAGACTCGGCTTGTACTCGCTAGAATTTAGAAGATTGAGCGGGGATCTTATAGAAATTTACAAAATTCTTAAGGGGTTGGACAGGCTAGATGCAGGAAGATTGTTCCCGATGTTGGGGAAGTCCACAACAAGGGGTCACAGTTTAAGAATAAGGGGGAAGTCTTTTAGGACCGAGATGAGAAAAAAAAAATTCACACAGAGAGTGGTGAATCTGTGGAATTCTCTGCCACAGAAAGTAGCTGAGGCCAGTTCATTGGCTATATTTAAGAGGGAGTTAGATATGGCCCTTGTGGCTAAAGGGATCAGGGGGTATGGAGAGAAGGCAGGTACAGGATACTGAGTTGGATGATCAGCCATGTTCATATTGAATGGCGGTGCCAAATGGCCTGCTCCTGCACCTATTTTCTATGTTTCTATGTTTATCTTGCACTAAGCGTCATTGCGTTCATCCTGTATCTGTGCACTGTGGATGACTCAATTGTAATCATGCATAGTCATTTTCCCGACTGGATACCACGCACCCAAGACAGCTTTTCACTGTATCTTGGTGCATGTGACATTAAACTAAACTAAACTGACATAAGCAAACCTGTCCTCAGTTCCAGCGATAAACTTTACCTCAGGTAGTTTTGCCAACAATTATAGAATAGCATCAAAACTTCCTGACACATGGGCCTCAATCTTTTTTCCAGTAAAATCATTCCACTTGCTTTTTGAGTTGCTTGCTTTAACTGCATGCTTCCATGCACGGCCACTGTGGGGAAGGACATTTACAAGTTTCTCACAATTTGATATTTTTATTGCTCTGAGCAAAATGAATAACCTCAGATTTAATACATTCATAAATTGGAGCAGAATTTAGCCATTTGTCCATCAAGTCTACTCTGCCATTCAATCATGGCTGATCTATCTCTCCCTCTCAACCCCATTCTCCTGCCTTCTCCCCATACCCCTTGACACCCGTACTTATCACATTTCCCACAGTTGCCGTCTCCCGACCCATTTACATAAACGTTATCTCTTCACTGTATCAAGTACTTTCCTCATGGTTTAATTCCCCGCCAGTGCAAAGATAAGGCATTAGTGCCATATTTTGTTTAGTTTAGTTTAGAGATACAGCGCGGAAACAGGTCCATCGGCCCACCGGGTCCACGCCGACCAGCGATCCCCGCACATTAAGGATAATTTACACTTATACCAAGTATACAAACCCCAAGCCAATTATCCTACAAACCTGTACGTCTTTGGAGTGTGGGAGGAAACCGAAGATTTTGGAGAAACCCACGCGGTCACGGGGAGAACGTACAAACTCCGTACAGACAGCACCCGTAGTCGGGATCGAACCCGGGTCTCCGGCGCTGTAAGCTCTGTAAGGCTGCACCACTGTGCCACCCTAAAGCCAACTTTATTTAGTAGGGCAATGTGGTGTCTGTATAAAGCTGTTGGATACCAGATCAGTTCCATGCTAAACGCTTCTAAACTTAAACATCTAATATATTTCCACCTTGCACTATTCAGCGTATTTAGATCATCTCAGAGGACTTTGAAAAATAAATGCATTATCCTCTTTAACATTTCCCTGCTGGTGAAGTTATCTTTAACTTCAATAACCAAGCTTTCACCCTGAGCTCTTGTCCCTTATTTTATTCTCCACACATCTGCAATAACGAGCTTACAACCAAATACTCCATCAGTTGCAGATTTTAAATCTTCATCAGCTGCTTGTGTCAAGTGCTAAAAGGTGTGAACGTTCCATATTGGCATTTTTTTCACAAAAAGTGACAGTTCATTCCAAAAGAAAATTAATTCCTTTTTCACTAGAGAAGGAAAAAAACATCTGGCACCATGTGTTCAGTTCAGTTCAGTCCCACGATCACCAAGGAGACTTAACTACTTCCAGCAAGAAAGGATATTCTGTCTCCAGGATCTCCTGGGCTTCTTTAGCACATAATAAAGATGCAAACAGCTGGAAATTAAAGAGCACAATTCCAGTAGCAAAACGCCCTTGGGTACCTTATTAAAGATGGAGGAAGCAAATGCTTCATAGACACATGAGAGGAGTTATGCAGGCTGACTACAACTTTGTTCAAAGAAGTCACTTTAGAGCAGACTTTTGTAGACGGGGGAATTGAAGCAAGCTATGGGGGTCCAGCAAGTCTTCAGCATGCAGAGCCATGATGGGCTGTATGATATCACCAATGTTTGAAGAGAGGTGGCACAGTGGTAGAGTTGCTGTCTTCCAGCACCAGAGACCCCGGTTCGATCCTCGCTACGGGTGTCTGCAGTACGGAGTTTGTACGTTGACCCTGTGACCGTGTGGGCATTGTCCGGGTGCTCCGGTTTCCTCCCACATTCCAAAGATGTGCAGGCTTGTAGGTTAATTGGCTTTGGTAAAATTGTAAATTGCCCTGAGTGTGCAGGATAGTGTTAGTGTACAGGGTTTGCACGGGCTCAGTGGGCCAAAGGGCCTGTTTCCATGCTGTATCTCTAAAGTCTGAAAACTAAAGAGTAATAAAGATCCAAATTGGTCATAGCAAGGATACAAAATGGGATACAGTGGTTAAAACAGATGCAAGAGACCACTGGAAAGACTGATGTAACATCCATTAAATTTGGAAACCTGGTGAAGTACATGCCCCAATTAGCATCAATGTGCCTTGGCATTAGTATTACCAATGATCTGTTGTGGGCCAACCGCACTGAAGAGTCAGTCAAGGAGGCACACCAACGCCTCTACTTCCTGAGGAGACTGAGAAAATTCAGCACGTGTCCAATGACCCTTGCAAACATCTACAGATGCACCAATGAAAACATGAAGAAGATCTGAAGAAGGTCCTCGACCCGAAATGCCACCTATTCCGTTTCTCCAGAGATGCCACCTGACTGAGATGCTGAGTTACTCCAGCATTTGGTGTCTATCTTCGGTGTAAACCGGCATCCGCAGTTTCTTCCTACACACAGGTGTCAGGTTGCATCACAGTTTAGTTTGGGAGCAGCTCTGCCCGAGACAAATTGCAGAGAGTAGTAGATGTAGCCTAATCCAGCACATGACCAGATTGGGTGGTGGGTCGAAGGGCCCGTTCCCATCCCGTATCTCTAAACCCTTAAAACTTAACGGCGCTTCTTCTAACCTTATGATGGATGGAAGGTCACCGATAAAGCAGTAGAAGATGGTTGAGCTCAGGACACTGCTCTGAGGAACTGCTCTGGAATGGGGAGAGTTGATGTCCAGCAACGACAACCACTTTCCTTCATGTGAGGGAGGTTTATCCCTTGATGCTGATTAATGTCCACTACATGATGCCTCCTTAATACCGTACTGCGTCAAATGCTGCCTTGATGTCAAGAGCAGTCACGCTCATGATACCGTTAGATTCCAGATTAGTTTAGTTTAGAGATACAGCATGGAAACAGGCCCTTCGGCCCACCGAGTCCGCACCAACCAGTGGTCCCCGCCCACTAACACTAGCCTGCACACACCAGGGACAATTACATTTTACACCAAGCCAATTAACGATCTGTAAGTGCATCTTTGGAGTATGGGAGGAGACCGAAGATCTTGGCGAAATCCCACGCAGGTCACGGGGAGAGCGTACAAACTCCGTACAGGCAAGCATCCATAGTCAGGATTGAGCCCTGGTCCCTGACGCTGTAAGGCAGCAACTCCTCCGCTCTAAATCTTTGATCCTTTTTGGTCAAATGTGTATGATGAGGCCTGGAGCTGTGGTTTTGGAAAAGATACAGCGAGCAGGTTATTGGTGAGTGAGTGGTTAGTAGCACTTCTGGCGACGCCTTCCATCATTTGGCTGATGATTGAGAGATGCCTGATTGGGAGGTAATTAGCCAAATTGGACATTCCGGCTTTCCGTAAACAGTACATTCTTGAGCGATTGAGCTGATTCACATGTTGCAAGCTGCACTTGGCCAGAAGTGCGCTTTGTTCGGAAGCGGAGGTCTTCGGCACCAGAACCAGGATGTTTTCTGGTCTCACAGCCTCTGTGGCATCCAGTTCTCTCAGCTGTATCCTCACTCCGCATTGAATGAATCAACTTGGCTGACGACTGACTTCGGTGGCGATGAAGCACTCAGGAGGAAGCCAATATTAATCATCCACTCCACTTGTTGACGGAAACTGCTGGCTAATCCATGACCTGCAGACAAGGTGTTGGAAAGCACGATTGGTGAGGTGTTGAAAGTGATAAGCTGAACAAAAATCTGGAGATGGCATTCATCCTTGTAACGTTACACACGCTGCAAGATTTCCAATCTGTTCCCTCGGGTCTTTCAACTACCGATCAACGTTGAGAGAAAATGAAATCACATTTTAGCAGTTACATTTTCACTGTTGTTACTGTAATCATACAAAGAATGTTTGAGATTAGAATGGGGTACAGAAAGGATCTGTACTAAACACAACCAGAAATCCAAACTGGAAATAACCTGACCTACGCAAATTTAAAGCACCTGAAAAGCCAAATGTCATAGTCGAATTATTCTGCATTTTGGGGAGTTTTACCAGTTATAAAACTGCCAATAACTGATACAGAAAATCAACAAACAAAATACTGAACATCTGAGATTTTAAGAGACAATGCTGGAATCTCTCAGCATGTCAGGTAACATCTGCGGAAAGAGAAATTGTTAATATTTTAGATCAATGTTTAATATTTTTGGTGTGAAGAAGGGTCTTGATCCAAAACGTCACCTATCCATGTTCTGCAGAGGTGCTGTCTGACCTGCCGAGTTACTCCAGCACTTTGTGCCCTTTAGTGTATTAAGCAGCATCTCCAGTTCTATGCCTCTGTACTTTATTTCTAACTTTGTTAGTTATCTATGTTTCTCTTTCCACATATGCTGCCTGGCCTGCTAGGTTTTCCAGCATCTTCTGTTTTTATTTAAAATGTTTTACGAAACTGGTTTTACATCATAGTAAGCTGTATTTTCCAATAAAGTAAACAGAATGCAGAGCTGGTTATGATACCTGGTTTCAATCCAGATCAATGCATGTCTCACCTGCTGTAAATAGGCAGCACAGTGGCACAGCAGTAGAGTTGCTGCCTAACAGCGCTTACAGCACCAGTGACCCGGGTTTGATCCTGGCTACGGGTGTATGTCTGTATGGAGTTTGTATGCACTCCCCGCGACCTGCTTGGGTTTTCTCTGAGATCCTCGGTTTCCTCCCACACTCCAAAGATGTACAGGTTTGTCGGTTATTTGGCTTGGTATAAATGTAAAAATTGTCCCTAGTGTGGGATGGTGTTAATGCGCAGGGATTGCTGGTTGGTGCGGACTCGATGGGCCAAAGGGCCTGTTTCCTCGCTGTTTCTTCTAAACTAAACTAGACTAGAAAGATTAAACGAAAACTTACCGTTTGAAGTTTGATCTTTATTTTATGAGAAGTTGAAGTGAGGGATTACGTGAAGACCCCGCCAGCCCGCATGCGCGTCAATCTTCAGAGCAACTGTATGAAGCCACAGACCATTTGTATGGATTTAAACTATAGAAAGATTAACGACCCTGGACTTACCGGATGATCTTTATGAGAATCAGGGTTGGGAGTGGAGGGCACGTATTCGCTCACTTCAACTTTTCATAAAATAAAGATCAAACTTCAAACGGTAAGTTTTTGTTTAATCTTTTTATTTTATATCGAAGTCACGTGAGTGACTACGTGAAGCCTTCAAAGTTCTGTGGTTTCATGCAGTAACCCAATCTGTGTTTGAAACATTTAAACAGATAAACCATAAATGGTAGAAAACATGGGTTATTAATACCATGATGCTAACTTGCATACATAGCCATTGCTCTTAATTGGACCACCGTCCCAATTGGCTTTGAGTTAGACAATAACTCATGCAACACTGTTCAGAATTCTATCTGCAAACATCCAGGCATATTCAACCAAATGTTATAACTTCTGAAAACACACCATGTATGCCTCCTGCTGTATGATCAAAAGGAAATATCCATTCTATTGGCTGCTAATGAGCCATCAGCAATCTCTTGAGAGACTATTTTACTTCGGAGTCACGGGAGTGACTACGTGAAGAAGCCCCGCTTGGCGCTTGATCGGCATTACGTCGACGCTGACGGCAGAGCAAGAGCTGCAGAGCGCAGCTCCTCTACAGCGGTAGGTACGGGCTCGCAGGTAAGTACAGTTGAATTACTTACAGGGCATATTCAAACTCCGTGGCTGGTGTATAGAGCCACCAGGAGTTAAAAAGAAACAGAATTTAAAAGCAAAAAATAAAAGTAAATACTCCGGGTGAAAAAAACGGAGTTTAAAAGTTAAAAGAAAATAAATACTCCGGGTGAAAAAACGGAGTTTAAAAATTAAAAAGAAAAGCAAATACTCCGGGTGGAAAAAACGGAGTTTAAAAAGCGTCGCAGGGGAAAACTCAGCGATCGGGACGGCAGATTAGTGCGGAGCCGGTTCCGATACCGGTGGCCGTTAAAATTACCGTTAGGCAGACTTTAGTTGCTCCACAAACTTTTGGCTATGAGGAAAACTCCAGTGGGGAGGAAAATTTTTAAAAAGTCAGAGAGTTCTAATAAAACGGCCTCCAGACAAAAAAGCTTAATGGCTTAAAATTAATGGAGAAAGACTCCAAAAATAAAAAATTCAACCAAAGGGTTTAAAAAGGTCCAGAATATTCCCAAAAACAGACCCTGAGGGGTTTCCATATTTTAATATATATGGTGGGATTTAACAATGTGGGAATATCAACCTCGGATTGTTTTGGAGGTAGTCTCCTTGAGGAAAAACTCAGGAGCACCAGGGCAGTAAAAGAAAATGGAAAAAACAGACCAAGTTATGTTAAACTCCTGATTATTATGGAGTAAACCTGCCTCAGGATAAATCAAAGACATTGATTACAAAGGAAACTTAAACTTTGGCATTATGATCCAATGTAAAGATTTGATAATGGATCAAAACAGAGGCAGGAGTATGATAAATAAATATTTATCCAACACAGCCTTATGTGAACCCATATGGTTGGGGAGAGAAGGCTTCATGTACATTTGAAGAGGTGCAAAAACTTGTTACAGAAGAAGTTGATGAAATCTCCAATTGTGGGAGATTACAGGTGTGTTATGATCAATGATATGGCATAACAACGGATTTATTTATTTTAATGTGTAAAGGATCTACAAAAAAATTTGTAGAAGGAATTGGTTCACCTGTATAGGAAAATCTAAAAATTGATTTTAGGTTTGCACCCAAAATATCTCCAATAAAGAAGAGGTACGTAAATTTGTATCATAAATTTCCCCAGGGAAAAGAAGATGTGGTGGTAAAGCCATACAAGACATCATTTTAAATACACTTTTTATAGTGTAAAAACATTTTATTAAAATGGACATCTTCAACATTGGAAAACAGTTGTTATTAACAAATTGTTACTCATTACTATAAGGCTCGAAGGATTGGTATTTAGTACCAATTTATTATCATATTTACAGGTGCTTGAAATTAATTAGATGGGTCAGCTGTTGCAAGTTAAGACATTGTCTAATGGATTAAACTCAGTTCTAGGCTGTGAGTTTTTCAATTTTTTCAGAGAAACAAAATGCCAATATTACAAATATATCTCATTGCTTTGTTGACAAACTTTGTCCCTCCATCCGAGAAGGAGCTTAGGTAAAAGAGTAAAAAAGCTCCAAAAAAGGGAAAACACACGCATTATAAGAGTATGCAGGCCTTTTGACAGGCCTATGCAATTACCAAAGGATACGTTATCAGAATTAAAGTGGTGGATAGAAAATGTTCCACAAGCTGCTTTAAATATATAAGCTTAGCAGCCGTTGTAAGCTGAAGCAAGTATTATCGGATGATGGATAGCTTCTGTGATTATTTGGGTAAGATAAGTATAATATCTATTCTTATCAAGTTAATATTTGATACGTCACTTGTTTAGGGGACTATGGACAATAACACCAGGGAATTGCAAATGGATTGTCCTAAGAAACTTTTTCTCCAAACTTTTGTATTAACTTTTGGATTATCAGGAGCTTTTTATGGATTAAATGCCTATTGTTCTACTATGAAAGTGTGCATGTCCAATCAGGTGAACAATACCACGGCTGTGGCATATATCAATCACATGGGTCAAGTAAGATCATTATCAAGTGATTATCTGGGTAACCAGATGTGGCGTATTCTAAAAATGTTTTAGTTCAGCTGTTTATCTCTGAGGAAGAGACAATGTTGTCGCAGACAACAAATCAGGGGAAAAAACATTGTCAATAATATGGATTACTTACCGTTAATCTGTTTGTATCCAGATTAAATCACAGATTTCTCAAATGTTTCTCGTGGGAAAACCGAGAGCAGGAGCGGTTGATACATTTCGCTAAATTACATGAGGAAAGATGTTCTTTTATGTTCCTCATTTTGTCTGATAGGGCAGTGTCTGATGAAAATGTAGCAGGACGCTGCCAGGGGCTCTTTGGAGGCCCAAAACCGGACCGTCATGGTTCTCATTAATGTTGAGAGTGATGTTTGAACCAGTTATGATGACATAGTTGCAGTAATTTATTGTTGTAGATATTCATCCATGGCATGAAGATATGAATTTGGCTATCTGCAGGTTTGACCAGTCAAAGAGGTCTATGAATGTTTTAACTAATATAACAATATAACAATTATGTACAAAAGGAATGTTATACCTGCAATTTGGAGAAATGGTTTTAAAAAACAATATTTTGTTTATAAGAAATTTGAAGTCTTTTGCAGACAGTAAAAGTTATTTTATCATATTAGATATATGGGAGCTTGTGGATTGCATTTTTTCTCAGCATCTAAGTGATAGAGCCAATAATAGGGCTCATAGTGTTTATCGTCCTATTTAGGACAAATTGCTGACCAAGAATTTATCGGGCTCATTCGTAATATCCCAATATGAAAAAGGGATATATATAATCTGTCCAAATTTGCAATACAGAAGTTGGGAGATCAGCATAGTCCTGACTTGCCTTAGGCAATGGACTCCAATTCTATCAATGATTCAAAAAATTAACATTGAAAGTAATAATGCTCATGACTTTAGTATCAGCATAAGAGTGCAAACATTGCAATTGTGGCTACAGATTACATTATCTTATATGTTTATGAATTTACCAAACAAAGCAGATCAAGAAGAGCTGGAACCAAGGTAAAATTTAAGCATATCCTGTCGGCCAAAAATTGTGTGTGGGTCAACACTGACTCAATATGTTAAAGTAGGTAAGAGTCTCTGTGGTGGTGAGACAGCACTACTTATTACACACAAAAACCACATTAAGTATCAGTAAAACTGATGGTTCTAGATAATTACATTCTAGATGGTTAAAACATGTTTAAAACTCAGTGGAACTAGACATTGAGATGTGGAAAATCACTCCATTAAGGAGGTAGATACATTCACAGGAATGGCACAGGATGGGCCGCTCGAGCAAAGATTCAAGACCGCAGGAGGGTGTAAAATAAATATTAAAGTTACAAGGAACCAGTCATGGTGTCAGGATTGGACACGGAGTGTTGGGTTCTCTGTAATTGTTGCTTTGTTTATAATATCAAATTATATTATCAATTGATATTTTGGGGATAAATTTGCCTTTCAATGGAAAGGGCATTACTTTCATTCTTTTATAATGGGAAAAAATTTATCACATAAACTGAGACAATGTTTGGGAAAAAATGTGTTATTTGCTCATTACTGTGTTGATTGAGCCAGATTGTCGTATGGAATGAGTCTACGACATAAAAAACACAGAAGCTACAAAATCTTCATGTAGTCACTCACGTGACTCCAAAGTAAAATATAAGATTAAACGAGAACTTACCAGTTCGAAGTTTGATCGTTATTTTATGAGGAGTAACGATGAGGGATTACGTGCCCTCCACTCCCGACCCTCATAAAATAAATGATCATCTGGTAGTTCTAAATCTATGTTGAGCCTTACTATCTTACTCCGGCTATTATGTTCTGTGTTTTTCATGCCGCTGCTTTGAAGTATGCCGATCATGCGCCAGGCGGGTCTTCTTCACGTAATCCCTCATTGTTACTCCTCATAAAATAACGATCAAACTTCGAACTGGTAAGTTCTTATTTAATCTTACTATTAAATAACAATTAAGAAACTATCCTTCATCTCATAGGTACTAGCAAGCTCAGTGTACCTGTATACATAATAACACCCCAATCTCCGATCTGATAGGTATGCTGTCAACTCCAAATGTATGCAACCATGCCCGTTTTGCTTTATGAGATAATTCCCATAACAAGCTACCCTCATGTCAATTATGACCCAGAGACGGAGTCAGAGATTGAGTAAAGGCTGTGTTCTTTGTGCTGAAATCAGTTGCTAAAAGCATAATCAACTTAAAAGATTCTGCTCCAATTAGGAATACAGTAGATGAATATCTGCATAATAATTTACTGATATACATTGCACACTACTATGAGTCTAGGCTTTTTGAGCGGTCATATAAAAGACACCTTGCATAATGTTAGTGGACAGCGGGTGAATAACCAATCATTTATTGTCCCACTTATGAGACTATAGAGAATGACAAAGCAGCACAAGCAGTGTCAATTGTGCTATCACATAATCGCTTCTCTAAGCCCAAACTGAAAGCAACACAAAGCTCTGTTACTTCCGTTTAAAAGTAACTCACATGTCTTGTTCACAAAGTTCCCATTCAATCGTGCCGAGCTAGCTGCCCGAGAAAAAGGCTGCACCAGCCATCACTCGTGACTTTGAGTAAATAGGAGCTTCTTTCAGCCGCCTTACCATAAACACCCTGAATGAATAGGCTAAGTTGGCACTATTAAATGTAATGTTGCCTCATCCTTAATATCATAAGAGGAATCTACTGGTAAACTCCTAAGTCTTATCAGGTGCAAATTTTGCATGTCATCTAATAACTCGTTGACACAATGCCCTTTTGATCTGAGTAGGGCTGCATTAGCTTCCACCACTGGCTTGGTTATCAAACACCAGATATATCTGTGCCTCTGGTGTATAGATATGGCAAAGTATGCATCTTCAAGATCGATTCTCTGATTCAGCTAAATTGCTGAAAGCCAATCATCCTTCTCAAACTGAGCAACCAAACACATGATCAGATTAGCCAAATCCTAACTTGATTTTGAGCAATCTTGAGAAATATCAGAAATATACCCCTCTTATTCTTGGACAGACTACTCATCCTTTGTGAGATGTCACTGATTCCACTTGGAACCATCGTTTCCTCTATGGACCGTACGGACGGAAATTTATGGCTTCTCTTGCCGCGGAAGATGCATTATCTATTTATTCATTTATTTCGCTGATAACATATAATCAGAACCTTATGGCTAGAGCTGAAACACAGCATCCACTTGATGTGGGAATCCGAGTTCCCTATCAACTCTGGACATTGCCATAGAGGGAGTGCAGAGAAGGTTCACCAGACTGATTCTGGGATGTCAAGACTGTCTTATGAAGAAAGACTGGATAGACTCGGTTTTATACTCTCTAGAATTTCAGAGATTGAGAGGGGATCTTATAGAAACTTACAAAATTCTTAAGGGGTTGGACAGGCTAGATGCAGGAAGATTGTTCCCGATGTTGGGGAAGTCTAGGACAAGGTGTCACAGCTTAAGGATAAGGGGAAATCCTTTAAGACCGAGATGAGGAAGACTTTTTTCACACAGAGAGTGGTGAGTCTCTGGAACTCTCTGCCACAGAAGGTAGTTGAGGCCAGTTCATTGGCTATATTTAAGAGGGAGTTAGATGTGGCCCTTGTGGCTAAGGGGATCAGGGGGTATGGAGAGAAGGCAGGTACAGGATACTGAGTTGGATGATCAGCCATGATCATATTGAATGGCGTGCAGGCTCGAAGGGCCGAATGGCCTGCTCCAGCACCTAATTTCTATGTTTCTATGTTTCTAACTCTGGACTGTCAGAGTCACCACAAATCCTCAGCGTTCTTCCTCAGAGTGGAAATTAGCATAATGCAAGCCTGAACCAGGAATTGCTTCGCAGTCCTCTGACTGAAACCACCTGTCTGAGTCACCAGTGTGCGCAACACAATCTCTTTGACCAGCCACTTAATCAGGAATACTGGTATTGAGAGCCTACAGATTATTATATATCCATTTTTGATTCACACCATGAACCTGCAAGTCAGATAAAAAATGCTACGTGCCAGACCGGCTTCCTGCTGGTATCTACCCATCCCAGAGAGGATGGCAATGATGTTTCCAATGAACTGGCAACTCCACTAACAGCAGAAATTTAAACATGTGTTGAGGGAGACTTCAACTACCTCACTCTACTGAACAGCCTGATAACCTCAATCACAGATAATGAGGCAGTGCTTCCCTGGTCAATATGCCCCATATGGCCAGACCAAGTTGGTCTACCCTGAACCAGGGTAACCAAGCTGCTTGTACTTGGTACTTACAGAGGTTACTGTGCAAGGCACCCTGCCAATGTCTTTGCATCAACCTGATCTTCTCCAGAGACTGTGAAAAGATACTAGACAACCCGTGCTGCCAGTAAATCCAAACCTGAGCCAACAGATTGTCCATTTTGGAGTTTTACGGAGGTTAATAAAGCGACCTTACCTGTCAGCATCTCAGAACCCGGGTCGACCTGCTTGTTGGAGCTTCAGTGAAGTTCCATTGCAGGCCCTGTCTGACCACATCTTCAGCCCCACGCTTGCCCACAGCTCGTTTCCGGAGCCCAAAAGCGATATTGCTGTGCAAGGCAAGCCTGCCAGCATTCCTGAGCCCAATGGGACAGACTATTTCTTCACACTACAGCCTCTTAGACCCTTGCTGCAGCTTTATTGTGCAGGCCACGCTACCAGTTTATTCCCAGCCTGGATAGACAGGCTGCTCCTTTGGCCAGCCTCAGTGGGGCTCACTGGACAGGTCACGCCTGCCATTACTGCAAGCCTGGTTCAACAAGCTGTTCTTGCGAGGCCAGCTAGTGACTCCCGACTGCTCCTTATCGGAGCTTCAACGGTGGTTCCTGCTCCTTGAATACAGGGTGAAAACCCGTCGGAATACTGGAGCTTTAACCACCTAGAATGCTACTCCACCCCCGCAGCCGCCTTAAATTCCCCCTGCAAGTCTTCAACTTGCTACATAACTCCTCTCTGAAGAGATGCCATGCAGGCTGCACGTTACTGGTCCTGTAAAAATGAGCCATTTTGGGAAATATCTCATGCCTTATAGCATTTTGCAAAGACAATAGCCCCAACTGGGTATTACAGAGAAGTGATAATACAATTTCCTGCACTTCTGAGAGTTGAGCCCATCTACTGACTTGCAAAAGGCCGTAATGACTCCAGAGCAGTTTTGGACTTGCTGACATAATTCTTTGCCTACATATCATCACTGGGATATCCCAACTGATGAAATTGATGTATGGAAACATCCAGAAGTCTGGCAGTTACCTGGACTGGTATATTTCCCGGATACTTTTAGCCGGACCTCCTATCCCCAAAGGGATGGTAAATATGTGACAAGAGCCAGTAGCTCCTTCATATGATAAAAAATGAAGCATATCCCCCATTAGTTCAGGGATTTGATTTCCTTATCAATATCCACATAGTTGGAGTCACATATGTAAGAATCTCCAACACTCCCCTCTTCTAAGCGGGAAATATCTTAACGCAGCCCTGAGCCAGGTATTGCTTTCCTTCTTCTGCGTGGGAGATATTATTACGCAACCTTGAACCAGGTGTTGCTGCCACGGTCATCTGGCTGACACAGCCTGTAAATGTCTCCTGAGCTAGGAGCACATTTCCTTTCCTTTTCATGTATTCATCCATTTATTTTTTCATTATATATTTGTTTGTTTCTTTATTCATTTATTTATTGTACTTACTAGACAGGTTGCGCCTGCTAGTGACTCCGCATCCTTTCTCCCTTCTGGAGCCTCAATGGAGTATTTTAGGGGAGGAAATAGAATGCAACCCTGAACCAGGTGTTGCCTCCTCAGCCTCTGGCCCCCATATGTCCCGGTCGAGCCGGCATCACTATTTAAAAAAGTCACCAGCTCCTGCTGAGCCTCGCAGCATTTGCGCTATATATCCTCAGCCCATAATCGGAGTCACCTCTGTAATATTCTCCGATACTCCCCTCATCAGAGTGGGCGGAATACTGCAACCCTGAGCCAGGTGTTGCCACAGACATTTGGCTGTTAATGCCTCCGGTGCACGGAGCATTTTAAACAGCAGCTCTCACGGAGCCTCCACAGCGTTCATCTATCCTGGCCGCACCGGTCGCTGCTATTTTTTAGAACGTGAGCTCCCGCGGAGCCTCCATATCGTTCAGCTCTCCCGGCCGTGCCAGCCATTGCCATTTTCAGAACGTGAGCTCCTGCGGAGCCTCCATCTCCCGGCTGTGCCGGCCGTTGCTATTTTTATCCCGCCTCCGTGGCGGCAGCTGCACAAGCTGTGCCAGCTGCTCCAGGCCGCTGCCCCTGTTTTCCGAGCAGCGGCCCGTTCCTGAAAGAAAATTTTTCTCTTACCTGTCGGAGCAGTTTCGAATTGCTCCGATTCTCGCGCCATGCGTCGCCGTATTGGCGCGCACGCGGGCTGGCGGACTCTTCGTGTGATATAAACTCTATCTTCCCTCCATCAATTATTCCTTGTTTATTCCTAGCCTTACTCCTTCTCAAAATCTTTCAATTACATTTGATCCTCTCTCCTTTTTTTTTCACCATTACGGTGGTGCAGCGGTAGAGCTACTGCCTTACAGCGCCGGAGACACGGGTTTGATCGTGACTACGGGTGCTGGCTGTACGGAGTTTGTACGTTCTCCCCGTGACCTGCGTGGGTTATCTCTGGGGTCTTCGGTTTCCTTCCACACACCAAAGCCGTAAAGGTTTGTAGGTTAATTGGCTTTGGTGTAAAATGTAAAATTGTCCCTAGCGTGCGTAGGGTAGTGTTAATCTGCGGGGATCGCTGGTCGGTGCGGACATGGTCGGCCGAAGGGCCTGTTTCCGCACTGTATCTCTAAACTAAATTAAACCATTAGTGATATTTGAAACTTTAACTCATTTTAAGATGGAGACCACAAGGGACTGCGGATGCTCGTTGACAAAAATAAAAGATATTTGTCATGTGACCCAGGATCTCCAGATCCGTTCCACATCCCAAAGATATGCTGGCTGTTGGCTTTGTTATTCGTTTTTAGATTTAGAGATACAGCATGGAAACAGGCTCTCGGCCCACCGAGTCCGCACCAACCAGCGAACAAACACCCACTTACCTTGGCGACAGGTCGCTTACATTTCGTCAACACCTGGCTGGTCTCAGCGACAATGTCATGGCACATATCGGCCTCATCAAACGCATGGCAGGAACAAGTTGGGGAGCCAGTCCATCAATTCTTCGCACCTCTGCCTTAGCTCTTGTGTATGCTCCAGCTGAGTTACTGCGCACCCATATGGAGTAGAAGCAGACATACTAGCCTGGTAGACACGAGCCTGAACAGCACCTTGCGAACCATCACTGGGTGCCTTCAACCTACTCCAGTCGAGCAGCTCCCTATACTTGCAGGCATTCCGCCTGCAGGGATCCGAAGGCAAGCAGCAACGCTGGCACTATCCCGTCGTGCCACGGACCCCAGATCACTTCCTCCATCAGGCTATCAGCAGAGAGCAGAGGCCACCCCGACTGAAGTCCCGTCACCCCTTTGCTCCACATGGAAAACATCTCCTAGCATCCATCCAGCCAACTCAGACAAAAGCACACTGGATAGCCAACGTGGTCACAGGAGTGGAAGGCAACCTCATCTCCATTACACAGCTACATCTCTTCACCAGATAAAAGCTGTCGAAGGTCTGACCTCCCCAGAGGAGCATGGGTGAAGCTCAACAGACTTCGTACTGGAGTTGGGCGTTTCAACGCCAGCATGTGGAGATACGGGGTCTCCGCCAGAGCCCAGCCTGTGAATGCGGAGCAGAACAACAGACAGCCAACCATGTCACCTCTGAGTGCCCGCTCTACCACCCACCAAATGGAGCTCAGGGCCTGGCAGACATTGACGCAGAGCCAACAACCTGGCTGCTTAACACCCGGCTCGAGATCTATCTATTCCTTTGGTTTATTTATGTTTCATTTGCAATAAGAAGCGATCCCTGCACAATTATCACGAGGGATGATTTTTACATCTATATCAAGCCAATTAACGTACAAACCTGCAAACTTTGGAGTGTGGGAGGAAACCGAAGATCTCGGGAAAAACCCACGCAGGTCACGGTGAGAGCATACAAACTCCGTACACACAAGCACCTGTAGCCAGGATCGAATCCGGGTCTCTGGTGCTGTAAGGCAGCATCTCTACCGCTGCGTCACCATGCCGCTCCTTAATCAGCTGTTGTAAGTTACCCCTAGTGTATAAGGATGGTGTGGGAACTTGGGAGTATTCATGGGTGTGTGTGAGAGAATTGGTTCAAGAAAAATAAGTATTGGGATTAGAGAGTTGGTAGGGACTCAATGGGCAGCAAAGAATCCTTCTATGTTGCAATGAAATATGGAAACATTTATGTAGAAGGAAAATGAGTGCAGAATAAGATACTCCGTTATATTCAGCGGCTGTTTATTCTCTGCCGGTAACATTCCACCTTCAGCCTCTTGCTCAAACCTGTTGATTTGCTGATAAATTGTCACACCCTGTCCCGAATGTTCATGATAACCCAACTGACATGGCTCCCCAAAGTGCAAATTTGACAAAGAGACTTTATATTAAATATGTCTAAAAATATATATTTTGATTTCTGTAACATAATTGAGAATAAAAGAGTCATGCAAGTTAGATACACTAGCCCCCTGTGCCCTCCATGTCTAGCTCTGCATTTTATTATCAGTTTGTTATGTCCTTTGTAGACTTTCTGGAGGAAGATTCAAGCTTATGAGAAAAAAATTCTTTGCTGTACTAACTTACAGTACATAATCAATTCTGCACAGATCTGAACAAAGTCAGTTTAAAATTAACAGGCATGCACCCCACATCTGTTGTGTCCATTAGACATTGAGAATCATGTAATCCTATATTCCTGATTGCACATGATGATATCATGCTCCCAGGAGTCATGCCTGGGAACATGTCCAAGCATATATCTTGGATATGGATTAACTTTCTTCGTGAAGTCATTGTGTTGTCTATGTAACCTACTAATAGCCAGTTAAGATTTGCCAAATAAAGGTGAAAGTACCCTTACTTGGGTCATAACCAATGGAAGATCCCAAGTCAACTTTTCAAAGTTAGGAACTAAAAAAAGTTTATCTGAGGTAAATTGTCCTCAATGGGAATCAAACAGGATGGAGGTCCCGGTGCTGTTCTTGCATAAAGCGACTGCTTTCCCTGTCAGAGACTGAGGCTACCCCCCAGTCTCTCCGATAACTACTGAACACATTTGGGAATGCATGTGCATCCATTAATGTGTATAATGTGTGCGATCGTGCGTGAAAGAAATCTGAGCTTCTCCTAATCGCCCGAATCCTGTGCAGCTTCTGCTTGCGCTGTGATGGGGCTGAGACTTCATCCGTCCGGTGGCGCAAGATGGCCAGGGGTTGCCAAATGTGGGAATGGAGTTGCCACCGCCTTGCTGAAATGAAAGCGCTTTCACTCCGTGAATTCCCATGTGGAAGGCTGATTCGGTACCTCCACTTTCCTTGATGGACTAGTCAGCCACGCTCCACGCGTTTCAGTTTAGTTTATTGCCACGTGCATGCACCGAGGTACAGTATAGTTTAATGTAGTTTGAGTTTGGAGATACAGGGTGGAAACAGGGCCTTTGGCCCACCCAGTCCGCGTCGACCAGCGATCCCCACACGTTAACACTATCCTGCACGCAATAGGGACAATTTACAACTTTACCAAGCCAATTAACCTGTACGTCTTTGGAGTGTGGGAGGAAACCGAAGATCTCGGAGAAAGCCCACGCGGTCACGGGGAGAATGTAGAAACTCCGTACAGACAAGCGCTTGAAGTCGGGATCGAACCCGGGTCTCTGGCATTGCAAGCGCTGTCAGGCAGCAAGTCTACCGCTGCGCCTCCGTGCCAACCTTTTGTTGCGTGCTAACCAGCCAGCTGATGTGGATTCTCCTCAGCCTTCTCCTGTAAGTTACAGTAGGCTCTGAATCCTGAACAGCACAGCTTCTGTGAAGCTTCAACCAGGCTGGCTTTTCCCATTCTCACTTCCCCTAAATGAATATTGTGTCTTCATCTTCATGCTAGTACACTTTGACTTGCAACACCTGGCCATCTTCAAGAAGAAGGGTGGAGTGTGTGAGACGGGGAGAGATGGGTGTCTATGAGAAAATAAGACACACGCATGTTGACACCATGTTCAGTTTGTAACTTAGAAGGGGCTGTAGGTTGAGAGTTTAGGATGAGCTTAGTTTATTGTCACGTGTACTGAGATGCAGTGAAAAGCAGTGAAAAGAGGGAGGTGTGATGCGAGAAGGTAGATTGAAACTGAACAGCCCATCATACCCTCAATTGACCACAAACTCTGAAAAGATCCTTCCAATTGCAAAGAACAATTTATTTTCATGTCGAGAGCAGTTAGAAAGTGATACAGTGTGGAAACAGGCCCTTCGGCCCAACTTGCCCACGCTGACCAACGTGCCCCATCTACACTAGTCCCACCGGCTTGCATTTGGCCCATATCCCTCTATACCTGTCCTTTCCATGAACATGTCCAAATGTCTTTAAATTTTGGGCAGTTGGGCAAAGTAATGTGGCTTTACCTGCCCCTATCAAGTAGTCACTGCAGGTGCTATTTTGCTTGTCCCAGGGGAGGAAGGGATGTGTGTTAGTGAGTGTTTATCAATGTGTTTTAGTGATGTGGCAGTCACAGTTGACAAGCTGGACGTTTGTGCAAGCTGAACGGCGACGCAGATTGGAGGAGGGCGAGTGATGAGAGTGCGATGCTTTGAGCACTTGCAAAGGTGCAACCGAGACCGTTCCGACCAGCAATCCCTGTACGCCAGCACTGTCCCACACACTAGGAACAGTTCATAATCTTCACCGAATCCAATTCAACTACAAGCCTGTATGTCTTTGGAGTTCGGAAAGAAAGCGGAGCACCCGGAGAAAACCCACGCGGCCACGAGGAGAACGTGCAAACTCCTTACAGGCAGTCAAGATCTAACACGGGTCTCTGGCGCTGTAAGGCAGCAACTCTGCTGCTGTGCCACCATTGAGTGTCTCCATTTTTTTTAAATGGAACTAATTAACGGCATCTCACACTGAAATTAATAAAAAGTGTATCTTGGATCTGAAATCTGAAGTGTTGTTATGAAATTAAGTTGTTTTCTGCTTTCTGTTGAATAAGTGTTCAAGTTATGATGGAGAAGTCAAATCTAAAATCTGCGGCAGTCAAATTGGAGAATAACTTCCACGCGCTGACTGAGGCAGCAAGCAAACTGGAGAACAGACTGGTGGAATTTCTGATTCAAAAGTGTAAGTTCAGATCTTGTTCATTGATTCACCCGAAACAACTTCATTTGTGTTTGAAATATTTAAAATATGCTCCTGCTTGGTGGCAAAAGTGAAGAACAGTAGACAATATTCAGGATAGACACAAAATGTTGGAGTAACTCAGCGGGACAGGCAGCATCTCTGGTTAGAAGGAAAGGGTGTCGTTTTGGGCCAAGACCCAGGTCTGAAGGAGGGTCTCGACCCAAAATCTCACCCATTCCTTCTATTCAGAGATGCTGCCTGTCCCACTGAGTTACTCCTGAGTTACTCCTGCATTTTGTGTCTATCTTCAGTGTAAACCAGCTTCTGCAGTTCCTTCCTAGACAATATTCAGCTATGGTCTAACAAATGTGTAAGAAGGAACTGCAGATGCTGATTCCTTCTCTCCAGAAATGCTGCCTGTCCTGCTGAGTTACTCCAGCTTTTTGTGTCTATGGTCTAACCAATGCCTATCTTAATGCAGCAAGATTTCCTGAAATCCTGACAAGATTCATGCAAGAAATTACCCTTTTTGTAAATGGGGAGAGGATTCGGAAATCAGAGCTGCAAAGGTACTTGGGAGTGTTGGTGCAGGTTAACCAAAAGGTTAATTTGTTGGTTGAGTTTAGTAGTAAGAAAGGCAAATGCAATGTTAGCATTCATTTTGGATCTAACGTTGAGGGTTTATAAGGCATTGGTCAGGCCACATTTGGAATATGGTGAGCAGTTATGGGCCCATATTCCAATGCAGGATGTGCTGGCATTGTTAAGTGCCCAGAGGAGGTTTACAAGAAAGATCCTGGGGATGATTGGGTTAATGTATGAGGAGCGTTTGAAGGCTCTGGGCCTGTACTCGCTGGCATTGACAAAGATGTGGAGGGGGGTTCTCATTAACTTTCCGAATAATGAAAGGCCTGGATAGCATGGATGTGGAGAGGATGTTTCCAGTATTGAGAGAGTCTAGGACTAGAGGGCACAGCATCAGAATAAAAGGATGCACCTTTAGAATGAAGTTGAGGAGGGATTTCATTAGCCAGAGAGAGGTGAATCTATGGAATTCATTTTTTTAACATTTCAAAATAGACTTTCTTCGAGAAATAAATATGTACAATACATGATCCTTACAAAACTACACCCGCCATTCTCGGAGGCTATACATACATACAATACAGTTTCCCCAAATCACAATCTTTACCCCACACCCTTGCCACTCAAGTGGCCCACTGGCGTGGAATCCCTTCCCTTATTTTGAGGGGTGTCCCCACCACACCCTGCCCCCCATGTCCAGCAGCAGAAGGAACCTAGACTGTGGACCGCCCCCACTGATCTGTGGAATTCATTGCTACATACGGCAGTGGAGGCCAAGTCATTGAGTATTTTTAAAGCAGACATTGATACGTTCTTGATCGTTTCATTGCACCTTCGGGTGCATGTGACGAATAAAATTGACTTAGACTTGGACTTTGATTAGTAAGGGTGTCAAAGGTAATGGGAAGAGGCAGAAAAATGTAGTTGAGGGGGAAAATAGATCAGTCAGATCAAATGGCAGAGCAGATTTGACGGGCCAAATGGCCTAATTCTGCTCCTATGTCTTATGATCTTCAAACACCAGGACTCTAATCTTCTGATTAATGTGAATTATCTCTTGGATGGACTAATATGTAATTGACAGGGTAGCAACAATAATTCAATATATTTATTGCATTCGGCCATATCTTAAACCTGAGGGATTGCTGGTAATTGAATGGTGTCGACACTCCATTGCAGAGCTGGACAATTAATAGGCAGATGGGACAGAAGGGACAGAAGTTTCGGGGTAACGTGAGGGGGAACTTCTTTACTCAGAGGGTGGTGGCTGTGTGGAATGAGCTTCCAGCAGAAGTGGTGGAGGCAGGATCGATTTTAACATTTAAGACTAAAGTGGATAGGTATATGGACGTGAAGGGAATGGAGGGGTATGGTCTGAGTGCAGGTAGATGGGACTAGGGGAAAACAAATGGTCGGCACGGACTGGAAGGGCCGAGAGGGCCTGTTTCCGTGCTGTAATTGTTATATGTTATATGTTATATGTTATATGTAAATACTAATAGTTTAAATGCTCATTCACCTTGGTCACCACACATACATGCAGATAACAGGCAGTTAATGAGTAAAATTGTCCTTGTCATGCTTAAATCAGCTTAGTGTGAATTCAATTCTGTAAGTATTTACATGGAACTGCAGATGCTGGAATCTTGCAAGGAATACAAAGTGCTGGAGTAACTCAGTAGGTCAGTCAGCACCTCTGGAAAGCCTGAAGAAGAATGCAGAACCAAAATGTCATCTAACCATGTCCTCCAGAGATGCTGTCTGACCCGCTGAGTATAAGAACTAACAAGCTCTTACAATGAGTTGATAGCCACAAATGAAGGCAGCCTTTTAGTACATGTATTCGGAAGGACACTGCAGTATTGTAAAAGCAGAACCCATGTTTCTCCAGCAGATATGAGAATTGAGAATTGACATGAGAATTAAGGGACGGAAGTTTTGGGGTAACGTGAGGGGGAACTTCTTTACTCAGAGGGTGGTGGCTGTGTGGAATCAGCTTCCAGCAGAAGTGGTGGAGGCAGGATCGATTTTAACATTTAAGAGTAAAGTGGATAGGTATATGGACGTGAAGGGAATGGAGGGGTATGGTCTGAGTGCAGGTAGATGGGACTAGGGGAAAATAAATGGTCGGCACGGACTGGAAGGGCCGAGAGGGCCTGTTTCCGTGCTGTAATTGTTATATGGTTATATGGTTATATCATTCCACGTATAGACACAAAGTGCAGGAGTAACTCAGCGGGTCAGGCAGCTTCTCTGGAGAAAAACGATCGGTGAGGTTTCAGGTCGGGCGGGACCCTTCCTCAGATCGACCCAAAACATCACCCATCCTTTTTCTCTAGGGAAGTTGCATGACCCGCTGAGTTACTCCAGCACTTCGTGTCTGTCTTTGGTATAAACCAGAATCTGCAGTTCCCTTCTACACACGTCATTCCATGTATGTAGTACTGACAACAACTTCCTGACGTCCCAGTCTAAGGTTAGGTCTGTATCACAGGACGTAAACACCAATCCTTTTCTGAATGCTTTATCACCTTGTATAAACTCAGCACAGTCTTCTCTTTTGGAAAGCTGAAAGTCCAAACCCTCTCTGCCTTTCCTCATATCCCTGACTGGTAAATCAGTCGGATAGCCTTGTCTAAATTGCCTGGAGAGGTTGTGAAATGGACTGGGATTAAGAATGGATTTTGGCCCATTTGCTGCAGTCACTTGATACCTTGTGCCTGCAGACACAAATACCATTCGGGCTGGCAGAGAGAGAAAAAAAAAAAAAAATCCTGTCAGAAGCTGTCAGGTTGCCTGTTCTTTGTTGCCAAATGTAAGCCGCCTGCACTCAGGGTTCTTGCTAGAAAGTGGGCAAGAAGCAGGAGGGTCGGCAGCAAAGCTGTGAAACGGTCCCATTTTGTCTGCCAGTTGTCTGGCCAGCTGTGCCGCAGTGATCAGAGCTCCTGGACAATTACCAGCTGGGAAAGAGCTTTGGTGAGCGTTCTGCACTTCAGGGAGGGAGGGTGGGGGGAGTCTGGTCGTACATTTATCCACACGCTCAGTGGAGTATCCCCACCTCTAGAACCTGGCTGAGCAAATGTCAGACATGCTACTGACGCATTATAAATTCCATGAGCCTTCCCCAGGCTCTTGTGAGCTACAGTCAGCTAGCTTTAGACTTTTGAGATGCATCGCGGAAACAGGCCCTTCGGCCGACCGAGTCCACTCCGTCCAGGATCATCCATACACTAGTTCTATCCTACACACTAGGGTCAATTTACAGGGCCCAATAAACCTGCACGTCTTTGGAATATGGGAGGAAACCAAAGAAAACACATGCAGTCACTGGGAGAATGTACAAAGCATTCGTCGTCGGGATTAGAAGCCGGTCTCTGACGCTGTAAGGCAGCAACTCTACCACTGTGCCACCCAATAACAACTATCTGATTGTAGTTCCAATTTTAGGTAACTAACCTACTAATAACCTCCTTTTCAGCCCACCTTCCTTCCTTCCCCTTCCATTCCCTGTGCCCCACCTGAATGCACACTCATTTTTCCCTTTTTTCCCTCCCCCCCCGTCCCCCACCCCTCCTTCCCTTCCACATATTCCTTCATCTGTCTTCACGATTCTTACTTTTTCTAACCTCACACATTATCTCACACTTTTTAGTCTGACCATCTGCCGATAAAACGCATCCCCCTCAACTGTATCCACCCATCACTCGCCAGACTTTGTGTTAAAGAAGAACTGCAGATGCTGGAAAATCAAGGGCGTTTCCTGTAAGGACTCCATCCCCTATTCCCAATTCCTCCGTCTACGCTGCATCTGCTCCCAGGATGAGGTGTTCCACACCAGGGCATCACAAATGTCCTCATTCTTCAGGGAACGGGGATTCTCCTCCCCCACTATAGATGAGGCTCGTACCAGGGTCTCCTCCTTATCCTGTAACACTGCCCTCTCTCCCCATCCCCCCCACTCACAACAAGGGCAGAGTCCCCCTGGTCCTCACCTTTCACCCCAACAGCCGGCACATACAACACATAGTCCTCCGCCAGTTTCGCCACCTCCAACATGACCCCACCACTCGCCACATCTTCCCATCTCCCCCGCTGTCTGCCTTCCGCAAAGACCGCTCCCTTGTCCCTTGTCAATTCTTCCCTTCCCTCCCGCTCCACACCTTCCCCGGGCACTTTCCCTTGCAACCGCAAGAGATGCTACACTTGTCGCTTTACCTCCCCCCTCCACTCCATTCAAGGACCCAAGCAGTCGTTCCAGGTCTGACAGAGGTTCACCTGCATCTCCTCCAACCTCATCTATTGCTTCTGCTGCTCTAGATGTCAGCTGATCTATATCGGTGAGACCAAGCGGAGGCTTGGCGATCGTTTCGTCGAACACCTCCGCTTGGTCCGCAATAACCAACTGACCCGGTGGTTCAGCACTTCAACTCCCCCTCCCATTCCGTATCCGACCTCTCTGTCCTGGGCCTCCTCCACTAAGCTAGTCTGACCTACCCATGTTTGGCCCATACTCCTCTGAACCGTTCCTATCCATGAACCTGTCCAAATCTCACGTTGTTACAGTACCTGCCTCATCTACCTTCTCTGGCAAAACGTAGTTTGTGAAAAAGCAAATTCTTCATATCACTGCCAATAACTAATGAGTCGTATGATAGCTTGTGCTTCTGGCCTTAACGGAAGTTGCATTTTTGGCACCTGTGCTCTTATCAAATGGAGTGAGAACAAGTTGTCTTTGACTATGACTATGTTAAAGAGAAAGGTTGAACAAGTTAGGTCTTTATTCTTTGGAGCGCAGAAGGTTAAGGGGGGACTTGATTGAGTCTTTAAAATGATGAAAGGGATAGACAGAGTTGACGTGGATACGTTTTTCCCATTGAGGGTAGGGAAGATTCAAACAAGAGGGCATGACATGAGAATTAAGGGACAGAAGTTTCGGGGTAACGTGAGGGGGAACTTCTTTACTCAGAGGGTGGTGGCTGTGTGGAATCAGCTTCCAGCAGAAGTGGTGGAGGCAGGATCGATTTTAACATTTAAGAGTAAAGTGGATAGGTATATGGACGTGAAGGGAATGGAGGGGTATGATCTGAGTGCAGGTAGATGGGACTAGGGGAAAACAAATGGTCGGCACGGACTGGAAGGGCCGAGAGGGCCTGTTTCCGTGCTGTAATTGTTATATGGTTATATGGCTATGAGGGACTGCCGAAGAAGGGTAATGAGCAACAATCTAGGGATGCACAAAAACATAGGAAACAAACTGAAACCTTCAAAAACTCGCAAAGCAGAGACGAAGGGGGAATGGTGAGTTTGGCATCTTCTCTAGTCAATGGACCAAATTATGCTTAATACACTGAGCTAGAAATTTGTCAGGGCATCTTTAGTTCATCTAGTGCAGTGAACGAGGACAAATCTCTCCACCACAGTCTATGATATTTAGTTTTCTAAGTTTTAGTTTAGTTTAGAGATACAGCACGGAAACAGGCCCTTCAGCCCACCGGCTCCATGCCAACCAGTAATCCCTGCACACTAACACTATCCTACACACAGTGGGTACAATTTAGAATTGTACCCAGGCAAAACCCTGTACGTCTTTGGAGTTCGGGAGGAAAGCGGAGATCCCGGAAAAAACGCACGCAGGTTGCAGGGATACGTAACTTTTAAAAATATATATTAATTTTATTAGAAGCAATGGTACAAGGAGAAAGTAATCGACATAACAATGATACAATTTTCGTACAGCTTCAATTTTAACATTTTATAAACTGATAAGTGAATCGGAAAAAAGTAAAAAGGAAAGAATGAAAAGGAAGAAGAAAGACACGTAAAAGAAAGAAGCAAGAACCCATGAACTAGCAAAGAAGTGAAAAAGCGGAGATATACCCCACTACCCTTCCCTACGCCCGCTCACCCGACCCTAGCGTCGGTTTTGAATATATTTGTGTTCAACCATTCTGTTCTTGAAGAAATTCAATGAAAGGAGACCATATTTTGGAACATTGGTCTGATTTGTCAGACAAAACAAGCCTTCTTTTTTTTTTCTAGATGTAGTGTCTCGGTCATTTCTGTGATCCACATCTTCACTGTGGGAACTGTTATCTTTTTCCAGAATTTAAGTATGTTTTTTCGCAGTTATTAAACCATAGTCAAGGAAACATCTTTGGAATATCGTTAACTAATCGGGGATACATAGCTACATAGATACATAGACAATCGGTGCAGGAGTAGGCCATTCAGCCTTTCGAGCCAGCACCGCCATTCAATGTAATCATGGCTGATCATCCCCAATCAGTACCCCGTTCCTGCCTTCTCCCCATTTCCCTTGATTCCACTAGCCCTAAGAGCTCTGTTTAATTATTTTTTAAATGCATCCAGTGATGATTAGAAGCCTCCACTGCCTTCTGAGGCAGAGAATTTCACAAATTCATAACTCTCTGGGTGAAAAGGTTTTTCCTCATCCTCAGTTCTAAATGGCCTACCCCTTATTCTTAAAGTGGACCCCCTCCAACATCTGGCACATGTTTCCTACATCTAGTGTGTCCAATCCCTTAAGAACGGAGTAGGTACAAACTCCATACAGACAGCACCCGCAGTCAGGGTCGAACCCGGGTCTCTGGCGATGTAAGGCAGCAACTCTACCGCTGCACTACCATGCGGTAATGTTCAACAGGAGCTCTCGCCAGGAGTGTGGGTCACGTTGGCCTGGTTGCAGTAGTGCCACTCTCTTTTGGTGAACGTACGGACTTTACCTTCTAATGTGTTCCAGCTTGATTCGCTGTGCTTTAATTCCCATTACTCCCATCTTTCATAACTTTGCTCATCCACCTAATAGTTCTAGATATTAGAAACATAGAAACACAGAAAATAGCTGCAGGAGGAAGCCATTCGGCCCTTCGAGCCAGCACCGCCATTCATTGTGATCATCCCCTATCAATAACCCGTGCCTGCCTTCTCCCCATATCCCTTGACTCCACTAGCCCCTAGAGCTCTATCTAACTCTCTCTTGAATCCATCCAGTGACTTGGCCTCCACTGCCCTCTGTGGCAGGGAACTCCATAAATTCACAACTCTCTGGGTGAAAAGGTTTTTTCTCACCTGAGTCTTAAATGACCTCCCCTTTATTCTAAAACTGTGGCCCCTGGTTCTGGACTCGCCCCACATTGGGAACATTTTTCCTGCATCTAGCTTGTCCAGTCCTTTTATAATTTTATATGCTTCTATAAGATCCCCCCTCATCCTTCTAAACACCAGTGAATACAAACCTAGTCTTTTCAATCTTATTGGGAACTGTTCTTTCCAGTTGAGGATTGATGGTTCTAATATCACATAATGTACAATCCTTCAACTTGTTATTAAATGTCACTAATGTATAGCAATCCAAAGTCACACTGCAGATTTTGTTCTTCTCTCAATCCCAGCCACATCCTCTTTAGTTTCAAACAAACGTATAGTCCAGCAGTTTCATTTTCCATTGATTTGTTCCTGTTAATCATCTTAAGCAGTTTCCCTTGTAGACTTGAGGTGAAAAGCCAAGTTTACTGAAAGTGCTGAAGAACCATCTTCCATCTGTTCACTGACGGCTGGATCGTAGCTGATAGTTGCAAATGCACGCGTGACCATTCCTCACTCTCTGCGCTTCATTTGAGTAATAAGATCATTCTCTATAAAAGCCTCGAGCTGTTCCACCCCCGCAAGGAGTCGATACAAAGAACAAAGATCCTTCCTTGGCCATCTGTTGGCGGCCCTGCTTTGTTCTGGCCTTTTATTGCCCTCAGTTCCCTCCCGTCTACTTGCAGTCTGAAGAAGGGTCCCAACCCAAAATGTCACCCATGCTCTTTTTCTCCAGAGATGCTGCCTGACTCGCTGTGTTACTCCAGCACTTTGTGTCTATCTTCAGTATAAACCAGCCTCTGCAGTTCCTTTCTACACAAAGAACAATGTAGATGAGTTTAGCATCAGTTCGTTCTGTGTGTCCTGCTATTTAGCTCAGTGTGGTGGGATGAGACCTGTTAAGGCACTTTCAAGAATTAAGACTGTTGAATTGTTATATGCACTAGCAACAGAACAATGAAATCCTATAATAGGAACTGTTCCCATGGGAATATTAAACACACATTCCATTACTTTCTATTAAAACCACCTCCCTTTTATAAAGTTGCATAACTTTAAAGGGCTACACAGTGGTGCAGCAGTAGAGTTGCTGCCTTACAGCACCAGAGACCCGGGTTCGTCTATGGGTGTTTGTCTGCGCAGCGTTTGTACGTTCTCCCCGTGACCTGCGTGGGGTTTCTTCGGCACCTTCAGCTTCCTCCCACATTCCAAAGACGTACAGGTTTGTAGGTCTATTGGCTTGGTAAAATTGTAAATTGTGCCTACTGTGTATAGGATGACGTTAGTGTGCGGGGATCGCTGGTTGGCGCAGACTCGTTGGTTCGAAGGGCCTGTTTCCCCCCCTGCAACTCTAAACTAAACTAAAACTAAACTAAACTGTTTTGTTGGTAGAAAAAAACTCTGACAGCATATATTGCAGGACGTCAATCATAGTCTTTCTTCTGAGATTCGGTGGTTCTATGCAGCATTGATGGTTACCATTCAGTCCACCATGTCTATACTAGCTCTTTATAAAGGCAATCCAACTGCTCCCACTTCTCAGTTCTAAACTCAGGCAGGCCAATAATTGTGTCTTCAATCTTGTTTCATTGGTAATGCATCAAGCCCATAACATCTCACTTACCCACCACCACTCCCCCCCATTTACAGAAAACATCTCAATTTCTACCTCTCTCCTTCTTTTGGCAATTATCTTAAAATGTACAAAATCATGAGAGGAATAGATCGAGTAGATGCACAGTCTCTTGCCCAGAGTAGGGGAATCGAGGACCAGAGGACATAGTTTCAAGGTGAAGGGGAAAAGATTTAATAAGGATCCGAGGGGTAACTTTCTCACACAAAGAGTGGTGGTTGTATGGAACAAGCTGCCAGAGGTGGTAGTTGTGGCTGGGACTATCCCAACATTTAAGAAACCATTAAATATGTACATGGAAAGGACAGGTTTGGAGGGATATGGACCAAGCGCAGGCAGGTGGGACAGGTGTAGATGGGACATGTTGGCCGGTGTGGGCAAGTTGGGCTAAAGGGCCTGTTTCCACACTCTATGACTCTATGGCTCAAAAGTTGGATTTTTCTCCTGTTAACATGCAGTGTTGACGTCCGTGGTAGGACGTGTTTTCACAGCTGATTTATATGATCATTCGATGCAACACTGAAGAAATTATCTTTGACCACTTTCATTCCGAGTCGCTCCCAATCTAACACTGAAGCGATGTCAAATAGAAATCGAACTCCTGGATCCCTTAGCTCTGCATCTGCACATTGTCTAGTGTTTCTGTCTTAGGCACCCTGATTTACTCTGCCACATTCACACTTGGATTTCTTCTATGTAAAGACTGAGTAATAAATTAAATGACAAATTATACACTGCCCCCATTCAATCTGAGCTCTTCTGTAATCTGTCATTAATTAACACACCTTACCGTGTTTAGGAGAATCACCTTGGACACAAACAAGGAACCACAATAGCAGATACGTTTACCAGGAAGAGAACATCAGCAACTTCCTATGTGCTCTCACAAACAAGGAGCCCTGTTTGTGTGCTGTTTAAAAAAATAAAGCCTTACTTCTCAGCCCTATGATTAATAACTCATATTCTTGCTGGATATGAAACATATTCAATTTGATCTCACTTGATCTCATTCATCTCACTCGTAGTGAGAACGTTTTTGGCCATAACTTTGATGAGGCTGGTCCAGGACAAATTGCTGGTGATATTTACTCTTAAGATCGTGAAGCTTTCAACCATCTCTACTTCATTAGAGGTGTTATGAGCAGCAACAAATAAATCAGCATCCCGTCAGTTTCAGTGACTTTCTATTCATTTATGGGATGTGAACATAACTGCCAGGGCCTGTATGTTATATTAGTTTAGAGATACAGGGTGGAAAGAGACTCCAGCCCACCGGGTCCGCATCGACCAGCGATCACTACCTGGCACACACTAGGGATAATTTATTACATTTACATTTACACCAAGCTAATTAACCAGCAAACTTGTATGTTGTTGAAGTGTGGACGGAAGTCGGAGGTCATGGAGAAAACCCACGCAGGTCACGGGGACAATATAGAAACTCCATACAGCCAGCGCCGGTAGTCAGGATCGTACCCGGGTCTCCGGTATTGTAAGGCAGCAACTCTACCACTGCGCCACCATGTCGTTTTGCCCAGTCTTAATTGAGCACAGGGCCATTCAGACCATTCAAAGAGGGCTCCAAAGAGTTAATTACCATGGAATAACACCATATAATTCCATATAACAATTACAGCACGGAGACAGGCCTCTCGGCCCTTCCAGTCCGTGCCGACCAGCTTTGTTTTCCCCTAGTCCCATCTACCTGCACTCAACCATACCCCTCCATTCCCTTCACGTCCATATACCATCCACTTTACTTTTAAATGTTAAAATCGATCCTGCCTCCACCACCTCTGCTGGAAGCTCATTCCACACAGCCACCACCCTCTGAGTAAAGAGGTTCCCCCTCACGTTACCCCTAAACTTCTGTCCCTTAATTCTCATGTCATGCCCTCTTGTTTGAATCTTCCCTACCCTCAATGGGAAAAGCTTATCCACGTCAACTCTGTCTATCCCTTTCATCATTTTAAAGACCTCAATCAAGTCACCCCTTAACCTTCTGCACTCAAAGAATAAAGACCTAACTTGTTCAAACGTTTCTCTGTAACATGAAGTTGCTGGAAACCCTGGCAACATTCTAGTAAATCTCCTCTGTAACTCTCTCTATTTTGTTGACATCCTTCCTATAACTAGGCGACCAAAATTGAGAGGAAAGTACACCATACTCCAGAATTGGTCTTACCAATGCCTTGTACAATTTGAACATTACTTCCCAGTACTCCTATATTCAATGCTCTGGTTTTTATAAAGGCCATTCTTGGGTCTGGAATAACACCAGGTAAGAATTCCTGAAAGGGATATTAACAAACCAGATGGCTAGGTTTATTACCTTTGGCCCTCATCAAGTGTACCAGCCTCTGGATGTTGAATCAATGAAAAGCTTTGTTTTATGCTAATCAACTTATTGGATATACATAAATGCAATCAATCTGAAGTACTGAGGTACAATGGATAGAGCAACTCCAGGGGAAGAAACAGAGCGCAGAATAGAGTTCTCAGCAATAGGTGCAGGAGTAGGCCATTCGGCCCTTCGAGCCAGCACCGCCATTCACTGTGATCATGGCTGATCATCCACAATCAGTACCCCGATCCTGCCTTCTCACCATATCCCTTGACTCCACTATCTTTAAGAGAATTGGCCTCCATTGCCTTCTGAGGCAGAGAATTTCACAGATTCGCAACTCTCTGGGTGAAAAAATGTTTCCTCATCTCCGTTCTAAATAGTGTACCCCTTATTCTTAAACTGTGGCCCCTGGTTCTGAACTCCCCCAAAATCAAATTTATTGTCACTTGCACAAGCAGAATAGGTACAATGAAAATGTTGCTTGCACAGCTGCACAGTGACATTGACTCAGACAAACACAAAACATGGATCAGAACATAGAACATAAGCCTGACACTCTGTCTGATGAAGAGTCTCGACCCGTAACGTCACCTGTTCCTTTTCTCCAGAGATGCTGTCTGTCCCGCTGAGTAATTCCAGCATTTTGAGTCTATCTTCGGTGTAAGCCAGCATCTGCTGTTCCTTCTTACCACATGCATAGAAAAATACTGCACAGGAACAGGGGCTTTGACCCGCAATGTCCATGCTGAACATGAACCGGGATAAACTAATTTCATCCACCTGTGCATGATACATATCTGTCTGTTCCCTGCATATCCACATACTTATCTAAAACAAAAAAATCTAAAACTACTGCCTGAAGATGGGTTCCAATCTAAAACGTCACCTACCCATGTTCTCTGGAGATGCCGCCTGACCTGATGAGAGGCTCCAGCACTTTGTGTCTTTTTTTGGCTATCTACACCATCATTTTACCTGTCTCCACCACCACCGCTGGCAACACGTTCCAGGCGCCCAGCACCCTCTGTGTTGTAACAACTTGCCCCACACATCTCTTTTAAACGTTGCCTCTCTTACCTTAAAACAATGCCCTCTAGTATTTGACATTTGCACCCTGGGAAAAAGGTTCTGATGTCTACCCTGTCTGTACCTCTCTTAATTTTAACCACTTTTATCAGGTCTCCCCTCAACCTCCAGCTTTCCAGAGACAATGTAAGAACGCAAAATGAATCAATTCACCTGAAAGGTGGTAATTCAGACAGTGCAGTATCCCCTCAGTACTTCACGGAAGTGCCGGCCAAACCATACATTCAGATGTCTGGGACAGGGCCTGGATATACATTTTGATTTGAAGTTGAAAGCGGCCGCTGAACCAAGGCTGATACTTTAGAATCAAATCCAGAAAGATACCTTAGACCAAGAAAGCTCTCTTCCCCCTTGGGTTGGGACCTTTTTTCAGACTTAAGGAGTGGAGTGGTCGGTGGGAGCTGGAAGCACAAAGTGCTGAAGGAACTCAGCACGTTGGGCAGCATCTGGGGAGGGAATGGATGGATGAAATGTTGGGTTGGGACCCTTCTTCAGACTGCTGGAGGGGGTGGGGTGGCTGAGACCACAACGTGCTGGAGGAACTCAGCACTTCAGTCAGGCAGGGAAGGGAATGGACGGGAGGTGTTTGGTCGGGACCCTTCTTCAGTCTGCCGGAGTATGGGGGAGGGGGGGGGAGGGGGGAGAAAGGGAGAGTGGAAGGGGAAAGAGCCTGGAAAAGGAAAGTAGGGATAGGGGGCAAATCGCGATAGTGGGGCATGTTGGTTGGAGTGGGCTAGTTGAACCGGTGCCCGTTTCCACATTGTATCTCTGGTCTCACCCTGGTCCGTTTTGCCACCTCCGCAGGGGCCGTCAACATCACTCTGGACCCGGACACCGCCCACCCGACCCTGGAGGTGACGGACGACGGCAAGGCAGTGTCGACGAGCGAGACGCCTCTGGAGGTGGCACCTTCGCCCAAGCGATTCACCCAGACCACCATGGTGCTGGCCCACCAGAGCTTCGACGCGGGCAAGTACTACTGGGAAGTGATCGTGCAGGAGAAGTCCGACTGGAGTGTGGGCATCGCGAAGAGGTCCATGCCGAGGAACGAGAGCAACAACCTGACCAACAGCCCGCTGGCCTGGTCGGTGTCCTTCCAGCAGCGCCAGTACCTGGCGTGGCACAACAGCATCTCCACGTCCCTGGACATCACCTCGCTGCACAAGCTCGGCCTCTTCCTGGACTACGAAGCGGGCCAGCTGGCCTTTTACGATGCCAGCACCATGAACCCCGTGCACACCTTCTCTGAGACGTTCAATGAGCCCGTCTTCCCAGCCTTCAATCCGGGCAAGACCACCGACAAGACGAAGAAAGCCATCCTGATCCTGGCCGATGGTGAAGCCAGGAGTTAGGCAAAACCAAATTATTGATTCGTTATTAAATACCACAGAACGAAACACAAATAGATCCCGGGAGGAACTCAGCAGGCCAAGCAAATGGATGTTTTCAGGGCAGAGATAGATAGATTCTTGATTAGTGCGGGTGACAGGGGTTATGGGGAGAAGGGAGGAGAATTGGGTTAGGAGGGGAAGATAGATCAGCCATGGCGGGTTAGACGATGGGCCGAATGGCCTAATTCTGCTCCTATCACTTTTGACCTTATGACATTATAACGTGACAATAAACTAAACTAACTAACTAACTAACTAGCATCAGTGGAGCGATGGACAGGTGGTCATTTCTCCATTTCCCTCCACAGATCTTGTCTGATCTCCTGAGCTCCTCTAGCACTGTGCTTCGCTCAATATTCCAGCATCTGAAGTTTCTTATGTCTCTAAAAATTAGATGGGGGCGAGTTGTGGACCCCACCTGTGCCTCAGGTTCATGGTCATGAGAGTCATGCCGTACGGAAACAGGCCCTTCGGCCCAATCGTCCTGCTCCATCCCCATGGAATTTTGTCTCATAGAAAATAAAACAGTACAGCACAGGACAGACCCTTCAGCCCTCAGTCTCGATGCCAAGTTAAACTAATCTCCTCCGCCTGCAAATGACCCAGATCTCTCCATTCCGTACACGTCCCCATGTGACTATCTAAGAGCATCTTGAATCACACTGTCATTTCTGTATCAATCACCACCCCTGGCAGCTCGTTCCAGGTACCCAACATCTTTGTAAATAAACGTGCCATGCACATCTCCTTTAAACTTTGCCCTTATCACCTTAAAGTTCTCCTTTAGGTATTTAGTGAATTGCCTTTTAGGTTATCTTGAATCTGTTTCTATCAGACAACAACAACCAACTGTGTTAAAACATTCCTCCCCTTCTTGCACTGTGATTTTAATGTTCTTCCTGGTCCTCTTGGTACCGATGCTTTTGTGAGTGGGGAGAGTTTCTCCCTGTTTAATCTATCAAAACTAATCACCGTGTGAACAACTCCATTAACCTTCCTTTAACCTTTGCTGCAGAAATGAAAACCATCCAAGGTTCCCCAGTGACTCCACCTAACTGAAATCTCTCGCCCCAGATATCATTCTAGTAAATTAGATTAGATTAGATTAGATTCCTTTATTGTCATTCAGACCTTACGGTCTGAACGAAATTGTTACCATACAGTCATACATATAATAAAAACAAAACACACAATAAACACATCTCCAACATCCACCACAATGAGTTCACCAGGCAAGGCAACACGTTGGTGGGGGTGTTATGGACTGGGCACGTATGGCTGCTGAAGATACTGGCTCACTTATCTTCATTGATGATACAACTGCTGATGGTAGTAGCATAATGAATTCTGAAGTGTACAGACACATCTGATCTGCTCAAGTTCAAACAAATGTCTCAAAACTCATTGGCCGGCGGTTCATTCTACAGCAAGACAATGATCCCAAACATACTGCTAAAGCTACAATGGAGTTTTTCAAAGCTAAAAAATGGTCCATTCTTGGGTGGCCAAGTCAATCACCCAATCTGAACCCAATTGAGCATGCCTTTTATATGCCGAAGAGAAAACTGAAGGGGACTAGCCCCCAAAAGAAGCATAAGCTAAATATGGCTTCAATACAGGCCTGGCAGAGCATCACCAGAGAAGACACCCAGCAACTGGTGATGTCCATGAATCACAGACTTTAAGTCGTCATTGCATGCAAAGGATATGCAACAAAATACTAAACATGATTACTTTCATTTACATTACATTGCTGTGTCCCAAACCTTATGGTGCCCTGAAATGGGGGGACTATGTATAAACACTGCTGTAATTTCTACATGGTGAAACCAAAATGTGTAAGGATGGCCTTTATTAAAATCTAACAATGTTTACTTTAACCACATTTGATTTTTTTATATTACTAATTCCAATTGTGGAGTACAGAGGCAAATAAATGAATGATGGGTCTTTGTCCCAAACATTATGGAAGACACTGTAGATAGTGAGGACCTTAAGCATCATTAGTAGTCAGAAACCTTTTCCCCAGGGTGGAAATCAGTGATAGACACAAACACTGGTTAACTCAGCGGGACAGGCAGCATCTCTGGAGAGAAGGAATGGGTAACGCTTTGGGTCGAGACCCTTCTTCAGACTGGTTAGGGATAAGGGAAACAAGAGGTATAGACGGTGATGTGGAGAGATAAAGAACAATGAAAGATATGAAAAAATGTAACGATGAAGAAGGAAACAGGCCATCGTTAGCTGTAGGATGAAAATGAGAAGCTAGTGCAACTTGGATGGGGGAGGGATAGAGAGATCAGTGAGTGTAGGTGACAACACAATAATCCTCCACAATAATTCTCTACACCAGTGCACCGCAAGGATGAGAACTGAGAATATTGGTTGAGAACTTCCATGGCGTTAATATTATAGGAACATAGAAAATAGGTGCAGGAGGAGGCCATTCGGCCCTTCGAGCCAGCACCGCCATTCAATATGATCATGGCTGATCATCCAAAATCAGTACCCCGTTCCTGCTTTCTCCCACATCCCTTGATTCCATCAGCCCTAAGAGCTATATCGAACTCTCGCTTGAATACATTGCGCAAATTAGCATCCACTGCCTTCCGTGGCAGAGAATTCCACAGATTCACAACTCTCTGGGTGAAAAGGTTTATCAATGATCTTTAATGGGTGCCCGCGCGGGACGTCGAAGGGCGAGAAGCCGAAGCCAAGGAGCGGAGGCCAAGATACCGAAAGTACACCGCGCCAGAAGGATACGAACCTGAACGGACGCCACGCCGCAAAGACACGACGCAGAACGGACATGATGGCGAAAAGCCGCCGAACGGAAATGACGTCTCCGGGGACAGGATTTGTCCTAGACCTTGTCAGCGATTGGTCCAGGTCCCCGCGTCCATCACATCACTGGCCGGGGGGAGATGGGAGGGTGGTGCGAGCTTGAGCTTGGTGGCAGCGTTGCCACCGAGGCAGTGATGTGATGGACTCCGTGGGGGTCTGGATCAATCGCTGACCTTTGTCGATGACTGACAAGGTCTAGGACAAATTCCTTCTTCATTATAGAGTCAAAGCGCCATGCAGTACAGAAACAGATCCTTTGGCTCATCTTGTCCATGCAGACCAAATTACTTAACCTAGCTAAGCACTCTTAAGAAAAACTCAAGGTGCTGGAGTAACTCCATGGGTCAGGCAGCATCTGTGGAATGGACAGGTGACTTTTTAGGTCAGGAACCTTCTTCAGACAGAAAAACAACTGAAGATTCTAGTAACTCAGTTCCTTGTATCTCCTTTATTTCCAATTGGTTAGCCTTAGTTTAGTTTCTTTTCAAGAGTACCGAGGTACAGTGAAAAACGATAAGCTATACATGATTACAATTGAGCCATCCATAGTGTACAGACACAGCATAAAGGGAATAACATATAGTGCAAGATAAAGTCCAGATGAAGTCCGATTAAAGATAGTCCAAGGTTCTCCAATAAGGTAGATGATAACTCAGGACTGCTCTCCAGTTGTTGAAAGAATGGTTCAGTTGCCTGATGACAGCTGGGAAGAAACTGTCCCTGAATCTGGAAATTAGCATTTTCACACTTCTATGCTGCTTGCTGAGGCAGCATGAAATGTAGATGAGGTCAATGGAAGGGAGGTTGGTTTGTGTGGTGGTCTGCACTCTGCCCCCAATTCTCTGAAATCCCTTGCGGTCTTGGATGGAGCTGTTCCCAAACCATGACTGTCCTGGTTCCTTTGTGATCTAACCTTCCAGACGAACCTAACATGGTGACCACTCAAGCCAGTTGCCTTTAATCTTAATTAGCTCCCAGATTTGCACTACCAGTATACCCAACTATCTCGAGTAGGAAAGAACTGGTTTAAATTGAAGAAAGGCATTTTGTTGGAGTAACTCAGTGGGACATGCAGCATCTTTGGTGAGAAGGAATGGGTGATGTTTTGGGTCGAGACCCTTCATCACACCCTACTATCTCTCCTAGTTGTCGTTACTCCATGTCATTCAGGTTTGAAAGCACAATTAAATGCACCAAACAATATTGTTCACCTAAGTACTTTCCATTCATGTTATGTTTAGGTCAGATCGCATGGGATCCAGGGAGAGATCACTGAATGGATAGCAAATTGGCTTCATGGAAGAAAGCAGAGGGTGATGGTGGAAGGTTGCTTCTCAGACTGGAGGCCTGTGACTAGTGGTGTGCCTCAGGGCACTGGGGCCCATTACTGTTTGTCATCTACATCAATGATTTGGATGAGAACATACATGGCAAGATTAGCAAGTTTGCAGATGATACATGTGGGTGGTTTTGCAGATAGTGAAGATGGTTGTGAAAAATTGCAGCAGGATCTTGATCGATTGGCCAGGTGGGCTGAGGAATGGTTGATAGAATTTAATACCGAGAAACGTGTATTATTGCATTTTGGGAAATCTAACATGGGCAGGACCTACATGGTGAATGGTAGGGCTCTGAGGAGTGTTGTAGTGTAGAGGGATCTAGGAGTGCAGGTTCGTTGAAGGTCGAGTCGCTGGTAGATGAGGTGGTCAAAAAGGTTTTTGGCATATTGGCCTTCAATACACTCAGAGTATTGAGTATAGAAGTTGGGAGGTCATTTTGCAGTTGTATAAGACGTTGGTGAGACCGCATTTAGAGTATTGTGTTCAGTTCTGGGCACCATGTTATAGGAAAGATATTGTCAAGCTGGAAAGGGTAAGGGAAGATTTACGAAGATGTTGCCAGAACTAGAGGGTGGGGTTGAGTAGGCTGGGTCCCTATTCCCTGGAGCGCAGGAGGATGAGGGCTGATCTTATAGAGGTGCATAACATCATGAGAGGAATAAGAGTTTCTTGCCCAGAGTAGGTGAATCGAGGACCAGACGACACACGATTAAGGTGAAGGAGAAAATATTTAATAGGAAACTGAGGGGTAATTTCTGAACACAAAGGTTGGTGGGTTTATGGAAGAAGCTACCAGAGTAGGTAGTCGAGGCTGGGACTATCTCAACATTTAAGAAGCTGTTAGACAGGTACATGGATAGGACAGGTTTGGAGGGATATGGACCAAACGCAGGCAGGTGGGACCAGTGTAGCTGGGACATGTTGGGCAAGTTGGGCCGAAGGACCTGTTTCCACATTGTATCACTCTAAGACTTAATGACTCTATCTGCGGTGTGGTGCCCATCTCAATGCAGATTGTTGCCACCAGGGTGAAAGACTGGACTAGTGATCCAGAGATATTGGTTTAAATCTCACCCAGGTGTCTGGCAAGTAAATCAATTCATCATACTTACTTACATACTGCCTATTATGCCTCCTGGCATGTAGGGCAGCAACAAAGGTCCTCCACTCAGTAGTGTTGATTCCATCAGTTGCTGTTTCCATAGCATACGTGTTTTACGAGACTGGGTTGTTAGCCCTGTGCTCAACCTCCAACCTGGAGGACCAGTGGATCGCTCCTCATCTCGCCTCTACCCTTCGACCTGTCCAGCATGGGAGACCCTAACAGGAGACAAATCTCCCGCTGGCATAGCTCTAGGGGTCACTGAGACACACAAGCTCCCCGACCACCACAAGGTTGCAATCCAACGGGGAGAATTCATCATACACATCTGTAATAAATATCCAGTAGTTCTTCAGATCACATTGTCATCTAGAGGTGACTAGATTTACCTTCAAACTTCATCTGGGTCACTTATATTCTCCATTCAGGAAAATGTTCTTGCTGGTCTACACATGGCTCCCAATCCCAGCATTGTAGTTGACTCTGCTCTCTGAAATGATCAAGAGATGGGCAATTAGTGCCAGTCTTGTCGGTCATTTTATGGGAAAGAGTGGTCAAAATAAACCTCAGAGAACTCACAAGAGGCACCTGTCTCCTCCAAGTAAAATTACAAATTTGTTCGGCCATCAATTAGTTCAGCCCCCCCTCCCCCAGTCTTTTGACACAACTGAAATCGTAGCTCAAGCCCATTATAACATAAAAAATCCATGATCGATTGTAATTATGTATTGTCTTTCTGCTGACTGGTTAGCACGCAACAAAAGCTTTTCACTGTACCTCGGTACATATTACAATAAACTAAACTGAAACTGAGGAGGAAGAGGGGTGATCTTATGGAAATGTCTAAAATCATGAGAGGAATAGATTGTGTGGATGCACAGAGTCTCTTGCCCAGTGGGGTATCGAGAACAAGAGGGCATAGGTTTAAGGTGAAGGGGGAAAGATTTTATAGGAACCTGAGGGGTAACGTTTTCACGCAAAGGGTGGTGGGTGTATGGAACAAGCTGCCGGTGGAGGTAGTTGAGGCTGGGACTATTGCAATGAGAAGCAATAAAACAGCTACATGGATGGGATAGGTTTACAGTGATATGTGCCAAATGCCGGCAAGTAGGACTAGTGTAGATGAGACTTGTTGGTCAGTATGGGCAAGTTGGGCCGAAGGGCCTGTTTCCAGCACAGTATGATTCTATGACTAAATATAATTCTTGGCGAGAAAGCTGGAATTCTATTCACTACGTGTTAAAGAAGGAACTGCGGATGCTGGAGAATCGAGGGTACACAAAAGGCTGGAGAAACTCAGCGGGTGCAGCAGCATCTAACGAGCGAAGGAGATAGGCGACGTTTCGGGTCGAGACCCTTCTTCAGACTGGTCAGGGATCAGGGAAACGAGAGATATAGACGGTGATGTGGAGAGATAAAGAACAATGAATGAAAGATATGCAAAAAAGTATCGATGATAAAGGGAACAAGCCATTGTAAGCTGTTTGTGGTGTGAAAATGAGAAGCTAGTGCGACTGGGGCGGGGGAGAGAGATAGAGAGAGAGGGAATGCCAGGGCCCGAGGGCTGAGGGAGAGGTGGGAAGGGGAGGAGACAGCAAGGGTTAACAGAATTGAGGAAATTCAATGTTCAAGCCCAGAGGATGCAGACTCCCCAAGCGGAATATGAGGCGCTGTTCCTCCAATTCTATTCACTACCACTAGATGGCGGATAAGCACTGGTTACTACCACTGACTCCAACAACCAAAATGCTTCAGTGTAGGTCGTTCAACTGCGGCTCACCTTCTCCGCAATGTGCCCACTGTCGTGGATGAGCTGGTTTGGGGGTTAGGTCACAGAAACCCAAACAGATTTGCAGATGGGTGCAATTGCAAGCACATTTTTGGTATCCAATCTGAACTGCATCAGGACCCATTAAAACATGCAACACCCAAGGTAGGTGTAAGCAGGGCATCAGTGCTAGTTGAATGAACTAGGTATCTGATAATCAACAGCACCACCACTGTGTAGTTTTCTTTTATCTCGGGCATTTCACTTTGCACTTTAGCGAACCGCCCTTTTGACTTGTTCTGGTTCGGATGACAATAGAAACAAAGGATCTTTCACAATCTTAGGACATGTACGTACATGTTTAATGACTATTGAAGTACTTTTCAAGGATAACCACCGCTCCAATGCGATAAACATATTGTTCATGAGGGATAGGAGCAGAATTAGGCCCTTTGGCCCATCAAGTTTATTCTGCTATTCCATCATGGCTGATCTATCCTTCCCTCTCTACCCCATTCTCCTGCCTTCTCCCAATAACCTCTGCCACCCGTACTAATCACAGCCAGATCCTGCAAAGAACATTGAAATTAATTATCTTTCAGGAGGAGGAACAGGATGTTAGAACATCTGACAAAGAGAGGTAGAGTCATGGAGTCCTACAGCAGAGACACAGGCCCTTCAACCCAGTGCATCCATATAGGAATGTAATTAGATATCAAGTCATTCAGCATGGAAACAGGCCCAACTTGCCCAATACACACTAATCCCACCTGCTTGTGTTTGGCCCATAGCCTTCTAAACATATAGCCCTTACAGTGGCTTGCAAAAGTTTTCATACCCCTTGAACTTTTCCACATTTTGTCACGTTACAACCACAAACGTAAATGTATTTTATTGGGATTTTATGTGATAGACCAACACAAAGTGGTGCATAATTGTGAAGTGGAAGGAAAATGATACATAGTTTCCAAATTTTATTACAAATAAAAAACTGAAAAGTCTGGCATGCAAACGTATTCAGCCCCCCTGAGTCAATACTTTGTAGAACCACCTTTCGCTGCAATTACAGCTGCAAGTCTTTTGGGGTATATCTCTACCAGGTTTGCACATCTAGAGACTGAAATTTTTCCCATTCTTCTTTGCAAAGTAGCTCAAGCTCAGTCAATATAATGGGAGAGCGTCTGTGAACAGCAATTTTCAAGTCTTGCCAGAGATTCTCAATTGGATTTAGGTCCTGGACTTTGACTGGGCCATTCTAACACATGAATATGCTTTGACCTAAACCATTCCATTGTAGCTCTGGCAGGTCGTTTATCCTGCTGGAAGGTGAAACCTCCGCTCCAGTCTCAAGTCTTTGCAGACTGTAACAGGTTTTCTTCCAAGATTGCCTGTATTTGACTCCATCCGTCTTCCATCAACTCTGACCAGCTTCCCTGTCCCTACTGAAGAAAAGAATCCCCACAGCATGATGCTGCCACCACCATGTTACACAGTGGGAATGGTGTGTTCAGGGTGATGTGCAGTGTTAGTTTTCCGCCACACATAGCGTTTTGCATTTAGGCCAAAAAACTTTCAATTTTGGTCTCATCAGACCAAACACTTTCCTCCACATGTTTGCTGTGCCCCCCACATGGCTTGTGGCAAACTGCAAACGGGACTTCTTATGGCTTTGTTTCAACAATGGCTATTCTTCTTGCCACTCTTCCATAAAGGCCCGATTTGTGGAGTGCACAATTAATAGTTGTCCTGTGGACAGATTCTCCCACCTGAGCTGTGGATCTCTGCAGCTCCTCCAGAGTTTACCATGGGCCTCATGGCTGCTTCTCTGATCATGCTCTCCTTGCCTGGCCTGTCAGTTTAGGTGGACGGCCATGTCTTGGTAGGTTTGCAGTTGCGCCATACTCTTTCATTTCGGATGATGGATTGAACAGTGCTCCGTGAGATGTTCAAAGCTTGGGATATTTTTTATAACCTAACCCTGCTTCACCACAACTTTATCCCTGACCTGTCTGGTGTGTTCCTTGGGCTTCATGATGCTGTTTGTTCACTAATGTTCTCTAACAAACCTCTGAGGCCTTCACAGAACAGCTGTATTTATACTGAGATTAGATTACACACAAGTGGACTCTATTTACTAATTAGATGAACTTCTGAAGACAATTGGTTGCACTGGATTTTATTTAGGGGTATCAGAGTAAAGGGGGCTGAATACTTTTGCACGCCACACTTTTCAGTTTTTTTATTTGTAAAAAAATTTGAAAACCATGTATCATTTTCCTTCCACTTCACAATTATGCGGCACTTTGTGTTGGTCTATCAGATAAAATTCCAATAAAATACATTTACGTTTGTGGTTGTAACGTGACAAAATGTGGAAAAGTTCAAGGGGTATGAATACTTTTGCAAGGCACTGTATCTTTCTAATCCTCTCCATGTACCATGTATCTGTGCAATTGCCTGACGTTTCAACACAGTTCGGCTTCCAGCAGAGCAGACTTCCAGTGCTGTATGTTATCCTTGCAGTTTCAATGCAGCATGATTTCACTTCGGTACAATAAAATATGTCTTAGGAAAGTTTAATGTTTCTTATTTCTTGTATCATTTTAGATTATTTCACTCAGACAGCTTTATTAATATAAGTTAACGAAAATCAAGAGGATCAAGAACCAAAAAGATTTCCGATCTTTTTTTATGTACTTACTTGTAAACTTTATACATTATGTGCTAACAAGTGCTGAAGTTGTATTTTCATGGCCATATTTATAGACCTTGAGAGCACTAGGACCATTATAAAGAATATTTTATGTGCTCTTTTCCCAAGTTTAACGTATTCTCATGGCAAGAAAGAACAAAATTCTCATTATTGACCTTGAGAGCACTAGGACCATTATAAAGAATATTTAACCATATAACCATATAACAATTACAGCACGGAGACAGGCCCTCTTGGCCCTTCCAGTCCGTGCCGACCATTTGTTTTCCCCTAGTCCCATCTACCTGCACTCAGACCATACCCCTCCATTCCCTTCACGTCCATATACCCATCCACTTTACTTTTAAATGTTAAAATCGATCCTGCCTCCACCACCTCTGCTGGAAGCTCATTCCACACAGCCACCACCCTCTGAGTAAAGAAGTTCCCCCTCACGTTACCCCTAAACTTCTGTCCCTTAATTCTCATGTCATGCCCTCTTGTTTGAATCTTCCCTACCCTCAATGGGGAAAAACGTATCCACGTCAACTCTGTCTATCCCTTTCATCATTTTTAAAGACCTCAATCAAGTCCCCCTTAACCTTCTGCGCTCCAAAGAATAAAGACCTAACTTGTTCAACCTTTCTCTGTAACATAGTTGCTGGAACCCTGGCAACATTCTAGTAAATCTCCTCTGTACTCTCTCTATTTTGTTGACATCCTTCCTATAACTAGGCGACCAAAATTGTCACACCATACTCCAGAATTGGTCTTACCAATGCCTTGTTACAATTTTTAACATTACTTCCCTACTCCTATATTCAATGCTCCTGATTTTATAAAGGCCAGCACACCAAAGGCTTTCTTTACCACCCTATCTACATGCGATTCCACCTTCAGGGAACTATGCACAGTTATTCCTAGATCCCTCTGTTCCACAGCATTCCTCAATTCCCTACCATTTACTATGTACGTCCTATTTTGATTTGTCCTGCCAAGATGTAGCACTTCACACTTATCAGCATTAAACTCCATCTGCCATCTTTCAGCCCACTTTTCCAAATGGCCCAAATCTCTCTGTAGACTTTGAGAATCTACTTCATTATCCACAACACACACCTATCTTAGTATCATCTGCATACTTACTTATCCAATTTTTCCACCCCATCATCCAGATCATTGATGTACATGACAAACAACAGTGGACCCAACACAGATCCCTGAGGCCACCCCACTGATCACCGGCTTCCAACCTGACAAAACAGCCATCCACCATTACTCTCTGACATCTCCCATTCAGCCACTGTTGAATCCATCTTGCTACTCCGCCATTAACACCCAAGATTGAACCTTCTGAACCAACCTTCCATGGGGAACCTTGTCAAAGGCCTTACTGAAATCCATATAGACAACATCCACTGCTTTACCCTCATCATTTCCCTAGTTACCGCTTCAAAAAATTCAAGAAGGTTTGTCAAACATGACCTTCCAGGCACAAATCCATGTTGACTGTTCCTGATCAGACCCTGTTTATCCAGATGCTTATATATATTATCTCTAAGTATCCTTTCCATTAATTTGCCCACCACTGACGTCAAACTAATAGGTCTATAATTGCTAGGTTTATTCTTTGAACCCTTTTTAAACAATGGAACAACATGCGCAGTACGCCAATCCTCCGGCACTATTCCCGTTTCTAATGACATTTGAAATATTTCTGTCATAGCTCCTGCTATTTCTACACTAACTTCCCTCAATGTCCTAGGGAATATCCTGTCAGGACCTGGAGACTTATCCACCTTTATATTTTTCAAAAGTGTCAGTACTTCCTCCTCTTTGAATCTCATAGTTTCCATAGCTACTCTACTTTTTCCCCTTACCTCACAGAGTTCAATATCCTTCTCCTTGGTGAATACCGAAGAAAAGAAAATTGTTCAATATCTCCCCCATCTCTTTTGGCTCTGCAGATAGCAGTCCATTCTGGTTCTCTAATGGTCCAATTTTATCCCTCGTTATCCTTTTGCTATTAATATAGCTGTAGAAACCCTTTGGATTTACTTTCACCTTTCTTGCCAAAGCAACCTCATATCTTCTTTTAGCCTTCCTAATTTCTTTCTTAAGATTATTTTTTACATTCTTTATACTCCTCTAGCACCTCATTTACTCCATGCCTCCTATAATTATTGTAGATATCTCTCTTTTTTTCGAAACAAGTGTCTAATTTCCCTTGAAAAACCATGGCTCTTTCCAATTTTTACTATTTCCTTTCAACCTAACAGGGACATAAAGATTCTGTACTCTTACAATTTTCCCCTTTAAATGTCCTCCATTTCTCTTCTACATCCTTCCCATGAAACAAAGTGTCCCAATTCACTCCTTTAAAATCCTCACGCATTCCCTCAAAGTTAGCCTTTCTCCAATCAAAAATCTCCACTCTAGGTACTGTTCTGACTCGCTCCATAATTATATTAAAACTAATGGTATTGTGATCACTGGTCCCGAAGTGCTCACCAACGCATACCTCCGTCACCTGTCCTGCCTCATTTCCTAACAGGAGGTCCAGCACTGCCCCTTCTCTGGTCGGTATCCTCTATGTACTGCTGCAAAAAACTATCCTGCACACATTTTACAAACTCCAAACCATCCAGCCCATTTACAGAATGTGTTTCCCAGTCTATTTTTGGGAAATTGAAATCTCCCACAATCACTACCTTGTGCTTACTACTAATATCTGCTATCTCCTTACATATTTGCTCTTCCAATTCTCGCTCCCCATTTGGCGGTCTATAGTACACCCCTAAAAAGTGTTGCTACACCGTTCCCACTTCTCAGTTCCACCCAAATAGCCTCCCTAGACGAACCCTCTAATCTATCCTGCCAAAAGCACTGCTGTAATATCCTCTCTGACAAGCAATGCAACACCTCCCCCTCTGGTCCCTCCAATTCTATCACCCCGGAAGCAACGAAATCCTGGAATATTTAGTTTCCAATCACAGCCCTCTGCAACCATGTTTCACTGATTGCCACAACATCATATTTGATGTGCTCTTTTCCCAAGTTTTAACATATTCTCATGGCAAGAAAGAACAAAATTCTCATTATTGACCTTGAGAGCGCTGACCATTGCAAAAGAGTTTCATCTTTGCAATTTAAACTCGATTTCAGTGTCCTGCAGCCTCATGCTGATGTCTTATTGCTTGCAATGGCTGGCCACCAATGGTTGTTTTATTTTCAGTGTAGTAAAACAAACAGAAATATCGTACTCAGCCAAGAATAGATCGCATCTTGCCGACTCCAACTCAATGCAGTGAAACTTAGAGAGAATAAAAAAGACTTGCATTCATGAAGCGCCTTTCATGAACCCAGGTCATCCCAACGTGCTTTGCAATGACTGAAGTCCTTCTTGGAGTGAAGTCACTGTTGGAGCAACTCCAAGGAAATTCTTAGGCTCTGTCTCCGCTCACTTAAATTGCATCATATGTTTGATTTTAATCAGCTTACAAAGGAAGACCGCATATAACAGATGACAACAAATGGCAGTGTAAGAGGGGAAGTGTGTCATGAAAACCCTGGGACAAAGTTATGGCAGGAGTGAAGATCTCACTGACGCTCAGGGTTTCACTCTATTCTTTGATGAGTCCAGTATTTCAGGGTCACCACCTTGATACCAGCTTTTCCCAGCCTTGTAATTAATAAATTTAATTTAAGTTTCTGATTTGAATATTACAATGGGGTGTTAATCCATGGTTCTGAATTACTGGTGTACAAATATAACCACTGGTCCATTATACCCTTGCGACTCAGATTCAGCTGGGTTTCAAAGAGCCTATTTCTACTTTACCTTTCGACTTTAGACTCTAGAGATTCAGCGCGGAAACAGGCCCTTCGCCCCATCGATCCCCGACCAGCGATCCCCGCAATACTATCCTACACACTGGGGACAATTTACAAAATTTTCACCAAAGCCAATTAACCTACAAACCTGTACGTCTTTGGAGTGTGGGAGGAAACCAGAGCCCCCGGAGAAAACCCAAGCGGTCACAGGGTGAACATTGAAACTCCGTATAGACATCACCCATAGTCAAGATCAAACCTGATTTTAGGTTTGACAAGGATAAGAAGAAATTGAGGGAAATTAATGAAAGAGGGAATATAAAGGGCAATAAAAAGTCATTATTAAAAGGACGTAATATCCTTTTGGATATCATGGTGTTGTAATTGATATTTTATTATCCTAATTCCAACTTCTTCCTGCCATTTTTCATCTGCGGTCTGGAATTAGAACATTGAACACTACAGCACAGCGACAAGCTCTCATGCATCTATATTGGCTGGATTGTAATCACGTATGTATTGTCTTTCCGCTGACTGCATCACACGCATGAAAATCCTTTTCATGTACCTGGTTACACGTGACAACAAACTAAACCAAACTAAACCTTCGGGCCATAGTAACTCACGCTAAACTATACTAATCTCATCTGCCTAGAGGTGATTCATATCCCTCAGTTCCCTTCATGTTCATGAGCCTAAAAACCTTTGAACTATCAATATTGTATCTGCTTCCACCATCACCCCTGGCAATGCATTTTAGGCATTCATAACTCGCTGTGTAGAGAAATACCTCCGCACACCTTCTAATTGTCTTTTGAGGTTTACCTTTGGTTCAGTATTCTGAAGCTTTAGGTATCTCTTAGTGAACAGCACCAACCCTATGTAGTCACAGATCATAGATTTTACTAAAGGTTAGCAAAATAAAGGTGGTCAATTAAATCCAGCACCACACGGGTTACGGGGGGAAGGCAGGAGAATGGGGTTGAGAGGGCGAGATAGGTCAGCCATGATTGAATGGTGAAGGAGACATGATGGACCGATTGACCTAATTCTTCTCTTATAACTTATGAACAGTGCCACCCGAGTCCGGATCAAGCAACCAGGAGCTTGGAAAATATAAGGTTTCTCTAGGCAAGCCAGGTTTAATACTACATTAAGATGGCATTCCATTTGGTGTTGAAATATAACAGCATGAGATATACCTGTGCCCCTTCATATTAACGATATGGGTGTAATCTCTTGCACCCATATAAACCGCCTCTGTATCTACGCTTGTCCTTTTGTGCAACTCCGATTTGAGTTGCTCCATTGTTGTCAGCAGTGGCCTTAAGTTCTGTATTTTCCAAATGAAATTCTGGTACCTCTCTTTCCCCCTTCAAAATACTCATTAAAATCTTTCTCTTCTGCTCCAAAATAGTAAGATTAAACGAGAACTTACCAAGTTTGAAGGTTGATCTGTATTTTACGAGGAGTCGCGGTGAGGGATTTCGTGCCCACCGCTCCCACCCTCTATCATAAGGTCAACCAGGTAGTTCTACGTTTTCATCTTACTATTTTTAGTCATGGTTTGGTTCTGTGATTCCACACCGCTGCTTTGAAGGATGCCGCGCAGGCGTGCTGGCGGGGTCTTCACGAAATCCCTCACCGCAACTCCTCGTAAAATACAGATCAACCTTCAAACTTGGTAAGTTCTCGTTTAATCTTACTATTTTACTTCGGAGTCACGTGAGTGACTTCGTGAAGATTTCAAAGCTCTGTGATTTCATGCCCTGGACAACGTCCATGCTTATCACACTGCCGCCAGTCTGATGGAGGAAGGCTGTTAATGGAGTTCAGTCGAAACTGGCTGAAAAATCAACACAATTTATTAATCAAATAAACAACAAACCCCTCGGGGCCAGACATTTACTGAGCGGTACCCAGGATAGCTTCTGCGAATGTCGCAGGGGCGGCCAGAGGCTTGTTATAGAACCGTTGAAAGGTTTTCTCCCCACTGGCCCAGCCCGCGGTGGTGAGAATGTGGTCCATGGGCACCTCCATGGCTCTCGCTGCAGCCCTGGTGGAATGAGACTTAAAGATGTTAGTAGCAACTCCTGCTGCATCCAGCACCACCCTGAGCCACCTGGCGATCGTCTGTGTAGTCACCCGATGATGCGGAGGTTTATGACTGATGAGGAGCCCCTGTTCCTTCATCCTGATAACTCCAGTAACTCGGATGCAGTGGTGAAGATGGGTGACTATGCAGAGTGTGGCATCTACAGGGTACGCCCGAAATTCCAACTGCAGCCCATGCGCCCCTGGCCTGTGCTGTTTTAATAATTCTTTGACAAAGAAATTTATTTGACCAGGGGTGGCCACCATGCTGTCCAGTCGCAGTTTCTGTAACGTCTGGGCTCGTTGGGCTGTAGTCAGTGCCATATGCATCACCACCTTGAGGGTGAGCTGTTTCAATGGTAGCTCATCTATTGGAGCCCAGCTCCTCAGTAGGGTCAGCACGATCCCCACATTTACAAACTTAAAGCATACGGTATTAGGGGTTCAGTATTGATGTGGATAGAGAACTGGCTGGCAAACAGGAAGCAAAGAGTAGGAGTAAACGGGTCCTTTTCACAATGGCAGGCAGTAACTAGTGGGGTACCGCAGGGCTCAGTGCTGGGACCCCAGCTATTTACAATATATATTAATGATCTGGATGAGGGAATTGAAGGCAATATCTCCAAGTTTGCGGATGACACTAAGCTGGGGGGCAGTGTTCGCTGTGAGGAGGATGCTAGGAAGACTGCAAGGTGACTTGGATAGGCTGGGTGAGTGGGCAAATGTTTGGCAGATGCAGTATAATGTGGATAAATGTGAGGTTATCCACTTTGGTGGCAAAAACAGGAAAGCAGACTATTATTTAAATGGTGGCCGATTAGGAAAAGGGGAGATGCAGCGAGACCTGGGTGTCATGGTACACCAGTCATTGAAAGTAGGCATGCAGGTGCAGCAGGCAGTGAAAAAAGCGAATGGTATGTTAGCTTTCATAGCAAAAGGATTTGAGTACAGGAGCAGGGAGGTTCTACTTCAGTTGTACAGGGTCTTGGTGAGACCACACCTGGAGTATTGCATGCAGTTTTGGTCTCCAAATCTGAGGAAGGACATTATTGCCATAGAGGGAGTGCAGAGAAGGTTCACCAGACTGATTCCTGGGATGTCAGGACTGTCTTATGAAGAAAGACTGGATAGACTCGGTTTATACTCTCTGGAATTTAGGAGATTAAGAGGGGATCTTATAGAAACTTACAAAATTCTTAAGGGGGGTTGGACAGGCTAGATGCAGTAGATTGTTCCCGATGTTGGGGAAGTCCAGGACAAGGGGTCACAGCTTAAGGATAAGGGGGAAATCCTTTAAGACCGAGATGAGAAAGACTTTCTTCACACAGAGAGTGGTGAGTCTCTGGAACTCTCTGCCACAGAGGGTAGTTGAGGCCAGTTCATTGGCTATATTTAAGAGTGAGTTGGATGTGGCCCTTGTGGCTAAGGGGATCAGAGGGTATGGAGAGAAGGCAGGTACGGGATACTGAGTTGGATGATCAGCCATGATCATATTGAATGGCGGTGCAGGCTCGAAGGGCTGAATGGCCTACTCCTGCACCTAATTTCTATGTTTCTATGTTTCTATCCCACGTTACTGTATATCTGGGTCGTGGAGGGTTGGTGTTGAACACCCCCCTCATTAGTTTAGACACCAGGTGGTTGGAGCCGACACCTATACCCAGGTATGAGGACAGCGCACTCCTGGCGCTGTTGATGGCACTGTAGCTGAGGCCAGCATCGAAATGGAAGCCTGCTAGAAACTCCAACACATCCGGTATTGTTGCCGAGTTGGAAGACTTGTTGGTCCAGGCACAGAATGCCTCCCACTTTCTGATTTGGGTGAGGTATTGTTTCCGAGTTGATTCTCGGCATGATGCGGCGATAAGGTCTATGGCTCTTAACAAGATGCCTGCCCGGATGAGTAGTCTTTCAGAACCTGCAGGCCAACAAGTTTAAATTACCATGGCAAGGATGACTGACCCCCCCGTAATGGAGTGAGTAATCAATTTGGGATGTTTCCCAATCGCCATCCATGGTTGGTTTAAATTTTCTACAATGGTTGTGTAGGCCAGTCGGGAATGATCAATATGCCAGTTGCAGAGTCTAGTTTAATTTTCTGCAATACCCGACTGGTGAGGCAGAATGGGGGAAATGCGTAGCAAACCATTTCCCCCAATGGATAAAACGCATCCATTGCTATTGCCCCAGGGTCTGGTTCCCACAACACATACGTTGGTATTCGATGGTTCAGCCTGGACGCAAATAGGTCAATATCCGGTGTCCCAAAATGAGCTATAATATCTCCAAAATTTGGGGGTTCAACATCCACTCAATGTTGTCATTGAAGACACATGACCTGGTGTCCGCCACTAAATTAAGCTTCCCAGGCAAATAGGTCGCAGTAAAATCCAAATATTTCTTTCAATGCACCAGTGCCAAATTGTATTAGCCAATTCATCGCAAACTAGCGACCTGATACTACCCATATGATTGATGTAAGCCACTACTGTAGCATTATCTATTCGAAAGCGGACATGTAATCCCGTGAATTAGTACAGTAAGCCCGCAGTCCATGAAATGCCCCCAGCATTTCTATATAGTTTATCCCATGTGACTCCAGGAATGTAGACTCATGAGAGTTCCATCTGTCAACACAACTGGACATCGTACCAGTTTGCTCCCCAGCCTGGTGCACTTGCGTCAGTTAGTAGCACAACATCAGGGTTGCTCACTATAATAGGTCAATGACATTCTTTAATATTATCTACCCACCATTGTAGCTCATTTCTAGCTTCTGGTGGTAACCGAATTGGCCGATCAAAGCAGCCAGCATTTGTTTTTTAATGCTGTGATTTTTGATCTTTGTAAATTTCGGTAGTGTAGTGGTCCGAATCGTGCAGCTGGGAATGTAGTTACCAATTTAGAGTTACCAATACCAATAACTTTTGCAGTTTGCCGAATGGTCGGTACCCTGGCGCAAGCAAGATTGTGGCACTCTTCTATTATAGCAGTAGCTTTATTAGTTGTGATTATAAACTTCATTAAATTGGTGTCTAGGGTGAACACCAAATAATCCTTAACCCGTACCGGGTGCAGTTTTTGATTTGTCTGGATGGATTACAACCCAGCTTCTTCAAGCAGAGCCTTGGTTGCAGCCACTCCTTGAATTGCCAATTGGAGGGTCTGCCCCACTATAAGGATTTCATCCAATATGCCATCACTATAATCTTGTTGTCGGAGAAGAGCCAATACAGGTAAACACCAATTTGGTAAACAGCCTAGGGCTGTGATGGTTCCATTGGGCAATGCACCCTTCTAGACAACTTCAGAATTCCCTGTGAGCCTCAGCGATGGGCACCGTATAGCATGCTTCTTTCAAATCGATGCATGCCATAAAGTACCCTGGGTAAAGCATCAGCCTAGCTGTTCCAAAAGTATCCATTTTGAAATGGGTATATTGTACAAAAGTGTTCAACTCAGTTAAATCTATTATAATCCGACATCCCCCTTCTTTTTACTGCTGGTGAACATATTAGACTCAAACTCAATAGGTCCATGCTTGGTTATGCCAATTACCCCTTTTTCTGCTCACCGTATAATTTCAGCACGCCCTGCCTCCACCTCTTTTTGGGATAGAGTGAATTCCTACGAGGCGAATGCTGGGTAGGGGAATTTATACCTCCAACAAATTATATACCCTTGAACACTTTGTAAAATAAACTCATCTGTGGTGACAGTTTTCCCCATATGCCCAAGGCCGCCCGCAATCGCCCACCTATTCGTGCAGGAGGGATACTACGGCGTGAGAGGAGCCAGACCCCCTTACCTCCATAGTGAACGGCGGTTCCATACATACGGTGCTTCGGGTGGACGTTATGCAGGTTGACGGGCCGGCGGCCGCATTTCCCATGCAGGCCGCTGTTGGCCTTGCCCTAAAAGGTCGTTGTGTTTGTTGAGATGGAGGTAGGTAGGATCTTTGTGCCCTATCCGGCAGCCTTGGTTCACAGGTTGTATTAGGCTGTTGCCGGTGATATGGGTGAACTCTGGCCGATGGAGTTTCATGAGGCCCACTGTTTTGGCCTCCTTTGTCCAGTCCCTTCACCTGTTTGTACAGGTCTCCAAGCAACTGATGCGGCGGTGGAGCGGTAATGGTCGGCACAACCCCGCGAATTTGGGGTTGAGTGTGGGCTATATGGAGCTCTTACGCAGGCAATATATCTCATACTGGGCGTTGCATAGGAGTGCCAGTGCATCTTGCTGTTTACTGGACACATTATCCCCGACCAGGGTCCTAGCAAACGCCGTTATGCCCGTGGAGAACCTTTCTCCAAGGTATTATTGAGAACCTGACTCCGGAGTTGGTGCGTAATTAGGCAATCAATGGTGCCCGCCAATTCGTGGTGCAGGGGTTCACCTGTCTGGGTGGAAACGGCAACCTTCACTCACCACATCCAGCATATCCTCCTCATACTCTGGTTCAGCGGTCACTGGCTGTCCCTGGTCGTCGTCAAACACAGCAGCTGGGCAATCATTAATGCTTCTGGCTGGAGACGATGAGGTGCTGAGTGGTGTCCTTGCACGGCTAGTGGATGCCCGCGAGTCCCGCTCTTCTCGTTCCCGGTCCCGCTGGAGGCGTTGCACCACTAAGAGCTCCAACCGCTCTATGCGACCGTCCCTGCTATACGCAGCGGACAAGCCGACTTCCCCAGGCCCTGCGAACTCACTGGGGCTTCCACCATCGGACTTCACCCCCTTAGGGTGCTATCTAGGGTCCAGTGGCAGGTCGTCGTGACCTACAGCCCAAGTAGGATCATACGACTCCCGCACGGACTCTCCGCTAGTCTGTCTTCTCCCAGACTGTGGCGGCCCACCTGTTTGATAAGAAGGCAGCTGAGTTGAATCGGTGCCGGCCCCCGGAACCTGGCTCCCCGGAGTCCGTGCAGGCTTACCTCCACTCTTGCCCATCTTTTGGCGTGGAGGCGCATGGTCGGCCGCTCCCAGAGCTGAGCTGACCGACCGCTTCCTGCTGCCACCTCCGCCCTTGACCGCAGCCTGACGGGGTGTGTTGTCGGCGGTATCTGCTCCAGCAGGCCTACACGACGCAGCAGTGATGTTGCCAGGCTGCACTATGGCAGATCTCCCTGGCTGTGGTACGTTAATGCACTTTGCAGGGCTCCCCTGTCGTGCGGCTGTCCCCCGGCCCAGCCCCCTCGGGTCTTCTGGAGCTCGGGGAGAGGTTGCCTGTGAAGAACAAGACCCCTAGCCACGTACCTGTATCCCCCCTTCTTCTCTTGGGGGACGGGGGCTCGGAGTCTGGACCCGTTGCATCCAGCTCCGGAGCGGTAACCCATTCGGGTGAGGTCGGCCCCCTGAATCAGCGGGAGCGCCCGACTTCCGCATTCCTGCCCCCACCGTGCGTTGAAGCTGCCGGCGTTCCTTGCAGCTCCGGGGACAAGGGTCGTTGGCTGGCCGCAGCTCAGCTCAGCTCCTCGACAGCGTCGTCCTCCGGCCCTTGTCCATGCTGTGAAGAAAAAGGTAATACTTACCTGCCGGTCTTGTGAAGGAGCCGGAGGAGAGAGCGCACTCCCCCCCCCAGCCTGCCGGTGCGAGTGCGTGCGACGATATGCCGCGCATGCGTGCTGGCGGGGTCTTCACGAAGTCACTCACGTGACTCCGAAGTAAAATTATTGACTGAAGCATCAAATCTTTGGAGAAACCACAGCATTGCAACCACAAACTGAATTTGTGTTCTTCTTATCATGCCCTGGGACATTTCACTGTTTTAGTTTAGAGATATAGCGTGGAAACAGGCCCTTCAGCCCACTGAGTCCACACCAACCAGTGGTCACCCCGTACTATCCCATACGTTAGGTACACTTTACAGATGCCAATTGACCGACAAATCCGCAAGTCTTTGGGATGAGGGAGGAAACCAGGGAAAACCTACGTGGTCACAGGGAGAACGTACAAACGCTGTGCAGACAACACCCATAGTCGGGATTGAACTCGGGTCTCTGGCGCTGTAAGGTGACAACTACTGCTGCGCCACTGTGCTGCCCCACAGTATTAAAGGCACTACACAAATCTGTTTGTAGTTGTATTACTATTATTTTTTAAGTTGTCTCAAAGAGAACCTGAAAGCAATGGAAGAGAAGGTGAGAAAGAACATCCTACACAGATCTTTCTGTCCTTGGTCTCCTCCATTGTCAGAGTGAGGCTAAATGCAAATTGGAGGAACAGCATCTCATATTTCGCTTGGGCAGCTTACAGCCCAGTGGTATAAGTATTGATTTTTATAATTTCAGGTAGTCCTGGCATTCCCTCTCTCTCTATCCCTCCCCCACCCATGTCGCACTAGCTTCTCGTTTTCACCCAACGGACAGCTAACAATGGCCTGTTTACTTAATCATCATTACCTTTTCGCATATCTGTTATTCATTGTTCTTTATCTCTCTACATCATTGTCTATATCTCTCGTTTCCCTTATCCCTCACCAGTCTGAAGAAGGGTCTCGACCCGAAACGTCACCCATTGATACCATGGGGGGCACCGTATGGTGGAGACACCCCTCAAAATAAAGGAAGGTATCCCACGCCAGGGGGTCACATGAGTGGCACTGGTGGGGGACAGAGTTGTGAAATTTGAGAAATGTATATAGACTGCATTGAACAATTTGTACAGCCTCCGAAAATGTCGGATGAATTTTTCGCACGGTTCATGTATTGTATTTATTTATTACCTGAATAAAGTCTATTGATTCCTCCTCTCCAGAGATGCTGCCTGTCCCACTGAGTTACTCCAGCTTTTTGTGTCTGTCTTCAGTTTAAACCAGCAACTGCAGTTCCTTCCGACACAATCTTTACCCATTACTGTTCATAGCTTTAGGGTGCACAGGATTTCAAACGAATGATCAGGTATAATGAAGAAAAGTGAGAAATAATTTGAGTATCTCGGTCACACGATCATCACCAAATTGTTTGCTTGTTTTAGTCATGTTGATTGGAGCAAAACATTAACCAGGATTCTCCGGAGAACTGTTCTGGGTTTCCTCAGGAAGAGTGTCATGGGATCATTAATGTCCACGTATAGCTGAAATTACAACAAATTCCATTGTTAATTGAAAGCATGGATTAATTGAAACCAGAGTCAAAACAGCTTTCAAATTCCTATCCACTTGTGGCAATGCTGGGCTTTAGTAGTCATTTGAAAGGTCGAACTATCCCACTGTTGTTCCAACTATCTCCTTTATGAATTATTGGGTAACAATTATTCATTCTTTGTGATGAATGAGTCGGCTTTTTTTTTCCTTTTGCAAGTGTAATTTTAATCTACTTTTAATGGCAAAGGTCGTTAAAGATTTTCAATCATCACATGATGGCGATTAGCAGCCTGGACACCCATCCTCCAGCTGGAAAGGGAAAATACCACTGCCTTTGTTCCAGATACTGAACAACTGGGTAAGTGCAAAATAAAACCAAAATAACATGGCAATAGGCAAGCGAGTTTGATTAATTGTTAAGCAACATAGGTCCAAGGCTACTGATATTAATTTTTATAGGAAAAATGGCTATGACAGTCACTTTATCCCAATGATCTTCAAAGGAACATTACACGCACAAGTATTAATAGTCAGTTGGTATCCAGTCTGAAGAAGGGTTTCGGCCCGAAACGTTGCCGATTCCTTCGCTCCATAGATGCTGCCTCACCCGCTGAGTTTCTCCAGCATTTTTGTCTACCTATTAATAGTCAATACTGCTTTTTATTGTCACATATGTCAATTGTTAATGCAGTGAAATTATTTTCCTTACAAACTGTCCAGTAGAGTATCGCCATTCCCCCGATTAGCAAGTGTACAGGAATAATCTACTCAGCTGCGTGAAGGAGGTGCCATGTTTGTCCATCCTCTAGTTCTTCATAAGTTCATTAGTAATAGGAGCAGAATTAGGCCATACGGCCATTCAATTATGCATGATCTATCTCTCCCTCCTAACTCCATTCTCCTGCCTTCTCCCCATGACCCCTGACACCTGTACTAATCAAGAATCTATCTATCTCTGCCTTACAAAAATATCCATTGACTTGGCCTCCACAGTCTTCTGTGGCAATAAATTCCACAGATTCACCACCCTCTGACTGAAGAAATTCCTCCTCATCTTCCTAAAGGAACGTCCTGGAATTCTGAGGCCATGACCTCTTACCCGCGGTGCAAAGCAAGACCCAGGCTATTAATATTGAACATAGAAAAGTGCAGTGCAAGATCAGGCCCTTTGTCCCTCAATGTCTGTTCTGAAAATGTTCACTCACCGGTGGTGCGGTGAGGAGGGCTGAGGGCAGGGAGTGATGCAGAGAGTGAAGACACAAAATCAAGACTTCAATCCCCAAATCCTCCTTCAGTAACAAAGGAGATAATTCCATTTGTGAAAAACCAATTACCCTGTTACCAGGCCTTGAGTCACCATATTTGAAACTTTACGCTTTAGAGCTGCCGTGCAGAAACAGGCCAAACTCGCACACTAGCGCACCCCCACACTAGCGATCCCGCGATCCCACACACGCACACACTAGCGATCCCCGCACACTAGCGATCCCCGCACACTAGCGATCCCGCACACTAGCGATCCCCACACACGATCCCCGCACACTAGCGATCACACTAGCGATCCCACACACTAGCGATCCCACACACTAGCGATCCCCGCACACTAGCGATCCCCGCACACTAGCGATCCCCACACACTAGCGATCCCACACACTAGCGATCCCACACACTAGCGATCCCACACACTAGCGATCCCCACACACTAGCGATCCCCCCACACTAGCGATCCCCACACACTAGCGATCCCACACACTAGCGATCCCACACACTAGCGATCCCCACACACTAGCGATCCCCGCACACTAGCGATCCCCACACACTAGCGATCCCACACACTAGCGATCCCCACACACTAGCGATCCCCACACACTAGCGATCCCACACACTAGCGATCCCCGCACACTAGCGATCCCCGCACACTAGCGATCCCCACACACTAGCGATCCCACACACTAGCGATCCCCACACACTAGCGATCCCCGCACACTAGCGATCCCCACACACTAGCGATCCCCGCACACTAGCGATCCCACACACTAGCGATCCCACACACTAGCGATCCCCACACACTAGCGATCCCCGCACACTAGCGATCCCCGCACACTAGCGATCCCCGCACACTAGCGATCCCGCACACTAGCGATCCCACACACTAGCGATCCCCGCACACTAGCGATCCCCACACACTAGCGATCCCCGCACACTAGCGATCCCCGCACACTAGCGCCCGCACATGCGATCCCACACACTAGCGATCACCGCACACACTAGCGATCCCCGCACACTAGCATCCCGCACACTAGCGCACACTCGAAGCGATCCCCACACACTAGCGACACACTAGCGATCCCCACACACTAGCGATCACCGACACACTAGCGATACCCCACACACTAGCGATCCCGCACACTAGCGATCCCCACACACTAGCGATCCCGCACACTAGCGATCCCGCACACTAGCGATCCCCGCACACTAGCGCGCGATCCCCGCACACTAGCGATCCCCGCACACTAGCGATCCCCGCACACTAGCGATCCCCGCACACTAGCGATCCCCGCACACTAGCGATCCCCGCACACTAGCGATCCCCCACACTAGCGATCCCCGCACACTAGCGATCCCCGCACACTAGCGATCCCCGCACACTAGCGATCCACCCCACACTGGCGGTCCCCGCACACTGGCGATCCCCGCACACGAGCGATCCCCGCACACTAGCGATCCCCGCACACTAGCGATCCCCGCACACTAGCGATCCCCGCACACTAGCGATCCACCCACACTAGCGATCCCCGCACACTAGCGATCCCCGCACACTAGCGATCCCCGCACACTAGCGATCCACCCACACTGTTGGTCCCCGCACACTGGCGATCCCCGCACACGAGCGATCCCCGCACACTAGCGATCCCCGCACACTAGCGATCCCCGCACACTGGCGATCCCCGCACACTAGCGATCCCCGCACACTAGCGATCCCCGCACACTAGCGATCCCCGCACACTAGCGATCCCCACACACTGGCGATTCCCCGCACACTAGCGATCCGCACACTAGCGATCCCCGCACACTAGCGATCCCCGCACACTGGCGATCCCCGCACACTGGCGATCCCCGCACACTAGCGATCCCCGCACACTAGCGATCCCCGCACACTGGCGATCCCCGCACACTGGCGATCCCCGCACACTGGCGATCCCCGCACACTGGCGATCCCCGCACACTGGAGCGATCCCCGCACACTAGCGATCCCCGCACACTAGCGATCCCGCACACTGGCGATCCCGCACACTGGCGATCCACGCACACTGGCGATCCCCGCACACTGGCGATCCCGCACACTAACGATCCCCGCACACTAGCGATCCCCGCACACTAGCGATCCCCACACACTAGCGATCCCCGCACACTAGCAATCCCCGCACACTAGCGATCCCCGCACACTAGCGATCCCCGCACACTAGCGATCCCCGCACACTGGCGATCCCCACACACTAGCGATCCCCGCACACTAGCGATCCCCGCACACTAGCGATCCCCGCACACTAGCGATCCCGCACACTAGCGATCCCCGCACACTGGCGATCCCCGCACACTAGCGCTCTCCTGCACACTAGGGACAATTTACAACTTTACCAAAGCCAAATTAACCTACAAACCTGTGGATCTTTGGAGCGTGGGAGGAAACCGGAGCACCCGGAGAAAACCCACGTGGTCACGGGAAGAACGAATAAACTCTGCACAGACAGCACCCTTAGTCAGGATCGAACCCGGGCCTCTGGCGCAGTAAGGCAGCAACTCTACCGCTGCGCCACCGTGTCACCCTTAGGTTGGCTGCAGGTCAGCATTAAGATTGGGGAATCGCAGCACACACAAAAAAAACCAAGATTAAGACTTGGGTTTAAAATTCAAATTGCATCAGTTCGGTTTAGGTGGGAGCTTCGATCGCCCCGACTTGGAGGCTTTGGCCGCCGGCTGCGGGAGCTTCGATCGCCCCGAATGCGGATGGTTCGACTGCCCCGACCGCGGGAGAATAAAAGAGGGAGAAGATTGGACCTTATTGCCTTTCATCACAGTGAGGAGCTTTTGGAATCGGCTGCGGTGGATGTTTATGTAAATGTTCATGTAGTTGTGGGTCTTGTTGCTTTTTTAGTATGGCTGTATGGTAATTCGAATTTCACTGCACCTTAATTGGTGCACGTGTGACAGTAAACTGACCTTGAGACCTTGACCTTGTTGGTGCCTGGAGCCTGCTCCTCGCCACCGCGAGTAAGCTGCTGGTCCGCACTCGCCGGCAGGAGGCGGAATGGAGCTACCCTGCGTGTACTAAGTTGTGTTTGTCTGTACACCGGGTTATCGCCGCCTCCCCGGCTGCACAATGGGAGCACAGGAGATCGAGTAGAAAATGTGGTGTGCCACTCCCCACCTTATCAATGCAACACAGACAGCTGTGTCAGGATTAATTAAACGACTTAACCACCTTCTTCTTGCGTACACAGCCTAAAGTTGTAGGACAACTTGTTCTAGCTGAGGGTTACACAAAAGGCTGGAGAAACTCAGCGGGTGCAGCAGCATCTAAGGAGCGAAGGAGATAGGCGACGTTTCGGGCCGAAACCCTTCTTCAGACCCCTTGTTCGAGTTGATCTTATTTGATTGTGCACGCCAGGTTGATTGCATTCGTTGAAACACAGGGCGGACCACGTGAAGGTTGCAATCTCCCACCCCGACTTAACCTTGCTTCGGTTTTATAAACAATCTAATTGGCCGCCTGAACAATTTGAATTTGAAATATGACAATAAATTAGAGCACGTTATTCTAACGTATAATGTCTGAGACCGAGTTCTTCTCCCGCTGTGTTGCTGCACAGCTACTTGGCGTTGAAGCAATATTTGTGGCACATGCATTGCATTTGTGGCAACGGGTCTCTCCGGTTAAAATGCTGGAATAACTCAGCTGGTCAGGCAGCATCTCCGGAGAAAGGGAATGGGTGACCGGGACCACGTCTTCAGACTCGGGCCGGGACCGCTTCTTCAGACTCGGAACGTTGTGTGTATCTTTGGTGTACATCTTTGGCCAGCATCTGCAGTCCCTTGTTTCAATGGTCTTGCAGCCGAGCTGATGGGTCCCTGTACTAGTCTGTGAACAGAACTGCAGATGCCGGTTTAAACCGAAGATGAACGCAAAAATTGCTGGAGTAACTCAGCGGGTCAGGCAGCATCTCTGGGAAAAAAAATATATATGTGGGTGACGTTTCGAGTCGGGACCCTTCTTTAGACTGAATGCTTGACCCGAAACGTCACCCCATCGTTTTTCTCCAGAGATGCTGCCTGGCCCGCCGAGTTACTCCAGCACTTCGTGTCTATCATGTGTCCCTTCTGCATGTCAAGGTGTGTTTGAGTTGCATATTTTGCCACGTGTCGCGAGTTGATTTCGTGCGTGTGTTCAGATGTATGTGTATCCGACTGTGACCCACACCTATTGACCGTTTCCAACGCTGTATTAGATTTCACGCGCTGGGTAATGACTGCTTCGCAACCCGAGACGTCCAGTTTCAGTCAGTTGACAGTGTAACAATGAAACTCGGTGCAAACATGTGATTAATGAACATGGGTTTTCGTGTAAAACGCAGCATGTGGCGCGTTCACAGTGTGTTATTGGAGGGCGGGGCTCGTTTCATAATAAGCACCAGAAAGGTGGCGTTCAGACTTACAAGGAATCTGACGACCTTGGGCGGAATTAGCACTGACAAAAAGGTGATGTGTTCACGTTTGCTTTTAAGACCGGCTTGCTCAGTGCCAACCAAGTTCCCGGCGGAGGCGTCGCGAGTAAGAAGGGGGAAACAAAAGGTCGCGTTCTTAATTTCAGCGAATTATGTTGTTATTGCAGAACAGTAAACGCCCGGAGTGATAATACGATCAAATCATACCTCCATTCAATTGGCTATGCGAAAAAATAACAGCGATCACACATGTAAACCTATTTAAAAGGCATAAGTAGTGACCGATTCATGTAATTCTAATAGTTCAATAGTAATATGGTTCAATAATTGCTCCGACTCTTCTTAACTTGGTCCATAGAGGCATAGAGCACGGAAACAGGCCCTTCGGTCCATCTCGTCCATGCTGGCCAAGGTGCCCCATCTAAGGTAGTCTCATTTACCCTCGTTTGGCCCATCTCCACAACCGTTCCCATCCATGTACCTGTCCTAATGTGTTTTAAATGCCGTTGTTGTATTTGCCTCAGCTACCTCCTCTGGCAGCTCGTTCCATATACCCCCCCCCCCCCCACCCTCTCTCATTGAGTCACAGAGATACAGTGTAGAAACAGGCCCTTCGGCCCAACAGGCCTACAACGGCCATCATGTCCCAGCTACACTAGTCCCACCTGCCTGCGCTTGGTCCATATCCTTCCAAACCTATTCATGTACCTGTCTAACTGTTTCATAAACGTCGGGATAGTCCCAGCCTCAACTACTTCATCCGGCAGCTTGTTCCGTACACCCACCGCCCTTTGTGTAAAAAAGTTACCCCTCGGATTCCTATTCAATATTTTCCCCTTCACCTTGAACCTATGTCCTCTGGTCCTCGACTCCTCTACTCTGCGCAAGAAACTCTGTGCATCTACCGATCTATCCCTCTCATGATTTTATACACTTATGTATTAAATTCATGAGAATCACTGGTGTTTAACTGTCAAATGTACCAAAACAGAACAATTAAATACAGCTGCCCCTCAAGTTCCTATTAGATCTCCCCCCTCTCATTATAAATCTATGCCCTCTACGTCTTGATTCTCGCACTATGAGAAAAAGACTCCCTTATCTATTCCTTTATTTTATACACCTCTGTAAGATCACCCCACAAGCTCCAAGGAATAACGCCCTAGCCTGCCCAATGTCTCCCTGTAGCCCATGCCCCCGAGTCCGGGAAATATCCTCTTAAGTTTTCTCTGCGCACTTTCTACCCGCTGCGTGAAAAAGTTGTCCATCGGGCTCCTATTAATCTTCATTAATATTCCCCATGCTGTATCTCTCCAAGGTGAAGCTACAACTAATCTGTCCTCGCCTGCCCCACCTCTCCCGATAGCTCAGGCCCTCGAGTCCCGGCAGCATCCTGGTAAATCCTCTCTGCACCATATATCAATATCCATCGCCAACATTGCAACTATGAGAGACCAGATCCTAAGAAAGTAAACTCAAGTTTTATCCAAATCGTCTCTTGGAGAATTTGAGCTGGAAGTGAACCCAGGAGATAACGCAACTTAGATTGATTGTTGAATACCTTCTATCTGAAACTGCTTTATGTTTCGAGGAGGTCACCGCCAGAGTTTATCTAAGCTAGACCAACAATCTCCAAATTCCACCAGTATCGACACTATCGATTGCTAACGACTAACCTGGGACCAACCAGCTTATTGGATAGCTGTGAGAGGGTCTGGCCCACATTCACAAAACACTGTTCGGCATTGTAATGCATGTAAATGCATACAGTCTATTGGTTTCAATCGCGCTGATGCTCATTACGCGCTCCATATTTAACAGCGCACGCTATTACATTATACGTTATATAATTTTAACTGTTACCGCAAACGTGCTCCGTGATGGACCACACAGCTTTTAACATCATATATTCAGTGGTCTATATACCGCAGGTGTACATATCATAATCACAACTTTATAAATCATAAATTGAACACACCATAAAATATACCATATTTAACCTACATATGTGTATCGTCTATGTTGTGTATATACTGCATATCTGAAGAAGGGTCTCGGCGCAAACGTGGATTACACCATGCACACACAAAATGCTAGAGTAACTCAGCAGGACAGGAAGCAGGGTAGACACATGGTGTCACTCTGCGGGTCAGGCAGCGTCTCTGGAGAAAAGGGATGGGTGACGCTTCGGATCGGGACCTTACTCCAGACAATAGAAGTCGTTTCTGCCGAAGGCTCCAGAGATGCTCTGTAACCCGCTGAGTTACTCCAGCACTTTGTGTCCCCGCTCGGCATAAACCAGCATCTGCAATTCCTTTCTGCATAAGTCAGGCAGCAAGTCTGGAGAACATGGATAGGTAATGTTTAGTGTCTGGACCCGACATGTCACCTATTCATGTTCTCCAGGAATAATGCCGGGGCTGTCGAGATACTCCGGTACTTTGAGTCCTTTTGTGCGTTAACCAACGCCTGCAGTTCTTTGTTTCCGCATTCTGGATTATACCGCGTTATTCGGATCCAACAGTAATGTTACACCTTAATATCGGGTTGCATGGCGAAAACCATTGTGTTAAGTGTATAACGGGATGCCATCCACCCGCAACGATTGAACAGATTGAACGATTGAAGTATAGACGTTGGCAGGTCATGTTAAAATTGTATAAGACGTTGGTGAGACCGCATTTAGAATATTGTGTTCAGTTCTGGGCACCATGTTATAGGAAAGATATTGTCAAGCTTGAAAGGGTCAGAAATGATTTACGGGGATGTTGCCAGGACTAGAGGGTGTGAGCTACAGGGAGAGGTTGAGGAGGCTGGGTCTCTATTCCATGGAGCACAGGAGGATGAGGGGAGATCTTATAGAGGTATACAAGATCATAGGAGGAATAGATGCCCAGAGTCCCTTGCCCAGAGTGGGGGAATCAAGGACCAGAGGACATGGGGTCAAAGTGAAAGGGAAAAGATTTAATAGGAATCCGTGGGGTAACTTTTTCACACAAAGGGTGGTGGGTGTATGGAACAAGCTGCCAGAGGAGGTAATTGATGCTGGGACTATCCCATCGTTTAAGAAACAGTTGGAGAGCTACATGGATAGGGCAGGTTTGGGGGGATATGGACCAAACGCACGCAAGCAATAATTTCATTATCCTATCTGGGACACATGACAATAAACCCTCTTGACTTGTCTTGAAGTGGGACTAATGTAGCTGGGACATTGTTGGCCGGCGCGGGCAAGTTGGGCCGAAGGACCTGTTTCTACACCTATGACTCTGTGACGCTGTGAACAGGGTGTCGGGGGTTATGGAGAGGAGGCAGGAGAATGGGGTCAGGAGGGAGAAATAGGTCACCCATGATTGAATAACTCATCAGCCGGCAGCATCTCTGGAGAGAAGGAACCGGCAACGTTGCGGGACGAGGCCCTTCTTCTGAAAACATCACCCATTCCGTCTCGCCAGAGATGCGGCCTGTCCCGCTGAGTTACTCCAGCTTTTTGTGTCTCTCTTCCGTTTAAACCAGCATCTGCAGTTCCTTCCGACGTAACCACGATTGAATGGCGGGGTAGAGATGATGGGTCGAATGACCTATTTCTGCCCCTATCACGTCTGACATTAAGTGCTGCTGTTGGTGCTTTGAAGAACGACAAGGCGTTTCTAAAAAGTAGAATAGTAACAACATCTACTGATAAACAGTTGAGTTTCTAAATCCCCCTTTCTTTTTATCTTCTTGACGTGACATCCATCGCATTTGCCAAGCTCGAACATTTTACATCTTGTAAACTAGTAAAATGAAATATTTTCACAATTCCACCATCTATCTCATCTTTATCATAAAGCTATAGAGCGCGGAAACATGCACTTCAGCCCAACGTCTATGCCGACCAGGAAGCCAGCTAGTCCCGTTTAACGCGGATCGCCCATATCCCTCTAAATCTTTAAAGAAGGAACTGCAGATGCTGGAGAATCGAGGGTTACACACAAAGCTGGAGAAAACTCAACGAGTGCAGCAGCATCTAAGGAGCGAAGGAGATTCTGAAGAAGGGTCTCGACCCGAAACGTCGCCTATCTCCTTCGCTCCTTAGATGCTGTTGCACCCGCTGAGTTTCTCCAGCTTTTTGTGTAACCCTCCCTCTAAATCTTTCCCTGTGCACAGATCTTTTACGTGTTGTTATAGGTCCCGCCTCACCTACCTGCTCTGAAGCCCATTCCATATACACACTACCCTCTGTGTGAAACGGTTGCCTTTCGGATTCCTATTAATCTTTCCTCTCTCAACATAACTATGGCTTCCGGTTCTTGATTCCCAGACCCCCGGGGAAAAAAAGACTGCGTGCGGTCACCATCTCTACCCCCCTCATGGTTTCAACTGCTCTATAAGACCACCCCTCAGCCTCTTGCGCTCCAAGGAATAAACTACCTATCCAGGCTCTGCAGGGGTACTGCCTGACCCGCTGCGTTGCTCCAGCACTTAGTGTCAACATAGAAAATAGGCGCAGGGGTAGGCCACTCGGCCCTTCGAACAGCACCGCCGTTCAATGTGATCGTGGCTGATCATTCGATCAGTTCCCCGTCCCCGCCTTCTCCCCGTATGCCTTGATGTATTGTAAAATGGACATTTTGTATAGTGATCGGTATCTGCAGTTCTTTGTTTCTGAATAAAGTCCCATCCTGCCCAACCTCTCCCTTTAGCTCAGCCCCCGAGTCCTGGCAGCATCATCTTAAATCTTCTCTCCGTTCTATCCAGGTTCCACCTTTGTCTGTGAATTCATGCCAGAGAAAATGGAACCGCTCTGCCAACCATTGGAGTTTCGGGGTTGCTGGGGTTTGTTTCCTGTTACTGGATTCGAGCCGGGATCTCTCACCGTCTGCATATCCGTCTGGAGTTAAAAATCCAACACATAAGCAAGTTGCAGTGTTTGTCCCAGTCAGTGGCGCTGTTGGGCACCTGGTCCGTACAATGTAATATGGTTTTCCTGATCTACAAGTATCATGGTCTATACTATATGTTTCTTCATCCTCATCTCTTTTTCACACACTTCACAATTCCTTATCGCCGTGCCCCTCTCTTCCCCGACACTCCGTCTGAAGAAGGGTCTCGACCTGAAACGTAACCCATTCCTCTATCCACAGACGCTGCCTGTCCCGCTGAGTTACTCCCGCATTTTGTGTCTGCCTTTGATATGGTTTTACTGCTGGCGAATACTGTTCTGGAGTCAAAGAGCCGCAGAGTCTTACAGCGTGGAAACGGGCCCTTCGGCCCAGCTTGCCCACACCGACCAACAGGTCCCATCTGCACTAGTCCCACCTGCCTGCGTTTGGCCCATATCCCTCTAAACCTGTCCTGTCCATGCACATGTCCAAATGTTTCTTAAACGTCGCGATAGTCCCTGCCTCAACTTTATCACCAGGTCACAGACTACCGAGAAATGTTCAAATGTTTATATGTGTTTCACTGCGTCCTTTGAGGGGAGAGGCGTAAGTCTGTTTATGGGTCCTTTTGACGGCCTTTATTTCCAGTGGCGTTACTATAGACCTTAGAGATACAGCGCGGAAACAGGCCCTTCGGCCCACCGGGTCCGCGCCGTCTAACGACCATCCTGTATACTACTAACATTACCCTACACACCAGGGACAATTTACAAGGTTGCCGCAGCCAATAAGCGTGCAATAGTGCACGTCTTTGGAGTGTGGGAAGAAACCGGAGCACCCGGGGGAAACCCACAATGTCACGGGTACAAGCTTCACACAGACAGCACCCGTAGTCAGGATCGAACCCGGGTCTCTGGCGCTGTGAGGCAGCAACTCTATAGCTGCACCACGGTGCCGCCCTTTGCCCCTGGGCTTCGTTTTATATGGTTTTTTTTCTGTTCGAATTTAAGTCATTGAGGATCAAGTATTTTGTGTGTTGCGTGGAAGACCTGGGTAACGGACTGGGTACAACGGGAATTTAGAACTGGGAGGGTTAATGGCCCTACCATTCCCATTACACTTTATTTTCAGATAAATATAGTGCTGGGGGTTGGATCTCTCTAAAGGAGGCGATCCATAAAGTAACAAATCCCTTGTGCCTTAACAACGCCAGAGACCCGGGTTCGACCCTGCCCACCGGTGCTGTCTATATGGAGTTTGCACATTCTCCCTGTGACTGGGTGGGTTTTCTCCGGGTCGTCCGATTTCCCCCCACGCTCCAAAGACGGACCGGTTTGGAGGTTAGCTGTAAAATTGTCCCTAGTGTGTCGGATATTGTTAGTGGAGGGGGATCGCTGGTCGGCACGGACCTGGTGGGCCGATGGGCCGGTCTCCGCGCTGCATCTCTGAAGTTTAAAGTATAAAATAACTTTCGTCCCCACGTAGTATTTGTGAACTGTCAGTTTAAATGAAGTCGTTAATATTAAACTCTAGATGGACACAAAATGCTGGAGCAACTCAGCGGGACGGGCAGCATCTCTGGGGAGAAGGAATGTGTGACGTTTCGGGTAGAGACCCTTCTTCTGTCCTGAGTTACTCCAGCATTTTGTGTCTATCTTCTCTTAAACCAGCATCTGCAGTTCCTTCCTACTAATATTAAACGTTGTTGTCCCGAACGGTCTTCGACCTGAAACATGCTCGTTCCGTCGAATGCTTTCACCACCTGAGATTTATTTCAGATTTGCAACATCTGCAGTGGTTTGCGTTCCAGTTATTTTCTTCTCGCATTCTCCTTTGAGGCGCGCGTTTCGGATTTTATGTACACATGTTGGCCCCTAGTTATTCAAAATACCCATTGTGCGCAGGATGACGAGAGTTTCATCGAATTGCCAAAGGATATTTCGAGAGGAATTTATCGAAGCAGGTCATTATTTAATGGTCCGCCACGATAATTAGGGTTTAAAGCCAGCATTTCAAGAGAATTGGTTTCAGGTCACCCCAAAGCAAACACAATGCCATGCACATGTACTCGGCTTGTACTCGCTGGAATTTAGAAGATTGAGGGGGGATCTTATAGAAACTTACAAATTTCTTAAGGGGTTGGACAGGCTAGATGCGGGAAGATTGTTCCCGATGTTGGGGATTGTTCCCGATGTTGGGGAAGTCCAGTTTAAGGACAAGGGGTCACAGTTTAAGGACAAGGGGGAAGTCTTTTAGGACCAAGATGAGAAAAACATTTTTCACACAGAGAGTGGCGAGTCTCTGGAATTCTCTGCCACAGAAGGTAGTTGAGGCCAGTTCATTGGCTATATTTAAGAGGGAGTTAGATGTGACCCTTGTGGCTAAGGGGATCAGGGGGTATGGAGAGAAGGCAGGTACGGGATACTGAGTTGGATGATCAGCCATGATCATATTGAATGGCGGTGCAGGCTCGAAGGGCCGAATGGCCTCCTCCTGCACTATTTTCTATGTTTCTATGTTTCTATGTGCAAGGGAACTTCTGAAAATATATTCGTGCAGGGAAAATCATCGTAACGTTTTTTATTTCCTAAACACTTGGTCTACATTGTTGTAACGGACCGGTTAGATCGGATTCAGTGGTTCGGACGTTTTAGGTTTCAACACACCGGAGAATAAATCGGTCTAAGGTTACAACCCCAGCGCGGAACTGCGAGAGCGCCACATTGCCAGAGTTTTAGACGATAAATCGGTGCCTGGGAAATCTTGGCAGAAGAGCCAAAGGCGTTTTTCAGGGCCGTTATTTATCGCCGATAAACGGGTTATCTAAACGAGATCACTGGGGCGTTTGTGAGAGCACAGAGCGCCCACGTTAGCCGCCGAGTTTCCTGTCTTTTACTCACAATAAATTAATCTGACTACAAACGGTCAGAGTATAGGAGTTGGCAGGTCGTGTTGCAGTTGTATAAGATGCTGGTGAGACCACATTTAGAATATTGTGTTCAGTTCTGGGCACCATGTTATAGGAAAGATATTGTCAAGCTTGAAATGGTTCAGAAAATGTTTACGAGGATGTTGCCAGGACTAGAGGGTGTGAGCTATCGGGAGAGGTTGAGTAGGCTGGGTCTCTATTCCATGGAGCGCAGGAGGATGAGGGGCTGTCTTATAGTTTACAAAATCATGAGGGGAATAGATCGGGTAGATGCACAGAGTCTTTTACCCAGAGTAGGGGAATTGAGGACCAGAGGACATAGGTTCAAGGTGAAGGGGAAAATATTTAATAAGAATCCGAGGGTGTAACGTTTTCACACAGGTGGGTGTATGGAACAGAGGAGGTAGTTGAGGCAGGGACTATCCCATCGTTTAAGAAAGAGTTAGACAGGTACATGGATAGGACAGGTTTGGACGGATATGGACCAGGCGCAGACAAGTGGGACTAGTGTAGCTGGGGCATTGTTGGCCGGTGTGGGCGAGTAGGGCCGCAGGGCCTGTTTCCACACTGTACCACTCTATGACTATGAGATATTGAGAGGCGCTGTGTGTGTTTCCCCGTGTACCATAAAGCGCTTAAAGGCTTTAAAACAATGAGCGAGTTGGAAGGGCGGAATATTCTCGGGTTAATCCGTAATTATGCGGCAAAAATATAAGATCTAACAACGGGAGGTAACAATAAGCCCGCTCCCGCCCCGCGGTTGGGCAAAATACTTAGAATATTGAACAGTACAGCACGGAACGGGCCCTTCGGCCCACGATGTTTATGCCGGACTGATGCCAAATTAAACTAATCTCATCTGTCTGTATATGATCCATATTCCTCTATTCCCTCCACTTCCGTGTGCCTATCTAAAAGCCTCTTAAAAGCCACTATCGTATCTGCCTCCACCACTATCCGTGGCGATAGGTCAGCCCCCCGCCACTGTGTGTGTGTAAAAAACCTGCCCCACACCTCTCCATTACACTTTCCCCTCTCACCCAACAGTTATGCCCTCTAGTGTTGGACATTTCCACCTTGGGGAAAAGATTCTGACTGTCTATCTATGCCTTTCATAATATTACATCTAATCACAATCGTTTCTACATCGCCGCGCCACTTTCCAGCAAGAACTCGTGAGATACAAAAATCCGTCGCTCTGGTAAGAAATATACTGGCTCTCCAGAAGAGAGGATTCCAGAGATTCGATAACCTCTCGGCGAAGAGAGGTCCTGGTCCTTTCTTCAAGACTGCGACCCCCCCCCCCCCCCCCCCCCCCCCCCCCCCCCCCCCCCCCCCCCCCCCGCGCCGCCTCTAGTCGGAAGGAGCATTGTCCCCCCCATTACCTACCTTTACAAGTTCTGTAAGAATTATGACTCTCTCGCTGGGATTAAATCACATATATTTTTACGAACCCATATAACTCATCTGTTCAATTATGAAATAGGCCCAGTTATCAAACTCCTGAACCTTCGTCCCACTCTCTCTGTCGCAGGTATACTCGATCTCAGCGAGGGAGACCTACCTGTGTGTTAGAACAATGTCTCACCAAGGTCCTGTCCAAATGCAGTCTCTCTTCGCTGAAGATAGAACCAGAGAAACGTAGCAAAAATAGAACAGGTACAGGATTAGGCCATTCGGACCTTCGAGCCAGCACCGCCATTCAATATGATCACGCTGATCATTTCAAATCAGTAGCCCTTTCCTGCTTTTTCCCTATATCCCTTGATTCCTTTAGCCCCAAGGGCTAAATCTAAGTCTCTTTTGATAACATCCAGTGAATTGGCATCCGCTGCCTCCTGTGGTAAATAATTCCACAGATTCACAACTCTCTGGGTGAAAACGTGTTACCTCATCTCAGTCCTAAATGGTCTACCCCTTGTTCTTAAACTGTGACCCCTGGTTCTGGACTTCCCCCAACATCGGGAACATACAAAATGCTGGAGTAACTCAGCGGGTCGGGCAGCATCTCTGGAGAAAAGGAACAGGTGAAAGTGGTTCGACCCGAAACGTCACCCATTCCTCCTCTCCAGAGACGCTGCCCGTCCCGCTGAGTTACTCCAGCGTTTTGTGTCTATCTTCGGTGTAAACCAGCATCTGCAGTTCCTTCCTCCACATCTTTCTTTATTGAAGATTCGTTTTAAATCCCGCGAATGCTGGACATCTGAAAGAATGATATAGAACGCTGGAAGGGGGGAAATGTCAGCAGGTCAGACCTCATCTGTGGAATGAGAAACACTTAACGTTTCAGGTGCAGGGCCTTTGCCAGAAAAGACGGAACAAAGACCCTGCCTGTTTCTCAATACATCTTTACTCTTGGAACATAGAGTTACAGGCATTTCGGCCCAACACATCCATGCCATCTACGCTAGTTCCATTTGTTCGCGCCTACAAACCGTTCCTATCCATATATCCGTTTCAACCAAGTCAATGCCTCAACTACTTCCTCTGGTGCTCGTTCCCAATACCCTCCACCCTCTGTGCGAATAAGATCCCCCTCAAGTTCCAATGGAATCTTTCCCCTCTCACCTTAAACCTATACTCTCTTGATTCCCATGCCCTGGGTCCTAAAAGGTGTTTTTTGTTAAAGACCAGCACGACGTTTATATTCCGAATTGTTTGCCGAACGCGACCTCGCGGGTTGCTCGAAGTCCTCATAGTTGACGCGATGAACCTTATAAACACCGAAGAAAAATGAATATGAGGTATGTGGGTAAGGGTGGTGTGTTACACCAGCCATTGAAAGTAGGCATGCAGGTGCAGCAGGCTGTGAAGAAAGCGAATGGTATGTTGGCATTCATAGCAAAAGGATTTGAGTACAGGAGCAGGGAGGTTCTACTGCAGTTGCACAGGGTCTTGGTGAGGCCACACCTGGAGTATTGCGTACAGTTTTGGTCTCTTAATCTGAGGAAAGACATTCTTGCCATAGAGGGAGTGCAGAGAAGGTTCACCAGATTGATTCCTGGGATGGCACGACTTCCATATGAAGAAAGACTGGATGGACTCGGCTTGTACTCGCTGGAATTTAGAAGATTGAGGGGGGGGATCTCATAGAGCCTTACAAAATTCTTAAGGGGTTGGACAGGCTAGATGCAGGAAGATTGTTCCCGATGTTGGGGAAGTCCAGAACAAGGGATCACAGTTTAAGGATAAGGGGGAAGTCTTTTAGGACCGAGATGAGAAAATCATTTTTCACACAGAGAGTGGTGAATCTGTGGAATTCTCTGCCACAGAAGGTAGTTGAAGCCAGTTCATTGGCTATATTTAAGAGGGTTGGATGTGGCCCTTGTGGCTACAGGGATCAGGGGATATGGAGAGAAGGCAGGTACAGGATACTGAGTTGAATGATCAGCCATGATCATATTGAATGGCGGTGCAGGCTCGAGGGGCAGAATGGCCTACTCCTGCACCCATTTTCTTTGTTTCTATGTTTCTATGTTGGGGTATGTCCCGGGAGAGGTCATAAACTTTAAAACATAAAAATAAAAATGAATCTGAAAGAAATATATATACAAAAAAATAATATATTGCAAAAATTCTTCCGATATTCTCGGAGGCTATATCTGTGGAATTCTCTGCCACAGAAGGTAGTTGAGGCCAGTTCATTGGCCATATTTAAGAGGGAGTTGGATGTGGCCCTTGTGGCTGAAGGGATCAGGGGGTATGGAGAGAAGGCAGGTACAGGATACCGAGTTGGATGATCAGCCATGATCATATTGAATAGCGGTGCAGGCTCGAAAGGCCGAATGGCCTGCTCCTGCACCTAATTTCTATGTTCTATGTTTCTATACATACATTCATTAGCGGCATGTATTAGTGTTCACATACATATCATTACACCAGGCATCCTTGCCACTCCTGGGGTGATATCCCGTCCCTTGTTTGAGGGGCATCTCCCCCAATATTAATTCAGCGGAAGGACCCTAGACTGTAGCGTTCCTCCACAGACCCTTGGGGCTACATGCCGTTGGACACCGGCGAGTCGTCGTGTGTCCCCCCCCCCCCCCACCCCAACGCCATGTGAATGACAAATGTCAGCGCTGTGCTTTATTGCGGAGGCTGCTGTTCCTCGGAGCGTCCCCGGCAGCCCAGCCTGCCCAGCCCGCCCGCCTGCCGGCTTCAGCCGCCGCTGATTGGCCACAAGTTCGCCTGTTGAGACTGCTTGTAGCCTTTGCAAAGCACAAAGAACGACCTCTCCGCTCACAACTTGACGTGTCTTCCTGAAAACAAACAACCCGTGGCCTGAGGGAGGGAGAGAGAGAGAGAGAGAGGGAGAGGGAATAGGTGCAGAGGCGTGAAACTGCATCGTTGGTTTTGTTGGATTACTGACCACTCTGTTTTATTTTGGGACTCAGTCTAGACTCAGATCGCAATCTATCCCCCTCTTCACAGCCGTGCTGCAGAGAGAGAGAGAGGGAGAGGGGAGGGGGAGGGGGGGGGGGGGACGCGTGGAAGTCGAACTGCCAATCGATTGAGTTCAGGTATTTTTGTTTCGGGGTGAGGGAGCGGTGTACCTTGGCGCAGAGGCCGCTCACGCCGCGGCGAGGAATGGGCGCAGAGAGGGCGCTGGGGTTCTGACCTCTGACTGTCTGTGTGCAATATAAACAAGGAGACCGGCGGCCGGAGCGCGTCGGACACCCCCGGCCAACTGCTCCCCTGTCCTTCCCCAAACTTGGATCGTTTCCACCGCGGAAGCTGCCACCGGAGCGAGCGGGAATGGATCGGCTCCCGTGTTTAAAATCCGACTCGTTTGATATTCTTCTCCTGCACCGCATAAAATGGGGAGCCCTGGCCTGAAACAACACGGATTAGTTCCAGCTTACACTCCGGGGATTACAGGTAACGCCGCCGAAGAGAACTCAAGCCAGAAGCTAGTTTACTCTCCAGTTTTTAATCGCTGAGAGGCCGGTTTGTTATTTGGTGATTAGAAATAGCTGGCGTTTCCCGAGCTCGTTTCGCGGCCCCCTTGGACGTTCACACGGCGCCCGTGGTCTACGAACATATATAACCATATAACCATATAACAATTACAGCACGGAAACAGGCCCTCTCGGCCCTTCCAGTCCGTGCCGACCATTTGTTTTCCCCTAGTCCCATCTACCTGCACTCAGACCATACCCCTCCATTCCCTTCACGTCCATATACCTATCCACTTTACTTTTAAATGTTAAAATCGATCCTGCCTCCACCACTTCTGCTGGAAGCTCATTCCACACAGCCACCACCCTCTGAGTAAAGAAGTTCCCCCTCACGTTACCCCGAAACTTCTGTCCCTTAATTCTCATGTCATGCCCTCTTGTTTGAATCTTCCCTACCCTCAATGGGAAAAGCTTATCCACGTCAACTCTGTCTATCCCTTTCATCATTTCAACATGCAGCCCACTGCAGATCTAGACACGAAATGCCGGAGTAACTCAGCGGGACAGGCGGCATCTCTAGAGGCTGGCGTTTCGAGTCGAGATCTCTCTCCCCCAAAATCCATCAACAGAACTGCCCTGGCAGACCAAATGTGTAGGAAGGAACTGCAATGCTGGTTTAGACTGAGGAGAGACACGACACTCGGGAGTAACTCAGCGGGTCAGGCAGCATCTCTGGAGAAAAGGCACAGAAGGGTCTTGACCCGGAACGTCACCTAACCCCTTTTCTCCACATATGCTGTCTGGCCCGCTGAGTTACTCCGGTATTTTGTGCGTGCGGCTGGCAGAGCCGTTGTTTCGGCCTGCTCCTTGTCCCACTGAATTCGTTTCCACACACAGACTGCTCTCCAGCAGCTCACTGCACTTTCACCAGATACCCACCCAAGCCACACTCCTATTCCGTGAAGGAAGGAGCACGCACTTGTGCGACCGAATTTCGAAACCTACGCCAATCCTTGCGGGGTTGGTTTGCATTGGGTGCCGTTTCAGCCCCTCCCCTCGGCCAGCTCCACTCACTGCCCTGTGCGGGGCCCGACAGCCGCTCCGTGCCTGCGCTTAGCTCACACTGGTCTTCCCGGAGTGGCTGCGTTATCAGTAGTCCGCTGTAAAGGGGGGAGGGGGGGGGGGGGGGGGGACTCTCGGGGAGGGGAAAGCATTAGGATCACCGCGATTAAACACTGAGTGACCGATCCCGAAGCTCTGAGACAAGAGACCGACCGTTCACGGGACTTACGAGAGATATATGTCTATATATCTATATCTATATCTATATATATATATGTACGTGGACGCTTGTTACTCTGCGGGTTCGGCTGTTGAGAGAGGAAACTTTTAACGTGCAGTTTGCGCCGTTTACGAATCGCCACAACACGTGGGTGAAGTGTAGCGCCTCTGGTCCTCATCCCTACCCGCGGGAGCCCACCTTTCAGCTCACTTTGTAACATGTTTTTGGTGCAAATTTGTAACTAATGACAATCTGTAATTGCATGGTAGCCGCTGCCTTGTTTTCTATCCCGGGGGCATGTAAGCAGCGTTAGCTAGGAACTGAGGCGATGTTTAATGGAAAGTGGAGATGATATCGCTCACAGCCCACAGCAATCATTCCATTCTACTTTTTTTTTGTTGTTAGGAAGATATTGGTTTTAGAGCTAAAGTTACAAGTTAATTTTATATTCCACCCCTCCTCCCCTTCCAAAAAAAAGCCCCCAACAGACAGTTTTTGTTTTTTGAGGTTGAAGATTGTTTTTGAGGGTCTGGGATATACTGGCAGGGATACGCGATGGTCCCCCCCCCCCCTCCCCTCCCCAGTTTTATTGAAAGGAAAGGAACACGACTCGCTTCGAGGAGCAGATACTAGTCCCGAAAGGCGAGTTATGCGGAGAGGCTTAATACTCGACTGGGTGTAAAGTCCCTTCTTTGGATAGCGTGTCTGTGTGTGACTGCTTGCTTGCTTGCTTGCTTGCTGTGACTGTTATGCATATTCGCTCACAAGTGAAAGCAAAGAAAGAGAGAAAACAAAACAACAACAACAACAACAAAAACAAAACAGTCCCCTTATTTACTTGCAGCCTGGAAAAAAGAAACATATATACAGAAGGAAAAAACGTTGGGATTTTTTTTGCATTGTTTTGGAGCGGAGAAGAGAATGGAATTACTTCGGCTCGCTTGCTTGATTTGGGGAGTCACGGCGCTCACAGAAGGTGCCCGGGGTGAGTAACCTGGAAGTTTTATTTCAATAATAATACATGCATCTGAGAGATGGAAATATTTGCTGGCGAATGTGAAGGGGGGCCTTCAATGTGCAAATATAAAGTCAAGTAAACTATTAAAAAAATATATATCAAAGAATGGTGAAAATACTCAGCAGATCGGGCAGTGCCCGCGAGGAGAGAAAATAAAACGGGAGTTCATGTTTCAAGCTAATAGCCTTCCTTTAGCATAATATTTGACCTGTTTTTTTCCGCACGCCGTTCCGAAGTTAACGGGGTCATTTTTTGGAGGTGAAATGCATGGACGCCACGTCCTGTCTGAACTACACCGGTCTTTTGAAGGATTCTAAATTCTCTACCCCGAGGTTTAGACGTTCGCAGCCTTGCCTGGCCTGGCCCGGCCCTCGAATCCGGGACTTGCTCCAGAGGCCTTCGGAGGCCGGAGACTTTGTACACTTTGTACACGGCGTGTTCAAATCATCGGAACCTCCAGGTTGTCGAGAGCCCGAAAGCCAAGGAAACAATCGCATTCCTGGTCTGATAAAAGCGAGACTCGGCCCTCCCGTGTAATTCCTCCCTGACTTGTTCGGTCCCCGGGGCAATCGCAAACAAGCAGATCGATTGGCCTTTCAGCCCTGATCTTTGACCGGCCGTTTACTTCCCCTGAGATTGGTGGCGATTTCCCCCTCCACAATACAATGCACGCGTCTCCCAAATGATCGTGGGTTCCTTCGGGGAAATGAGAAATTAAAGAGATGATTATTCACACCGGGGTGTTAATCGATTCCCGGTTAATCCCGCTTGTTAATTCCCACAAGCACATCGCGGAATAAGTTAGTTTAACACCGAAGGACCTCATTCCATCAGAATATACTCGCTCTCTACTGAAATCCCTCCTCCTTCGCAGCACAAGGTGTATGTATACAGGGAGTTATTACAACATTTACAGAGGCATCGGCGCCGGAAATTGCCAGTCAAAATATGCCCTTTAACAGTTAACTCCGATAACAGCATTTCATGTTTTAGAAATTGGGCTGGGTGTTTAACTCTTGGTCAGAGGGAAGGCGGAAGCGTGGAGTCAGGTTGAATCTGGCGTACAAAGCTTGATCGGTGCATCAGAATTATCTGCCGAGCTCAGTCCCCCAAACTGCGGCGCACAATCCACACATTCACCGAACCGTGAAGACTGCGCACCCACCGCTCATTGTGATTAACGAGATTGGCTGAAACAAATAGACGCTCAAATACTCAAAATCTTCCGAGGGAGGATCCAATGTTATAATTCAAATCGAATCCGCGTCAAGATACGATCTAGTTACCCTGTGCACAATTATCTATCTATCTATCTATCTATCTATCTATCTATCTATCTATCTATCTATCTATCTATCTATCTATCTATCTATCTATCTATCTATCTATCTATCTATCTATCTATCTATCTCTATATTTGATTATTGTTGGTTGCAATTGGAACTGATTTGATGTAGTTTGGATGTAGATTGCGCGCATTAAGTACAGTTGATTGCATCGTCTGCTCATTTCACCCGGTTTAAACATAACTGGCAGACAGATACCTGAGTAATTATTTAATTGAACGATATAAACTTGCAAGAAGAACTCAAGCCAATATCTGGAGGATAATTCAGCGGAGATGTTGCGATATGTATAGGGTTACACAAAAAGCTGGAGAAACTCAGCGGGTGCAGCAGCATCTAAGGAGCGAAGGAGATAGGCGACGTTTCGGGTCGAGACCCTTATATGTGTGTGTGTGTGTGTGTGTGTGTATGTTATTATATAATATATATATATATATATATTTATCTGAAACATAATATATATTATGTTTCATATATATATATATATAAACGCTTGTGTGTATATATATATATATATATATATATATATATAAAGAAGCGTTGGAGTTTACTGTGGTAATATGTTATATATATGTTATATACATGTCATATATAATATACATAACATATATATGTATAATTATGTTTATATAATATATATATAAACATAAACATTTATATATACCACAGTAATCTCCAACGCTTGTTTAAATATATATATAAACTGTTGCTATTGTAATACATGATAACCGAGGTGGAGGTGCGAACGTTAAGCGGATTGTTGCCACGTGAAGATGATCGATTTGAGGAGCGCAGCGTTATGGTGGCTGACGGTGGGGAAAGTGGATGTGTGAAGTGAGGCGGATAGTGTAGCCCGGTTTTCGTTTCTAACAATGATTAATTTCACGGAACATTAACAGGATCTTATGTCTGGTGCTTGTTAGTTACATTAAGGAGGAGAAGTGCTTTGGCAGCGGCGTATATTTTGGGAAGGGATGGAGGCTGGTTCTTGTAATTGCTGCCGTGCATCCTATTATTCCTGCGTATATCGGGGGCGCGGGATCTGTCTCCTGGCAAATTCGATCCAAACGATACGTAAAATTGAAAACAGACAGGCAGAATTGTGTAAAACTGAGAGGAACACCCTTCTGTGCAACAGTACGACAGCTGCCGCGGTGAGCAGTTCTTGGCGAGTTTTCCCACATTGATACGTGGGAAATCAAATGGATTCCCATCTCGGGATTCCAAGACAAATAATCCAAGTCTGTGGAATTCTCTGCCTCAGAGGGCGGTGGAGGCAGCTTCTCTGGATGCTTTCAAGAGAGAGCTGGGGAGGGCTCTAAAAAAAAAGCGGAGTCAGGGGATACGGGGAGAAGGCAGGAACGGGGTACTGATTGGGGATGATCAGCCATGATCACATTGAATGACAGTGCTGGCTCGAAGGGCCGAATGGTCTACTCCTGCATCTATTGTCTATTGTCTATTGTCTAAATCTGGGAATGGGAGCAAGAAACGGGACGGAGTTCGGGAGTGACCTTTGAGAGAATTCGGTACAGTCTTAAATAATGTGTCTTTCAGCCAGAGGTTGGGGGGCGGGGGGGGGGGGGGGGGGGGTATGCAGGTGAGTGGAAGAGATAGCCACCCTTTGGTAGCAAGAATGAACACGGTGGCTTCCTATATTATTGTATACATTCATGATATATAAGGAAAGTAAGAGCTCCGCGAGGAGTATTTGTTAGGCTGGGGGAGTAGGGAGCTGATCTTGCAGAGAACGACGGCATCCAAGCCAAGGACGGGACGTGGAACCAGAGTATAGGGTGTGGCGATGGGGCCGCATGGCCTATTGTCCTGGCCCTGGTCTCTTGTGTAGGTGGCGCTGTGACTCAGTCCACGGCTCGCTTCATAGTTCTCCACTTTGTGCAAATACATGTCCACAGGTGTTTGGCGCCTGATCGAGTTACTTTGCAACGCGAAATGTTGTGACCATTAACCTTTTAATTGCTTCGCTGCTAAATATGTTTTTTTAAAGGAAGAGGGGAGGCGCTGAGAGGGCAAGTGTGGCTGTATAATTTAAAAAAAAAAACGTTGTCGCAATCGCAAGAGGTTTGAGCAACTGAATGAATGCTCCTTGATCTGTGCGGGAAGGAACTGCAGGAGCTGCTTTAAACCGTGGGCACCAAATCTGATTTTGCTTGGAGCGCTGGTGGCAATTCATAGCGCCCAGGGTGAAAGCGAAAGATCACTGCGCTCACTCAGTCGCGGAGCTGCACTGCAGTTGAGATGCAGTTGCTCCCCAGCAGGTGAAGAAGCGTATTTGTTTATCTTGACAAATGTTGATGGATGGCGAGCCGCCGAGCCTCCGGGGCAGAGGCGGGATGTACACGCTCTTTACCGGCCACAGGCCCAGCCGTGCACGGAGAGACCCCCATACCCTCAAACGCCACCCCCCCAGGCTCCAACCCACCGTGGAAATCACTTTCCCTTTGGGCCGTTGAGTAGTTCCTGATATAACTGGAAGCCGTAGCCTTTGAAACATTTACCAGCCACACGAGTAAAACCATATCAGTCTTTAAGGAAACAATAATATAGCCATAAAAGGAATAGGTGGCGTTTCGGGTCGAGACCCTTGTTCGCGGAGCAATGTTAACTTCTGGGTGAGCAAGAGGAACGCCTCTTTCCACGCCATTCGGCCACATTTAACTGTAGAGTGGCTGCCTTACAGCGCCAGAGACCCGGGTTCGATCCTGACTACGGCTGCTGTCTGTACGGAGTCTGTACTTTCTCACTGTGGCCGCGTGGGGTTTCTACGGGTGCTCCAGTTTCCTCCCACACCCCAAAGGCACACAGGTTTACGATAAACCCACTGACTCCCACGGCTACCTGGACTACTCTTCCTCCCACCCTGCTTCCTGTAAGGACTCCATCCCCTATTCCCAATTCCTCCGTCTACGCCGCATCTGCTCCCAGGATGAGGTGTTCCACACCAGGGCATCACAAATGTCCTCATTCTTCAGGGGACGGGGGTTCCCCTCCCCCACTATAAATAAGGCTCGCACCAGGGTCTCCTCTGTACCCCGCAACACTGTCCTCTCTCCCCATCCCCCCCACTCGCAACAAGGGCAGAGTCCCCCTGGTCCTCACCTTTCACCCCACCAGCTGGCACATACAACACATAGTCCTCCGCCAGTTTTGCCACCTCCAACGTGACCCCACCACTCGCCACATCTTCCCATCTCCCCCCGTCTGCCTTCCGCAAAGACCGCTCCCTCCGCAACTCCCTTGTCAATTCTTCCCTTCCCTCCCACTCCACCCCTTCCCCGGGCACTTTCCCTTGCAACCACAAGAAATGCTACACTTGTCGCTCTACCTCCCCCCTCCACTCCATTCAAGGACCCAAGCAGTCCTTCCAGGTCCGACAGAGGTTCGCCTGCACCTCCTCCAACCTCATCTACTGCATCCGCTGCTCTAGATGTCAGCTGATCTATATCGGTGAGACCAAGCGGAGGCTTGGCAATCGTTTCGCCGAACACCTCCGCCCGGTCTGCATTAACCAACCCGACCTCCCGGTGGCTCAGCACTTCAACTCCCCCACCCATTCTGTATCCGACCTCTCTGTCCTGGGCCTCCTCCATGGCCAGAGTGAGCAACACCACAAATTGGAGGAACGGCACCACATATTCCGCTTGGGGAGTCTGCATCCTCTTGGCCTGAACATCGAATTCTCTCAATTCTGTTAACCCTTGTTGTCTCCTCCCCTTCCTACCTCTCACTCTGCCCTTGGGCTCCTCCTCCTCCTACTTTTTCCTTTCTTCTTCCTGCCTCCCCCCACTCCTCATCAGTCTGAAGAAGGGTTTCGGCCCAAAATGTTGCCTATCTCCTTCGCTCCATAGATGCTGCTGCACCCGCTGAGTTTCTCCAGCAATTTGTGTACCCCAGGTTTGTTGGTTAATTGCTTAGATATAATCAGAGTCAGACAGCATTTCTGCAAGTGATGGAATAGTTGGACAATTGGGTGAAGAACCAAACCTTCTCTATACCTCCATGGGTGCTGCCTGGCCCACAGAGTTCCTCCAGTAATTTTATTTTTTTGCTCCAGATTTCTGGTCTCTTGTGCAGATCCCAAAGTTACGATTGGCTTCCTGATGTAATGACAGTCAATCCAAATAGCTTGCCTATATTACAGATACTGAACCTTGCTACCGACAACTAGAGAGCAGTCCTGGCACTGGGACTTACCCAACGTTTAAGAAACAGTTAGACAGGTGCATGGACAGGACAGGTTTGGAGGGATATGGACCAAGAGCAGGCAGGTGGGACTAGTGTAGTGTTGGCTGGTGTGGGCAAGATGGGCTGATGGGTCTGTTTCCACACTGTATCACTCTATGACTCTATGTCACTCTATGACAATAAACTAAACTAATTGAGATAGTTGTGCAGGAAGGAACTGCAGATGCCGGTTTACTTCAAAGGTAGACACAGATGCTGGAGCAACTCAGCGGGACAGGCAGCATCTCTGGAGAGAAGGAAAGGGTGACGTTTTGGGTCGTGAAGAAAGGTCTCAACCTGAAGCGTCAGCCATTCCTTCTCCCCAGAGACGCCTGTCCCGCTGAGTTTACTCCAGCATTTTGTAACTAGGACAGTTAGTGGACGTACAATGCCAACAGCACCGCCCACGCCTGTAAGAAGTGTTAGAGTTGTGGTTGTAGCCCAGTTCTTCAAACCAATTACCCCAAACCAATTATTCAAATAATAGAGGGATATGGACCAGAGGCAGGGAAATTGGACTGAATTAGATGGGGCATCTTGGTCTGCAAGCGGGAATTGGGTCAAAGGGTCTGTTTCCGTGCTGTTTGACTATGACTGGGTACCTACCGGTCCTATACCCATCAGTCTGAGGATGGGTCACCTGTCCATGTTCGCCAGAGATGCTGCTTGTCTCGCCGAGTTACTCCAGCACATTCTGTCCACTTGGCTATCACCTTTTTTTTAAAAATAATTTCACTGAAGATAGACACAAACCGTTGGAATAACTCGGCGGGGGCAGGCAGCATCTGTGGAGAGAAGGAATGGGTGTCCAGTCTGAAGAAGGGTCTCGACCCGAAACGTCGCCTGTCTCCTTCGCTCCTTAGATGCTGCTGCACCCGCTGAGTTTCTCCAGCATTTTGTGTAACCCTCGATTCTCCAGCGTCTGCAGTTCCTTCTTTAACATCCAAACAAAGGATTTGCCCTCCCTCAACTATTTGCTTTTCTAACCGCTCTTTCCTCCCTTTGTCCTTGCACGTCCCTAACGCCGCTCTCTCTTGTGACCCAGCTTTCGGCCCTTTATAGCTCAGAGCCCAACTTCGTTTGCAAGCGCTCGCGTCTAGCGCCCCGGGGGTGGGGGGTTGTTTTTACTGCCTTCCAGGTGCTCGAAGGTGTTGCTTTGTGTGGAAACGCGTGCCTGGATTTTGTTGTGACTGAGATTCGGGAGTTTATGTGCAGGAGGGAACTGCAGATGCTGGTTTACAACGAGGGTTGGACGCAAGCAGCTGGAGTCACTCAGCGGGTCGGGCAGCATCTCTGGAGGGAATGAATGGGTGACGTTTCGGTTCGGGACCTGTCTTCGAGACCCGAAACGTCCTGTTTGTACTCAAGTTTATTACCGACACTAGCTGGAGAGATTGACACAATTTACTATTCCGAGAGGTAGAGATAGAGAGAGAGGGGAGGGGGGGGGGGGGGGGGGGGGTGTAGGAAGACAACAGGCGGTGTTTACAGGAGTCTGGCTCCGTTTAAACAGAACAATAATGTGATTACAGAAGGCAACGCCATCCATTCAAAAAGGGACAAAAGGCAATCGGTATTAAAACATTTTTACAGCCTGGCTTTGTGCATGGCTTGCTTCTCGGCCACGGATGTGGCTGCAGGACATTATTATTGCAGCTTTATTCCAACGATTTCTCGAGGAAGTAGATAAGATTTAATTAACTGGATCCGATTGCAGGATTTCCCTATGCAACGTATCTGGTCGCGGCGCGCCGCTCAGTTCGCAGATGTGCTTGACATTATGTGGGCGCACACACGTGGGTGAAATTGTCCATCCGCTTTCTTCATTTTCCGTGGCCTTGCGAACTACTTGCGAACCGGTGGGTGGAAACGTAGACAATAGGTGCAGGAGGAGGCCATTCGGCCCTTCGAGCCAGCACGGCTGTTCATTGTGATCATGGCTGATCATCCACAATCGGTAACCCGTGCCTGCCTTCTCCCTATCCCCTAGAGTATCTAACTCTCTTTTAAATCCATCCAGTGAATTGGCCTACACTGCCTTCTGTGGCAGAGAATTCCACAAATTCACAACTCTCTGGGTGAAAAGGTTTTTTCTCATCTCAATTTTAAATGGCCTCCCCTTTATTCATAGACTGTGGCCCCTGGTTCTGGACTCACCCAACATTGGGAACATTTTTCCTGCATCTAGCTTGTCCAGTCCTTTTATAATGTTATATGTTTCTATAAGATCCCCTCTAATCCTACTAAATTCCAGTGAATACTAGTCCAGTCTTTCCGATCTTTCCTCATATGACAGTCCCGCCATCCCAGGGATCAATCTGGTGAACCTACGCTGCACTGCCTCAATCACAAGGATGTCCTTCTTAAAATTAGGAGATCAAAACTGGACACAATACTCCAGATGTGGTCTCACCAGAGCCCTATACAACTGCAGAAGAACCTCTTTACTCCTATACTGAAATCCTCTCATTAGAAGGCAACATGCTATTAGCTTTCTTCACTGCCTGCTGTACCTGCATGTTTACTTTCAGTGACTGGTGTACAAGGACGCCCAGGTCTCGTTGCACTTCCCTTTTTCCTAATCTGCCACCATTGAGGTCATCATCTGCCTCCTTGATCTTGCTGCCAAAGTGGATAACCTCACATTTATACTGCATCTGCCATGCATCTGCCCACTCACTCAACCTGTCCAAGTCACCCCGCAACCTCCTAGCATCCTCTTCGTAGTTCACACTGCCACCCAGCTTTGTGTCCTCTTCAAATTTGCTAGTGTTATTTTTAATCCCATTATCTAAATCATTAATATATCTTGTAAATAGTTGCGGCCCCAGCACTGAGCCTTGCGGCACTCCACTCGCCACTGCCTGCCATTCTGACGGGGACCCATTTATTCCTCCCCTTTGTTTCCTGTCTGCCAACCTTTTCTCTATCCATGTCAATGCCCTACCCCCAATACCATGTTCTCTAATTTTGCCCACAAATCTCCTGTGGGGAACTGTATCAAAGGCTTTCTGAAACTCCAGATACACTACATCCACTGGCTCTCCTGCATCCATTTTACTTGTCACATCCTCAAAAAATTCCAGAAGATTAGTCAGGCAGCATTTCCTCTTCATAAATCCATGCTGACTTGGACCAATCCTTCTACTGCTATCCAAATGTGGCAAATCCCATTATCTTTAATAGTTGACTCCAGCATCTTCCCCATCACCGATGTCAGGCTAACTGGTCCATAATTCCCTGTTTTCTCTCTCGCTTCTTTCTTGAAAAGTAGGATAATATTATCTACCCTCCAATCCACAGGAACTGATCCTGACTCTATAGATCATTGGAAAATGATCACCAATGCATCCACAATTGTTAGAGCCACCTCCTTGAGTAGCCTGGGATGCAGACTATCAGGCCCTGGGGATTTATCAGCCTTCAGTCCCATCAGTCTACCCAATACTATTTCTCACTGAATGCAAATTTCTTTCAGTTCCTCTGTCTCCTTAGATCCTCTGTCCTCCAGTACATCTGGGAGATTGTTTGTGTCTTCCTTAGTGAAGACAGAACCAAAGTACCTGTTCAACTCATCTGCCATTTCCTTGTTCCCCATAATAATTTCACCAGTTTCTGCCTTCAAGCAACCCACATTTGTCTTTACTAATCTTTTTCTCTTAACAGCTAAAGAAGCTTTTATAACCCTTCTTTATATTCTTGGCCAGCTTACCTTTGTACTTCATCTTTTCACCCCGTATTGCCCATTTTGTTTCCTTCTGTTGTCGTTTGAAAGTTTCCCAATCCTCTACTCTTTGCCATGTTATACACCTTTTCTTTTAGTTTTATTCCATCCCTAACTCCCCTTGTCAGCCACAGTTGCCTCTTACTCCCCTTAGAATCTTTCTTCCTCTTTGGAACGCAATGATCCTGCATCTTCTGGATTATGCCAGAAATTCCTGCCATTGCTGTTCCACCGTCATTCCTGCTAGGATCCTTTTCCAGTCAACCTTGGCCAGCTCCCCTCTCATGCCTTCATTGTCCCCTTTGTTCAACTGCAACACTGACACTTCTGATTTAACCTTCTCCCTCGCAAATTGCAGATTAAAATGTATCATATTATGGCCACTACCTCCTTGCAGTTCCTTTATCTTGAGTTCCTTTATTAAATCTGGTTCATTAGACAACACTAAATCCAGAATTGCCTTTTCTCTGGTAGACTCCAGTACAAACTGCTCTAAGAATCCATCTCAGAGGCATTCTACAAACTCCCTTTCTTGGGGTCCTGAACCAACCTGATTTTCCCAGTCTACCTGCATATTGAAATCTCCCATAACCACAGTGGCATTACCATTGTTACATGCCAATTTTAACTTGTGCTGCAACTTGCACCCTATATCCAGGCTCCTGTTTGGGGACCTGTACATAACACCCATTCGTGTCTTCTTACCTTTACAATTCCACAATTCTATCCACAGCGACTCTACATCATCAGTCCTTATGTCACCCCTCGCCAGGGACTGAGTTTCATCCCTCACCAACAGAGCTACCCCACCTCCTCTGCCCACCTGCCTGTCCTTTCTATTGGATGTAAATGGAGGGTGTTGTGGTAAGGGGGTGGGTGTTTCTTAAGACCACACACACTCACTGATTTATTTACACATGCACCCATACAGTCCCACAATCTCTCTCTCTCTCTCTCTCTCTCTCTCTCTCTCACACACACTTACACACCCAGTCCCTCGATCACTTACTCCCACACACACAGACTCTCGATCACTCTTTCTCTCTCTCTTTCTCTCTCACGCACACATACTCACACAGTCCCTCAACCACTCTCATTTTCACACACACTCTCGATCACTCTCTCTCACTCTCTCCCTTGCTCCCCCCTCCCTCTCTCTGTGCTACGATTCCCCCTCTCTCCCTCTCTCTTTCTGTCCTGCAATCTCTCTCTCCCTCTCTCTCTCTCTGCCCCGCGATCTCTCTCTCTCCCTCTCTCTCTCTCTCACTCACACAGGGTCCCTCGATCAACCGAAACGTTGTCCTTCCATTCCTTCCACAGATGCTGCCTGACCTGCTGGGTTCATCCAGCACGCTTGCGTTTTGCACACGAGTCCAGTATCTGCAGTTTCTTATGTCACCCAGTCACACACACACACACACACACACACACACACACACACACACACACACACACACACACACACACACACACACACACACACACACACACACACACACACACACACACACACACACACACACACACACACACACACACACTGTTCAACAAATATGGGGCTAATCAGTTAAGACCAAGATGAGGCGATATTTTCTCTTGAAGTCTGAAGAAAGTGTTTTCAATTTTCACAGAGTAAATTTGAATACCCTCAGTGTGAGGGATGATGCGGCAACATTACAGATGCAACTCTCATTTTAAGCGCTTGTTATTTGAAGGTTTAGGGTCTTCAAAGAGTTAACAGTTGGACAAGACATTGGTGAGGGGACTTTGGGAGAATTGTGTTTAGTTATGTTCACCCTGCTACAGGAGACATGTTCCCGATGTTGGGGGAGTCCAGAACTAGGGGCCACAGTTTAAGAATAAGGGGTAGGCCATTTAGAACGGAGATGAGGAAAAACGTTTTCACCCAGAGAGTTGTGAATCTGTGGAATTCTCTGCCTCTGAAGGCAGTGGAGACCAATTCTCTGGATGGTTTCAAGAGAGAGTTAGATGGAGCTCTTAAAGATAGTGGAGCCAGGGGATGTGGGGAGAAGGCTGGAACGGGGTACTTCTTTTCTTTCGTGTGGCGTGCACATCCTAAAGTTGTTGGACAACTTGTTCTATTTGATCTTCTGTTTGTGCACGTCGAGTTGATTGCATTAGTCGAATCAGGGCGGACCACGTGATGGTTGCAATCTTCCACCCCTGTGGACGATCAGCCATGATCACAATGAATGGCGGCGCTGGCTCGAAGGGCCGAATGGCCTCCTCCTGCACCCATTGTCTATTGTCTATTGTACAGAGGTGTATAACATCATGGGAGGAATAGCGTGGGTGAATACACAGAGTCTTTTACCTAAAGTAGGGCAATCATGAACCAGGGGTCATGGGCTGGCGGTGAGAAGGGAATGATTTATTGGGAACCTGAGGTGCAACTCTTTCCACACAGAGGGCGGTGAGTATATGGAATGAGCTGCCAAAGTTGGGGCAGGTACTATAACAACATTTAAAAGACATTGGGACAGGTATACGAGTAGGAAAGGTTTAAAAGAATATGGGCTAAATGCGGGCAGGTGGGACCAGCGAAGATGGGACTTGCATGGGCAAATAGGGCCAATGGGCCTGTTTCAGTGCTGTATGACTCTATGACTATTTGATCAACTAAATCCTCACCAGTTTGTATTATCGTTATCCTGCTCTTAGCAAGCAGAGCATTTATTTTAAAACTGCAATCTTGTCTACAAAGAAACTATCTGACAAGCTGAAATCTGACGACAAACTGAATAATTGCAAAGTCATATTTAGCTCTGACACTTTGCAATGCCCAAATGGAGCTCGACTAGGGTGGTGAATTTGTGGAATTCTTTGCCGCAGAAGGCTGCGGAGGCCAAGTCAGTGGATATTTTTAACGCAGAGCTAGATAGACTCTTGATTAGCTTGGGTGTCAGAGGGAGAAGGCAGGAGAATGGGGTGGAGTGGACCTGATGGGCCGGGTGGCCTAATTCTGTTCCTATTACTTATGACCTTATTACCTTATGACTATAACTGGCTTTATTCGCTAAACAATGTTGGCCGAAAACAATCTTCCATTGATCGAATATACACAGCAACTGCATGAGCACAAAGGGTGATGCAAACACTTGGTACATGTTGTTGGAGGAACTCAGTGGGTCAGGCAGCATCTGCAGAGGGAATGGACAGGCAACGTTTTGGCTCAGAACCCTTCTTCAGACTGAAGGGCCTCAGGAAAGGATCTTCAGGCTGAAGACTCTGAGGAAGGGTCCCAACCCGAAACGTCGCCTGTCCATTCCCCCCACAGACGCTGCCTGACCCGTTGAGTTTTTTCAAGCACTTTATTTTTTTTTGCTCAAGACCTCAGCGTCTGCAGTTCCTTGTGTCTCTATGCGACACTTTACAGGGAATGACAGGATGGACGGATGATATCCAGCAGCCTGCTGCAAAGGTCACCGTTCACTCGAGAAGTGTCAAGGGAACCGTTTGTGTAGAAACACGATACCAACTCCAGTGACTTAACGGAAGGACACAAATGCCGGGAAACTCTGCGAATACCCAAAAGAAAAGTATAGCATTGGTTCGCGAAACCAAACCTTTGACAGGGATTGCACACATCTCGATAAGGACAAGCTTAAGGTTATGGGCGAAGAAGGCAGGGGATTGGGGTTGAGAGGGAATGATTGAATGTCGGAGTAGACTTAACCATATAACCATATAACCATATAACAATTACAGCACGGAAACAGGCCCTCTCGGCCCTTCCAGTCCGTGCCGACCATTTGTTTTCCCCTAGTCCCATCTACCTGCACTCAGACCATACCCCTCCATTCCCTTCACGTCCATATACCTATCCACTTTACTCTTAAATGTTAAAATCGATCCTGCCTCCACCACTTCTGCTGGAAGCTCATTCCACACAGCCACCACCCTCTGAGTAAAGAAGTTCCCCCTCACGTTACCCCTAAACTTCTGTCCCTTAATTCTCATGTCATGCCCTCTTGTTTGAATCTTCCCTACCCTCAATGGGAAAAAACTTATCCACGTCAACTCTGTCTATCCCTTTCATCATTTTAAAGACCTCAATCAAGTCCCCCCTTAACCTTCTGCGCTCCAAAGAATAAAGACCTAACTTGTTCAACCTTTCTCTGTAACATAGTTGCTGGAACCCTGGCAACATTCTAGTAAATCTCCTCTGTCGCTCTCTATTTTGTTGACATCCTTCCTATAACTAGGCGACCAAAATTGTACACCATACTCCAGAATTGGTCTTACCAATGCCTTGTACAATTTTAACATTACTTCCCTACTCCTATATTCAATGCTCTGATTTATAAAGGCCAGCACACCAAAGGCTTTCTTTACCACCCTATCTACATGCGATTCCACCTTCAGGGAACTATGCACAGTTATTCCTAGATCCCTCTGTTCCACAGCATTCCTCAATTCCCTACCATTTACCATGTACGTCCTATTTTGATTTGTCCTGCCAAGATGTAGCACTTCACACTTGTTGGGCCGAATGGCCTAATCCTGCTCCCAGAACGTATGAACTTATGAAAGAAAACCCAACGCAGCTTTTTACAGGAAGCAAATGCGACCCCAGTAAATTCTTTGAAATATCACATCGGACATAGCTTGTTTTGGACGTTCCTTCCCCCTGTGGCTTTGCTTCATTCGCGATCCCGCTCACTGCAACGTTTTGTCTTCAGCTGCAAGGCCGAAAATGGCACGGATCAAAGGCATGTGATGAGAGAAGGGAAGGCTCTGCGTGTTAGCAGGGGCGCGCAGCTGGATGTTGTTAATGCGGCTGATATTCTGATCACTTGACGGGAACAGTGAGTGGCGTGGATAATTAGAGCACTGCCCTTTCATCTCGGCAGGCCCAGTATAATTCCAGCCTGTTGGGCAACTGGGACTCCCTCTCTCTCTCTCTTTCTCTCTTTCTCCCTCTCTCCCTTTCCCTCTCTCTCTCTCTCTCTCTCTCTCTCTTCCCCTCCCCCTCCCCCTCCCTCTCCCCCTCTCTCTATCTCTATCTCTCCCTCCCTCCGCATTTCTCATCCCTCAACAGCTGTTTAAGTGTAATGCGATGAGGGCACAGCTTCAACCCCATTCCCAAGGCCGTAATACAATACTCCTGCTACTTTGGTGCCATTTGGAGAATCTCACGGGTGATGTGAGCCGGGCTAATGTAGGAGTTCCAGCCAGCCGCACACAAAGACGCCGGCACCAACATTTCTCCCAAACACTCACTGATGCGCTGGGGAGGAACAAGGTGCTTCCATATTATGTATGAGAAGGAACTGCAAATGCTGGTTTAAACTGAAGTTAGACACAAAAAACTCAGCGGGACAGGCAGCATCTCTAGAGAGAAGGAATGGGAGACGTTTCGGATCGAGACCCTTCTTCAGACCTCGACCCGAAACATCACCCATTCCTTCTCTCCAGAGTTGCTGCCTGTCCCGCTGTCACTTCCATATTATATCCCATATTTTCCTGAACCTTTCGCCTTATCTCTGCCTGCACATGTACCATATCCGTCCATTCCCTGCTTATCCACATGCCTATCTATTAAACGCCACTATTGTATCTATCCACATGCCTACCTATTAAATGCCACTATCGTATCTACCCATGTGCCTGTCTATTCAATGTCACTATTGCATCTATCCTGGCAGCCTGTTCCAGGCACCCAACACTCCCTGCATGAATTAAAAATCTCCCCGCACATCTCCTTTAAACTTTGCCCTTCTCACTTAAAGTTACGCCCTCCAGTGAAGTGGGAAGATCTCCCCTGCTCCATGTTTGAAAAGTACGCTGGGATCTCTCTAACTTCCACCTCGCAGAGCAGACACAGCCAGAGCGTAATGTCCCAACAGCGCTGGGAATGCGTGTGTGTTTTTTTTTAAACCCATTCTGGATCTCAGTGTGAGCTTGAGGGGAAGAGGTCAGGTCGGCCGTTTGGGTCAGTCCAGCCCTCAGCCAAGTGTCTCGGAAATAACAGGTCACAAGCCCGTGGCAAGGACCAGCGGCCTTCCCAGTAACATGCTGCCCATCACCAGCTGTTCCCGCTGTCACTTTACAAATGAGACGTTGAAACGCAACCTCGGACTCTGGGACTGGTTTTCTATTTTCCATTCGTTCTACCTGTCAATTAATGTCCAAACATGTGCATTTTACGATGAGGAATGTGTAACTAAACTGACAGTTATATTCAGCAGTTTCAGCTGACGCCAGAAAGGCATGTCTTCAGGAAAGTGTATTTACTGAACTGATTGTAAACCGGAGGAAGTTAGTGCAGACTTTAAAAAAAAAAGTCTGATTTCAGACTCTGTGACTCTGTTTAATCCATCTCACTCTGAAGCCATTCCTCTTGGCTGTTTCACAAATTGGAGGACAGATGGATACCTTTATCCTTACAGCTGTTTCAATATTGACTGACAGAGAACACAAAATGGTATTATTGCTAATCCCTCCGTTTAGTGGATTACACACAGGGTACGTGTTAGGGAGTGGGGGCTTCACAGTAACGAAAAGATTCATTGACCTCACAATTAACCACTGAAGATAGACACAAAATGCTGGAGTAACTCAGCGGGACAGGCAGCGTCTCTGGAGAGAAGGAATGGGTGACGTTTCAGGTCGAGACCCTTCTTCAGACTGCTGTCAGGGGAGTGGGAGATAAATAGATAAGGAAGTGTAAGGTGCGAGAATAGGACAAATAAACTACCCAAGCGGAATATGAGGTGCTGTTCCTCCAATGTGCTCTGGGCCTCACTCTGGCAATGGAGGAGGCCCAGGACAGAAAGGTCAGTGTGGGAATGGGAGGGGGAATTAAAATGTTTAGCAACCGGGAGATCAACACCAGCATCTTTAGAGATCCAGCATTTTGTGTCCTATCTTCGATTTAAACCAGCATCTGCAGTTCCTTCCTACACGATTAACATGTACAGCATTGTGGTCGATCGCGCATCAAATCTCAAATCTCACAAAGTAGTCAAATTCAGTTTAGTTTATTGTCACGTGTACTGAGGTACAGTGAAAAGCTTTTGTCGTGTGCTAACCAGTCAGCATAAAGGCAGTACATGATTACAATCGAGCCATCCACAGTGGATAAATACATGATAAGGGAATAAAAATTTCAACTTTGCCCCTCTCACTTAAAGCTACGCCCTCCAGTGAAGTGGGAAGATCTCCCCTGCTCCATGTTCGAAAAGTATGCTGGGATCTCTCTAACTTACACCTCGCAGAGCCAGAGCGTAATGTCCCAACAGCGCTGGGAATGTGTGCGTGTATTTTTTTTTACCATTCTGGTAACGTTTAGTGCAAGGTAACGCCAGTAAGTTCTGATCAGAGATAGTTTGAGGGTCACCAAATTCCCAGCAAGTTAAGCACAAACATCCCTGCTGATGCTGCAGTGCGCAGCTGTCAAGAGCACCTCTCTTCAGAGAGATGTTAACCTGATCTCCCTGATTGTTGTAAAAGGTCATTTTCTGAGGAAGTGTCAGATGTTCTGATCCACCAGCAATATCAGAAGATGATTATTGGTCATTTTACTCTTTCTAGAGGTGTGCTGTGATGAACCATTCTCCTTCTGCAACAGAGTCTGTGGACCCCACCTCATCCGATTGCATATTTTCCTGTGAAAAAGCAGTAACTTCACCTCATTACAACCAGTGGAGGACTTAAAACCCTGTCCCACTGTACGAGTTCATTCAAGAGCTCTTCCGAGTTTAAAAATAAAACTCCTGGAAGCACGTAGAATGTACATAGTGTGTACGTCGGAGCTCGGGGACATCTCTTAGCGGCTCGTAACGCTAACGGCAGGTACTCGGGGAAACACGGTAAGCTCGGGAAGACTCGGGAAGATTTTTCAACATGTTGAAAAATGTCCACGAGAGCCCCGATTACCTACGAGCGGCCATTACCGTAAATCGGCGAGTTCGAATCAGGGCAAACTCGGGAGAACTCTTGAATGAACTCGTACAGTGGGACAGGGCTATTAGGAAGTGTAACTACTGTTATAGCAGCAACCCAATAAGGACCAAATGAACCTATTTTGATATGTTTGGATCAATGCTTAGTTTTTAGTTTAGAGATACAGTGTGGAAACAGGCCTCTCGGCCCACTGCGTCCGCACTGACCAGCGATACACACACTTGGGACAATTTTTACTTTTATACATTTATACCAAGCCAATTAACCTACAACCTGTATGTCTTTGGTGTGTGGGAGGAAACCGAAGATCTATTCAATGAAAAGTACCGAGTAAACTGTGGAAGGACTGGACCACCTCCCACTCTACCCACTTATACCTGTCCCACTGTGCACCCCCTGCACAGAACAGGTGTCAGAGGTTACGGGGCAGGAAAATGGGGTTAGGAGAGTCAGATCAGTCGAGAGTTGAATGGTGGCTGAATGGCCTAATTCTAATCCTATTCCTTATGACCTTATGACCCTTCCACAGCACAGTCTGTGGACCACGCCTTGTCCCTTCAGTCTCCTCAGAACCCACCGCACTGGATCGGAAGCAAGTCATCCTTAATCGCCATGGGACCACCGCTGAAGATTATTTAGTCTGCATGCAATATTTTCATAAAACATTCACATTAATGTCAACAAATACAGCCAAAGGACTGAGAGTGACATCTTTACAGTTTACAGTTTCGTTTATTGTCACGTGCATTGAGATATAGGAAAAGCTTGTATTGCGTTCTTCCCCTGTTTCTAGGAGTTTGGTTGCATTTGGAGTATTACATGCAGTTCTGGTTGCCCCCATTCCAAAAAGGATGTGGAGGCTTTGGAAAGGGTGCCGAGCTGGTTTACTAGAATGATGCCTGGATTAGGGAGAAGTAGCTAAAGAGCGAGGTTGGACAGACATGGATTGTTTTCTTTGGTCTACCGAAGGTTGTGGGGAGACCTGATAAAAGTATATACAATTATGAGTAACATAGATAGGGTAGACAGTCAGAACCTTTTACCCTGAATGGGAATATAAAATACTGGAGGGCATATCTTTAAGGTGAGGATGGGGGTGGGGGCAAAGTTTAAAGGAGATGTTTGGGACAAGTTTTTTCCACACAGGATGGATACGTTAGTAGCATTGAAAATACTTTTGTAAAGGTGTATAGATATGTAAGGAATGTTGGGACATGGTTATGTGCAGGTAGATAAATGGTGGTCTTGGCATCATGGTCAGAAAGTACATTGTGGGCCAAAGGGCCTGCACGTGCTGTACTGTTCTATGTTCCTTATAACTCGCAGGTCTGCAATTCAGACATGTTGCATAATTTAATATGAAAACTCTGTGGTATTTCCCTTGAGGGGATTTTTTTTGTCAAATTTACATTGTACAAAACCACTTCAAACAGAAGTGGTTATGTGTGCGTTGGCAGATTCTGCCTGTTTACATTGCAATGTGGGTTACCAACCATTAGCATTAGTGGACAACTGCGCAAGGGCAAGATTGGCCATGTTATCTGACTTGAGGTAACAGAGCAGCAGAGCGGAGGCGTTGGACTGGTTAAAAACCAATTGTTGTTTATTATCACGTGCCATTGTTTTGGGTTTTAGCAATTTGTATCTATACGTTCAGTTCCTCTAACCTGCTTCATCATTCAGTATGATTGCTGATCCTTCACATTTAGTTTAGTTTAGTTTAGGGATGCAATATGGAAACAGGCTCTTGGGCCCACCAAGCCCGAGCCGACCATCGATCACCTGTTCACACTGGTTCTATGTTATCCCACTTTCTCATACTTACACATTGGAGGTAATTTACAGCAGCCAATTAACCTACAAACGTCTGCGTCCTTGGGATGTGGGAAGAAACCCGAGCACCCGCTCACAAAGCCACAACTCCGTCAACCTGTATCAGCTACATATTCTTTGCACCCACTCCCTACGCGTCCTACAAATTGGGGGGGCAATTTACAGAGGCTAAGTAACCTACAGACCCGTACATCTTTGAGATGTGGGAGGAAACGGCAGCAGCCAGAGCAGTCACATGGAGGACGTGCAAACTCCACAGAGGCCGGAACCGAGACCAGGATTGAACCCGGATATCTGGCGCTGTGGGGCAGTATCTCTACCGGCGACCATTGTTGCACCCTTTAATTCCATTAATTAAATAAAACCCCGTGTTCTCATTCTCAAACTTAACAACTGTTTATTCATAATCCTCTGGAATAGAACATCTAAAGATCCATCATCCACTGAGTGGAAATAATTGTTCTTGATCTCAGCCGCCCTCTTATTCAGAGGCTACCTGCCCCCAGTCCACACTTACTGAGTTAAACTTACCTGCCCTAGTCCACACTTACCGAGTTAAACTTACCTGCCCCAGTCCACACTTACCGAGTTAAACTTACCTGCCCCAGTCCACACTTACCGAGTTAAACTCACCTGCCCCTAGTCCACACTTACCGAGTTAAAAACAATTGGACTTTACTGGACTCCATCTTGCATTAAACATGACTCCCTTTATCATACATCTGTACACCATGGATGACTCGATTGTAATCGTGTTTTGATCTTTCCACTGACTGGTTAGCACGCAGCAAAAAGCTTTTCACTGTACCTCAGTGCACGTGACAATAAATTAAATTAAACTAACCTCAACTCCTATCTGCCTGCATTGAACCACCTGAAATACCACTAAGTTACTTAAGTTACTTCAGGGCTTTTACTCCTCAAAGCTGGATTGAATCTATTTCTGGATCACTGTATGGGAGCAATCTAAATGCAATCAACGACTAATTAAAATATAAACCTTTCTGAATCTTTATTCTTTGCAGTTGTGTCTTCCTCAACATTAGGAACGCACACTGGTGGCGATCACCAGCAAGGTCCTAGACATTCAGGGCTTGGCGGAGCTAGCCAGCGTTGTATCTTTGTTACTCTAACCTACAGCGTGTCATGCTCGCACTCCAGCCTTGAGAGTAGTGCCTCCCAGGATATCAATCAGTGCACCTCGATACACGTGACAACAAACTGAACTAAACTAAACTAAAACAAAACTAATCTAAACCAAACTAAACTCTCCTCGCCCGGCCATCTTTGTGTCCCGGGGAGCCTCCTGCAACCTACGTTGAAAGCGCTGGGAGGCAATACCCCAGTTCACCCTTCTATCGGCTGTGGTTCGTATTCAAGTACAGTCTTTCGTTGAGTGAATAGCGCGCAAATAAATGTTTTTTATTGTCATGTGTACTACACCTTGGTACACATGACAATAATAACCTAACCTAATAAACTAAACTAAATGAAACTAAACTAAACTAAACTAAACAAGCTCTCAGCATTCACACTGTCAAGCCTTCTTCAAGTGCTAAATGTTTCAATGAAATCGCTGCTTGATCTACTGAACTCCAGTGCATACAATCCTACTCAATGTGTAGGAAAGAACTGCAGATGCTGGTTTTCGGTAAACCGAAGATAGACCCAAAATGCTGAGTTCAGCGGAACAAGCAGCATCAGTCTGAAGAAGGGTCTCGAGACCCTTCCTCAGACTGATGCTGCCTGTCTCGCTGAGTTACTCCAGCATTTTGTGTCTATCTTATCCTACTCAATCTCCTTTCTTCGAAAAACACCTTCATTCCAAGAATCAACCCGGAACCAACCAAGGAAGTAGTGTTGGGGGTACACAAAAGGCTGGAGAAACTCAGCGGGTGCAGCAGCATCTAAGGAGCGAAGGAGATAGGCGACGTTTCGGGTCGAGACCCTTCTTCAGACTGGTCAGGAAGTAGTGTTAGCAGGGCAGGGAACCAATTGAGATTTATTAATGAGGAATTAGTCCATTATAGTTAGTAATCCAAGGAATAGATGTGTCTCTCATCGAGATCTAACCTGTTGATAAATCAACTGTTAATTGCAGTAACTAATTTTGTCACTTTGATTCCTAAGTATGTTTTGAATACATTTGAGGCATTTGGCTGCAAAAAGTAAACAAGAGCAAAAGATGCTTGTATGAATTTATTTCTATATATAAATATTGAAATATATTTAAATAAACTACTCATTCCCACATATAATTACAGCCCCGCATTTTGCTGTGTGGCATTTGGGAATGGGTTGCATTTCTGTGTGTGACCCGCAGTTTATTTTTACAGGTCATTTAGTTCATTTTACTGGGCATGAATGACATAGAGTGATCCAAGTTTATATTATTGGTTGGAAATTGGCTCGGGGCATTTTGCTACAATAACGAGGTGATTGCTTTGTCTCCTGTACATCGGTGAGACCAAGCGCAGACTCGGCGAGCGTTTCGCAGAACACTTGCACTCGGTACACCAAGGCCTACTGGATCTCCCATTTTAACTCCCCTTCCCATTCCCACATCCCCCCCCGCACCCTCCTTCCTCCCCTCTCCCTTTCCTCCCCTGTGCCCACCTGGACTCCCATCTGCTTCACCCCTCCCTCCTCCCCTCCTGCTACTTTCCTCCCGCCAGTTCCGCAATTCCCAATTCCTCAATCCTGTCTCGCCCTTGCTTTTATCTCTGACGTTTGTATCAGTCATCTGCCAAGCAAAACCCCACCTTGCCTGCATCCACCTATTTCTTGCCATGATTTGTCCTGCCTCTCCCCTCTTTTATCTTTCTTTTCCCCTCTCTAAAATCAGTCTGAAGAAGGGTCTCGACCTGAATCGTCACCTATCCATGTTCTCCAGAGATGCTGCCTGACCCGCTAAGTTATTTGCTACATGATGGCGCAATGGTAGAGTTAGCGCCTTATAGCGCCAGAGACCCGGGTTCAATCCTGACTATGCCTTCTGTCTGTATGGAGTTTGTACATTCTCTCCGTGACCTGTGTGAGTTTTCTCCGGGAGCTCTGGTTTCCTCCCACACTTCAAAGAAGTACAAGTTTGAGGGTTAGGTGACTTGGTAAAAAATGCAAAATTGTCCCTAGTTTGTGCAGGAAGTGTTAGTGTGTGCATTTAGCCCACTGGTCGGCACAGACTCGGTGGGCTGAAGGGCCTTTTTCCATGCTGTATCTCTAAACTAAACTATCCATACAACACCAATGAGACAAACTATGGTTGTTAAAGAAGCTAAGGACAGGGCTGCCAACTCTCACGCATTGAGCGTGAGAATCACGCATTTGGCCAAATTCTCACGCTCTCACAAAAATCTCACGCCCTGTCTGTTGTGATCAACGAATATGTCAAAACTCATATCAACTGCGTGGGCCGCGGGTGTTGGTGAGCCGGAGCTGAGGGAGGGATGGAAGCAGAAGCAGCCTCGGGGACAGATGCGGATGGGGAGCCGGGGCTGGCGAGTGTTTGCGGGGCTGGTGAGTGCTTGCCAGGCTAGCGATTTGCTCGCTGCAGCTCCGGACATGGAGCAGCCTCAGTGCACGAGTCCCAGGCCATAGGAGGCGTCGGAAGCCGTGAGAGTCTCTGTGCCAAATTCGCCCAGGTGACTGACATGGACCAACAAGGATAATGTGTAGGAAGGAACGGCAGATGCAGGTTTACATCGAAGATAGACGCAAAATCCTGGAGTAACTCTGGGCCAGGCAGCATCTCTGGAGAGAAGGAATGGTGACGTTTCGGGTCAAGACCCTCCTTCTGACTGAAGATGGATCTCGACCCGAAATTTCAGACATTCCGTCTGGTGTTGTATGGATCTAACGGTCCACGACGTTCGGGGTCGTTCCCAACCTGCCTTCTGGTCCTTTGTTATGGTCAGGTACTTCATTATTGTCTGATATATCATCTTCACACTTATTGCCATGAATAAATAGTTCTGGGGGGGTGGGGGGGGGGGGGGGGGGGGGGGGGGGGGGGGGGGGGGGGGGGGGGGGGGGGGGGGGGGGGGGGGGGGGGGGGGGGGGAGAGGGGCATCATATATTTCTGCTGTCAGCCATTTATACTTGTAGCTTTCCTGTAGAGGCACTTTGCTAACAGCTACCAATCTATAAGGGAAGCCCAACAGCCAAAACCAAAAGACTTTGCTTAATTTAGTTTGTTTAGTAAAGGGTACAGCGCGGAAACAGGCCCTTTGGCTCACCGAGTTCATGCCGACCAGCGATCACCCCATACATTAACATTGTCCTACACACTAGGGACAATTTACAACCTTTACCGAAGCCCATTAACCTACAATCTGTACGTCTTTGGGGTGTCAGAGTGACAGGGAGAACGTACAAACTTCTGGCCTTTCTCTACCTCCAGTTCGCTCCCATCTCCCACCTATTCCTTTTCTCCAGAGATGCTGCCTGACCCGTTGAGTTACTCCCACAAATTGTGTCTATCTTCGGTGTATACCGGCATCTGCTGTTCCTTCTTGCACATGCTAAATACTACGCTCATTATGGGAGGTGTTTGTGATGGGGCTATTGGATACTATTGGCCTCTTGTGCCATTGTGTCAGCAACAAATCCTGCAATAACATAGTTAAATATAGCATAATGATCCCTCCACGGTATTGAGGATGGCGTTCGGCCATTTACCTTTAGTGTTTTCATGAGACTTGTACCGTTAGTAAGCTTGGTCTCTTCAAGCCTCCAAAGCGCTGCCTGAAGCTCTTTGGCACGTGCATTGAAAGCAAATCTCCCGTAGTTGTGCGTAACAATGCTATGTCGTTCCCCAATTATGCAGCTTATCACCAGGTTTAGCAGTATCTCTGCCCAAACCCCAGCCATTCAGTCGGAGGAACAGTCATTCTGTCCAAAATTTACAATGGGCAAAGATAGACACAAAGTGCTGGAGCAATTCAGCGGGTCAGGCAGCATCTCTGGATAAAACGAATGTGTGGCGTTTCGGTCAGAACCCTTCTTCAGACCAAAAGCAGATGGGAGAGAACAGGAGGTGGGGAAAGGCCAGAAGTTTGTACATTCGCCTTGTGACCACGTGAGGTTTTCCTGGGTGCTCTGGTTTCCTCCCACACTCTAAATAAATACAGGTTAATTGGCTTTGGTAAAGATTGCAAATTGTCCCTAGTGTGTAGGATACGGGATCACTGGTCGATGCGGACACAGTGGGCCGATGGGCCTGAATCCATGCTGTATCTCTAACCCAAACAAGTCAAAGATTTCCTCCAGCATTTTGTGCCCATCTTTGGTATAAACCAGCATCTGTAGTTCCTCGCTACATATTTACAATGGCCACCTTTACAACATGTCTGAAGACAGGTCTCGACCCAAAACGTTACCTGTCCTTGCTCACCAAAGATGCTGCTGGACCCGCTGAATTACTCCAGCATGTTGTTTCTTTTTTTTGGTTGTAAATCAACACCTGCAGTTCCTAAAGATCTCCATGTTTACAACCTTGTTATACATTCTACCCCTTCCCTTCTCAGTGGAAAATTGGAGAGACTATGGTCATGTGGCCTGGATTGTAACTGTCCACATTAATTTATTTTTGTGGAGACTTCCAGACAACAAACAGGAGATCTTTATCCAAGAAATTTTGCCAGTGTGTGTATCTTTGAAAAAAGTAATTGTCTGGAGCATTTGGATGAGAGTCAAGGCTCTAATTTCCCCAACTAATGAGCTTGGATCTTCAGAGTACCAGGCAAGGCTCTGGCTTTCTCCAAGGGGAGATCCAGTTCTTGGCTTAGACTTGCACCCCTCTTTGAATAGGGCAGCAGTGGCAGGAAGCTGGTAGCAGGCCAGCCGCCTCAACTATTCTGCTGGCAAGCAAGGGCTTGGCCCGTCAAGAAACAGTTTGGGGGAGTGGGGAGAAAATAATAAATAATGAAACAAATGTTTCTGTGGCAGCTTGTTCCGTTTCTCCTTCCCCGAGGAGATGTTGCATAATTCCTGGAACCTGGTTGGGCAGTACATTTGGCGGTCTACTAACATATCCATGGCAACCTCCCTTGTCCCTCCCCCGCAGTCACCCACTCCCCTCCCCCGCACCCTCGTACTTGCCTATTCACAAATTCTTTGCAAAGCGCAGTCTGGATTAAAGTCACTTTGAGAAGCTCCACAAGGCTAATGTGCCAAACATTTATTGAGTGAGACCTGAAGCCTGCAAAGGAAATAGACCCGACAATGACTGCAAGTCATTATTTCCCCTCAATATCTTTTGTATTGGAAGATGACGCTTATTGTTTGATGTGTCTTTGCTGTGATAGTTACCTCGTCTCAGGGTCTAACCTTGCATGCTGCTATAGAGTCAGTAAATCATAGAGTTTGACCTCCATTAGAAAGTGCCAGATAGAAACACAAAATAATTGAGAGACGCAGAATATTTTCAAGCTACACTTGGAGAAGTAAAACAGCTTCAAGTCTTGCACCACAGGGTTGGCGGCTCGGTGGCGCAGCGGTAGAGTTGCTGCCTTACTGCGCCAGGGACCCAGGTTCGATCCTGACCACGGATGCTCGCCGGTATGCAGCTTTTACATTCTCTTTGTGACCAGCTTGTTTTTTTTTTTCTGGGATCTATGGTCTTCTCCCACACTCCAAATATGTCGGTTAATTGGCTTGGTATAATTGTAAATTGCGTATCGTATGTTTAGGATAGTGACGGTGTACAGGGACCGCTGGGGTTGGCGCGGAATCTGTAGAAATTAAGTAATTAATGTAGAAAGGCCAGTTTCCACATTGTATAAAAAACTAAACACATATAGTCCGTGACTAATTCTTACCATGGGACCAACCGGCTAACCAATGTTTGATTCAGTTGATGGGTCGTGGGTCAAAGCTAGCCATTTTTGTGATTTCCAAAAATAAACTTTATTCACAATAAAAAAGTAACAAAAACCATCTAAACATTCTTCAGACATTCTCAAACATTGTCTATACATTGATTAGTGTCTTACTCAGTAGTATCCGCACCTATCGTTAACCAAGGCAAAAGGGCATAATGTGCCGGAGTAACTCAACTGGTCTGGAGAACATGGATAGGTGGCGATTTGGGTCGGGAAACTTCTTCAGACTGATTGTACGGGGGAATGGAAGAGGGCAGGGACAGGACTAAACATGGCAGGCACTTGGAGGATGCAGACCAGGGAGGGGTTTGATAGGCAGATGGTTGGAACAAAGACCAGTGATAAAAACAGAAGGTGTGAGACAGGTGTGAAAAGTTGTGAATTGTGAAGCTAGAGGGAGGAAGATAGCAGGAGGGGGTAGAGAGGGAGGGAAGTAATGGGTGGGAGTCCGGGTGGGCTACAGAGGGGTGGGGGCAAAAAGGGGCGGGTCTTGAGTGGAGTGGGGGGGGGGGGGGGGGGGGGGGGGGGTTTGTTAGAGATTACCTAAAATTGGCAAATTCAATGTGCATACCATTAGGTTGTAAGCTACCCAAGCAGAATGCTGTTCTTTGGCAATGGAGGAGGGCAGAAAGATCAGTGTGGGAATGGGAGAGGGAGTTAAAATGCTCCCCCCCCCCCCTTTAACCAAAGCACCCTTGTCGCTCTGATGCCCCCCTGGGGTGATATCCATGCCCTTATTTGAGGGGTCTCCCCACTGGTCTCTGCCCCTCAATGTTCAGCAGCGGAAGGACCCTAGATGCTGGTCCTCCCACACGGAGACTTGGTGTTGGCTGCACCAAGCTTCACCGACTATTTACCAACTCCCGACTGCCCAGGAGGAGTGGTGGTGAGCTGCCTTCTTGATCCACTGCCGCCCTTGTGGTGAAGGGAGGGGGGAGGGGGTGCGTAGGATATAGACCCAGAGACAGGGAAACATTTCCAGGGCAGAGCGGTGAGCAATTGGAAGGGGAACCCATGTGGTATTAATATTTCATTTTCTGAATATTATTCCCTTCCTTTGAAATGTCTATGTATTGAAATGATCGGAATAATTAAACGAGGGAGCACCTTTCTCGTTTGCATTGTTGCATTATACGAATTACGACATCAAGTGTCTTCTGAGTGGATTTTTAGAGGATCTGGGGAAGAAAATGTGAGTCACGTTCAGTATTATTTACAGCTGTTGCCATCATCGAGAGTATAAATTAATAAAATTCTAATTAAATGAATTTAGACAACGATAGACAATAGACAATAGGTGCAGGAGTAGGCCATTCAGCCCTTCGAGCCAGCACCACCACTCAATGTGATCATGGCTGATCATCCATAATCAGTACCCTGTTCCTGTCTTCTCCCCATATCACCCGACTCCGCTATCTTTAAGAGCTCTATCTAGCTCTCTCTTGAAAGTATCCAGAGAACCGGCCTCCACTGCCCTCATAGAATTCCACAGACTCACAACTCTCTGGGTGGAAAAAGTGTTTCCTCATCTCCGTTCTAAATGGCTTGCCCCTTATTTTTACCCCTTATTCTTAGACTTTACTTTAGACTTTAGTGATACAACTCAGACACAGGAACTACAGCACATCGATTCCACGCCAACCAGTGATCACCCTGTACACTAACACTATCCTACACTCAAGGGACAATTTACAATTTTACCCAAGCCAATTAGCTGACAAACCTTTGGAATGTGGGAGGAAACCAGTGGATCTGGAGTAATCCCCTTGCAGTCACAGGGAGAAGATACAAACTTGCATACAGACAGCACTCGTAGTCAGGATCGAACCTGGGTCTCTGGCACAGTAAGGCAGCGACTCTACCCGCTGCGCCAGCATGGTGCCCCTGATTTAGTGTACCGTAATTATAATTAAAGATTTTAATTCATTTCAGCATTTGGAGGACCTCAGCAGGAAAGCTGAATGACACCCAAGCTCTTAGTGGTCTGAGCCGTTGATAAGATGGGAAAACGAAGCAGATGTGAAACTCTTTGTGGATAACATATTTTCTCCTTCGATTTTGAACATGCAGGGCCAGCCAGCCGGACATTTTCCTTTCCACCCTCAAGGGAGTCTTTCTGTACAAGACACCATATTGTGTCTCTCTCACATTGACTGTACGTATCTGTATCAGAAATAGACAGGAAATTATATGAGCAGATGTTGGTCTTTCAGCAACAAAAGTGGGTGTTCTCCAAAACATTAAACATTCCCTCTGACCCATTGTTATTATTGTCCATGCCTAGATTTCCATGTCCATGTTTGCTGTTCCCACATTTAGATTATTCCATGCAAATTGAAGTAACCATATCCGGTATTACTTTAGAGTTCAATTTAGTTTAGAGATACAGCGTGGAAACAGGCCCTTCGACTCACTGAGTTTGCGTCCACCAGCGATCCCCGTACAACAACACTATCCCACACACACTAAGGGCAATTTACAAATTTTTACCAAGCCAATTAACCAACACAGTCTTTTGAGTGTGGGAGGAAACTGGAGCATCGGAGAAAAAAAAACCTGGTCACTTGGAGAACGTACAAACTCTGTACAGACAGCACCCATAGTCAGGATCGAACCCGGTTACCTGGGGCTGTGAGGCAGCAACTCTACCGCTGCGCCACCGTGTCACCCTCATATTTGGGAATAAATGTGACCATGTAAGCCATTGCAAGTATTATAAATGGTTCCTTGTATTTATATATTTATTGAAGAAGTAACTGGTTTTATAACCTTTATGCTCGTTTTCTGATGTTGCGCAGGCAGGAGAAGCTAATTGGTTAACTGAGCACACTCTAAACTGAGCGGTTTCTAAGCATTGTAGAGACGACTGTCCACACTTCCCTCAATGGCTCCAACCACCAGTCTTGTAATCTCTTGGGAGAGGACGAGAATAAATGAGGAAATTACAATACCACTCCAGGGCAAAAAGGTAATTGGAGAAATTTGGGGCTTTGCTTTAAACATATGAGATAGATTAAAGTAGAAACTAACAGTGCGGAGGTGTGTATGAGTGCAGTCCTGAGTTGAGCAGAATGAGTTCCAAGACATGGGGCTGACCATGAAATACGTTCTTAATATTTCACTAATAATTTCAGGGCCTTTTACATTGGTGCACGGACATGCAGAAAATGGAGGGACATGGATCGCGTCCAGGCAGAGGAGATCAGTTTAACTTGGCATCATGTTTGGCAAAAGGCACGGGGTGGCACGAGGGCGCAGCGGTAGAGTTGCTGCCTTGCAGTGCCAGAAACCCCGGTTCATCCTGACTACGGATGCTTGTCTGAATGGAGTTTGTCCATTCTCCCTGTGACCTGCGCGGGATTTCTCCGGGATCTCCGGTTTCCTTCCACGCCCCAAAGACGTGCAGGTTTGTGGGTTAATTGACGGTTTAATTGTAAATTGGCCCTAGTGTGTGTAGAACAGTATTAGTGTGCGGGGACCTGTGGTCAGAGCGGACTCGGTGGGCAGAAGGGCCTGTTTCTGCGCTGCATCTCTAAACTAAACATAATTGGCAGTTGGTCCTGTTCATGTGCTTCACTGTTCTACGTTCCGTGTTTTATACACTTCTTATCTATAGGTTATGACTTGGCCGTGAACATGCCAGCAATTGGAATGTCCTTCAGACATTTGACTGTAGAGAGGTTGGGGAGCAGGGAATGCAAGGTTAGGGGAGGCTGTGTAAGATGATGGTCACACTTGCAAGGCAGGTCACCTTCACCAGACTGAACCACAGCAATATCACTAACGTACTAAATTGGTGGGCGGGCAGGGACCAGTTCCGTGCCCATCATTCACCACCCACCGGCATGGTGAATCTGTGGAATTCGTTGCCACAGACGGCTGCGGAGGCCAAGTCAATGGATATTTTTAAGGCGCAGATTAACAGATTTTGAGTAATACGGGTGTCAGTGGTTATGGGGAGATGGCTGGAGAATGGGGTTGGGAGGGAAAGATAGATCAGCCATGGTTGGACCACGGAGTAGACTTGATGGGCCAAATGGCCTAATTCTGCCCATGGAACTTGTTGATCTTGTCGGCACAGGGTTAAGTCCCCCATTGCGGGCTTCAACCTATGACGTTCTTGCCGTGTTGGCGTCATGACTGACATATGACACAGAAACATGGAAAATAGTTGCAGGAGTAGGCCATTTTGAGCCAGCACTGCCATTCAATATGATCACGGCTGATCATCCAAAAATCTGTACCCCATTCCTGCTTTTTCCCCATATCCCTTGATTCCGTTAGCCCTAGGTTATATCTAACTCACTGTTGAATATATCCAGTGAATTGGCCTCCACTGCCTTCTGTGGCAGAAAATTCCGCAGATTCACAACTCTCTGGGTGAAAACGTTTTTCCTCATCTCTGTCCTAAATAGCCTACCCCTTATTCTTAAACTGTGACCCCTGGTTCTGGACTTCCCCAACATGGGGAACATCTTTCCTGTATCTAGCCTGTCCAATCCCTTAAGAATTTTATATGTTTCTATAAAAGATCCCTTCTCATCCTTCTAAATTCCAGTGAATACAAGCCCAGTTGATCCATTCTTTCATCATACAGAATGTCAGTCCCGCCATCGGTTAATTGACCTGGTGAACCTACGCTGCACTCACTCAATAGCATGAATGTCCTTCATCAAACTAGGAGAACCAAAACTGCACACAAGCAGAGTCATAAAAGGAGAATCAGTAAATGGCAGGCAGAGTGAGGAGCGCGGGAAGGGAAGAGCCGATAGTGCAGTGGCAGGTGGGAGCAGCATTTGAAAATGCCCAAGAATTTCACTCACTGAAGCGGAGTTAATAATCTATCTGGCAGCAGGAATGATGTCACCTGCGTGAAATGGGATAATTCCCAGTGATGTAACGGGAAGCCTGGGAGATTTTCATGGTTCCAGCTGCATTTAAATCCAAATGGATTAGTTCGCTGAAATCTTCGGAAGACTGACTTTCCAACCAATTCCAGAGTGGTGCAGCTGGTAGAGCCATTTCTTCCTCAAAGCAGGATTCAGTCCTGATCTCTCGTGCTGCCGGCATGGACCTTTACACGGCACCTGTGCGTGCTGAATGGCTCGATTGTAATCATGTATTGTCTTTCGGCAGGCGACAAAAAGCTTTTCACTGCACCTTGGAGCACGTGACAACAAACTAAACTAAACTTTACACTTCAGAGATACAATGCAGAAACTAGTAATAGCACAGTACACTCGCACTAACATTATCCAACACACGAGGGACAATTTACAATTTTGCACAGCTGTTCATCTTTGGAGTGTGGGAGGAAACCGGAGCGCCTGGAGAAAAACCATGTGATCACAGGGAGAATGTACAAATTCCGTAGAGACTGCACACGTAGTCAGGATTGAACCTGGGTCTCTGGTGCCGTAAGGCCCAGAATTTGTCTTCTTCCAAAATTAACCACATTGCTTTTCTGTTTATGATATAACTCATCACCTATACTAGCGCAATTGTCCTGTTGTGGGTGGCCTTTTTTGGAGATAAAGTATCATTGAATGATACTATATACGATAAAGTATCAATGAATCATTGAAGTTTTTGGTGGCATTCATCAACGTTCATGTTTCACGAGATTATCGTGACAAAAATGTTGGCCACAAGCAATGGGCATAATAATGGGACAGTAATATCTGTGTTGATTCCATCCTGATGGATGCAAAGAGCTTGTCATCAGAATCAATGGGCCTTTTGTATCGTACTTCTCTTTGCCTAGTATCTCTGCTTCCTCTCTAACCCAGATCATGTCCTTGAATTCCTTGCATTCCTTTCTTCATCAGCGATCCTCCTCTGCTTGGAGAAGGACTTCTGCGTAATCTCCGTGAGCCAAGTCTTTTTAAGTTCTTTCATTATCTCCCATCTCCCCTCTGGGACTGATAGCATTTTCATTCCTTGTGATAATCTTTTTTTTCTCCTTTCTCTCGCATCTGACTTCCTGCCAAACAGATTCCCCGATTATTTGTGCTTTAGTGTTTTGTCCGTTGATCCTGCCCATTGTCACTTCTAGGTTTTTAAGGCTTTATCCCAACAGATAACCTAGCATTTTCCGTTCCTGTCTCTGTGTCACATTTAGTGAATACAGCGACCTTCCACAGGGAAGATAAACCCGGTTCTCTCCCTGTCAGCAGAGGGTCTGAAAATTGCTATTCAAATATCAAGGCTGATCTCATCCCATCTCTCAGTCTGCCATGCATTGCATTACAATGTGTGCCTGTCTCTGTGTCACAGTCCTTTCCATGGTTTTGGAAAATAATATTCAAAGCTGGCAGAACAGCTTCTTCCCCTCCGTCCACAGACTTCTGAACGGCCTTTCCATAAACTCGGATACAGTCGCGATTTTCCAATCTGCCCTCTTGTTGACGTTGGACTTTTACCCCCGGAAACGTTACAATGACAATGTTGAGACACAAGGACTGGTTTATACAAAACACGCAAAGTGCTGGAGTAACTCAGCTGGCCGGGCAGCATCTCTGGAGAACATTTCTGGTCAGGACCTTACTTCAGACTGATGTAGAGTGAGATATAATTCTTCGGGCTAACAGAATCAAGGGATATGGGGAGAAAGCAGGAACAGGATACTGATTCTGGGTGACCAGCCATGATCATATTGGATGGCGGTGCTGGCTCGAAGGGCCGAGTGGCCTACACCTGCACCTATTTTCTATGTTTCTATGACCCGATATGTCACCTATCCGTGGAACTAGCTTGTATGGGGCACTTTGATTGGCAGGGATGAGTTGGGCAGTTGGGCCTGTTGCCGGGGCCTGAGATTCCATGACTGTGTTATTTATATGTTTTTTGTGATTGTTGTTGTTAAGCTTCTCGATACATTCTGTTTTCTACCGTACCTGGTACTGCGCATTGAATCTTTGCCTCCCCACATCGCGTAATTTCCTTCCGATTACCTCAATGTATTTGTTGCCGATATGAGGTGGAGTTGAGTTGCAAAACTATTCTCTGCTGATCTCTTAACTTGACGATGGGTGGCTGATTCGCCAAGTTTGTGCTGCTGGCTTGGCACTGACTCCATCTACACTTCACGCTGCCTCAGGATAAGTCTCACTCCCTCTTCTCCCCTCTCCCATCAGGCAAGAGGTAGAGAAGTGTGAAAACGCACGCCTCCAGATTCAGGGACCATTTCTTCCCAGCTGTTATCAGGCAACTGAACCATCCTCTGAACAAAAAGAGAGCAATCCCGAGCTACCGTCTACCTCATTGGAGACCCTCGGTCCATCTTTAATCAGACTTTATCGGACTTTATCCTGCACCAAACGTTATTCCCTTCATCATGTATCTGTACACTGTGGATGGCTCAATTGTAACCATGTATGGTCTCCCCACTGATGGGTTAGCACGCAACAAAAACTTTTCACTGTACCTCAGTACACGTGACAATAAACTGAACTACACTGAACTACACTAAACTGAACTGAGCTAAACGGAATTAAACTGCACTGAACTGAAGTAAAGTAAAGTAAGAGGTGGACGAGGCAGCTGTCTTTCAGATTTTCAGAATCAATTATTCGTGTTGTTGCGGTTTCGGACATTTCCTGAGCTCTGACGCATTCTGGTGTCGTTCTTCCGCCTGTCAGCTGAGTGTTTCAATGAAGTGAAATCTGGAAAACCAGGAGTAACAACAGGGAGTTTAAAATATCCTGCGCTCAGTGGAGTTCACATGAAAGTCAGATTTACTCGATGCCTCATAAGCCCCAGGTGGCAAAGCCTCAACATCCTATCAAACTGGCGGCAAATGCACACTTTATATTTTCTCCCTTAACAGCTCGGAGTCAAGCAGATTGAAGCAGAGGCATCGTTTTGATTTTCCCTCTGCCTTTGAATGAATGAATTCTGCGTAGCAAGCTCTTTAAACATGCAAATGCATTCATAAATCAGCTTGCCGCTTTTTGGCTGCATTCCTGGCCAGCTGTTGTTTATAGACACAAAATGCTGGAGTAACTCAGCGGGGCGGGCAGCATCTCTGGAGAGAAGGAATGGGTGACGTTTCCCTTCTTCAGTCTGAAGTAAGCTGTCCGAGCAACTGATTCAGTCTCAAGTAATCAGTTCCGAAGAAGGGTCTCAACCCGAAACGTCACCCGTTCCTTCTCTCTGGAGAGGCTGCCTGCCCCGCTGAGTTACTCCAGCATTTTGTGTCTTATCTCTGGTTAAAAGCAGCATCTGCAGTTCCTTCCTGCACAGCTGCTGTTTACCCTGAGCTGTCCCAATGTGAGTGCGGCCGGCCGGCCACTGTAAGGATGTGTCGGGCTCTAACACCAGATACCTCCGCTGCCCACAGATAAGGGCGCGATATGCTCCTGCCTCAACCCGTCCTGCTCACCTGTGGCCCCCTCGCTGTTGGCCGCTCCCTCGCTGTTGGCCTCTCCCCCCCCCCCCACGAGAAAGCCTTTGAAAACGTGGCCTTGGCTTGCCATCTGTCGGAGTTAATGTCATGTAATTTTTGTCCTGCTTATCTCTCCATCCTGTCCTAATGAATAAGAGAGCAGTTTTTTTTTTCCAGAAGGGAGTGTGCATGTGCTTGTAAACCAATTCCAGCATCTGTGATGTGACCTTATAGTTGGACCTTAACTTTTTATACAGCAGCTGAGGAATTTAAGAGAGAACGTGTTGCTTCACAATATGTGTTGCTGCCATTTACACAATAGGAAATGTTGGATACCTCCTGCTGTGAGAGATGGATGGAGGTCCACTATATGAAATTATTACAGCGATAGCTAGCACTGGAGCTCATAAAGGCAAAACCCCAACATTAATTTACCTGCGTCTTAGAACAACTGGCTTTCTCTCTTAAGATAGACACAAAATGCTAGCGGCTCAGGTAACATCTGTGGAGAAAAGGAATAGGGTCGAGACCCTTCTTCAGACACGGTAGAGTTGGAGAGTAGGAGGAAATCACAGATGGGGAACAGCGAGAGAGAGTGTTGCAGAACCCTAGTCGCAGAGAAGAGGAGAACTTCCTCACAGTAGGCATAGCTTGAGGAGTTTTCGCAGTGGAGCAGACCAAATGTGTAGGAAGGAACTGCAGATGCTGGTTTACATGGAAATACAGAGCGGAAATACTGGCCCTTAGGCCCACTGAGTCTGCCCTGACCAGCGATCCCCATCGGCGAGCACTATTCTACACACCAGGGACAATTTGCAATCTTCACAGAAGGCAATTGATCTACAAACCTGTACGTCTTTGGAGTGTGAGTGGAAACCAACATGGTCACGGGGTGAACGTACAAATACTCCATGCAGACAGTTCCCGTAGTCAGGATCGAACCCAGGTCCCTGGTGCCGTAAGGCAGCAACTCTCCCCCTGTGCCACTGTGCCCCCTGGCATTGTGTTTAACTCACCAGCATAGTAACATAGCAGAGTGCTTAAGTTACTAGTGCAACACAGGGGACTGAGCTCTCGATCTGCAGATATGAATCTGAACTTTACCTTAGTTGTTGCAAAAGTTACATTCAAGTAATCAAATAAACCTTGAACCAGTTACAGCAACTTTATAACACCTAATTGTTTGTAAAAATCCATCTCATTTACCAACGTTCATTAGGGAAGGAAATTTGCCCTCTCTACCTGTACATTACTGCAGACGTTTGCAGTGACTACCTAGTTCAACGGCAATTAGGGATGGGTGATAAATAAGTCCACAGCTCCCTGAATGTAGCAACACAAGTTGCTACATAGAGAGTAATAAAGAAGGCATTTGGTATGCCTGCCTTTTTCAGTCAGGGCATTGAGTATAAGAGTCAGGAAGTCGGGATGAAACTTTAGTTAGGTTGATTTGCAATATTGTGTAGCAACACGAGTAGATAAGAAAGGTCCCGACCTGAAGCATTACTCCGCAGATGCTGCCTGACCCGCTGAGTTCCACCAGCAGTTTGTTTTGTGCTAGAGATTGCAGCCTCTGTGGCCTTTTTAAAACTCGAGTTAGGCCGCATTTGGAGTATTTTGTGCAGTTCTGGTCGCCCCATTACTGGAAGGACGTGGAGGCTTTGGAGAGGATGCAGAGGAGGTTCAGCTGGAAGCTGAAGACAGACACAAAGTGTTGGAGTAACTCAGCGAAACAGGTAGCATCTCTGGAGAAAAAGGATGGGTGACGTTTCAGGTCCGAGCCCTTCTTCAGACTGGATGCTGCCTGGTTAAGAGGATATTATGTATATTGGACAAGCTGAGCAGAGAGGTGATAGAAGTTTATAAAAAGAGGAATAGAAAGAGTAGACAGTCAGAACTTCTTTCCCATGGTAGAAATGTCAAACACTATAGGGCATTTTAGGTGAGAGGGGAAAAACTATCTTTAAGAGCTTTATCAAACTCTCTCTTGAAAGCATCCAGAGAATCGGCTTCTACTGCCTTCTGAGGCAGAGAATTCCACAGATTCGCAACTCTCTGAGTTTTTTCTCATCTCCGTTCTAAATGGCCTACTCCTTATTATTAAACTGTGGCCCCTGGTTCAGCTCTCCCCCAACTTTGGAGGAGAGCAGAACTCTAGCATCTTTCTGCCGTCTAGCGTGTCCAATCCCTTAATAATCTTACTGGATATGTTTCAATAAGATCTCCTCTCATCCTTCTAAATTCCAGTGTATACAAAGCCCAAGTCGCTCCATTCTTTCAACATATCACAGTCCAGCCATCCCTGGAGTTAATCTCATGAACCTACGCTGCACTCCCTCAATAGCAAGAATGTCCTTCCTCAAACTTGGAGACCAAAACTACTTTCTTTCAGTGACTGATGTAAAAGGGCACCCAGATCTCGTTGTACTTCCCTTTTTCCTCACACCATTCTTTCTTCCTCTTTGGGATGAACTGATCCTGCACCTTCTGCATTATTCCCAGAAATACCTGCCATTGTTGTTCCACTGTCATCCCTGCTAGGGTATCTTTCCAGTCAACTTTGGCCAGCATTCCCTCATGGCTCCATAGTCCCCTTTGCTCAACTGTAACATGGACACTTCCTATTTTCCCTTCTCCCTCTCAATTAAAACTTGCCATATTATGGTCATTACCTCCTAATGGCTCCTTTACCTTGAGTTCCCTTATCAAATCCAGTTCATTACACAACACTAAATCCAGAATTGCCTTCTCCCTGGTAGGCTCCAGTACAAGCTGCCATAAGAATCCATCTCGGAGGCACTCTTCAAACTCCCTTTATAGACAATAGACAATAGGTGCAGGAGCAGGCCATTCGGCCCTTCGAGCCAGCACCACCATTCAATGTGATCATGCTGATCATCCCCAATCAGTACCTCCGTTCCTGCCTTCTCCCCATATCCCCTGACTCTGCTATTTTTAAGAGCCCTATCTAGCTCTCTCTTGAAAGCATCCAGAGAACCTGCCTCCACCGCCCTCTGAGGTAGAGAATTCCACAGACTCACCACTCCCTGTGAGAAACAGTGTTTCCTTGTCTCCGTTCTAAATGGCCTACTCCTTATTCTTAAACTGTGGCCCCAGGTTCTGGACATCGGAACATGTTTCTTGCCTCTAGTGTGTCCAGGCCCTTAACAATCTTATATGTTTCAATGAGATTCCCCTCTCATCCTTCTAAACTCCAGAGTGTACAAGCCCAGCTGCTCTATTCTCTCAGCATATGACAGTCCCGCCATCCCTGGAATTAATATTGTAAACTCCTCAATAGCAAGAATGTCCTTCCTCAAATTAGGGGACCAAAACTGCACACAATACTCCAGGTGTGGTCTCACTAGGGCTCTGTACAACTGCAGAACGACCTCTTTGCTCCTATATTCGATTCCTCTTGTTATAAAGGCCAACATGCCATTTGCTTTCTTCACTGCCTGCTGTACCTGCATGCTTACTTTCATAAACTGATGTACAAGGACCCCAGATCCCGTTGTTCTTCCCCTTTTCCCAACTTGACGCCAATTAGATAGTAATCTGCCTTCCTGTTTTTGCTACCAAAGTGGATAACCTCACATTTATTCGCATTAAACGTCATCTGCCCACTCCCCCAACATGTCCATGTCACCCTGCATTCTCATATCATCCTCCTCACAGTTCACACTGCCACCCAGCTTTGTGTCATCTGCAAATTTGCTAAGGTTACTTTGAACCTGCAAATTTGCTAATGTTACCCCTTTCTTGGGGTCCAGTACCAACCTGATTTACCCAGTCTACCTGCATGTTCAAATCTCCCATAACCACTGAGGCATTACTTTTGCTGCATGCCAATTTTAACTGTTGATTCAACTTGCACCCTTTAGGACTGAGATTAGGAAAATCTTTTTCACCCAGAGAGTTGTAAATCAGTGGAATTCTCTGCCACAGAAGGCAGTGGCGGCCAATTCACTCGATGTTTTCATGAGAGAGTTAGATTTGGCAATTGGGGCTAAAGGAATCAAGGTATATGGGTAAAAAAACAGGAACGGGCTACTGAGCCTGAAAAATGTCACGTCCAGGTTCAAGAACAGCTGCTTCCTTACAGCCATCAGGCTATTAAGCACGAAAACGAATAAGCTCTGAACTACACCAGACTATTATTATTATGGCACTATCTTTGTTTATTTATTGAGTATGTGTGCATGTGTACATACACACACTGAACTTTTTTTTCTCCCGTTATGTACTATATTGATATATTCTGTTGTTCTACAGCAAGTAATAATTTAATTGTCCTATCTGGGACACATGACAATAAAACACGCTTGACCCTTGACTCATGATCAGCCATGATCATATTGAATGGCGGCGCTGGTTCGAAGGGCTGAATGGCCTACTCTTGGGCCTATTTTCCTATGTTTCTTTGACTATGACTTTGATTGAAGCATAACAGGTGATTGATTATTATCAATTTTACGGGACTATCCAAGTTAAAATTAACCGCTTGTGCTATTCCAGACGAATGAAGTAATTTGCTTTACACGTCATGGCATTAGGTTGAACAAGTTAGGTCTTTATTCTGTGGAGCGCAGAAGGTTAAGGGGGGACCTGATAGAGGTCTTTAAAATTATGAGAGGGATAGACAGAGTTGACATGGATAAGCTTTTCCCATTGAGAGTAGGGAAGATTCAAACAAGAGGACATGATTTGAGAATTAAGGGACAGAAGTTTAGGGGTAACATGAGGGGGAACTTCTTTACTCAGAGAGTGGTAGCTGTCTGGAACGAGCTTCCAGTGGCAGGTTCGATTTTATCATTTAAAAATAAATTGGATAGGTATATGGATGGGAAAGGAATGGAGGGTTATGGTCTGAGTGCAGGTAGATGGACTAAGTGAGAGTAAAGTGTTCGGCATGGACTAGAAGGGCCGAGAGGGCCTGTTTCCGTGCTGTAATTGTTATATGGTTATATGGTTATATGGTTATAATCCCAATCTTGTGGAGGGGCGATTGCAGAGGTTATGTTACGGTTAGAGCTGACTTCTAACCAGAGCAGTATTTATTGATGTCCTGAACAATCCACCACATGTGTGTGAACATGAAGTCGTGATTATTGGAACATTAACACTTTGCAATGATCTGTTTCAGCCAGTTACTGTGTGAGGACATTACAAGACCCTGGGGTAAAAAAACGTCCTCCCTCGCAAATGTAACATGCATGATATAGTATCCAGGTGTGTCGGCAGTTTCTGGTTCCATTGAAGCATGTGGACCAATATTCTGGAGGTGGAGAGCGGGTGAAGATCCAGCTATGTCTTGTCGTGCGAGCATACAGCCAAGGACATATCTGTACTCCAAACACTACAGACAGAATAAAGGCAATAACGGGAAGTTCCCGACGAGCGCCGCAGAGTCGTGCAAGAGTTCAGTTTAGTTTAGTTTATTGTCACGTGTACCGAGGTACAGTGAAAAGCTTTTGTTGCGTGCTCACCAGTCAGCGTAAAGACAATACATGGTTACAATCAAGTCATTCGCAGTGTACAGATTCATGAGAGGTTTCAGTTCAGTTTATTGTCACATGTTCCGAGGTACAGTGAAAAGCTTTTGTTGTGTGCTATCCAGTCAGCAGAAAGACCAAACGAGATTACAATCGAGCCATTTACAGTGTATAGATACATAAGGTAAATACATATATATATATATTTATATACCACACGCACACATATACATACAGTCCATTCAGAAATTATTCAGGCCCCTTCACTTTTTCCACATTTTGTTATGCTACAGCCTTACTCTAAAATAGATTAAATTAATGTTTATATCATCAATCTACACACAATACCCCATAATAAAAAAGTGAAAACAGGTGTTTAGAAATTTTTGCAAATTAAAAAGAAATAGCTGGAATATCACATTTACATAAAAAATAAATAAATATATAAATATATATATATATATATATATATATATATATATATATATATATGTGTGTGTGTGTGTATACTGAATACTGATGTGAATACGTATATATAACTGAATACTGAATACTTATGCACATTCACATATATATATGTATATGTACATGTTTATCTGCATATGTGTCATGCGTGTGTCAATGTATATATGTGTGTGTATGTGTGTGTGTGTGTGTGTGTATATATATATATATATATATATATATATATATATAATAATAACTTTATTACGGACTCAAGGTCCAGACAAGGGGCAACATTACATTAAAAATGCATTGCATCTCAAATATCATAAGTATATATTAAATCATGGTAAATCACATAAAAACATCATAATTTATATATTTTAAAAAAAACCCACAATACTTAAGTTAAAAATCCAGAGTAAAAAATGATCAATGTCATACAACGAGACAACGATACCAGTGTCTCCACAGCTGGGATTCGTAGCGTGTAGTGCTAACCCTTATGTTTGTCAAGGCCACAATAAGCACATTTTTAGAGTCATTTATCCTGCAAATGAATTTATACATGTGGTGTCTTAGGCTAGCTTCTAAAGTACTGACTCCTGCAGCCACAAACACATTACTGGCACTACACCATCTTGGTTGCCTTAGCAGTGTTCTCATGGCATCGTTATATGCAACCTTTAGTCTCTGCATACTTGTCTTTAAATAGTTCGACCACAGGTGCGCAGTGTAGAGGGGTGTGCAGTATGCTCTAAATAGCGACATCTTCACCACATCTGCACATGCACCAAATTTACGCAAGAGGATATTCGCCTGTATATACAGCATGCGTCGTTGCCTATAAATATCCTCATCATCTGTCATTTGTTCTGAGATAATATGCCCTAGATGTTTTATCTTATTACAGACACTAAGATTATTGTCAGACAATTTAAAATCAGGATATTTTAGGCTTTTATCCTCTTTGGTTCTACAGACCATAACAGCACTCTTACTAGCATTATATTTAATGTCATGTTCCAAACCATACACGGAACATGCAGTAAGGAGCTGCTGGAGACCAGCGCTAGATGGACTAAAGACCACAAGATCATCTGCATACATAATATGGTTCACTAGAATATTACCAATCACGCACCTAGTGTTACAGGCTTTCAATTGTTTAGACAGATCATCAATATATAGATTAAAAAGGACTGGGGATAAAATTCCCCCTTGTCTAACACCATTGCTAACCCCAATACATGCTATATGCGTTAGATATACACATTACAGTTTTTTGTCTCCTAAATCTTCTTTCTATCAGCAGGGGTGAAAATAGTCTGTGGCCAGGGTGGTGTGGGTCTCTGATGATGCTGGCTTCCTTTATGAGGCAGTGACTCCGGTAAATCCCTTCGATGGTGGGGAGGTCAGTACCCGTGATGGGCTGGGCAGTGTTCACCGCTTTCTGCAGTCTTCTTTGCTCCTGGGCATTGAAGTTGCCGAACCAAGCTGTGATGCAACCAAGTTGTCAAAGTTGTCTCTATAAACCCAGACTCTGAAGGATGGAGCGGCACGGAGCAATTCTTCCAGTAGCAACAGGGCCTGGGTAAGGCAGCACAGGTCAAATACCTGAGGGCCTCCAACAGACCATTTCCAACCATTATTCATAGACAAACATAAACATTGTTGACAGACATGAGCCAGGCATTAACATGTCTTGCAACAAAGGGTCTTTGTTTATCTATATTTGGAATTAAAACAATTTTGCTTGGAAACATTACTCTTGTTCCCAGTAGCTCAGACAGTCAGAGTGCTTTGTCCAGATTCCGGCAGTTAGAACTCTACCAGTAGCTAAAAGAATGAATGGCACCAGGAATGTGTCACATTGACACGAATATTGCTCCCATAAGTTCAAGTTCATAAGTTCTAGGAGCAGAATTAGGCCATTCGGCCCATCAGGTTTACTCCGCCATTCAATCATGTATGATCTATATTTCCCTCTCTACCCCATTCTTCAACCATCTCCCCATAACCCCTGACAACTGTACTAGTTAACAATCCGTCAATCTCCGCCTTAAAAATATCCATTGACTTGGCCCCCACAGCCGTCTGTGGCAATTAATTCCACAGATTTACCATCCTGGTGGGTGGTGATGCTGGGCATGGAACTGGTCCCTGCCTGCCCACTATTTTAGTACGTTAGTGATATTGCTGCGGTTCAGTCTGGTGAAGGTGACCTGCCTTGCAGGTGTGACCATCATCTTACACAGCCTCCCCTAACCTTGCATTCCCTGCTCCCCAACCTCTCTACAGTCAAATGTCTGAAAGATAATCCAATTGCTGGCACGTTCACGAACAAGAGTCATAACCTATGGATAAGAATAAAACAAAGAACATAGAACAGTAAAGTGTGTAGGAAGGAACTGTAGATGCGGGTTTAATTTGAAGATAGACACAAAATGCTGGAGTAAATCAGCAGAACAGGCGGCATCTCTGGAGAGGAAGTCGAAACCCGGAGATCAGAGACGCTGCCTGTCCCGCTGAGTTACTCCAGCATTTTGTGTCTATTACATGTATCATCATCATCATTGTTGTTGAAATCATTAGTGACGCCGTGATGCCAGTTTCCAACGGGAACGGTGACGGACGCGCCACACATCTCTGTCCTCCAGTTCCTGCGGACTTCGCCACTGGAAGTATAGGATTTTGGTGCGTGTGCTCTATCATCATTCCTCACAATGCTATGTACGACAGAGATCGCAACTTCTACTGAAATGTGGATGGCCGTTGGCTCGCTAGAAGCTCATCCGCCCTTTGACAGCTCCCTCCCCACCAGGTGGGGCGACGGTTTAGTCGCTGACTATCCGACCATGGAGCTGGTACCACACGATTACATTGGACCCGTGGCGGGGATGAACTCCCCCCAACCTGATCTGTACATATATATATACATATATATATATATATTGTGTGTGTGTGTGTGTGTGTGTGTGTGTGTGTGTGTGTGTGTGTGTGTGTGTGTGTGTGTGTGTGTGTGTATATACAGTGGCTTGCAAAAGTTTTCATATCCCTTGAACTTTTCCACATTTTGTCACGTTACAACCACAAACGTAAATGTATTTTATTGGAATTTTATGTGATAGACCAACACAAAGTGGCGCATAATTGTGAAGTGGAAGGAAAATGATACATGATTTTCAATTTTTTTTACAAATAAAAAACGAAAAGTGTGGCATGCAAAAGTATTCAGCCCCCTTTACTCTGATACCCCTAAATAAAATCCAGTGCAACCAATTGCCTTCAGAAGTCACCTAATTAGTAAATAGAGTCCACTTGTGTGTAATCTAATCTCAGTATAAATACAGCTGTTCTGTGAAGGCCTCGGAGGTTTGTTAGAGAACATTAGTGAACAAACAGCATCATGAAGCCCGAGGAACACACCAGACAGGTCAGGGATAAAGTTGTGGAGTAGTTTAAAGAACCAAAGATAGACACAAAATGCTGGAGTTTATAACTCAGCGGACCAGGCAGCATCTCTGGAGAGAAGGAATAGAGTCGAGACCCTTCTTCAGACTTTCCTTCGCTCCAGAGATGCAGCCTGTCCCGCAGAGTTACTCCAGCATTTCGTGTCTATCTTCGGCCTTTCTGCCACTTGTCCCCGTGGCTTCACTCTGTCTCAATGAACGGCTTAAAGACCTGCCGTAGGGGCAAGTCTGGGGTGGTGGGTGGGATGTGTCCACGTGTGATGCTCCATCCACCCCCCCGGGGCCGAGAGTGTGGGATTGGGAAGGAACTGCAGATGCTGGTTCACACCGGAGATAGACACACACAATGCTGGAGTAACTCGGCGGGACAGGCTGCATCTCTGGAGCGAAGGAATGGGTGGCATTTCGGGTAAGTCTGAAGAAGGGTCTCGACTCTATTCCTTCTCTCCAGAGATGCTGCCTGGTCCGCTGAGTTGTGTGTGTGTGTCTCTCTCCCTCTCTGTCTATCTGTGTGTATCTGTGTGTGTGTCTGCTGTCGGGTCCCGGTGGCCGCTCAAAGTCACCCGAGCTGCCTCCTTCCTCTGAAGTGGTGGCCAGCTGCTGTCTGTGTGTGTGTGTGTGTGTGTGTGTGTGTGTGTGTGTGTGTGTGTGTGTGTGTGTGTGTGTGTGTGTGTGTGTGTGTGTGTGTGTGTGTGTGTGTGTGTGTGTGTGTGTCTCTCTCTCCCTCTCTGTCTATGTGTGTGTGTGTGTGTGTGTGTGTGTGTGTGTGTACTGTCGGGTCCCGGCGGCCGCTCAGTCACCCGAGCTGCTTAATTCCTCTGAAGTGGTGGCCAGCTGCTGTCTGTGTGTATCTCTGTGTGTGTGTGTGTGTGTGTGTGTGTGTGTGTGTGTGTCTCTCTCTCTCTCTCCCTCTCTGTCTATCTGTGTGTATCTGTGTGTGTGTCTGATGTCGGGTCCCGGTGGCCGCTCAAAGTCACCCGAGCTGCCTCATTCCTCTGAAGTGGTGGCCAGCTGCTGTCTGTGTGTATCTCTCTCTGTGTGTGTGTGTGTGTGTGTGTGTGTGTGTGTCTCTCTCTCTCTCCCTCTCTGTCTATCTGTGTGTGTGTGTGTGTACTGTCGTGTCCCGGCGGCCGCTCAATGTCAGTCACCCGAGCTGCTTCCTTTTTTAAAATTATTTAAAATAGAGATCCATTGCAAAAAAGTATTTAAAAACATAAAAAAACAAGAAATGCTTGGTAGAATGCGCATTTTCCCATTGTAGGTCATATCAATAGATGCGGCCGCGCTGAAATAAAACCACAGGATGGAGATGTATTTTAACATTGTTGCTTTATTAAACCATACCTTCATTCACGGTTGGCTCAAGAGTAACGGGAGAGGAACTTGCTAACTCGGGAGAGGAACTTGCTAACTCGGGAGAGGAACTTGCAACATCGCAGCAATTACATACCCGTGGGAACTCGGCCACACACTTGATCATACACTTGCAGTCTCGTGGGCAGCCACGAGTCTATCACTCGGGGTACCTCGTGGGTCAACTCGCACAGTGAGACAGGGGCATTACGAGCAAAAGAACAGATTATTAAAGTTCCCACGGTACACTCACGAGACACTAAGATAAACGCACGGGGCCACTACGTTATTGCAACGAGTTAAAATGTTTCCATTTTACACTTGAACAGTTAATTTGACTCGTGGAAAAAATCAAACATGTTTGATTTTTTTCACGAGTTAACAAGTTTCCCGAGTACCTGCCGTTAGCGCCACGAGTCGATAAGTTGCTCGTGCGAGTTCCGACGTTCCCGCTACGTGATCACCACGAGTGAAAACTCGGGGTCACTCGTGGGCCAACTCGCACAGTGAGACAGGGGTTTTAGGTTATAAAAAAATATCCCAAGCTTTGAACATCTCATGGAGCACTGTTCAATCCATCATCCGAAAATGGAAAGAGTATGGCACAACTGCAAACCTACCAAGACATGGCCGTCCACCTAAACTGACAGGCCGTGCAAGGAGAGCATTGATCAGAGAAGCGGCAAGAGGCCCATGGTAACTCTGGAGGAGCTGCAGAGATCCACAGCTCAGGTGGGAGAATCTGTCCACAGGACAACTATTAGTCGTGCACTCCACAAATCGGGCCTTTATGGAAGAGTGGCAAGAAGAAAGCCATTGTTGAAACAAAGCCATAAGAGGTCCCGTTTGCAGTTTGCCACAAGCCACGTGGGGGACACAGCAAACATGTGGAGGAAAGTGCTCTGGTCTGATGAGACCAACATTGATGTTTTTGGCCTAAATGCAAAACGCTATGTGTGGCGTAAAACTAACACTGCACATCACCCTGAACACACCATCCCCACTGTGAAACATGGTGGTGGCAGCATCATGCTGTGGGGATGCTTTTCTTCAGCAGGGACAGGGAAGCTGGTCAGAGTTGATGGGAAGATGGATGGAGCCAAATACAGAGCAATCTTGGAAGAAAACCTGTTATAGTCTGCAAAAGACTTGAGACTGGGGCGGAGGTTCACCTTCCAGCAGGACAACGGCCCTAAACATACAGCCAGAGCTACAATGGAATGGTTTAGATCAAAGCATATTCATGTGTTAGAATGGCCCAGTCAAAGTCCAGACCTCAATCCAATTGAGAATCTCTGGCAAGACTTGAAAATTGCTGTTCACAGATGCGCTCCATCCAATCTGACTGAGCTTCAGCTATTTTGCAAAGAAGAATGGGCAAAAATTTCAGTCTCTAGATGTGCAAAGCTGGTAGAGACATACCCCAAAAGACTTGCAGTTGTAATTGCAGCGAAAGGTGGTTCTACAAAGTATTGACTCAGGCGGGCTGAATACTTTTGCATGCCACACTTTTCAGTTTTTTATTGGTAATAAAATTTGGAATCCGTGTATAATTTTCCTTCCACTTCACAATTACGCACCACGTTGTGTTCGTCTATCACATAAAATCCCAATAAAATACATTTACGTTTGTGGTTGTAACGTGACAAAATGTGGAAAAGTTCAAGGGGTATGAATACTTTTGCAAGCCACTGTTTGCAAATACACAGGACTAGATGTTAAAATCCAAGGTGCCAAATTTCAATTTACTCCCGATGGTGATGGGAGCCTTCTGCACTCACCTATGCTCCTCCGATGTTGAGAAAGGCTAGGCAGACACGTCATTGGGGTTATCAAGTGGGCACCTACTTTCATCAATGTTTCGATGATTGAACCCACGACGTCTCCAGTAGGCTCAGCGGTGCATTCTGGTGTCCCAGAACCATATATATATATGTGTGTGTGTGTATATATATGTATATATATATATATATATATATATATATATATATATATATATATATATATATATATATATATACTGAGCTTTTTGTTTATTATATTGAGTAAGAATTTAATGATTCCGTTTGGGATATTTGCCAATTAAACACTCTTGATTGTTGAAATGGACTAGTTCCGGCAGAGTTGAAGGTGCAAGCAATAGCTATTGGCTTGGAACAAAGCCAAAAATCGAACTGAATCTGAGCAATTATGCAGGTGGCATGAATGGGCGGTATTCTGTCTTCGGCCAACACGGCAACTACGTCAACAGCAGGCGTGAAGGTTGAAGTGCATGTCCACCTCCCGCAGGCCTATGATATGACTGATGCAATGGGCGTGGACCTCCAGTACACTGGGTGTGGCAGAGCTGAGGCACGCCCTCCGTATATTGTGCGACTGCATCCTGCCTTTGTTAAATAAGAAACATCGAACTCTGTGGTAATTGAAAAACGAACTCTAAACAAAACGTTCAAAATGTATGCATTATTATTTGACCCCCTTTTTTATATCTAAAATGCAATGTGGCACAAAATCCACATCCTGTTATTCAAAGCTTCACATTCCCATTTCCTAATTGACTCATTCAGTCTGAAATCTCCACATTCTTTAAAATACATTTTATTTGGTAATGAGGTGCAGCTATTTTATTGTTGATTACGTTACTCGTTTGAAGATGAGTCACAGGTTAAGAATAAGGGGGAGGCCATTTACTACTTAGAAGAGGAAAAACTTTTTCACCCAGAGAGTTGTGAATCTGTGGAATTCTCTGCCACAGAAGGCAGTGGGGGCCAATTCACTGCATGTTTTCAAGAGAGTTAGATTTAGCTCTTAGGGCCAAAGGAATCAAGGGATATGGGGAAAAAGCAGGAACGTGGTTCTGATTTTAGATGATGAGCCATGATCATATTGAATGGCGGTGCTGGCTTGAAGTGGCGAATAGCCTACTCCTGCACCTATTTTTCTATGTTTCATGTCGACAATGCAGGATTGAGCAGATCACAGCTGCTCAGATAGTTCCCCCTCCTTTCTTTCTCGCGAGATAAGATGTTAGTGGAAGGCCGTGTTTAGCACCATGCACCAGAGTAATCAGCAGACAAAGGGGGGGAAGGAAGAATAACAAAGATTTTCTTCTTTGAGTAAGCAGAAATTAAAAAAAAGATTTTGGGGCGAACTGACAATCCTTTATGCTACAAACGTAAAATATCTTTGAATGTACTTTCAAACTGAGCCTACATTCCATCGCTATCAGATCTCATATTGCTTTGCTGTACCTTTTCCTGCAGAGTTCGGTAAACTGAAATGGTCAAGTTGTAAATAAGTGATAGGAGGAGAATTAGGCCATTCGGCCCATCAAGTCTACTCCGCCATGCACTCATGGCTGATCTATCTCTGCCTTCTAACCCCATTCCCCTGCCTTCTCCCCATAACCACAGACACCTGTACTAATCAAGAATCTCTTTATGTCTGCCTTAAAAAATATCCATTGACTTGGCCTCCATAGCCTCCTGGGGCAAATAACACAACAGATTCATCACTCTCTGACTAAAGAAATTTCTCCTCATTTCCTTCCTGAAGGAATGTCCTTCAATTCTGAGGCCATTATTCGGTACGTTTCAATGAGGTCCCCCCTCATTCTTCTAAACTCCAGTGCCGTCAAACGTTTAGTAGGATGAAGTGCAAATCCTGATTTTTTTTATGTGAGAGGATGTTCATGGTCCGATAATATAGAAAAGGGTATAATAGTTGATCGACAATTTTCGAAACCTAAAGTTAAGGGCACCTGGGAGTGACTTTCTGCTTGAATAGAGAAATCATTGAAATGAGAAATCATTCTGGAGGCTGGGAATGCAAGCCTTTAATAATGGGAGGACTCCAGTGAGCACCAGCCAAGAGCATGGCTGTCGGGTTCTGCTAAAACTATGACTAAAATTTTCTGAAAAAATGTCTGCGCGCTTTGAAAATAAATTTATTTCCAAAAAAAATCAATTTTCCGCTGAATTTTAATGAGTTGAAGATATTTTTGTAAAATTGTTTGAACGTTCATAAAATGTCACTTGTTGCCACTGCTGGCATGTGCCGTAGCAGGAGGTTTTGTTATTTGTTTAGTTTAATTTAGAGATAGGGTGCGGAAACCACCGAGTCAGCGCCGACAGCGAGTCTAGGGGCGAGGGACAATTAACAATGATACCAAGCCAATTACGCTACAAACCCCTGGGTGTCTTTAGAGCGTGGGAGGGAGATAAACATCCCCCGGAATAAACCCAAGGGGAGAATGTGCAAACTCTGTACATGCAGCACCTGTAGTCGGGATCGAAGCCGGTCGCTGTCGCTGTCGCTGTTGCTGTATAAGGCAGCACAGCAACTGTACCGCTGCTCTTCATTCACCGCAACACTGTGACAAGACAACACACCACAAGACTGAAAAATCCTTAATACTGGCCCCCGCTGACATTTTGCACCTCCCGCAACAGTAAAAGTGACTGCGACTCAAGGCGTAGCTGATGCTGAAATGTTGTGCCATACCGGCTGGTTGTGCGGATGCTTTGATCGCTGAGGCGTATCATAGCTGTCTTGTGATTCAATTATTTTTTTATTCCGTGATTCGCCAGCAAAATATTTTATTGGACAGCAGAGTGTGCGGTAACATTTCACACACGCACACTCATGCACACAGTATGGGCTCTAAATAATGAACTGTCTGGTCTTGCAGCACAGAAATCCGGCATTCGTTCAATGTGTTTTTTGTTAGGCCCGTGGAGTGCCAGTCTGCTCGCTCTGCTCTCTCCTCGCTGCCGCTCGCAATCCAGTCTGTGCAAGTGTAAAGAATTAGAATTATTCACATATTCTCGCTGGTAACACTCCAAAAGAAATGTTTTGCCGGACTGCACCTGGGAACGCAGCAGTCGCGACGACTAATCCACTTTTGGCCATTTGGAGCCTTGCGAGTAATCCAACGGAACCTCGCCATCTGCACAATGCCCAAGAAAGCAACTCACTCAATGTGCTTCACCTCAACACGCTCGCTGCAAAAGTAGCTGATTTAAAGCCTACTCATGGAGTAAAGGGCCGACCTGCTTTATAAAGCCAGTTATCATAATCATAATCATAATAGTACTTTATTAGCCAAGTATGTTTTGCAACACAGGAGGAATTTGATTTGCCGTACTGTCATACCAATGCCATTCAGTTGGAGCTTTTTCTCCGCTCTACAGTGGTTCTTTTATTTATTTATTTATTTTTATTTATTTAAAAAAAAAATTTTATTATAGAAACATAATAATAACAAAGTACATTATTTTGCATTGATGAAAATACATGATATTAATGATATATTCATACTGTTAATAATATTTGTATTATCATTGATTTTAAAATTTAAGACTATATATTTTATATAATTGAAAATACTTGATACTAATAATACCTTCATGATATTAATGATATATTCATACTGTTAATAATATTTGTATTGTCATTGAATTTGAAATTTAAGACTATAAAATATAGTACAGTGGTTCTACACGTGGCTAAACTACCTTCAATCATTCGCGCCTCTCACTGTCTACTTGTGAGTCTGTGCACACACACACTTTCAATCCCTGTTCCCGTGTAGTTCTTTAGTTTCAGTCTTAGTGATACAGTGTGGGAACAGACCCTTTGGCCCACCGAGTCTGCGCCGATCACCTAGTTCTATCCCACACACGCTAAGGACAATTTACAGCAGCCAATTAGCCTACAAACCTGCACGTCTTTCGCGTGTGGGGGGAAACTGGAGCACCCGGAGGATACACATGTGGCCACAGAGAGAGCGTACAAACTCCATACCAAAGATCATAGAGCTCCAAGATCTTTGCTCCACACAGCCAGGGAACATTGTTTTATGAAGAGGCAAAATCCTTTTAAGCGAAATGGAGACACAATGATGCAGAAATCTTGAGCAACACACAAATCTAGAATGGGTCAGGCAGCATGGGGGGGGGGGGGGGGGGGATAAACAGGTGACGAAGGATCCTGATCAGAAACATCACATTCAGAAACATCACATATCTGTTCCCTCCCCAGATGCTGACTGACCCACTGAGCTCCCCCAGCACTTTGTGCTTTGGCGGTTTGGTGAAAGTGTGGTGTGTGCTATTTATTCCCAGTGGAGGGATGAGGGGAAGGCACCGTTTTGTAGAATCAACAATGAGATAACAGTCAGAAAGAACGAAAAGCTTGCATTTATGTAGTGCTTTGCAAATCCTTTTCCACACATCCCAAAGCGTTTAGGTAACAAAACACAATAGTGGTTGTTGTTGTGTTGTGATAAAAAATGCAGTAGGCAATTGTATTCATAACCTGAAGTAGGATCTCAACACCAAATGTTGCCTGTTCATTCCCTTCACAGATGATGCCTGACCCTCTGAGTACTTCCAGTGTTTTGTTCATGATGCCAGCAACCGCACTTCCTTGTGTCTCTCTTTCTTCAGTAACCTCCCACAAACGGGAATGTGAAAGATAATCTGTTTCATTGCTTTTGCACAGAGGAATGCAGATAGTCTGGGATGCCCGATAGGCCCGGACTCTCCTTTGAAGTAGTGCCCTATGAACGAAGATGTGGTTCACCATCCAAGAGCTGTCTCCTCTGACAGTGTGGCCGCTCCTTCAGTATACAAAGGCAGTGAGATCCTGAGACACAAGGAACTGCAGATGCTGGTTCCCAACGAAAGACACAAAGTACTGGCGTAGCTCAGTGGGTCAGTTGAGTTGAGTTTAGTTTGGAGATACAGTGTGGAAAGAGGCCATTTGGCCCACCAGATCCATGCCGACTAACGATGACCCATACACTAGTTCTATCCTACACACTGGGGACAATGTACAGAGGCCAATTAACCGACAAACCTGCATGTCTTTGGGATGTGAGAGGAAACCGGAGCACCCGGGGAAAACCCACATGGTCCCAGGGAAAACCTACAAACTCCGTACAGACAGCACTGTAATGCGTGATAGCAGATCTACTTCTATGGCTAGCACACAAAGTGTCGCCTGGCATGGGCATCATACTGGATCTAATTTCTTGGGTCAGGCAACATCTCTTGGAGAACGCAAATCAGTCTGAAGAAGGGACCCGACCCGAAACAGGTCGGGACCCTTCTTCAAAACTGATTCACAGACTGAGAATCTTGAACTGAGCACAGGGAGAGCAGAATAGTTGGGTTGATGGTAAGCAAATAAAAAACTTTTTTTGGCTACAGAATGAATCAGCGGTAGCTTCCCAAGAGCAGTTACGAAACTAAGAGCAATACGAGGCGGTTCAGTGGAGCAATGATAGAGATGCTGCCTTACCGCACCAGAGACCCGTGTACGATCCTGACTATGAGTGCTGTCTGTGCGCAGTTTGTCCGTTCTCCCTGTGACCGCATGAGTTTCATCCGGGCTCCCCAGTTTCCTCCCACACTCCAAAGACGTACGTAGAGGTTTGTAGGTTAATTGGCTTCAGTAAAATTGTACATTGTCCCTAGTACATAGGATGGTGCTAGTGTACGGGATGACCGCTGGTCAGTGTGGACCCGGTGGGCCCATGGGCCTGTTTCTGTGCTCTATCTCTAAAGTCTAAAAGTACAGTGAATTCATGAGGTTGGTCTCTGGGCAATGAATTTTGTGACAAGATTTCGTACGGTGAAGAAATGTTACAGACATTCATTGCCCTAAACCAAGAAGGAAGCCGGAGCATGTTACGCAAGTCAGCTATTGTGTTTCTGAGCCACGGAACAGACCTTTGGCCTTCTATTGCCAAAGCAGAGAGCAGTCATCATAATTAGCCTGCTACCACTAACAGAGTATATTGTCTGTTGAATCATGTTTTCATTGCTATCTAATTTCATAGTGACTAATCGATATGCCTCATGGGGATTCTGAATCTTTATAGCGCAGAATCAAACGGATAAAAAGTATTGATTTGTACGGGTGTCTGGGGTTATGGGGAGAAGGCAGGAGAATAGACAGAGTGGATGTGGAAAGGATGCTTCCACTGGCGGGAGAGTCTAGGACTAGAGGTGATAGCCTCAGAATTAAAGGGCGCTCTTTTGGAATGGAGGTGAGGAACCTCTTTAGTCAGAGGGTGGTGAATCTGTGGAACTCATTGCCACAGAGGTCTGTGGAGGTCAAGTCAGTGAATATTTTTAAGGCAGAGATAGACAAATTCTTGATTACAATGGGTGCCAAGGGTTATGGGGAGAAGGCAGGAAAATGGGATTCGGAGGCAACGATCATCCATGATTGAATGGCGGAGTAGACTCGATGGCCTAATTCTATTCCAATAACTTGTTAACTTGAATGGGGTTGAGAAGGTAAGATAGATCAGCCGTGATTGAATGGCAGAGTAGACTTGATGGGTCGAATAGCCTAATTCTGCTCCTGTCACATGGAAATTGGTTTTCATTTGACTCTTGATTTGCATAGCTTCTTCATGAGGATCAAAGATGGGCAAAATGGTGGGTACAATTGGGGCGAGCCGAGTGGCACTTTTCTGAGCTGCACTCCATGGATCTATGATGGTGGCAGGGGAATACTTTTCCCAACTGAGTTGAAATTCCACATCACTTGACAGACTGCAAGGAATTTGGAAGATGCATTTGGCCCATAATGGAAGACAGATGTCTCCTTGGCATTGGGGCAGGAGATAGCTTCACGCCGATGAAGATAAGATCCTGACAGTTGGGAGAGATCTACACCAAACCTGACTGCTGTGGAATCCCTCCCGAGACAGAATGCAACATATGGAAAAATTGTGTGAGGTGGCACATCTTTTGGTTTAAGATAGACACTGGAGTAACTCAGCGGGGCAGGCAGCATCTCTGGAGGGAAGGAATGGATGATGTTTCAGGTAGAGACCCTTCTATCACCGATTTAAACCAGCATCTATAGTTCTTTCCGGCACATCTTTTAGTTTAGTTTAGAGATACTGCACAGAAACAGGCCCTTCGGCACACAGAATCCATCTCCATGCACTAACATTAGCCTGCACACACTAGGGACAATTTACACATGCACCAAGCCAATTAAACTATATACCTGTACGTCCTTGGAAGCGTGGGAGGAGGCCGACTATCTTGGAGAAAACCCACAAGGTCTCGGGGAGAACGTACAAACTCCGGAACAGACAGCTCCCGTAGGCGGGATGGAACCTGAGCCTCCGCTGCTGGGAGCGTTGTGAGGCTGCAATTCTACTGCTGCGCCACCGTGCCACTCTTTAATTGCTGGATTCTGACTGATAGCCAGTAAACATCTCAGAGTGGGTCGAAGATAGGCACACAATGCTGGAGTAACTCAGCGGGTCAGGCAGCATCTCTGGAGAAAAGGAACAGGCGACGCTTCGGGTGGAGGCCCTTCTTCTGAATGGGTTACAGAAACATAGAAAACATAGAAACATATATAATAGAGGCAGGGGTGGGCCATTCGGCCCTTCGAGCCAGCAACACCATTCAATATAATCATGGTTGATCATCCAAAATCAGTACGCTGTTCCTGCCTTCTCCCCATAACCCTTGATTCCATTAGCCCTAAGAGCTATATCTAACTCACTCATGAAGACATCCAGTGAATTGGCCTCCACTGTCTTCTGTGGCAGAGAATTCCACAGGTTCACAACTCTCTGGCTGAAAAAGATTTCCCTCACCTCAGTCCCAAATGGCCTACCCCTTATTCTTAAACTGTGACCCCTGGTTCTGGACTCCCCCAACATCGGGAACATCTTTCCTGCATCTAGCCTGTGCAATCCCTTACGAATGTTATATGTTTCTATTAGATCCCCTCTCATCCTTCTAAATTCCAGTGAATTGCAAGCCCAGTCTTTCATCATAAGTCAGTCCCGCCATCCCGGGAATTAACCTGGTGCACTTACGCTGCACTCCCTCAATAGCAATAACAGCACAGGAAAGAAGGTGAACACTGCAGAGGAAAGAGAAAGTGTTTTGTTCAGTGTAAAGTACTGAACCGGTGCCCGAACCAGCTGCACTTGTTGTAAAGTGAGCTGCTTTGCTGGGCTGAATGGTTTTCTCACTCGCCCCGTGTCCTTTCTTTGAGGTGGGTATTGGAACCCAATGACAGCCACAACCGAGGATCACTGACAGATTAATTTAGACAATATTCTAGCCTTGTCTTTGGCCTTCCGTCTGTCATCAGCCGCTCAGCTTGCCGTACAACCTGGGCAACCAGGTGGCTCAGGTGCTCCAAAGGCCTTTGCATTGCTAGCACCTGAGTCTCTGACCCCTACCCCCACCATTGTTCACCTTCCGCCGCCATTTAGCTTTAGCTCTCAGCCGATTTTGTGGTGAGTGAGGGCGTTGTGATGTGTCGGGAGGGAGGAGGGCGAGCACTTGAGATCAGTCGAGGGGAAAACGTGGGACTTTTGTCGGTGCGGTTTCTGGGAGGTTAAAAGGGGAGCCTCTCCGTCACTACCATTTTCAAGAAACAACCAGGTTGGAAAGAATTATGATTAACCTGTGCGTTTCTTAGGGAGTCGAAAGAATGTCCAGAATGCTGATGTCACCGTCAGGGGAGCTGGCTGAGAGGATTTGCTGAGTATTAGTAGTGCAAAGGAACTTAAGTGACCTCAGTAAATCATTCATTGTAACCCCCAGCAATCTTGCCATTTCAACTCCTCTTTGTTGATTCAGTTCTCTAGCTCTGGCAGGCACTGCAACTCCTCCCGGTCATTCCACTGACAGCAACTGCCGCCCCCCCCCCCTCGACTGAAGCAACAGAAAAATGATATGAAAGCTAAACAAAAGGCTTCGATATTCGCCACAAATTATAAGAAAGAATTGTCTGCTTATTCAAGGGACACGTTGAGAGTGAAATTCCTTTTTGGATTTGATCTGCTCCAAGTGAGCTCCTGCATCAAGTTTGACCGGCATAGTGGCGCAGCGCCAGAGACCCAGGTTCGATCCTGACTACGGGTGCTGTCTGTGCGGAGTTTGTACGTTCTCCCTGTGACCTGCGTGGGTTTTCTCCGGCTGCTCCTGTTTCCTCCCACACTCCAAAGACGTACAGGTTTGCAGGTTTAATTGGCTTTGGTAAATAAAAAAAATGTAAATTGTCCCCCAGGATAGTGCTAGTGTACGGGGATCGCTGGTCGGCGTGACACTCGGTGAGCCGAAGAGCTTGTTTCCGCGCTGTCTGTCTAAACCAAGCTAAACAAAACGTCGGTGAGCAAACTAGGCTGTGCAGTGGGGTGACGCTATCAATGTGGGATCATCAGTAGAAACTGTTCTTACTGCTGCCAAGGTAACGCTCCTTGTCTGTCCTCCCTTCCACTCCCCCACCCAGCAAGACACAGTGAGGTGCTGGCTCCAGTTGGCTGCATGAGAACAAAGCTCTCTTTTATTCAACTGAATCCTTCCTCCTCCTCTGCTTTTGTCCCACCCTGGGGTACGGCTCTACAACGCTCTGGTACTCACCTATGTGGCTGTACCTTCGCGCACAAAATCTAACTCTCATTGTTACTTCTCATATGTACTTCCAAACTAGAAAGGGCCCATTTGGCCCATATGGTCCTTGCCTGCTCCAACTGATCCATCTCATCAAGCAACTGAAGGATCCTATCCACAACTAGAGAGTGGTCCTGACCTACTATCTACCTCGTTGGAGACCCTCGGACTATCTTTAATCAGACTTTACCGGACTTTATCCCTCACTAAACGTTATTCCCTTCACCCTGTACATCTGCATACTGTGGATGCCTCTTAAACTCAGGAGTGACCGTGTCTTTGGTGTTGCGGCCCTGGACTGTGGAGCAGCATCCCCCTCCCTATCAGATCTGCCCCCTCCATCGACTCTTTTAAGTCCAGGCTCAAATCTTATTTTTATTCACAGGCGTTTGAATCCCCCCGATGTGGCTGATCTTTGTTTTGTGTCGTTGAGCTGATTATTTGTGCCGGTGTGCATCCATATAACCATATAACAATTACAGCACGGAAACAGGCCCTCTCGGCCCTTCCAGTCCGTGCCGACCATTTATTTTCCCCTAGTCCCATCTACCTGCACTCAGACCATACCCCTCCATTCCCTTCACGTCCATATACCTATCCATCTTACTTTTAAATGTTAAAATCGATCCTGCCTCCACCACTTCTGCTGGAAGCTCATTCCACACAGCCACCACCCTCTGAGCAAAGAAGTTCCCCCTCATGTTACCCCTAAACTTCTGTCCCTTAATTCTCATGTCGAGAATTAAGACAATAATTAAAACAGACATCCCTGTGTATGTCTGTTTCCCTCTGTGATTTTAGCTACCTGCTCTGGTCTGTACAGCACTTTGGTCAATGTGGGTTGTTTTTAAATGTGCTTAATTTGTTGTCACGCATACTCTTTCCGCTGATTGGTTAGAATCTAACTAATCAGCTTTTCACTGTGCACACGTGACAACAAATGAAACTAAACTAAACTAGGCCGGACAATTATCATTGATCCCATTCCCCAAAACCGATCAAACCTCCCCACTCTCCACTCTTTTTTTGGTGACTTAAATGAAACAAATCAATGGGCAGAGCTCAGAGAAATTCTTTTGCACTCCCCACATATGCACAGTCACCATGTTTTGCCGGCATTTATAATTCCAATGATGTGGTTTTCCTTGCAAATAAGTCCATCTGTGCAAGTGGCAGGCGGCATCATTATGGCTGACACTCTTTGAAGAAGACGCTTTGCTGAAGAATGAATAAGTTTATTGGCCAAGTATTCACATACAAGGAATTTGCCTTGGTGCTCCGCCCACAAGTAACAACATGACATATAGTCACAGTTAGGAATAAAACGTTAAACAAGATAAGATGCAAACCAGAATAAGAGGCAAATAAAGTGAAATGAGGCAAATGTGACCGGTATTATTGTACAGAAGATGAACGGCACTGTTAGAGCTGGGTTGGTGCAGCGAAACGATCACTAACCTGGATCAGATGGGGCGCTGTTAATGTTCATGGGCAAATTAGTGTTGTTTCAATTAATTTTCAGAAAGACTACTTCACAGTCGACCCCCTCATTCGCAATTCATCTAATTCATTTAACCTTGTTGCTTGACCTTAACAAAACAAAAGCAGGTATGTACTCCAGTGAAAAAAAACCCAGAAATCAATTTAATGAGATTAAGAGAGAACTAGAAACACAGGAAAAACATGAATGCTCCAGAGAACAGTACTGTGCTCCTCTGTTCCATGTGGTACAGCCAAAGCATCATGGTGATGGGGGAACTTTAACCAGCCTGGGTGCAGGCTGGGCTTGCAGTGCCACAGGGGCAAAGAGGTGAACCTCCCCAAAGTGTATGCTTCTGGCCAACAAGGAAGGAGGTGTTGTATAGGAAGGAACTGTGGATGCTGGGTTAAACAGACGAGAGACACACAAAATGCTGGAGTAACTCAGCGGGACAGTCAGCATCTCCCGAGAGAAGGAATGGGTGACGTTTCGGTCGAGACCCTTCTTCAGGCTTCTGAAGGAGGTGTTGTTGGACTTGGTTCTGGGAAATGAGCCAGACTGAGTGGGGCAAGTTTCAGAGGGGGAACATCTGAGATGCAGCAATTATTAGTCATGCAGTTCTGGAAAAGCATACAGACCAGGGAAAAGTAATTGGTCAGTTGCAATGATTCAGTTGTGATCCAGGTGCAGAATGAAGAAGGGAAAGATAATGAAATTAAAGGCAGGGCTCCTTGGAGGGAGGGAATGGGAGAGGGAGGGAGTGGGAGTGGGACAGGGAGGGAGGAGAAGGGAAGGGAGAGGAGAGGAGGGGATAGGGGAAGGAGGAGGTGAGAAGGGCAGAGGGGGGGGGGGGGGATAGGGGGAGGGGGGGAGAAGGGGAGAGGGAGGGAAGAGCAGAGGGAGGGGGAGAGGGAGGGAAGGAGGAGGTGTGCAAGGGAAGAGGGAGGGAGAGAGGGAGAGATTGCAAGAATTGTTAAATTCTTACTTGCAACAGGCCTGTAAATGTGATACAGATAAAAATATAATATATAAAAAGAAATAATCCTAATACTAATGCAAAAAACCAAAGTCCTGAAAACAACTATCGACAGACCATTGAAGTTCATAGCTGGCAAGGTTAGTGCTGTGTAGTGTTCAGTACAGCATCGACCAGGACAACACAGAAATGGGCCCTTCAACCCACAATGTCTGTGCTCAGCATGATACCAAGATAAACTATTCTCATCTGCCAGCACATAATTCATATTCCTCCATTCCAGACATATCCATGTGCCTATATAAAAGCCTCTCAAACACCACTATTGGATCTGCCTGCACCACCATTCCCAGCAGCCTGTTCCAGGCACCCACCACGATCTGTGTTAAAAACTTGCCCTGCGCATTTCTTTTAAACTTTGCCTCTCACACTCTGCCATTTCGTCCTCTATTTGCCCTCTAGTCTTTGTAATTTCCATCCTGGGAGAAAGGTTCTGACTGTCTCCCCTCAACCTTCAGCGTTCCAGAGAAAACAATCCAAGTGTATCCAATCTCACATTGCAGCTAAAACCTTTTACTGCAGGTAGCATTCTGGTTCATCGACAGCCACCACATCCTGGAATGAAGACAGACGCAAAAAGCTGGAGTAACTCAGCGGGACAGGCAGCATCTCTGGAGAGAAGGAATGGGCGACGTTTCGGGTCAAGGCCCTTCTTCAGACTGGTCAGGGATAAGGGGAATGAGAGATATAGGCGATGATGAAGAGAGATAAAGTACAATGAATGAAAGATATGCAAAACAAGGTAACGATGATGAAGGAAACAGGCCATTGTTAGCTGTTTGTTGGGTGAAAACGAGAAGCTGGTGCAACTTGGATGCAGGAAGGGATAGAGAGAGAGGGAATGCCGGAGCTACCTGAAGTTAGAGAAATCAAAATTCATACCACTGGGCTGTAAGCTGCTCAAGTATGAGATGCCCAGCATCCTGGAATGAACCTGGCGATTGTTGGGAAGTAGCTTTTCTTGAACTTTGTGGCCACATTTTTCAGGCTCCTGCACCTTCTTCCCAATGATAGGGAACAAAATAAGATCATGGCCGGGTTGGTGGATAGTTGATAATATTGGCATCTAAAGTAGACACATCCTCTGATCTGTACGGGATGTGCCCTTGGTTGCTGAGGGAAATAAGATATTGTAGAGGCCCTGCCCAAAATCTTCGAACAGTCTTTGGATTATGGATTATAAAGGATTGGAAAATTGCAATTGTTACACCTTTGTTCAAAGGTTGGTGTCGGGATAAATCTGGTAATGGCAATGGGTTTAGCTTTTCAAAAAAGCTTTTCGCTGTGCCTCAGTACACCTGACAATCAAGTAAACTAACCTAAAGGTAGAAGGAAAAGTTCCTCGATACAGTAATCTGAAATAGAACTGAGGATTCATTGCCTGTTTTTAAGACAGGTTTTGTCCAACCGACTTTCGGATGTGGTAACGGAAAAGGTTGAGGAGTGAAATATGTTTACTTTACTTTACTTCAGAGATACAGGGTGGAAACAGGCCCTTCCACACGCTGGGTGCACTCCAACACAGCGAGCACTACACTCCAGGGATAATTTTACAATTTTATCAAAGCCAATTAACCAACAAACCTGTATCTCTTTCGACATGCCGATACATCTTTCTGGGCGGAAACCGGAGCACCCACACAAAACCCACGCGGTCACAGGGAGAGCGCACATACTCCATAAAGACAAGCACCCAGAGTTAGGATCGAACCCTGGTCTCTGGCGCTTTAAGGCAGCAACTCTACCACTGCGCCACCACCCCGCCCTGTTTGACGTGACTTGTGTAGACTTCCAAAAGGCTTTTCACAAAGAGCCACATCGTGGCCCTGACATCTGACGAAGCAGGTGGAATAAAATGATCTGCGGCAACAAAAATTCAAAGTTGGTTCGTTAACTAGAAATCGAGAGCAGCAGTGAAGCAGAGGGTTACTCAGACGGGATGGAGGAGTAGCAAAGCCGGCACCGGGGGTGCAGCGGTGGACCTGCTGCCTTACAGCACCCGACCCAGGTTCGATCCTGACTATAGGCCCGGTGCTCCGGTTTTCCCCCACACTCCAAAGACGTAAAGGTTTGTAGGTTAATTGGCTTGGTAAATACTGGAAATTGTCCCTAGTGTGTGTAGGATAGTGCAAGTGTACGGGGTGATCACTGGTCGGTGTGGTCTCGGTGGGCCGAAGGGCCTGTTTTCATGCTGTACCTCTAATGTAAAGTCTTAACTTCCGTATGAGGAAAGACTGGATAGACTCGGCTTGTACGCGCTGGAATTTAGAAGATTGAGGGGGGATCTTATAGAGACTTACAAAATTCTTAAGGGTTTGGACAGGCTAGATGCAGGAAGATTGTTCCCAATGTTGGGGAAGTCCAGAACAAGGGGTCACAGTTTAAGGATAAGCGGGAAGTCTTTTAGGACCGAGATGTGAAAAACATTTTTCACACAGAGAGTGGTGAATCTCAGGAATTCTCTGCCACAGAAGGTTGTTGAGGCCAGTTCATTGGCTATATTTAAGAGGGAGTTAGATGTGGCTAAAGGGATCAGGGGGTATGGAGAGACGGCAGGTACAGAATACTGAGTTGGATGATCAGCCATGATCATTTTGAATGGCAGTGCAAGCTCGAAGGGCCGAATGGCCTACTCCTGCACATATTTTCTATGTTTCTATGTTTCTATGTTAAGTCTAAAGGGTTTTCCAAGGATTATTTCAAGGATCACTGATTTTCTTAAGATAGTCACAAAAAGCTGGAGTAACTTTTTCCCCTCTGCAATTCCTCCATTACTCCAGCTTTTTGTGTCTATCTTCAGTTTAAACCAGCATCTGCAGTTCCTCCCTACACTGCTTTTCTTAATAAATACTAATGGCTTGTCTTTGCGACACCCATGAGGAGGATTGTGTAATGGGCCTCTTGGGCTTCTTGGACACATGGGCAAGTTGGCGGAATGGGCAGATGGATGGCAGATGAGATTTAATGCAGAGAAATGCAGATTTACATTTTGGTAGGAATGTGAGAAGAAACTATGTAAACTGGAAACCACACTTTCAACAACAGAGATCAGCAAAATTGGTGCAGAGTTCTTTTAAAATAGCAGGGAAACTTGAGGAAGTGTTAAAATAAGCACATAGGATCCTGAGTTTTATAAGTAGTAGCATAGACCACACGCATTAAAGAGTCATAAAGCCTTGGTTTGGCCACAGCTGCTTATATGTCCAGTCCTTGAAGCCATGGCCTTAGGAAGGCTGTAAATGCTTTAGAGAGGGTGTAGATAAGATTTATTAACATGATTCCAGGGATAAGTAACTTTAGTTAACCTTACAGTGGCACTGTGACGCAGCAGTAGAATTGCAGCCTACAGCGCCAAAGTCCCGAGTTCGATCCCGGCTAGGGGTGCTGCCTGTGCAGAGTTTGTACGTGACTGTGTGGGTTTTCTCCGGGAGCTCCGGTTTCCTCCCACACTCCAAAGACGTACAGGTTTGTGGATTAATTGGCGTCGGTAAAATTGCAAATTGTAAATTGTCCCCCAGCGTGTAAGATAGTGCTCACGTATGGTGATCGCTGGCTGGCGAGCACTTGGTGGGCTGAAGTGCCTGTTTCCAAGCTGTATCTCTAAAATCTAAAGTCTTAGAGAAGGGAGCGGCGCTTTCTTGGAGCCGAGGAGATTGCAAGCGGTTCTTACAGAAGGTATTTGAATTCATAAAGGGCATATACACAGTAGATGAAGAGAAACTGTTCTCAATGGTGGATGAAATAAGAATCAGGGGAGACTGGATGAAGGTGAAATACATACATACATACATACATACATACATACAGCCTGTCCAATAATTTAAGGATTTTATATGTTTCTATAAGATCCCCTCTCATCTTTCTAAATTCCAGTGAATACAAGCCCAGTCGCTCCATTCTATCAACATATGTCCGTCCCGCCATCCCGGGAATTAACCTCGTGAACCTACGCTGCACTCCCTCAATAGCAAGAATGTCCTTCCTCAAATTAGGAGACCAAAATTGCGCACAATACTCCAGGTGCGGTCCCACCAGGTGTCCTGTACAACTGCAGTAGGACCTCCTTGCTCCTAAACTCAAATCCTCTCGCAAAGAAGGCCTTATTCACTGCCTGCTGTACCTGCGTACTTACTTTCAGTGACTGATGTACAAGGATACCCGGGTCTCGTTGCACCTCCCCTTTTCCTAATCTGACAGCATTCAGATAATAATCTGCCTTCCTGTTCTTGCCATCAAAGTGGATAACCTCACATTTATCCACATTATACTGCATCTGCCATGTATTTGCCCACTCACCCAACCAATCCATGTCACCCTGCAGCCTCCTAGCATCCACCTCGCAGCTCACTCTGCCACCCAGCTTTGTGTCATCCGCAAACTTGGAGATGTTACATTTAATTTCCTCGTCTAACTCGTTTTGTAGATTTTCATCAGGTCAGGCAGCATCTGAAGGGAGAGATGGATCATTAACATTTCAGGTCAACCACCATTCAGTTAGACTTTACGTGACTCCAGGCACACAACGGGCGGGATTGACTCTTATGTCTCTTCTCAAATAGCTCAGTACACAAAGAGGGTGGGTAATAAGTGGCAGGCTTGCCAATGGTGCTCTTAAGCTGCAATTAAAATAAAATGTAAAAAAAAAACTTATTACACCCAATATTTTCAATGGGAAAACAGATACAGAACACAGCCCCTGAATTCTATCTGGTAGGCATTTGCAGTTTCCAAAAGAATATCAAATAAAATATTCAGCCATACCCCTCACTCACAATTTGGCAATAGTATCGTGTTGTTGTCAAAGACTTTAACTTGATAAGACCTTGCTTCAGTGATAGTGGTGTTATTATTGATTATCAGTAATAGTCAACCACAGTCCCATGTCTTTGGCAGACCACACTATCAAGGCTTGACTTTACCCTTTAACAAAAGGTTAAGGCTACAGGGCCAGTTGTGCAACACAAACCCAATGATTTCTGTAGTGTGGGAATGGTTTAGATAGCCGGGACCAGAAGTCTATGTCCAATACAAACAGCCAGAATGCTCCATGTGCTTGCCTGATAGTGGAGGCTAATGCTTTAGAAGCCAAAGCACATATGTACCCATTGTTTATCAGTTCCACAGGATTTAGTGGAGACAAGTTTGATTAATGATTAAATGTTCTGCTATTTGTTTTTTTTTTCTGTACCAGTTGATTTTTCTCTTCTTGTTGTGACAGCGTTTCCCTGTGTTTAGTTTGCTGGTGGATTGAAAGGAGACAGGACTAACTGTTGTTGAAGAATGTGCCACCATATATTTGCTTACAGAAACTAAAGTGAACCATTACAAATTTGGTGATTGTCTCACAGAAAGTATAATGCCCAGCTAATAATCCTGGTAATGATAAAAACTCAAGGGAAATGCTGTCATTCTCAACTTTAGTTTACTTTCGAGAAACAGCGCGGAAACAGGCCCTTTGGCCCATCGAGTTTGCGCCAACCAGCGATCCCCGCACACTAACACTATCCTAAACACACTAGGGACAATTTACAAATTTGCCAAGCCAATTAACCTACAAAACTGTACTTCTTTGGAGTGTGGGAAGAAACCAAAGTAAACCCACGCAGGTCACGGGGAGAACGTACAACCTCCGCACAGACAGCACCCGTCGTCAGAATCGAACCCGTGTCTCTGGCGCTGCAAGGCAGCAACTCTACCTGCTGCGCCACTGTGCCGCCCAGCTATCAAGTTTGCCACTATTGGAATTCAAGCTCATTTTGATTTGTTTAAGAAGTAATTCTTAAAAGTTATTTTCTTAAGTGCCTGTACGAGGTAATTCAAGAGTTCTCCTGAGTTTCCCCTGATTCGAACTCGGAGAATTACAGTAATGGTTGCTCGTAGACATTTTCCAACAAGTTGAAAAAACTTCACAAGCTTACCGCGTTTCCCGAGTACCTGCCGTTAGCGTTACGAGCCGCTAAGAGACGTCCCGAGCTCCGACGTACCCGCTACGTACATTCTACGTACTTACCACGAGTTTGATTTTCGTTTAAACTCGGGAGAGCTCTTGAATTACCTCGTACAGTGGGACAGGACCTTTACAGAGGCTTCTTTCCAAGATAGAAAATAGAACATGAAGCAGGAACAGGCCCTTCAGCCCATAATGTCTGTGGTGAACATGATGCCAAGTTAAACTACTCTCATTGCCAGCACATGTTCATATCTCCATTCCAAATGGATCCATGTGCCTGTCGAAAAGCCCCTTAAATACCACTATCATATCTGCCTCTACCACCACCCCTGCCAACATGTTACAGAGTCCCACCATTCTCTGTGTAAAAAACGGCACCACACATTTTCTTTAAACTTTGCCCCTTTCACCTTAAAGCCATGCTCAATAGTCTTTGATATTTTAACCCAGGGGAAAAATGGCTCTGACCGCCCATCCTATATCATAATTATATATACTTCTATCAACTATCCTGTCAGTCTCCGATGCTCCATATTTGTCCAATCTCTACTTACAGCTAATATGTCGGGGACATATGACAATAAAACACACTTGACTCTTGACTCCTACCCTCTAATCGAGACAGCATTCTGGTAAACTTCTACTGCACCCTCTCCGAAGCCTCCACATCATTCCTGTAATGGGGCGACCAGTACTGCATACAATAAGACAAAACAAGAGACATTTATTGCCACATGTACCAATTGGTGCAGTGAAATTTGGGGTCACCATACAGCCATACGTATGATAAAGAACACAACACACGATAGACTTTAACATAAACAGCCCCACGCAGCAGAATCAAAGTTTCCCACTGTGCGAGGGAAGGCACCAAAGTTCAGCCATCCGCCCCTTGTTGTTCACCCGTGGTCGGGGCTGTCGCCGCTACGGGCAGCACAATGCTCTGGCCCTCTCACCGGGATGATGGAACTCCGACGTCGGAACGGAAGAACATCCTCAGCGGCTTGGACCTATGCTCCAAATGTGACCAAACCAAAGTCCGATAAATGTATTCAGCAGTGGGAAATTTTGAAGTCAGGAGCTAAATAAACAGATGAGTTACTGGCACCCTCTGAACTTGTTATAGCACCAGACAGCACGGAAACAGGCCCTTCAGCCCTACTTGCCCATGCTGACCAAAATGCCTCATCTACACTACCCCTACCTGCCCGCATTTGGCCCATATTCCGCTAAGCCTTCACCTATCTAGTTTCCCTCCATTTTATGGATCTTTCAAGGATCATATGGGCGGAAATAAATCCTGTCATTATCAGATAGCTAAAAAACATCATGCAGTATTTTGTTGGATTTCTTGCTTATTATGAATGGACAGTTAGTATTCTCCTTAGGAAATGAACTGTGCTTCGAAAATAGTCAAACTAAATTTTATGAGGTTTTCAACTGGCTTTGGTAAACTACAGTTGCTTTAGGGTCCTGATAAAATCGCCTGTATAAATACTGAACCCATTGAATAAGGGGTGTACTTGACGACAGTCGGTTTGTAAAGTTTGCTACTATAAAATTTCATACTTCCTTTGTTCATTAGAAGAGGGTCCTGTCTCTTTAAAAAGCACCATGAAGATCACAATCAGAGTTTCATGCTTGAATGAGCTCTGATGATCCTTCAGGGCTGCCCGAGTCCTTTCCGCCTCCTCTTCTTTCCATTTCTCCCTGTTTTCACAGCTGTCGCACAGTTATTCCCGCGAATAGGAAGGCTGTCTGTAGCCTTGGCTCCTAGGCTCAAGTGGCCTTTTGCAGCACCTGTTCCTTTGCAAGTCAGGGGAAGGGCAGTCAGAGGATGTGGGGCAGAAGGAGTAGTGAGGAAAGGGTGCACACATTTAGTTTAGTTTAGAAGAGATACCTCATCGGGGACACTCGGACTATCTCCGATCGGACTTTACTCATCATGTACCTGCACACTGTGTATGGCTCGATTGTAATCATGTATTGTCTTTCCGCCCTCTGGTTAGCACGCACCAAAAGCCTTTCACAATAAACGGAACTAAACTGACCAGCGTGGAAACAGGTCCTTCGCCCCACCGAGTCCTCGCCAACCAGTGTACACCAGCACTCTCCTACGCACCAGGGACAATTTACAATTTTCACCGAAGCCAATTAACCTACATACCTGTACGTCTTTGGAGTGTGGGAGGAAACCGGAGCACCCGGAGAAAACCCACGCGGTCACAGGGAGAGCGGACAAACTCTGTGCGGACAGCGCCCATAGTCAGGGTCTCTGGCGCTGTGAGGCAGCAGCTCTACCGCTGCGCCACCGAGCCGTAAAAAATCATTCCGATCCCCTCTTTCTGAGCCATTTCTGGACACAGTGCAGCCAGTGCCGCGCTGCCGAGGGTTCGAGTGCTTCTCATCATATCACAGGTCTGGATCTTGGGCCAGGGGTCTGGGAGGTCAGGCTGCTTTCAGTTAGTGATGAACATCACCGCATCTGTCTCTTGTGCTTCAGAGAACTGCCAGCAAAGATTGACACGGAGGGGGGGGGGGGGGGGGGGGGGGGGGGGGGGGAACGGGGGATGGGGGACTGGAGCCTGCAATCTGAAAGACATTTTAGCTTTCTGCTGATATCTTTTCGATCAGTTTGATCCACAAAGCTAAGCTTTTGGAAAAGAAGACAGGTAATAAATTAAATCCCAGAGTGAGCTGTAGACAGTTTTTTTCCCCCCTTATTCAGTGGGTTCTTTATTCATACAGATGATTTTTATCAGGATTCTAAAGCAACAGTAGACTCTTACTTTAGAAAATAATTATTTTAACCCTGTACCATGACTTAAATGTTGCATATATTAGTGACTGGATGGTTTCAGTTTCATTGCTCATTGTAACAATGTGCATTCATCGTTACATTGGCACGTAGAATCGGCATTAAGATAATGAATGCTAAAGTTAGTTGGGAGTACCTGCTCATTGAAGGAGGTCATGTGGCCCATCTCGTTCATGCCAGCGCCCAGAGGCTTTAGACTTTACTTTAGACTGTAGAGATACAGCGCAGGAGCAGGCCGTTCGGCCCACCGAGCCTGCGCTGATCGGCGATAATGCACCAGGGACAAACTTGCAATTTTACTGAAGCCAAATAACCTACAGACCTACAGGCCTTTGGAGTGTTTGTGGAAACTGCAGCACCCCTGAGAAAACCCACCCGGTCACAGGGAGAACGTACAAACTCCGCACAGACAGCACCCGTAGTCAGGATCGAACCCTAGTCTCTGGCGTTGTAATGCCCCTGTCCCACTCAGGAAACCTGAACGGGAAACCTCTGGAGACTATGCGCCCCACCCAAGGTTTCCGTGCGGTTCCCGGAGGTTTTTGTCAGTCTCCCTAATGGTCGAAAGTGGTTTCCGCTTCTTCTAAGTCCCGGCGATTATTTCAAAAAATTAAAAACCGGCCGCAACCAAGAACAGGTTGCCGTTTTAAAAATCCGTAATTTTTTAGTCGAAGCCGGTTGCGATGCTAGTTGAAGGTGGTTGCCGGAGGTTGCAGGTAGTGGAAGGTAAGACCTCCCTGGTGGAATAAAACTGGGTGAAAAAAAGGTCTTAGTGGGACGGGGGCATTAAGGCAGCAACTCTACCGCTATGCCACTGTGCAGCCTGACCAATGCTTTCATTCCCATTTTCCCTCAATTCCCAGTCTCCTATTTTCAATGCTTGAATGACACCACAAATTCTTCTGCACTGATTGATATCCTGGGAGGCACTACTCCCAAGGCTGGAGTGCGTGCATGGCACGCTGTAGGTTAGAGTAACAAATATACAACGCTGGCTAGCTCCGCCAAGTCCTGAATGTCTAGGACCTTGCTGGTGATAACTCCACTCTGATTCCTTTAACTAGACCAGGGTAATTAACTTGACCCAACCAGCGCCAACCAAACTATCTGAGGGAAACACACTTCACATTGACAGTACCAGATTGAATTGGAGAGAAGGTTCAGAATTTCGTGCCTCTAATTACAGTGATGTACAACTCACCGTGTAACTCATGCTGAACATCAGACTTTATTCACTAATATCTCAACAGTGAACAGCATCTCTCATAACATAGCATTGCTTTAATCTTGCCAACTGTTGAAATCACAGTCAATCAGAGCTTTGGAAAGGCAATTGCATGGTAGAGTCTTAGAGTTATACAGCAAAGAAATAGGCCCTTCGGCTCAACTTGCCCATGCTGGACAACATGCCCGATCTATGCTAGTCCCACCTGCCCCCAATATCCTTCTAAGCCTTTCCCATCCATGTACCTGTCCAAATGTCTTTTAAATATTCTTATAGTACGTGCCTCAACTATTTCCTTGAAGAAAAATAGAATGCATAGAATTTGGGAAAGAGCCAGGATTGGGATGCAATTGCTCTTCAAGGACCCAGCATGGACTCCATGGGCCGATCACTTCTGCATCATGTTCATTAGACTGCAGAGTACAGCACAGGACCTGGACCTTTGGCCCACAATGTCAGTGCTGAACATGATGCCTAGACCAACACTGCCTCGGCAAGGCCGCCAGTATGATCAAGGATGACCTGGTCACTCCCTCTTCTCCCCACTCCCATCAGGCAAGAGGTACAGAAGTGTGAAAACGCACACCTCCAGATTCAGGGACAGTTTCTTCCCAGCTGTTATCGGGCAACTGAACCGCCCTAAGAATAAAAAGAGAGCAACCCTGAGCTACATCCCTACTATCTACCTCATTGAAGACCCTCGGACTATCTTTAATTGGACTTTACTGGACTTTATCTTGCACTAAACATTATTCCCTTCATCATGTATCTGTGCACTGTGGACGACCCGATTGTAATCATGTTTTGTCTTTCCGCTGACTGGTTAGCACGCAACAAAACGCTTTTTGCTCTACCTCAGTACATGCCAACACACTAAACTAAACTAAACCCAACTCCTAGCTGCCTGAAATACCACTGAGTTACTTCAGGGCTTTTACTCCTCAAAGCTGGATTTAATATACTTCTGGATCACTGTATGGGAGCAAGCAAGCTTCAACATCGAAATGTAATCAACGGCTAATTAAAATATAAACCTTTCTGAATCTTTATTCGTTGCAGTTGTGTCTTCCTCAACATTAGGAACGCACACTGGTGGCGATCACCTGCAAGGTCCTAGACATTCAGGACTTGGCGGAGCTAGCCAGCGTTGTATCTTTGTTACTCTAACCTACAGCGTGCCATGCCCGCGCTCCAGCCTTGGGAGTCATGCCTCCCAGGATATCAATCAGTGCAGAAGAATTTGTGCTGTCATTGAAGTTCCCAGCTCTTTCTCCGTTATCTCTGGAATTTCAGTCTCTGGCTCCGGGATCCGACAAAGATTGTCACCAGAACCATTAGCCAGGATTACGAAGAGAGGACGCTGACAAGGAATTCAGATGCATTATGAAAATAGATCGGAAAATGTGTTTGACCTACATTTTTTACACGTGAGCTATTCGCAGTATAAATGTCTTTGTGGCACCTTTCCTCTTTCAGAATATACCACATCCAAGTTTCGGAATAAGGCAAGGTCACCGTTTATTTCCGCCCCTAATCACCTTGAAGAATAAGGAGAGAAGGCAACGCAATTTCAAATGTGAAGATTGCTTTTTCTTTGAACAATTCTTCTGAAAGGTGGTTCATGGAGTCATCCAGTATGGAATAAGACCCTTCAGCTGTCCCAAACAGTGCTAACCATTGTGCACCAAGTTATAATGTTTTTCCCTTTTAAATGGAAGGGTCAATGTACACAGGTCATGCTAAATCCTGCATTGGTGCGTGAAGAGCCATGGCACCAGGCTTAAACAAACCAACGTTCCCAGGTGTGCATAGCTTGTAATTTGCTGGCAACACTGAGTCGCGTGAACGCAAGGAATGTTTCTTATTTTATCCTATTTGCACTGCCAGTACCTGGGGTTTTCTGTTAGAATTTGTCGGGCCCCAAACAGGACGAGAGTAAAAATAGGGTTGGACTAAAAAAAATTGGGTTAACTCGACACCAGGAAGCTTAAGCTTTACTTTAGAGATACAATGTGGAAACAGGCCCTTCAGCCCCCCGAGGTCTGTGCCAACCAGCGATCAACCCCGTACACTAGCCCTATCCTACACACTAGGAACTATTTTACAATTTTACCGAAGACCAATTAACCTACAAACCTGTACGTCTTTGGAATGTGGGAGGAAACCAGAGCCCGCGGAGATAACCCATGTGGTCTCAGCAAGAACGTATAAACTCTGTGCAGATAGCACCTGCAGCCAGGATCGAACCTGTGCCTCTTGACGCTGTAAGGCAGCAACTCCTTAGCTGCTCCACCCTGCCGCCCCGAAAAGCTGCGGAAAAGTAATTGAGCTAATTCCTGGTGTAGGGAGCCACCCAAATTTAAGTATTTTTCAGAATTTCAAAACATGGATAGGTAACGTTTCTGAAGAATTCTGAAGTAGGGTCCCGACCAGAAATGTCACCTATGCATGTAAAGTAAAAAGTAAAGTATCCTTTATTGTCATTCAGACCTTTCGGTCTGAACGAAATTTCATTCCTGGCAGTCATACATTTAAAAAATTAACAAAACACAATAAACACAAATTAACATCCATCGCAGTGAGTTCACCAAGCACCTCCTCACTGTGATGGAAGGCAAAAGTCTTGAGTCTTTGTGTCTTCCCTCCTTGCTCGCCCTCTGTGCTGAGGCGATCCAGGCCTCTGATGTTGTGACCCGGCCGGGTGATGGTAAGTGAGTCAGTCCCGCGGCTGAATCCGAGCTCCGCGAACGGGCCGGTTCAAACTCCGCGGCCCGGGGTGGTTGAAGCTGCCGCCCTCCAGTCCAGCGGACGCAGCTGTTGTTGTGGGAGCTCCGGTAAAACAGGTCACCAACCTGGGACCCGCGAGCTCCCGACGATGTAGTCTACTGGGCCCGCGGCCGAAACCTCCGAAGTCGCTGCTGCCGCCGGGACACCTCCAGAGCCCCGAGTCAGGCCGTCACCGCCGGGACACCTCCACAGCCCCGAGTCGCGCTGTCACCGCCGGGACACCTCCACAGTCCCGAGTCAGGCCGTCACCGCCGGAACCCGCCACAGTCCCGAAGTCAGCCAGCCTCGCGCTGGTAAGTCCGGGCTGGCAAGCGCCTGTGGCAGGCTCCGGCGGCGGTCGCGGGTCGGTCGCAGTTGGAGGCCGCCAGCTCCGCCATTAGGCCTCAGCGCAGACGGAGACGGGGGATACGAGAAAAAAAAGTTACATCCCCCCTGAAGGAAGAGACTAAAAACAAGTCCCCCCACCCCCCCCCCCCCTCACACACACACACACACACACTAATAACTCAAATTAACTGACTAAACAGGACAAGGACAACAAAAAATAAGAAAAAAAAACAGACGGACTGCAGGCGAGCCGCAGCTGCTCGGGCAACGCCGCCACTTCCGGATGTTTAGTTAAGTTTAATTTAGTTTAGAGGTACAGCGCGAAAATAGGCCGTTCGGCTCACACAGGTTACGGGCAGAACGTACAAACTCCGTACAGACAGCACCCGTGGTCGGGATCGCACCCGGGTCTCTGGCGCTGCACACGCTGTAAGGCAGCAACTCTACCGCTGTGCCACCGTGACCACCCGTGAACGTCCATCTATGTTCTCCATCGATGCTGCCTGGCGCACTTAGTTACTCCAGCACTCTGTGTCAACCTTCTGTCAAAAACACTGGATGATGATGTAGTTATGGTGGGCAGAGTGAAGTGAGATTTCTCACACTAATAAAAAACACAACTAGCTTAAAATATGATGTTGTTTCTTAAATAGATAGTAATTGGTGTAGAGTTGTTGTTATGGTTCCCAGATGTCATCACTATGGCCAATTCCAGAGTTCCCACTGCTACGGGTGACGGCAGAATGATTGCAGAGGACACTTTTCAAGCTAACTGCAAAACAAAATCAGCAATAAATCAGTATTTTTCATCATGTTTTGTCGTTCATTGCCTGAAAAGATGACACCTGAGGAGGCATGAGACTAATTTGGGGTTGACAAGGTGAACCAAACTCCTCATTCCATGTTAAAGCCATTGTGTCATTGAGTGATACAGCGTGGAAACAGGCCCTTCGACCCAACTTGCTTACACCGCCAACATGTTCCAGCTACATTAATCCCACCTGCCTGCGTTTGGCCCAAACCCCTCCAAACCCCCCCAAACCGCCAATCCATGTACCTATCTAAATGTGTCTTAAACGTTGGGATTGTCCCTCCCTCAACTACCTCCTCTGGCAGCTCCATCCATACGCCCACCACCCTTTGTGTGAAAAAGTTACCCCTCAGATTCCTATTAAATCTTTCCACCTTCACCTTAATGTTTGATTCAATGACTAGGAAATGTTATGATTGGGTTACGGAAGAGCTTCCAAAAGTGGGATTTTGATCATATTGTTTTGGAGGTCTTTTATTCCCCAAATGGAAATATCTCTAATATTTTGTCCATGATCCCAGCAGATAGATACCCAATGGTTGGCATTGCAGACTTTGGAACCTGGGTAAAATGTTGGTTTGGCGACTCTGGGAATCTTTGAGGTCCCATCATGGACAAAAGGGTTAGGTCCACCAGGTCTAAGGAGGGTTGCATCTTAACTTGGTTTGGGAACAGCTCTGCCCAAGACCGCAATAAATTGTGGAGGGTTGTTGATGTAGACCACCCACCATTGACCAAAGATCCTAGAGCTATAGGATATTTGCCATTGACTCACATCTGCACTTCACGATTCCTCAGAAAAGCAGGCAATATAAACAAAGTCTTGTTCCACCCTGGTCATCACTGCTTTTCCCCGCTCCTGTTGGGCAGAGGATGCAGACGTTTGAAAGCGAGCCTCACCAGACTCAGGAACGACTTTTCTCCCTTTATTGTCAGGCTTCTGAATGATCTTTATACATTCGTTTTGGCTTTATTTGGAGATACAGTGTGGAAACAGGCCGTTTGGCTCACTGAGTCAATCACCCCACGCACTAACTCTCCCCTACACACACCGGGGACAATTTACAATTTTACCCAAGCCGATTAACCTACAAGCTTGTACGCCTTTGGAGTGTGGGAGGAAACCGGAGCACCTGGGGAAAACCCACACGGTCACAGCGGGAATATGCAGACTACGTGCAGGCAGAACCCGTGATCAGGTAGCAGCAACTCCACTGCTAAGCCACTGTGCTGCTGTTTTCATAAGTTCAGATTCACCTCCCCCTCAATGTGGGCACTGGGCTTTGTCTATGGAACTGATGCACTACAGTGTTGAGAAACAAGTCCTGCACTCTGTATCTTCCCCTCTGTCCTATCCGTTGTACTTAATTTTGATTTGATCGTATTGATGTATAGTATTAGCTGATCTGAATGGGTGGCATACAATACAAAGCTATTCACTGCACTTTTCACCTTGCATCTATGACAATAATAAACCTAAAACTAAAAGTCACGGAAAAAAAAACGCTTGCAACAAACAGCTGGTGTTATGAATACTGACCTTGGGACTAAGATTTTTAATAAAATTATACCCTTCCCCCCTCTCACCTCCTATACTGGCTCCCTCCTCTACTCTTTCAGTCCAGATAAAGGATTGCAACCCAAAATCACAACTGTCCATTGCCCTCCACAGATGGTGCTTGACCCTTTGAGATCCATCATCAGTTTGTTTGTTGCTGCAGATTCCAGCATCGGCAGTCTCACGTGTCCTTCGCATGAATCTTTCTGAGTCCTCCAGGGAAGGGAATTTGCCACCCGTGTCCAATCTGGTCGATGCATAACTCCAGACCAACTGAAATGTGCTGGAGTATTGGCTGCTCTCTGAAACTGCCCAGCAAACCATTTAAGGATCAAGGGGCAAGCACAATAAATGTTGGTGGTGCCAGTAGGATCCCTATACGACACATTTAAAATAATTAAACCAACTTCCTCTTCATGGGGCAGCACAGGTAGAGTTGCTGCCTCACAGCGTCAGAAACCCGGGTTCGTTCGTGAACACGTGTGCTGTCTGTACGGAGTTTGTACGTTCTCCCCATGACCGGTAGGTTTTCTCAGGGAGCTCCGGTTTAGAAATGTAGAAACGTAGTAAAATAGGAGGTAGACACAAAATGCCGGAGTAACTCAGGGGGACAGGCAGCATCTCTGGAGAGAAGGAATGGGTGATGTTTCGGGTCGAGACCCTTCTTCAGACTGATAAATAGGTGAAGGAGCAGGCCATTCGGCGCTTCGAGCCAGCACCGCCATTCATAGAAACATAGAAAATAGGTGCAGGTGGAGGCCATTCGGCCCTTCGAGCCAACACCGCCATTCACTGTGATCATGGCTGATCGTCCCCAATCAATAACCCGTGCCTGCCTTCTCCCCAAATTCCATGATTCCACTAGCCCCTAGAGCTCTATCTAACTCTCTCTTAAATCCATCCAGTGACTTGGCCTCCACTCTGGAAGGGAATTCCACAATTTCACAACTCTCTGGGTGAAAATGTTTTTCCTCACCTCAGTCTTAAATGGTTTCCCCTTTATTCTAAGACTGCGGCCCCTGGTGCTGGTCCAGTCCTTTTTATAATTTTATATGTTTCTATAAGATCCCCCCTCATTCTTCTAAACTCCAGTGAATACAAGCCTAGTCTTTTCGATCTTTCCTCATATGACAGTCCCGCCATCCCAGGGATCAATCTCGTGAACCTACGCTGCAATGCGTCAATCACAAGGATGTCCTTCCTCAAATTCGGAGACCAAATCTGGACACAATACTCCAGATGTGGTCTCACCAGAGCCCTATACAACTGCAGAAGAACCTCTTTACTCCCATACTGAAATCCTCTTGTTATGAAGGCCAACATTTCATTAGCTTTCTTCACTGCCTGCTGTACCTGCACGCCAACTTTCAGTGACTGGTGTACGAGGACGCCCAGGTCTCACTGCACCTCCCCCTTGCCTAACCTAACCCCATTGAGATAATAATCTGCCCCCTTGTTTTTGCCACCAAAGTGGATAACCTCACATTTATCTATATTATACTGCATCTGCCATGCATCTGCCCACTCTCTCAACCTGTCCAGGTCACCCTGCAACCTCCTAACATCCTCTTCACAGTTCACACTGTCACCCAGCTTTGTGTCATCCGCAAACTTGCTAGTGTTGCTCCTAATTCCCTCTTCCAAGTCATTAATATATATGATAAACAGTTGCGGCCCCAACACCGAGCCTTGCGGCACTCCACTTCAATATGATCATGGCTGATCATCCAAAATCAGTGCCCCGTTCCTGCTTATTCCCCATATCCCTTGAGTCCGTTAGCCCTAAGAGCTAGATCTAACTCCTCTTGAAAACATCCAGTGAATTGGCCTCCACTGTGGCAGAGAATTCCACAGATTCACAACTCACTGCGTGAAAATTTTTTTTCCTCATCTCAGTCCTAAATGGCCTTCCCCTTATTTTTAAACTGTGACCCCTGGTTCTGGACTCCCCCAACATGGAGAACATATTTCCCGCATCTAGCCTGTCCAATCCCTTAAGAATTTTAAAGGTTTCTATAAGATCCCCTTCTCATTCCTCTAAATTCCAGTGAATATAAGAATTTAGAAGAATCCCACACGCCAAAGAGGTTTGTTTGTTTAATATCTTCTGTACATTACCCCTAGTGTGCAGGATACATCTAGTGTACCGGTAATTGCAGGTCTGCGTGGGCTGGGTGGGTCGAGTACCAGTTTCCATGCTGTATCTCTAAACTAAACTAAACCACATGTGTCAACTTCTCTACATCGGCGAGACCAAGGGCAGGCTCGGCGATCGTTTCGCTGAACACCTCCGCTCAGTCCGTCGTAACCAACCTGATCTCCCGGTTGCTCAGCACTTCAACTCCCCCTCCCATTCCCAATCTGACCTTTCTGTCCTGGGCCTCCTCCATTGTCAGAGTGAGGCCCAGCGCAAATTGGAGGAACAGCACCTCATATTTTGCTTGGGTAGTTTACACCACAGAGGTATGAACATTGATTTCGCTAGTTTCAGATAGCCCTTGCTTTCTCCCTCCTTCACCTCTCCCTTCCCAGTTCTTCTATAAGTCCTACTGTCTCCGCTCACTTTCTAAAAGATTTCCCGCTCTCCCCCCCCCCCCCCCATTCCCCACCGACATCAGTCTGAAGAAGGGCCTCGACCCGAAACGTCACCCATTCCTTCTCTCCATAGATGCTGCCTCACCCACCGAGTTACACCAGCACGTTGTGTCTATCTTGCTGCCTGTCCTGCTGAGTTTCGCCAGCATTTTGTGTCTACCTAAACCATATAATACGTGCTTCAAGAACTCCATCTGTGACCGGTCTCTGGGTGAAGAAATTAGATTGAGTGTCTGGCAGTAGTGAAGTGAATGTGCACACCAACTGCAAACTGAGGGCTGTGGACCATCACACAACCAACCCCCCTTCCATTGACTCCATTTACACTTCACGCTTCCTCGGCAAGGCCGGCTGCACAATCAAGGACGAGTCGCACCCTGGCCACTCCCTCTTCTCCCCACTCCCATCAGGCAAGAGGTATAGAAGTGTGAAAACGCACACCTCCAGATTCAGGGACTGTTTCTTCCCAGGCTTTGAAATAAAATGGGGAGGAAACGTCCAGCTGCTCCCAGTTATCAGGCAACTGAACCGCCCTTCCAACAACTATCTACCTTATTGGGGACCCTCGGACCATCATTGATCGGACTTTACCAGACTCTATCTTGCACTAAACGTTATTCACGTTAATCCCTTTATCACTGTGAATGGCTCAATTGTACTCATGTACTGTCTTGCCGCTGATCGGTTGGCACACGACACAAGCTTATCACTGTTCCCCGGTACACATGATGACAAATTAAACTTACTAGCTCACTAACTAACGAACTGAGGAAACAACGCTTTTTAAAATGTTGAATTGAACCTTGGAAGAAATCACTCAGACGCAAGTGCGACAGACAATTTGTCAAAAGCTGCCAGGGTGCAAACCGGGGCTGTTCTTTCCCTGCATTTTGCAGAGTACGAGCCCTTTGAGGGTTGAGGTGATGGAACCGTGTGGTGCAGTGACAAAGGTGCAGGTCCAGCCTGCAGAGCAGCTGGACGTTTCCTCCCCGTTTTATTTCAAAGCCGTGCTCCTCTAGTATAAACAAGGAACTGCGGATACAGGTAAACACACAAAAGAACACGAAGCCTTTAGTCTGGGGTCTTTAGTTTAGTTTAGAGATACAGCACAGAAACAGGCCCTTCGGATCCGCGCCGACCAGCGATCCCCACATATTAACGCTATCCTACACTCACTAGGGGACAATGTTTACATTTACCAAGCCAATTTACCTAGATTCTTGTTCGTCTATGGAGTGTGGGAAGAAACCGAAGATCTCGAAGAAAACCCACGCGAGAGCGTGCAAACTCCGTACAGACAGCGCTCCTAGTCAGGATCGAACCCGGGTCTCCGGTGCTGCAAGCACTGTAAGGCAGCAACTCTACTGCTGCACTACCACCTTGAGTCCTTTTCCTTTACTCCATAGATGCCGCCTGACCCAGGGTTGATCGGCAGATGGTGGGAACAAATGCGAGAGATAAAGGTGTGAGACGGGTTTGAAGTGTTGAGGAAGAAGGGTCTCGACCCGAAATGTTACCCATTCATTTTCTCTAGAGATGCTGTCTGACCCGCTGAGTTACTCCAGCTTTTAGTGTCTGTCTTTGAAGCGTTGTAGATTGTGAAGCCTGAGGGAGGAAAGTAAGGGGGGGGGGGGGGGGGTCAGGGGGGGAAATAGGTGGGAGTCCAGGTTTGAAGGGAAGGGGGAAGAGAAAGGGAAGGGGTGTTAGTGGGTGGTTATCCGAAATTGGAGAATTCAATGTTATACCTTTGGGATAATGCTGCTCTGGACTAGTTCCGTCATGATGTGATTGAAAAGGATTACAGTGAGCTCATTACGTTTTATGGCCACATGTAAGTCTCTTTCGGTTGATGAGAGGCATTTGCAGTTAATTTGAAAACAGCTTTCAAAGGCACTGGTGATCAAACACTCCTCCTCCACCAATAACACTCACACAGTTGACTGTTTTGTTCGCTAAGTAAATATAAGTGCAATAACGTTTCAAGGACTTTGAACTAATGAACCAGAGAGGTTCTGCTGATGTTAGTAAAAAAAAATGTCACTTTGCAAATTAATCTTGTGCCACAATCATTAGTACACATTTGTTTACAAGCTATGACATTAGGTTTATTGAATTTGGAGCAAAATGACAAGGAAAGGTCATTCAGGAACTGCCTCGCCTTCAGACAATGCTCTTCCATTCAGCGCATCATCCCAAAGCACGGTGGCAAGGACGTCAGTTCCGCGATGCATCTACTCGAAGAAGATGGGTTTCCGAGAAGCTTTTAAAATTGGGAAGCGGTACAGCAAATTGGGCAAACCTCAGAAGGTCAGGGTTTGTCGGTTAATTGTCCTCTGTAAATTGCCCCTAGTGCGTATGCGGAAGTGGGATAATATGGAAATAATGTGAACGGGTGATCGATGGTCGGCGTGGACTGGATGGGCCGATGGGTCTGAGCATTGTGGATCTGCTGATATCAGTTCTGTGTCATTTATTGTCCACATGTACCGAGATACAGTGAAAAGCTTTTGTTTTGTGCTAAGCAGCCAAGGCAAGATATGGCCAAGGCAGCGTACTTCCAAATGCTGATGGGATCTTTCATGTCTGAACGATTTTCCAGGCCGCACTGCGGAAGTAACTCAGTCAATTTTCCAAAAGCAGCGGGCTCAGCCTTTAAGGGACCTCTTCACGAGGAGGTTTAAGTTTAGGTTTATTATTGCCACATGTATCGAGGTACAGTGAAAGACTTGCATGCTATCCAGTCACATCAGACAATACTATACATCAAAACAATTAAGCCAATCTCAAGTACAATAGGTGGACCAAAGAGAAAGATACGGAGAGCAGAATATAGGTGTCAGCATTAGAGTCATAGAGTCATAAAGCGATACAGTGTGGAAACGGGCCCTTCAGCCCAACTTGTCCACACCGGCCAACATGTCCCAGCTACACTAGGCCCATCTGCCTGCGCTTAGTGCATATCCCTCCAAACCTGTCCTAGCCATGTGCCTGTCTAAATGTTTCTTAAACATTGCGATAATACCTGCCTCAACTACATCCTTTAGCAGCTCGTTCCATACATCTACCACCCTTTGTGTGAAAAGGTTACCCCTTAGATTCCTCTTAAATCCCCCCCCACCTTAAACCAATGTCCTCATTCATTTTCATTTTTTGGGCATTGAAGGAAAGGTCAGCGTTTATTACTTGTTGGAGGGGCCAGTCAGGCTTTCCTAAACTGTAGTAGTCATCAGGTGACATGAATTTTGTAATTGGGTTCAGTAATAGTTTAGTTTGTTTCAAGATACAGCATGGAAACAGGCCCTTCAAACCACCGAATCCACACTAACCATAGACTACCCGTTCACACTAGTCAATTTTATCCTATTCCCTGCAAACTAGGGGACACTTTACAGAGGCCAATTAGCCTACACTTCTTTGGAATGTGGGAGGAAACCGGAGCACCAGGAGAAAACCCATGGCGCCACAGGGAGAGCGTACAAACTCCGTACAGACAGCACACATAGCCAGGACCGAACCCGGGTCCCAGGTGCTGTAAGGCAACAACTCTACCGCTGGGCCCTATGTTGGTCTAAAAAATAATCGGTTGTGTGATTGGTTTTACCGTTACTACATTCAGCCTTCTTGCAATGATTATAAGATAAAACTCCCTTAATGTTTTCCAGTGGCGAAAATACATCAATTGCCATTTTTGCCGTCTATACTACCCAAAGGCCTTGAACAAGTTCTGTCAGCAGACTGAAGAAGGGTCAGCACCTGAATCCTCACCCATTCCTTCTCTCCAGAGATGCTGCCTGACCTGCTGAGTTACTCCAGCATTTTGTGTCTCTCAGCAGTGTGGTTTTTACACCATCGTGGAGATGGTGGTTTGGGATGCAAGTGTTTTGATTGCCGGGCCCATGAAACAAGCCAGCTGTACAAATGGCTACATAATGCAGGGGATCCTGGCCTTGTCCCTACAAATGACGAAAGATTAAAAACATAGGAATCCACTGCAGTTATTTTCACATACACATTACTTTAAACAGCCCGAAATCTCACACAGCTTTGCAAAGTAATCAATTACCTCAGCTCGCTGTGGCTGTCTCCATGTATTATTCCCCTCCATTGCTGTAGCTGGTGATGGATTAAAATGACAAGCAAGTTGTGTGTTCTGGTAGGGCTTCTATTAATCTCCATTCTTGTTTGTACAAAGCATGCCCAAATGGTGCCTTAAGGTAAAATACTTAGTACCATCACTTTGACTTATCTGTTTATCTTCAAACCACTTAATAATCCATTTGACCTGACCGGCATACCTGGGCCGGAATTACTCAAAGGCTCTGGATGTGCTTTTCAGGCTTGCACTAAGGTAATGGAGTGAAAGGTGACATCGAAGATAGACATAAAAAGTTGGAGTAAGTCAGCGGGTCAGACAGCATCTCTGGAGAAAAGGAATAGGTGACTTTTCGGGATGAGACCATTCTTCAAACTGCCTCAACTTCCGGGTCCGACAAAACGTTGAGCTTTTCTTCTGTTTCCTCTGTGCCTTTTACTATGGGAAGAAATCCTCACCACTCAGTAATGACCCCTTCTCCCATCTCCGCCGGTCCCCCTCCTCTTTACCCTCCCTGGAAGGCCTTCTACCCGCTTTAGACCTCTTCATTTCTAACTGCCGGCGTGATGTAAACCATTTCCTCAAAGCCTACTTTGAGGAAGTTAACGTCTCTTCACGTTGAGTCTCTCGGAATCGAGGATGACTTGCTTCCATCTGGTCCTGTGGTAACTGGGTTAATTGACAAACCAACGGGATGGACGGTAGATGGACCATAGTGCCGGTAGGTGGGAGGTTTGGGGAGTGGTGTGTTTCATTCGCCATTTAACTTGGCTCCTGTGTGCCCTCAATGGATGGACTTCACAAGTTCACAAGCCATTGGCCCATTGAGCCTACTCTGCCATTCAATCATGGCTGATCTCTGCCACCTAATCCCATTTTCCTGCCTTCTCCCCGTAACCCTTGACACCCGTTCTAATCTCCTTTTTAAAAGGGTGCCCTTTAATTCTGAAATTAAGAATTTGAGACCAGCATTAAGCTGCGGAGGGGGTGGTTGAGGCAGGTACTACCGCAACATTCAAGAAACATTTAGACGGGTGCCTGGATAGGATGGGTTTGGAGGGATATGGGCCGATCACCGGCAGGTGGAGACTAGTGTGGATGGGACGTGTTGGTCGGTGTGGGCAAGCTGGGCCGACGGGCCTGATTCCACACTGACCCCATCTCAATGCAACTCTAAGCGAGTAAGGGCAAAAGATTCCCTTGATTCGGTGGGGATGTTACCTTTTTTCAAGGAAGTTTTGATCTTATGGAGGTGTGTAAAAACATGAGTGGAATAGATATGGTGAATGCACGGAGACCTTTACCCAGGGTTGGGGAATCGAGAACCAGAGGACATAGGTTTAACCTGAGAGGAACAAGAAATAATAAACCCAGTGAGGCAACATTTCTGTATTCAGTGCGTGACATGCTCAGAGGATGGCAGAGCGAAAGAAGGAGTGCGTGTATGTTGTATATTCCTGGGTCAAAAATTAAGTTCAGAAAGCCAGTAACCGACTGAGAACATGGAGCAGTACCACACAAGAACAGGCCCTCGGGCCCAGAATGTCCATGCCGAACATGATTCCATTAAACTAATCGCCTCTGCCATATTCTTCCATCTCCCAGCATATCCATGTACAAATCTAAAAGCCCCATAAATGCCACTGTGGTATCTGCCTCCACCACCACCCCCGACAGTGTGTCCCCCATCCTCGCCCACCATCCTCTGTGAAAAAGACGCCTTGCAAATCTCCTTTCGAGTGCCTTTGGAGAGGATGTTTCCACTCGTAGGAGAGTCTAGGACTAGAGGTCATAGCTTCAGAATTAAAGGACGTTCTTTTAGGAAGGAGATGAGGAATTTTGTTAGTCAAGAGGGTGGTGAATCTGTGGAATTCTTTGCCACAGAAGGCTGTGGAGGCCAATTCAATGGATATATTTAAGGCAGAGATAGATAGATTCTCGATTAGTTAAGGTGTTAGAGGTTATGGGAAGATGGCAGGAGAATGGGGTTAGGACGGACTGATAGATCAGCCATGATTTAAATGGTGGAATAGACTTAATGGGCTGAATGGCCTAATTCTGTTCCAATCACTTATTATCTTAAATCTCACCCCTCACACATTAAAGTTTATGCCCTTTAGGCTTTGACAATTCTACCCTAGGAAAAAGGTTCTGACTTTCCACCCTACTTATGCTTCTCGTACTTTTATACACTTCTATGAGATCTCTCCCTCAATCGCACCTTCCAGAGAAATCACACAAGTTGTCTCAACCAACAAACAATTAAATGACCAGGCAATCTGTTCTGGCAATGTTGGCAGGCGTTTCAATATTGGCTCAGATTGATGGAGAACAAACACCCTTCTCTTCAAATAATGGCAGAGGAACTGGAATCCCTGCCAAAGTGGGCCGATGGGCTTCTCATCTGAGATGTACCACTTCCCAATGTGCAACACTCGCCCAGTTCTACATTATTGCCTGGATTACGTGTTCAAATCTCCAGAATGGAATTTGAACCCATGAATGTTTCTGGTTCGAAGCAGGAATAGTTTTCCGTTGAGCTAAGGCTAATGCTTCACAGGAGCGGCAAAATTAGTTTAATTCTTTCCCTGTTCCTGGGGTCCTGAGGCTAAATCATTCACGTATAAATGGGTAGCACCATCCAAAATTTGAAGATGTACTGAAAGCCTGAAATAATGTGTGACACTGATTCCAACCTCTGGCACCGGGGCCCAGATAGTTAGTTGTAGAAATCCAGATGCTACTGTCATTGATCCTCTGCTCCACCTTGCAGTGCATTGCTACTTCTTCACTGATGCAATAAGCTTAAAATAACTGAGTTGAGGTGAAGTTCATTTTAAAAGAATGTAACAGCCCCACTGTTGAAATGAGGAAAATACAAAGTCTAGTTGAATTGAATTTCAGAATCCCATGGATCCCATGTATGGAACAAGATGCATGAGGTAGCTGGAGCTGGGACTATTCCAATGTTTAAGAAACAGTTACTGTAGACAGGTACATCTATGGCACAGGTTTAGAGGGATATGGTGGCAGGCAGGTGGGACTAGTGTAGATGGGACAGGTTGGGCGGTGTGGGCAAGTTGGGCCGAAGGACGTATTTCCACGTAAGACTCTATGAATCTACGACTCTATGACCCCGTGACTCTATCCAATGAAATGATTGCAATGTTATAAAAATTCTGAGGATTTTTACTTCCTGCTTTGTTGTTTGATTTGTATTTGCTGTTTTTTTCATTCAATCAGTATTATTGTTGCTGAATGAACGTGCGGAAGGGTTTGGGACAGGAATTTTCAAGTTGGTTTTCATATCTGCGAATTATAGAAACCTTGTTCCCAAGGCAGGACGTCTTGGCAAACTCAAAGTCTACAGTTCAACTATGGCCATTCTCTTGTTTCACAAATGACTTCAAGTGATGAATAATTCCTTTTCAGAATTATAAATTTAAAAGATTATTTGAAATGTACACGGACAAAATTACCGCTGGAAACACCAAGGGCTGCAAACTGTAATCAAATACTTCACCGGCCAATTAAAAAGAAAAGTGAAAGATAATTGGCACTATTTTTTTTCAGAGGGCTAAAATAACACCAACATTTTGCACACATCGAACAAAAACCTTTTATCCCCCTCATGCAGGTTTGAGTTTACTGCAGATCAAAGCTCTGAGTGGAACAGCTGAAATACCCGACGAGAGGAAATTTGATCAAGTAGCTCCCCTGTCACAAAGAGGCGAGCGATATCATTCAACCTCCTTGCAAAGTGATTTTATTTAAAATTCCAGCCCATTACTACACGGCTGATTTTGAGGACTCCGATAAGAGATCCAAGGCATTTTAGTAGGCCCTCTCCCAGAGTAACTGAAACCTGTCTCTATTCCTCGCATTGTTTCAGTTCAAGATTAAGTTCTGAAGTTTGTGCAAGGACTTTCTGTCCAGTTAAAACACAGCCTCGACGTTTTACAACTAGGTTACTTGATAGGGGACAGTCCTTTCCTCTCCCTCTCTCTCTTTCTCCCTCTCCCCTTCTCTCTCTCTCTCTCCCCCTTGAATCAAACCCTATAATCAAGCCTTATAATGTGGTTCCATTGGGTGAAATGGAACAAAGGATCTTTGTCCGAAGTCTCGATGGTTGTTCTCCTATCGATCAGATATGGTATTGATTACTGCCGAGTTTCTGTCTAATAAGTAAAAGCACGTTGTTTGACTATACTTACATACAATGCCTGCTCTCTTTGTGGTATAGTGCTTTAGTTTACAACAGCTGGAGTATTTTAAACTGGTGGCTATTACAACCGTAAACTCAGGACAGTATATGTGCCCCCACAAAAATGCTGGAGCCACAGATGTTACACAATAATGTTCTGTTTTGGCATTATGCTTTAGCAAAGTAATGATTCTGTTCTCAGTCTGTTCGTCATTAGTTATTCGAAAGGTAACCATTCAGCAACTTTCAGTCTCAAATTTTATAAAACTCTTATGGAATACTAGGGAGAAGTACGAAAAAGCCCGTTCCTGATTGTTTCTGGTTGTCCGACAGTGAGAACAATGCCTGTGAAGTATTTGTTAACCCTTCCATGCGTTCTTTGAAGCAAGGGGCCCTTACACTTCTTAAACTCACTGGTGTGGAACCTGCTTTTCTTCCCAGAACTCTGAACCTACTGAAGAAATTCCTTCTTTCTTAATTATTCAAAGGAACACTTGCACACCGAGGCTCTCCCCCCCCCCTCTGTTGCTGCCGATCTTTATTCCCAAGCCAACGGTCACAATGTGAACAATTTCAAATAAAACCTAGTTTTATTCATTTAGCCCTTTATCTTATTTTAACAGCCCTCTGTCACTTCCTACTGGTGTTATCTACTTGCACTTTCTTGCTCTTTTAGTAATGTGCTGACCACGTGATGTTTTGATTGAAACACAAACAGCCTTTTATCAACTTAGGATGGACTCTATATAAATCATTGTCTTTTACTTTCTCTGTTTTTGTTTATTTGCTTTTGGTGTTTGGTGGTACAGCATTAGTTACCTGCATATTGTTGCCTGGCACTAACTAGAGGAAGCGCACCTCATAATCCACCCGGTGTAGGTTTTGGCTTAAGTTTATTATTGCCAGGGCACTGAGGTGCAGTGCAAAGCTTTGTCTTCCATGCTGTCCAAACAGATCAGGTACTATACATAACTACAGTCAAATCAAAGAAAGACATAAAATGCTGGGGTAACTCAGCGGGTCAGGCAGCACCTCTGGAGAAAAGGTATGGGTGACGTTTCGGGTCGAGAGCCTTCTGGGAATTTCTGTGAGATTTCATGGGAAGGTTAAATGCCAAAAATGAACCATATCTTCAGATGTTCCTTGAAGTATTCAACCTATTCTGTTTACCACAAGCAAGCTGATAGCGCTGCTGATATTCTCCAAGTCTCTTTCTGAAGTCTGAGTGTGAAGAAGGGTCGCATTTTAACGATTAAATGGGGCTGGTATATAAAAAAATGACACATGGTGCTGGAGTAATAGCGGGTCAGGCAGCATCTCTGGAGGACATGGATAGGCAGCGTTTCGGGTCGCGATCCTTCTTCAGATGGAAACATAGAAACATAGAAACATAGGTGCAGGAGTAGGCCATTCGACCATTCGTGCCAGCACCGCCATTCAATATGATCATGGCTGATCATCTAAAATCAGTACCCCGTTCCTGCTTTTTCCCCATATCCCTTGATTCCTTTAGCCCTAAGAGCTAAATCTAACTCTCTCTTGAAAACATCCAGTGAATTGGCCACCACTGCCTTCTGTGGCTGGGAATTCCACAGATTCACAACTTTCTGGCTGAAGATGTTTTTCCTCATCTGAGTCCTAAATGGCCTACCCATTATTCTTAAACTGTGACCACTGGTTCTGGACTCCCCCAACATCGGGAACATTTTTCTTGCATCTAGACTGTCTAATGTTATATGTTTCTTTAAGATCCCCTATCATCCTTCTAAATTCCAGCGAATACAAGCCCAGTAGACCCATTCTTTCAACATATGACAGTCTCGCCATCACGGGAATTAACCTGGTGAACCTACGCTGCACTCCCTCAATAGCAATAATGTCTTTCCTCAAATTAGGAGACCAGAATTGCACACAATACTCCAGGTGCGGTCTCACCAGTGCCCTTTACAACTGCAGTAGGACCTCCTTGCTCCTAAACTCAAAACCTCTCGCAATGAAGGCCAACATGCCATTAGCTTTCTTCATTGCCTGCTGTACCTGCATGCTTACTTTCAGTGACTGATGTACAAGCACGCCCAGGTCTCGTTGCACTTCACCTTTTCCTAATCCGACACCATTCAGATAACAATCTGCCTTCCTGTTCTTGCCACCAAAGTGGGTAACCTCCCATTTATCCACATCATACTGCATCTGCCATGCATATGCCCACTCACCCAGCCTATCCAAGTCACCCTGCAGCTTCACAGCATCTTCATCGCAGCTCACACTGCCACCCAGCTTTGTGTCATCCACAAATATTGCAAATAACTGGGGTCACAGCACTGAGCCTTGCGGCACCCCACTAGTCACTGTCTGCCATTCTGAAAAAGACCCGTTTATTTCTACTCTTTGCTTCCTGTCTGCCAACCAATTTTCTATCCTTGTCAATACCCTACCCCCAATACCATGTGCTCTAATTTTGCAAAGTAATCTCTTGTGTGAGACCAAGTCAAAGGCTTTCTGAAAGTCCAGATACACCACATCCACTGGCTCTCCCTTATCAATTCTACTTGTTACATCCTCAAGAAATTCCAGAAGATCAGTCAAGCATGGAGTGTTCCTTGAAGTATTCAAACTACTCTATTCACCAGGAGCAAGCTGATAGCATTGCTGCTGTTCAAGAGTGTATTTCTCTTTCCACTTTGGCTCTGCCCTGCAGGGGAATTGAAAGTGCTTAGGTTCACCGTGTGCTTGTAATTGACCCGTGACAACTAGTCATTAGATAGAGGGTGGGGGTGGGGGAGATGGGAGGGGCTCAGCGCCTTCCAACACATCCAGTCGTGGATAGACACAAAAAGCTGGAGTAACTCAGCGGGACAGGCAGCATGCCCGGGGAGAAGGAGTGGGTGACGTTTCGGGTCGATACCCTTAGGTCTCGATCTGAAACGTCACCCATTCCTTCTCTTCAGACACGCTGCCTGTCCCGCTGAGTTACCCCAGCTTTTTCTGCCCATCTTTGATTTAAACAAGCATCTGCATGCAGTTCCTTCTTACACATTCAGTCATGATCACCTCAGGCATTCCTGGATCCTTTCCCTCAGTCTTGCCTGAAACAAGGCAGCAAGGTGGCGCAGCAGCAGATCTGCTGCCTTACGCCGCTCGCAGCACCAGGGACCCGGGTTCAATCCCGACTACGGGTGGTGTCTGTCTGGAGTTTGTACGTTGTCCCTGTGAATCACGAGGGATTTCTCCGAGATCTTGTGTTCCCACCCACGCTCCAAAGACGTACAGGTTTGTAGGGTAATTGGCTTGGTATAATTATAAAATGTGTAGGCTAGTGTTAATGTGCAGGGATCGCTGGTCGGCGCAGGCTCGATGGCCGATGGGACTTTGTATCTCTAAACAAAATTAAACTAAACTGAACTAAAGGGCTGGTGTTGGTCGACTTGGCTGTGAAATAAGGTTACAGTGAATGGCTCAATAGGAGTGGCGATGAGGCAGTGCTGTCCATAGCAGTACAGGTTCCATCCTGACTATGAGTGCTGTCTGTACAGAGTTTGTACATTCTCCCTGTGACCACATGAGTGTTCTCCGGGTGACAATAGACAATAGACAACAGACAATAGACAATAGGTGCAGGAGTAGGCCATTCAACCCTTTGAGCCAGCACCATCATTCAATGGGGATGATACAATTGCTGTAGTTCATCCATGCAATCTTTAAATACCTTCCATGGCAGATGCAGTGTAATGTGGATAAATGTGAGGTTATCCACTTTGGTGGCAAAAACAGGAGGGTAGACTATTATCCGAATGGCGGCAAATTAGGAAAAGGGGAGATGCAACGAGACCTGGGTGTCATGGTTCACCAGTCATTGAAAGTAGGCATGCAGGTGCAGCAGGCAGTGAAGAAAGCAAATGGTATGTTAGCATTCATAGCGAAAGGATTTGAGTATATGAGCAGGGAGGTTCTACTGCAGTTGTACAGGGTTTTGGTGAGACCACAGCTGGAGTATTGCGTACAGTTTTGGTTTCCAAATCTGAGAAAAGACATTCTTGCCATAGAGGGGGTACAGAGAAGGTTCACCAGACTGATTCCTGGGATGTCAGGACTATCATATGAGGAAAGACTGGATAGACTTGCCTTGTACTCGCTAGAATTTAGAAGACTGAGAGGGGATCTTATAGAAACTTACAAAATTCTTAAGGGGTTGGATAGGCTAGATGCAGGAAGATTGTTCCCGATGTTGGGAAGGTCCAGAACAAGGGGTCACAGTCTAAGGATAAGGGGGAATTCCTTTAGGACCGAGATGGGGAAAACATTTTTCACACAGAGAGTGGTGAGTCTCTGGAATTCTCTGCCACAGGAGGTAGTTGAGGCCAGTTCATTGACTATATTTAAGAGGGAGTTAGACGTGGCCCTTGTGGCTAGAGGGATCAGGGGCTATGGAGAGAAGGCAGGTACAGGATACTGAGTTGGATGATCAGCCATGATCATATTGAATGGCGGTGCAGGCTCGAAGGGCCGAATGGCCTACTCCCGCACCTATTTTCTATGTTTCTATGTTTCTATATCAAAACACCACTCCTCTCTGTGTAAAACACTTGGCCCACACATTTCCTTTAAACCTTGCCCTTCTTAAAGCCATGTCCTCCAGTCTTTGACTAGTTCATCCAGTCTAGGTCTTCAATAGAGAGAGATGCTTGAAAGCCCATAAGTCCCAATGCTCTGGGCCACATTTACCTTACAAATGCGGCTGGAAATTTTTACATCTATTTGCAAATAGTTCAGAAGAAGAGGTCTTAATTTCCTGTGTTGTATTTTATCCAGAAAGTACAAAAGACTTGCATTAACTTTAATACGTTCCACAGCCTCAGTACATCCCAAAGCGCTTTACAACCAGTGAGGTGGAGCCTGCCCGCCAACCCTATATCCTATGTGCTCTGAGTGGCTGCATTGGCTTTGGCTTGGGTTGAGACTCAGTTCTGCCAAAGTATTCATGTTTCGGTCGGGACATGCTGTGCCAGACTAGCTCAGTGCTTTAACCAGATTGCGTGATTACCTTTGCACTTGCAAAGGTATTGCCTGTTTTTGATCAACGTTCAGAGTTTTGTTTTCTGAACATTGGTGGCGCCTGAGGAGTTGCTGCCTTCCAGCGCTAGAGAGCCGGGTTGGATCCTGACTCTGGGTGCTAGTCTGTATGGAGTTTCTACGTTCCCCCTGTGACTGCGTGGGTTTTCTCTCACATTCCCAACAAACGCGTGTTTGGAGGTTAATTGACTTCTGTAAATTGTCCCTAGCGTGTGTAGAATAGTGCTAGTGTGCGGATGTTTACAGGTCAGCGTAGACTCGGTGTATCTCTAAACTAAACTAAACTAAGACTTGATGGGAATAAGGTGACAGTAAAATGGGTTAGGTTAAGATTAGTGTAAGAATTGGTACTTGATGGTCAGTGTGGACTTGTTGGGTCAAAGGGGTTGTGTCTCTCTATGACTATGATTTCTGAGCTATTGCCACAGTTAAACTGCTTCATCACATGTTATTTTAAGATTTTTGGGTTGTCCATTCCGAGAAATGAATGGTATCAGAGTCTTTCGAGCCGTACAGCATGGAAACAGGCCCTTTGGCACAGCTTGTCCATGCCAAGTGGCAGGAATGCCAAGTATAGGGGTAGCATACAGAGCAGTGCCTGCATTTGGCCCACTATCCTCTTAATTTTTCCTATCCATATATCTGTCCAAATGTGGTCAAAAAGGCTTTTGGCACTTTGGCCTTCATCAGTCAGAGTATTGAGTATAGGAGTTGGGAGGTCATGTAGCAGTTGTATAAGACGTCGGTGAGACCGCATTTAGAATATTGTGTTCAGTTCTGGGCACCATGTTATAGGAAAGATATTGTCAAGCTTGAAAGGGTTCAAAAAAGATTGAGAGGATGTTGCCAGGACTAGAGGGTGTGAGCTGTAGGGAGAGGTTGAGTAAGCTGGGTCTATATTCCATGGAGTGGAGGAGGATGAGGGGGGATCTTATAGAGGTGTACAAGATCATGAGAGGAATAGATCGGGTAGATGCACAGAGTCTCTTACCCAGTGGGGGAATCGAGGACCAATGTAGGTTCAAGGTGAAGGGGAAAAATGTAATAAGAATCCAAGGGGTAACCTTTTCACACAAAGGGTGGTGGGTGTATGGAACAAGCAGCCGGAGGAGGTAGTTGAGGCTGGGACTCTCCAATCATTTAAGAAACAGTTTGACAGGCACATGGATAGGACAGGTTTGGAGGGATATGGACCAAGCGCAGGCAAGTGGGACGAGTGTAGCTGGGACATTGTTGGCCGGTGTGGGTGAGTTGGGCTGAAGGCCCTGTTTCCACTCTGTATCACTCTATGACTCTATGTCTTTGGAAAGCTGTAATTGTATCCACTTCTCTAGCTTCCTCTGGCAGCTTGTTCCAGATATGGATTACCCTCTGAGTGAAAACACTTCCCCCGAGGTTCCCATTAAACCTCTCCCCTCGCACCTTAAGCCTGTGCCCTCTATGTTTTAGAACTGTCTAACCTTGAAAAAAGGACTGTGAGTGTTCACTTATCCCTGTTCAATAACCCCAGCTTATCTAGCCTCACCCTATACGTTAAGCTCTCAAATCCTGGCAACTTCCTGGTGAATGTCTTCTGCACCCTTTCCAACTGTATGACATTATTCCTGCAGCTAGGCGACTTGGTCTGCGCACACTCCTCTCAATGTGATCTCAGTAACGACGGTACACCTGTAACATAATGTCCCAACTTTTGTACTCAATACACTTTCCAAAGAAGGTAGGCATGTCAAATGCCTTCTTCACTACCCTGTCGACCCAAAGCGCCAGAGAACCATGCACCGGTACTCATATATCTCTCTGTTCCACAACACTCTCCAGCGCTCTACCCTTTACTGTGTTCCCTGTTTGATGTTCCAAAGTGCAACTTCTCACATTTGCCAGAGTTAAATTCCATTTGCCATTCCCTGGACCACCTTCCTAACTGGTCAAGGTCTTGTATACTTAGATATCGTACCTCACTGACCACTATACCATCAATTTTAATGTTATCTACAATTTTACGAACAATATCAACTACATAGTCATGGGAGGACTAGATTGGGTAGATGCACAAACAAGATACTCTTGTTCAGAGTAGGCGAATCGAGGACCAGAGGACATGGGTTTAAGGTGAAAGAGAGAAGATTTATTCGGAATCTGAGGGGTAACTTTTTCACACAAAGGGTGGTGGGTGTATGGAACAAGCTGCCAGAGGAGATAGTTGAGGCTGGATCTTTCCCAATGTTTCAGAAACACTTAGACAGGTACATGGACAGGACAGGTTTGGGGGGGATATGGAACAAACGCGGGCAGGTGGGACTAGTGTAGCTGTGACATTTTGGCCAGTGTGGGCAAATTGGGCTGAAGGGCCTGTTTCTACACTGTATCGCTCCATGACTCATCCCAATGGTTAATGTACATAGCATGCAACAGTAGAACCGGCACCAAACCCTCCGCTTCCTAATGGCCACAGGACTGCAATCAGAAAAGCAACCTACCACAACTTTAGTTTAGTTTAGTTTATCATTGTGTACTGAGGTACAGGGAAAAGCTTGTGTTTTATTGCGTGCTATCCAGTCAGTGAAAAAACGATGGATGATTACAATCAAACCATCCGCAGTGTACACATACAGGATAAAGGGATGTTGTTTCGTGCAAGATAAATTAGAGTAAAGACCGATTAAAGATAGTACAAAATGAGATAGATGGGAAGTTAGGATCTCTCCCTAGATGATTTAGTTGTCCGATAACTGATGGGAAGAAGCTGTCACTGAATCTGGAGGTGTGCATTTTCTTGCCTGATGGGAGAGGGGAGAAGAGGGAGTGAGATATTGCTGGTGGCCTTGAAGTGTAAATGGAGTCAATGGAAGGGAGGTTGGTTTCTGTGATGGTCTGGGCTATGGATGGAGATGTGATGCCTGCTGATGAAATGCTTTCGATGGTGCATCTGTAGAAGTTGTTGAGGGCTGTTGGGGACATGTTGAACTACCTCAGCCTTTGGTATTCTTTTCTTGGCCATTGCTTTGATGTGGCTGGTCCAGGACAAATTGCTGGTGATATATATATTCTGGAGAAATTCCTATCACCTCTTCTTTGATTCCCTCTTCCAAGCCAGTTTTGAATCCAATTGGCTTGCTCACCCTGGATTCCATCTGATCGAACGTTCCAGACTGCTTGACCATGTGGGACCTTGTCAAAGGCCTCGCTAAAGTTAATATAATGAGGAAAAGGTCACTGATTTGGGATAAATCATTTGCCATGTTAATGTGTAAGATGAATTTTCTTGCCAGAAGGATGGCTTATGTTGTAAAAAGCCCAGCACAAATTGGAGGAACAGCACCTCATATTTTGCTTGGGTAACTTACACCCCAGCGGTATGAACATTGACTTCCGTAACTTCAAATAAACCTTGCTTTCCCTCTCTCTCCATCCCTCCACCATCCCAGTTCCCGACCAGTCTGACCGCCCCCCCAGATTGCATTGTAGCTCTGTTTGCTTTGTTGTCACTTTCTCCCAGATAACAATGGTCTATTCTACACATTCCTTGATCCTCATCTCTTTTGATCTCTTACGCGTCCTTATCTTTGTAACTCCCCTCTCCCCTGACGCTCAGTGTGAAGAAGGGTCTCGACCCAAAACGTCACCCATTCCTTCTATCCAGAGATACTGCCTGTCCCTCTGAGTTACTCCAGCATTTTGTGTCTTATCTTCGGTGCATTACCCAGAGGAGCATGGGTGAAGCTCAACAGACTTCTTACTGGAGTTGGGCGTTTCAACGCCAGCATGTGGAGATGGGGACTCAGCCAGAGCCCAGCCTGTGATTGCGGAGCAGAACAACAGACAGCCAACCATGTCACCTCTGGGTGCCTGCTCTACCACCCACCAAATGGAGCTCAGGGCCTGGCAGATATTGACGCAGAGACAACAACCTGGCTGCTCAACGCCCGGCTTGAGATCCAACTATTCCTTTGGTTTATTTATGTTTCTTTCGCAAGAAGAAGAAGAAGAAGAAGAATTGAGTGTAAACCAGCATCTGCAGTTCCTTCCTACACAATTTTCTTGGTCTGATTTAGACCGCTGTAGGGTATTGAAAACATTTGTCGGTGGAGGCATATTATATTACCTAGCCACTCCCTGATTATAACATGATGGAGATACCTGCAGGCACATTTGGCTCACATACCCAAGGGCCAGAAGGTATGGCAAGCATCAGTAAGGCAGGATTAGCTAGTTTAAGTACTGAGATAAAAAAGAAGTAATTAAAAACAGATTTTCCTTTCACTGCCTGGTCTCAAATTAAGCCACTGACTGGCACCTATTATTGACTTCACACGTCAGCGATCATTGTTACCTGTGACCACAATGATAATATCAAAAAGACAGTTACTTTCATAAACAGGATTAGCAATAGTTGGATGTGTAAGAAGGAACTGCAGATGCTGGTTTAAACCGAAGACAGACACAAAAAGCTGGAGTAACTCAGCGGGACGAGCAGCATCGCTGGAGAGTAGGAATGGGTGACGTTTCGGGTCGAGGCCCTTCTTCAGATAGTTGATGTTCACCTTGCTGTGCAGGTGTATATCCAAAACCCTTAACAATAAAACAATTAGAGTTTCGTAGTGATAGGTTTATTTTTAGAGATACAGCGCGGAAACAGGCCCTTCAGCCCACGGAGTCCGCACCGACCAGCGATCCTCGCACATTAATACTATTCTATACACACTGGGGACAATTTACATTTTTACCAAGCCAATTAATCTGTCTTTGGAGTGTGGGAGGAAACCGAATGTCTCGGAGAAAACCCACGGGGAGAACGTACAAACTCCGAAGAGAGAAGCCTTCATAGTCGGGATCAAATCTGGGTCTCTGTTGCAGTAAGCGCTGTAAGGCAGCAACTCTTCCACTGCTGCCCGTTCTGAGAGTTCAGAACTTCACCAAAAGCTGAAACAATTGCCATTTTGTCAATAGGCTTTCGAGGCACCAAGGTGTCTCAGTAGTCTCTTTAAACGTAAAGTCTAAAGTCTAAAGCTTTTGTTGTGGGGATCACCCCTCAGCCGCCTCCTCTCCAAGGAGTGAAGTCCTCCAGAGCCTGCCCAACCTTTCCTCGTAGCTCAGGCCCCTGAGTTCTGGCAACTACTTTGTAAATCTTCCCTGCACCCTTTCCAGCTTAATGACATTTTTTAATACAGCAGGGTGAGCAAAACCTAACACAATGCTCCATTGTGGTCTCGCCAACGTCTTGTACAATTGTAACCTAATGCCCCAACTCCTGTACTCAGTGCCCGGACTGATGAAGGCCAGTGTCCCAAATGGCCTCTTCGCCATCCTGTCCACCTCTCAGGGAAGTGTGTACTTCTACTCCCGAGTTTCTCTATTCTCCAGTACTCCGCAGTGCGCCTCCACTCAGGGTGAAAGTCCTACTTTAGTTTGGTTTCTCAAACATTTGATGTTTGGCGTTCCTTGGCCCACTTACCTAATTGATCAAGAGCCTGCTGTCAGTTTTGCCAACCTTCTTCACTGTCTAAGGTGCCACCTCTTTGAATGTCACCTGGCCACATTAACCATATCCTGTCCAATCCCCTCGTTATCTTTGAAAGAAATGATGAACGAATATGGGCCCAGTACCAATCTATGTCACAGACCTCCTGTGCATCCGCCTTCACCTGCTTCCTAGCGACAAGCCAATTATGTATTCAATTAGCTAGCTCTCTTTGGATCCTAAATGATGCCACCATGCAGCATCTTATCAAACGCTTTGCTAAAGTCCCTGCAGACAACATCTACATCCCTACCCTCATCAGTCCTCTTGATTACTTCAGAAAACTCTTGACAGATTTATAAGACACAATTTCCCATGTCAAAATCTGTCTGACTATTCCATATCATACTTTTTCTAAATGAATGCTGATACACCCTCTCCCTCAGCATCCCCTCCAGTAACTTTGGGCAGCACAGTGGCGCTGCTGTAGAGTTGCTGCCTTGCAGCGCTGGAGACCCGGGTTCAATCCTGACTACTGGTGCTGTCTGTACGGAGTTTGTACATTCTCTCTGTGACCTGCATGGGTTTCCTCCGGGTGCTCTGGTTTCCTCACACACTCCAAAGACGTACAGGTCGGCAGGTTAATTGGCTTTGGTAAAATTGTAAATAGTGTGTGGGATAGTGCTAGTGTACGGGGTGATCTCTGGTTGGCGCAGATTTGGTGAGCCGATGGGTCCCTTTACACGCTGCACCTCTAAAGTCTAAAGTCTAAACTTACTACCACTAGTGTTAAGCTGCCTGGCCTGTTGTTCCATGGCTTCTCCTTGCTGCCTTTATTAAATAATGGCACGACATAAGCCATCTTTCTGTCTTTTGAGCTTCAACTGCCTCTAAAGATGAAGCCAATATTATTTTCATCCTAATGCGCTTTAAACTTGCCAATACCTCTTTGGTAATTCATATATATCCAAGACATCACCACTGATTTGCCTCAATTTGTTATATTCTGTGTTTGAGGCAAATCAGTTGTGACGTCTTGGATATATAAATATGAATTATAATATAAACGATCTTAATATATGATATATGATCTTAGCTTCTGCGATCTTGTCCACAGAAAAAAAAACGGACGAGAAACATTCATTAAAAATCTCTCTATTCACCTGCAGCTCCACGCAAATCCAGCCATGCTGATTGCCAATGGGTATGGCTTGGTAAGGTGTGGTATTTTATCTATCACATGTACCGAGCTACAGTGAAATTAATTATTGTATCCTATTCAGTACGCATCACTATACATAAGCACTTAGATACATATTAAATAAGCTTCTCAGAAACAGTGCAAGCGTATAGTAGTAGTACATTGAGATCGTATATAGAGTCTGTGTAGGAGGGAACAGCAGATGCTGGTTTATATAGAAACATAGAAAATAGGTGCAGGAGTAGGCCATTCGGCCCTTCGGGCCTGCACCGCCATTCAATATGATCATGGCTGATCATCCATCTCAGTATCCTGTACCTGCCTTCTCTCCATACCCCCTGATCCCTTTAGCCACAAGGGCCACATCTAACTCCCTCTTAAATATAGCCAATGAACTGGCCTCAACTACCTTCTGTGGTAGAGAATTCCACAGATTCACCATTCTCTGTGTGAAAAATGTTTTTTGTCATCTCGGTCCTAAAAGACCCTTATCCTTAAACCGAAGATAGTCACCAAAAGCTGAAGTAACTCAGAGGGACAGGCAGCATCTCTGGAGAGAAGGAATGGGTGCCGTTTCGGATCGAGTATACAGTGCAGTCAGGTTGCCGCCATTATCAAGTCTCAATTGTTGGAAGTGGAGGGATCTTGATCTGACCATAAGGGTCTGTTGTCCTGGCGGTACCGGTGGCAGGGTAGGTTTGGCCAGGCCTAGCCGTGGTATCCTCCACCGCTGCTCCAGCGCTGTAGGCCGCGTCCGGTCCATGCACCCGACCTCTTGGAGCGGTGCCCGGTCGACCCGAGACCCAGCTGGAACTCCTTCTCTCACTAGCCACCTATTTACTCCTAACATACCTGCGGAATCTCTTAGGGCTTTCCTTTACCTCGCTGGCCAGATCCGTCTCATGCCCTCTTTTTGCCCTTTTTGCTGCTGCACCCGCTGAGCTTCTCCAGCTTTTTGTGTAACCCTCGATTCTCCAGCATCTGCAGTTTCTTCGTTAACCCTCTTTTTGCCCTCCTGGTTTCCATCCTTTGTGGGAAATTTCTGAATCGGATTAGTGAGGCTGGGCCAATGTATCCCACAGTCATCTTCATAGTTCATTATAAAACACCAAGCTTTCCAAGTGATCATGTATCACTACAGGTGTCTTGCTCTGTGACAGCATCTCCACCACTGAAGACGCGATAATTCCTTCCTGAAGTGAACTCTCCTTCCCATCATATCATATTCACGATCTTATCACCGCCTCTCACAATGCCGCATTCTGCGGTTGATGAACACCGAGTCACAGGCCTTTCGCAAAATGGTACTTTCAAGACAATAATTCTCAGGGGATCATGGGAAAAAACCAGGGGAATGGGATAGGATTGGGTTTCAAGGAGTCCGCTTTGGGTAGAGTCGCAGTCTTACAGCGCCAGAGACCCGGGTTCAATCCTGACCCAGAGTGCTGTCTGTATGGAGTTTGTATGTCCTCTCTGTGACTGAGTGGGTTTTCTCTGGGTGTTGCAGTTTCCTCCCACATTGCAAAAGACACACAGATTTGTAGGTTAATTGGATTCTGTAAATGTTCCCTCATGTGTAGTGCAAGTGTATGGGGTGATCGCTGGTCGGCACGGACATGGTGGGTTGGAGGGCCTGAATCCCTGAAATCCCAGGTAAAGTCTCATTCTTAGCATCATCCTAACAATAATAGCGAAAGGAGATAAATGTGGGCTTACATTTTATCTGACAATGGGCACGTCATTCCTTAGTCTCGGAGCTGCTCTTTACCGGACTTGCAGTATGTTTATAAGTTGCCTGATAACAGCTGGGAAGAAAGTTTCCCTGAATCTGGAGGTGTTGTGTTTTCACACTTCCTCAATGGTTTTGTGTTAAAGAATTGTGGTGCTCAGAGGTTTTAGATATTTGACAGAATTTACAAAATAATCTAAAGGTAGCAATTATTGATCACCCCATGGCAAAAAAAGACTCCAATAAGCCTTGAATTTCAAGGCCCAGGACCAACATGTGTATTCAAACTTTCACGACCTCAGGAAGTCTCAGAAACATTACAACCAATTAAGTACTTTGTCAGTTTGTTGACTGAGGGATGAATATTGTCTGTAACACAGGAGCATGTCCTGCTGTGCTCTGCAAGAGGTCTGGGCAGCTTTTAAGCCAGCCTGAGAAGAGAGATGGGGCCAAGACTTGAGAGGACATGCAAAAGCTGGTGCCCTAACAGTGCAGCACTCCCTCAGTGTGCACTGGAGTATGGGCTGTGGAATTCATTGCCACAGAAGGCTGTGGAGGCCAAGTCAATGGATATCTTCAAGGCAGAGATGGACAGATTCTTGATGAGTACGGACGGGTGTCAGGGGTTATGGGGAGGAGGCAGGAGAATGAGGTTGGGAGGGAGAGATAGATCAGCCATGATTGAACGGCGGAGTAGACTTGATGGGCCGAATGGCCCAATTCTGCTCCTATAACTTCTGACCGTGAACATATGGGCTCAGAGTTTGTAGGTCGATGTTTATGGAGGTAAAAGCCGGAGGGATGGATGAGATTTCAAAGCCTGTCATGTTGATCTCAACAGTTGATCTGGACTTTTAGGTGAAGAAAGTACAAAGGATTTGTTGGGTCTTGTATAATCTTGCCATTGTTATGGACAGATGGAAACACCATGGGGCCATTCAGCCTGGAAACAGGCCATTCGGCCCAACTCACCCATACCGACCAAGATGTCCCTTCTAAGCAAATCACATTTGCCCACGTTTGGCCCAATTCACTCGCACAATTTCCTATCCATGTACCTGTCCATGGGTCCTTTATATGTTGTTATTGTACCTGCCTCGACTACCTCCTCTGGCAGCTCGTTCCCTACACCCACCGAACTCCTCGGGTCCCTAATAAATCTTGCCCCTCATACGAAGACCAATGAAATCTACCTCAGCTGTTGCTCATCTGTAGTCTGCAAATGCATTTCTATATTAACTTTTTTGACCTTGTGGGTTGCACAGTGACACCCTTGCTGCCTTACATTTCCAGAGGCTGCTGTCTGTACATAGTTTGCATGTTCTCCCTGTGACCAGGTGGGCTTTCTCCAGGTGCTCCGATTATTCCTCCCACATTCCAAAGACGTGCAGCTTTGCAGGTTAATTGACTCCTGTAAATTCTCCCCAGAGTGTGGGATAGAACCGGTGAATGGGGACATTGTTGTTATGATTGAACTCGGCGGGCTGAAGGGCCTGTTTCCAAGCTGTATCTGTCAAAACAAGTGGAAGAGAATTCTGGCTCTTCTGACAGCGAGCGCGAACAAGAGGAGTCACCCCAGTCGTCAAGAAAGTGCAGGGTGGGTTGGCCTCATGTTCCCTGACCAAGCCACAGTCCTCGGGGAGTGGCAACCTTGAGAAGGATTTACTGGCCAGGGCCACCGGCAGTCAGACGACCTTCATGTAGTTTGATTGCAGTTCCTTTGCGAACCGTGAAGCTGAAGATAATGTACAAAAGGCTTTTGCTTTGATGGAGGGAGGAAATTTCAAATTCTTAATCGGAGGCGATAATGTCAACTATTCGTTAGAACATTCCAGGAAGCAGAGGAGGGGCCTCTCTTTGTAACTGATGATGTATTTGGTCATACAGTCATATAGTGTGGAACAGGCCCTTCGCCCCAACATGCCCCCGCTACACTAGTCCCACCTGCCTGTGTTTCACCCATATCCCTCTAAGCCTGTCCCATCCGTGTACCTGTCTAAATGCCTCTTAAACTTTGCGATAGTCCCAGCCTCAACTACTTCCTCCGGAAGCTCGTTCCATATACCCACCAACCTTTGTGTAAAAAAAAAAAGACCCCTCAAGTTCTTATTACATCTTCTCCCCCTCACCTTAAACCTAGTACCTGTAGTTCTTGATTCCCTTACTCTGGGCATTTGATCGATATCGGCAATTCTCGGCAGCTACTGAAGATTAAAAATGATCTCTCTGGTCAAAGGCTTAAGTCAGGTTTGAGTGTAATGGGGCTGGAAGACTAGTGGGTGGTACATGTCGACAGATCATACTGTTCTGCGTTTCAAATCGCCTCGTCCCCCTACCAAGTGGGCATCATCTTTGATACAAACATTGTGGGTCAAAGAGCCAGTTCCTGTGCTGTCCTGTTCTATGTCCTGTGTCTTGTAGACTTCATGTGTAATTGAAGTACGCTTTAGATATGATTTATGTTTTTGTGTTTTCTCTGAGTCTCTGTGCCTGCAATGCAGCTGCAAGCAGGATTTCCATTGCACCGTACCTCACGGTGCTTGGGCCTAGGACAATAAACTTGTCTTGACGAGAATGGTTAGGCAAATGCAGAAGGAATGATACAGCCAGCAACGGAGACAGCGTGAGAATTGTAAGACAACATTCATTGTGGGAATAACTTGGGAGAACAGGGGTAAATGTGGAAACATGGTACAGGACTGTGAGCGAGATTAAATAGTATTGATTGCACAAGCTTCTTCAGCAGATAGATGAATCCCAATTCAGGAGCAAGACTGCAGATTATTGATGTGTCAAACTTTGTCACTTAGTATCATTGAGTTAGACTCCTTTACATCCTTTAAGAGAATAACAAATTGACTTCTCCAATTTCAGGTAGTCCTTGCTTTCTCCCTCCTTCCCCTCCCCTTCCCAGCTCTCCCACAGCCTACTAATGTCTCCGCCTCTTCCTTTCTTCATCCCGCCCCCCCCCCACCTACATCAGTCTGAAGAAGGGTCTCGACCCGTAATGTCACCTATTCCTTCGCTCCACAGACGCTGCCTCAACCGCTGAGTTTCTCCAGCATTTTTGTCTACCTTCGATTTTCCCAGCATCTGCAGTTCTTTCTTAAACAAATAAGTATATGTGGCAGAGAGAACAGAGAGAGAGATTGTGCCAATGTATTGTTGGTTAATTGCTCTAGCCAGCACGGAGATCTTCCTTCTGAGATCCTCCACTGTTCTACAATATGTCGGAGATTGTCACAATCTCTAGAATCAGATGTAAAACTGAGAAGAAGGAGGTAGTGAGTATAGGAGATCGGTGACGTTTCGGGTCGAGACCCTTCTTCAGACTGTTCAGTCTGAAGAAGGGTCTTGACTCGAAATGTCGCCGATCTCCTTTGCTCCTTAGATGCTGCTGCACCCACTGAGTTTCTCCAGCCTTTTGTGTACCCTCGATTCTCCAGCATCTTCAGTTCCTTCTTTAACATGTAGTGAGTATATTTGCATTATGACCTTTCCCCATGGATCTTCTGAAGTTACTTCAGGAAATGCCTCAGAAATACAATGCCTCTGGATTTAACTAGTTTACAAAAGCATGGTAAATGTACAGAGCAAACGGTCCAAGGTGGAATTATATAAGGAACATTCTAAAGATTGGGATGGTGCATGCTTGGAACCTGTTAAAAGATCTTCAACCTCTTCCTTAACTTTTCCAAACGGCAATTTACTTTTAAATAGAGTGATAGAGTGATACAGCGTGGAACTAGGCACTTCGGCCCAACTTGCCCACACCGGCCAACATGTACCAGCCGCACTAGTCCCACCTTCCCGCATTTGGTCCATATCCCTCCAAACCTGTCCTATACATGTACCTGCCTAACTGTTTCTTAAAGGCTGGGAGAGTCCCCACCTCAAGTACCTTCTCTAAATGGTGATGGAAATGAGGAACTGCAGATGATGGTTTACAAAAAAGGACACAAAGTGCTGGAGTACCTCAGGAGGTCAGGCAGCATTTCTGGAGAACATGGATAGGCGACGTTTGGGTCGGGACCCTTCTTCAATGACTAATGCCTGTTTAAGGAATTTGATCTGAACACTTTGAGATTTCAATGAGTTATACCGTGTAACCTTAATTTACTATTTAGCCTTGTTCAAATCAAGATACTGATCAAAGTCTTTCACTGGAATGGAATGAATGGAATATTTTCTTGTCACATGTGACCAGGCACAGTGAACATTCTTTGCTTGTGTACGCAATGTATACAAATAGCAGCCATCTACGGTGCTGACAAAGTTACAGTGCACTCCAGCTCCCCCTTTTGTTCTCCCCCCCCAACAGCGTTTCCCCCCCTCGCCGGGTCCCCATTTTGTCCTTTGTTCTCCCCCCACCTCCCACACGGTGGTCCCCCCTTGCCGGGTCCTCCATTGTTCTTCCCCTCCCCCCCCCTCACAGTGGTCCTCCACGTTCTCATGGAGGACCACTACTGTCGGGCAAGAACAAACCAATACAATTGCTGCTTAAGGAATTTGATCTAAGCACTTCTGAAATTTTATTTGGTAATGAAACTTTAATTTACTATCATGCCTTGTTCAGATCCAGAAAGCAATCTTAGTAATACTGTAGAATCTGATTCACCTGTCGATTTTGATAAGGTGAGTATGAAATGTAAAACAGACATAACCAGCTTTATTCATGGGTGGGAATTTTAGTGAAATGACTTATCTGATGTTATCTAGCAGTGTTCTACTAGAAAGTGGGCAAGAGATTGTTGCCAGTTATAACATAAGTCCTCTGCCAAATTTACAGCAAAAGACTGCCAAAAATGTAAATGCTGCAACCCCAGTGTACCTGCCAAGCCCACTGGACGGGTAACCTAACTCCGATGGTGCACGATGCCAGCTCCGGTACTACTGTACAAAGAAAGAGGGTTTGAACAGCATGAATGTAGCAGCTTTTTACGTTAGCTTATACATGTGAAGATCAGTTATTTCTGGAATAGAACACAATTGCAATGATCTTCAAGTTGCTCTTCACCAGATGTTCCAGGGGATGCTGTTGATCGTGGGTTCCACTTGTGCTGGTGACATTCTCCTGGAGGACTCACCAGGATGCAAGATTGTTGTGAGACGTATTATCAGACCACGCCAGGACAACGGTGTTTCAATTGGGCTGCTCCTTGAGCAGGTCCCAACCTGGAGCTTGGACCCTAGTCGCACGAGCTCCGTTTCCCCAACCGGTTGAATGGCCCAACTCTGTCTGGGGGGCTGTTTCCTTCTTTTGGACCTTGCCACAAAATCCCACCCAGCCTACTCTCTGGTGATATCACCATTCCTTCCATCCGATGCTCTTACCACCACCCAATTAAGAATACGGAGTAGGCCATTTAGGACTGAGATGAGGAAAATCTTTTTCACCCAAATCTGTGGAATTCTCTGCCACAGAAGGCAGTGGATGCCGATTCACTGGATGTATTCAAGAGAGAGTTAGATAGAGCTCTTCGGGCTAACAGAATCAAGGGATGGGGGAGAAGGCAGGGACGGGGTACTGATTCTGGAATGATCTGCCATGATCATATTGAATGGCAGTGCTGGCTCGAAGGGCCGAATGGCCTACTCCTGCAGCTATTTCCATGTTTCTATGTTTCCATGATTCCCTGCCTGCCTCAAGGTTTTATCCCTGATTCTTCAATGTAGCAAGGTGCATCCAGTCCTACCCCAAACCTTTACTATCTGCAACCAAGGCCCGAAATTGACAATAGGCAATAGACAATTGGTGCAGGAGTAGGCCATTCGGCCCTTCGAGCCAGCACCGCCATTCAATGTGATCATGGCTGATCATCCCCAATCAGTACCCCGTTTCTGCCTTCTCCCCACATCCCCTGACTCCGCTATCGTTAAGAGCCCTATCGAGCTCTCTCTTGAAAGTATCCAGAGAACCTGCCTCCACCGCCCTCTGAGGCAGAGAATTCCACAGACTCACCACTCTCTGTGTGAAAAAGTGTTTCCTCATCTCCGTTCTAAATGCCTTACCCATTATTCTTAAACTGTAGCTCCTGGTTCTGGACTCCCCCAACATCGGGAACATGTTTCCTGCCTGTAGCATGACTTGACCAGAGATCCAGTCCAAACTTCAATTGATCCCCAACACCAAACCCAGGTCCCTATTCAACTCCACCACTGACCGCCTGTCCTCCTCCCATCCCCTAGCCAAGCCCTGCATGGATACAGCCCTGCTTTTAGACTTACCTTTAACTTTCTTTTCTGTGGATGGCTAGCCAGAGGATTAAAAAAAAAGTAATAATAATAAAAGAATTGGAAAGGAGATGAGGAGAATTTATCATAAACTAGGGCACTCTCCGACTCACCACGACCCTATTGGGGACATTGGACTTTGCCTATGCAACTTGTGCAGTGCAATGCTAAGAACTATTTCCTGCATTCCGTATCTTTCTGTTTGCTCTACCTATTGTACTTGAGTTTGTATTTATGTATATTATCTGATTTGATTGAATAGCATGCAAAATAAATCTTTTCACTGTACCTCAGCACACGTGACACCAATGAACGTTAACTGAAACCGAAACGTGCTCATTCAGTGACTAACTATGATCTCAAGCGTCTAGAGTCATAGAGAGTCATAGTCATAGAGTGATACATCGTGGAAGCAGGCCCTTTGGCCCAACTTGCCCTTTACTGGCCCATCCACATTAGTCCCACCTCCCCGTGTTTCGTCCTTATCCCTCCAAATCTGTCCTATCCATGTATCTGTCTAACAGCTTCTTAAAGGGCCTGTCCCACTTTCCCGAGTCCTCTGCCGAGTTGAAAGGACCTTAAAAAAAAAAATCAAGATCCTTGTGATCTACGAACTCCGCCTCCCGACTATTTTTTTAACTCGTGGACTTTTCTGTCAAGCTGGAAAACACGTCCTGCCTTACCTGATGCCCTGAGTACCTACGGCTGGCATAACGAGCTGCTGCGATATATCTACGGACTTCTACCGACTCGCTACGGACTCCTACGGACATTCTCCGAGTTTGAATCAAGGGGAAAACTGAGTAACTCGGGAAAGTGGGACAGGCGCTTAAACGTTGGGATAGTTCCTGCCTCAACTACCTCCTCTGGCAGCTTGCTCCATACAACCTGACAAAGTGGCGGGAGTAGATACAATTACAAATGTCAAATGTGAATTAAATATATATTATGAATGAAAAAGCAAAAGGGCTCAGGGCTGGGAGTAGATAGATAACTTTCAAAACCCCACCTGTAAAACTAGGATGAAATTGTACTTGCCCACTTGAGTTTGCAGTGTCAAAGTTGAGTTGAACTCAGATAGACACAAAGTGCTGGAGTAACTCAGCGGGTCAGGCAGCATCTCTGGAGAAAAAGGATGGGTGACGTTTCAGGTCTGGACCCTTCTTCAGACTGGAGAAGTCTGCAGACTGAAGAAGGGTCCCGACCCAAAACATCACCCATCCTTTTTCTCCAGAGAAGCTGCCTGACCCGCTGAGTTACTCCAGCACTTGGTATCTCTTTTTGGCATAAACCAGTATCCGCAGTTTCTTTCTACCCATGAAATGAAACACACTTTGCAAGCCATATATCTAGTTACGTGTGGGCACGTTTTATACGTGACGTTTCCTTCCACCCCTTAAATTCAAGTCACACAAATCAGTTAACAATTAAGACGCGATTTCATCCGTGTGCAACACTGGCAGAACCTCAAAGTCTGCAAACAGCCAAGCTCCGGTCCTTAAAATAAACTATCAATGCCAGAATCTCAGTGAATTAGCCTTCCACGGAGAGAGAGAGAGAGAGAGAGGGAATGTGATGCCTGTCATCACTTGCAATCATTTCTACTTGTATAAGTTTATAAAGGTTTATTAATGTGCTACGATATCCTGGCTCAGAATGTTCTCTCAGCTAGCATTCATATCAGTGACATAATGGGACCTGCACAGTGTATGAATCTCATTCAAATTATGCGTGTTAAGTGCACAATCTACACATTCAAAATGCATGAATGAAAATTCAAATTGCAGCGGACTCAGTGGGGTTAGTTTTGTGCTGTGGTTTGCATGGAAATGTGGTTCATCAGCACTGCCATGGTTGCTATTTAAGGAGAAAAAGCAAAAAGATCAAACAAGGAAATGGGACAAGGACCCAGAGACAAACTGTAAATGACAAACTGCAAAGACGCGCCAATTTTAGTTTCGATCAGGGTCGCGCTATTTTAATGTCATAATGTATTCCAAGGAAACATAGATTGACTGGGGATACATATAACAACATACCGCACCACAGCCACGTTCTTTGTGAAATATTATTTAACAGCTCTTCAGTAGTTCAGTAGTTCAGCATTAACTGACCAAAGTGTTCGAGAGTTCCTAATGATGGCTGTGTGAAATGGATCTTGGCCATATTGGAACTGGATGGTTTCCTCTCCACTGATGGGAAACAAATGAAGTTTGTGTGACTGTTTTGCTGACGAACTCAGTTCTGCTTGTAAATAAGTCCAAGAGGTTTAGTAATCACCATTTTAATTCATTATCCCTTCCTGACCTCTCTGTCTAGAATGTCTTACAAAGAAGCTGAAGAGAAGGACCCCATCTTTCATTTAACACTTCGATAGCCAGCCATCCTCTTCCCTGTTGCATCCCACTGCCTTTTTGCTTTTCACCCCAGCAGAAACTTTCCCTTTTCTTTCCCATTCTCCCAACCTGCATTTGTTTGGAAGCTTTTATCTCTTGACTCCTCTTCTTCAGATGCGAGCCCATTGAAATATCATCATCAACCCTTGACATTCTGAGATATTGCCAACATTTTCAATTTGAATTTCCGCCAACTGCAGAATTAAGTTTAATATACAGGCAGATACAACGCGGGAAAGTCCCTGGTTGAAATTGAACCTCATTAAATTGAGCTATCTATTGGGCTCTAGTGGATGGGAAAATGGGATAAGATAGAACTAGTGTGAACGGGTGGTCGATGGTTGGCATGGACTCGGTGGGCCGAGGGACTGTATCTTTCTTTCTGAGAAAACAGAAAAGTTTTAATGGAACCCTTCCTATGCAAACTGTCGCTTCAGTACTGCCCTCAACAGAGAAATAGTATATTTGTTGACAATCTGAGGTAGATCACATAAAACATAGAACAGTACAGCTCAGGATCAGGCCCTTTGGCCCACAAGGCCCATTCTGAACATAATGCCGCTAACCAAATCTCCTCTGCCTGCACGTGATCTATATCCCTCTATTCCTGAATGTGTGCACATGTGCCAATCCAAAAGCCTCTTAAAAGCCTTAAATACCACATTTAAGCACTATTGAATTAGGAAGTTTAGGTTAGTTTAGTTTAGTTTATTGTCACGCGTACCAAGGTACAATGAAAAGCTTTTTTGTTGCGTGCTAACCAGTCAGCGGAAAGACTTTACACGATTACAATCGAGCCATCCACAGTGATCCCTACATGATAAAGGGAATAACTTGTAGTGGGAAATAAAGTCCAGTGAAGTCCGAATAAAGATAGTCCGAAGGTCTCCAAAGGGCTGGGTGGTTGGTCAGGACCGGTCTCTAGTTGCTAGTAGGATGGTACACAATGGGATGGCATCGCGGCACACCCTTACAGCGCCAGAGGCCCAGCTTCGATCCTGACTGCGGATGCTGTCTGTGTGGAATTTCTATGTTCTCCCTGTGATTCCATGGGCGTTCTTTAGGTGTTCTGGTTTCCACCGACGCTGCAGAGACCCGCAAGGTTTGTAGGTGAATTGGCTTCGGTAGAATTGCCCCTAGTGTGTAGGATGCGAGACTGGGCTAACATAGAACTTGTGTCCGTGTGATCGTTGGTCAGTGTGGACTCGGTGGGCCGAAGGGCCTGTTTCCAGGCTGTATCTCTAAACGAAACTAAACATTAACACCTCGACAACATTCCAGATTCAACGTCCCACACCTGCAGGAAATTTCAGGCGCAGTTGGGTAAATGTAAGAAGAAATCTGATGACAAAAAACTTGCAGAAATCCTTTCCGTCCGAAAGAAAATATGGGCCTGAAATGGCAGCGCACACTGCTCCAGTGAACACTGCTGAGGCAACAGCTGAGCAAAACCATAGCAACAGAATATATTGTGCTTTGCAGCTTTGAATTTTGACCTGTTACATGACAGCTCAGATAAGTTGCAAAAAAAGGATCAGGTTTCCTTAAAATATAATACAGCAGTGTGTTGACAGACTGCAAGTAGCCCGCTCTCAGACTAATATCAGTCAATTTCCCTGTTGTGTGTCGGGAAGTCCTGAACAGTGCCTTGGCTTTGATCTGGGTCCTGACCTCCAAACTGAATTTTGCAAAGCAAATAGGCCACTGACTCTACTGTGCTTATGGAGCACTGAGGTCCAGTAAACCTTAATGGATGTCAGAAGCCGTGGTGTGGGTCATTCTGCTTTTACTGAGTAGTCCATATGTCAAGTACATGTGCAGGGAGATAGACACACAAAGCTGGAGTAACTCAATGGGTCAGACGGCATCTGTGGAGAAAAGGAATCGGTGACATTTTGGGCTGAGACCCTTCTTGCTTGCATTTACTCCAATTATTAATAACTCCATGCAATGAGAATGCTAATCATAAGTCCCATATACAAGCCATGTGAGCTGGCTATCGAGGGCTTTAATAGGGACTGGAAATGTCACCTATTCCTTTTCTCCAGATCCACTGAGTTGCTCCAGCTTTGTGTCTGTCAAGTACCTCTAGTGCGTTTATTGAGTGTAGTGAGTATATATACCCTAACTCTCTCCTCCGATGGTAATGTTTAGCACCAGGGAAACAATGTTCTTTCAATTTTCGGTTGCAGATAGTCTTTTATTGGTTGGCCTTTAAAATGAATTTATTAGAGATCAACGCAATTTTATGTTTGAAAGCTAGTCTCACGATGCCTCGGCAAGGCCAGCAGCAAGATCAAGGGCGAGTCGCCCCCCCGGTCACTCCCTCTTCTCCCCTCTCCCATCAGGCAAGAGGCAGAGAAATGTGAAAACGCACGCCACACCTCCAGATTCAGGGGCAGTTCCTTCCCAGCTGTTATCAGGCGACTGAACCATCCTATCACCAACTAAAAAGCGGTCCTGAGCTACTATCTACCTCATGGGAGATCCTCGGAATATCCTAATACCGACTTTACAGGACTCTATTTAACACTAAATGTTATTCCCTTCATCACTTATCTGTACCCTATGGATGGCTTGATAGTAATCACGTATTGTCCTTCCGCTGACTGGATAGCACGTAACAAAAGCTTTTCACTGTACCTGGCTACACGTGACAATAAACTAAACTAAACTGAATGATAATTTTTTCATGAAATTGGGAGATTTAAAGAGATAAAAGAAAATGTACTAATGAAGAGTGGTTCGATATGATTTGGGGATATTCCAAGGTTATCTTCGTTAGGGAATTGTTGACTATCAAAGTTAGGCCCAGAGTTCAAACAAGCCATTTCCAATCTTTCCCAATAACACAGTAGACCAGTAGAGTACTTGGCAATGCTGGACTCCATGAGTTGAAACAGTGTGAGAGGATTGTTCAAAGTCGGCCTTGACCAATTTACTGACATAGAAACATAGAAATTAGCAGGTGCAGGAGTAGGCCATTCGGCCCTTCGAGCCTGCACCGCCATTCAATATGATCATGGCTGATCATCCAACTCAGTATTCCGTACCTGCCTTCTCTCCATGCCCTCTGATCCCCCTAGCCACAAGGGCCACATCTAACTCCCTCTAAAATATAGCCAATGAACTGGCCTCCACTACCCTCTGTGGCAGAGAGTTCCAGAGACCCACCACTCTCTGTGTGAAAACAGTCCTTCTCATCTCGGTCCTAAAGTATTTCCCCCTTATGCTTAAGCTGTGACCCCTTGTCTTGGACTTCCCCAACATCGGGAACAATCTTCCTGCATCTAGCCTGTCCAACCCCTTAAGAATTTTGTAAGTTTCTATAAGATCCCCTTTCAATCTCCTAAATTCTAGAGAGTATAAACCAAGTCTATCCAGTCTTTCTTCATAAGACAGTCCTGACATCCCAGGAATCACGAATCAGTCTGGTGAACACATCCCAGGAATCATTTCTTGAGGATGCATCTCGTAGAGTGGATGGGGCAGACACGATGGATGTGGGCCAACTGGGTTTTCAGAAGGCTTTCAACAAGGATCTGAGACACTTAACCTAAGCATGTGGGGTACATGGAACTGCAAGTGCTGAAATCTTGGGTAAAACACAAAGTGCTCGAATAATTCAGCGGGTCAGGCAGTATCTGTGGAGGGTGGACACAAACAAAATGCTGGAGTGACTCAGCGGGACAGGCAGCATCTCTGGGTGACGTTTTGGGTCGAGATCCTTCCTCAGACTGCCATTTTGCGACTGGCCCTTTCTTCAGACTCCAGTCAGAAGAAGGGTCCCGACATGAAAAGTCGCCTATGCATTCCCTCCAGAGAGACTGCCTGAGCCACTGAGTTCCTCCAGCACTTTGTTCTACATTTAGGTGGGTTCGGGGTTCACGCAGGTACAGAGATACAGAACTGGTTGGCAGACAGGAAATAAGCGGAGACTGATCCATTTTCAAAAGGTGGGCCGTTATTAGTGGGTTACCACAAGGTTCAGCAGTTGGAACCCAGCTATTCACAATATATATTAATGATTTAGATGAGGGAGTAAAACATACCGTCTCCAAGCTTGCAGATGACACAGGGCTGGTTGGTGGTGTGAGCGGTGAGGAGAATAAGAGATATTCCAATGTGATTAGAGCAAATTGAGGCAATGGACAAATAGATGGCAGATGCACCATAATGTGGAGAAATATTAGGTAGAAACAGGAGGACAGATTATCAGAATGATTATAGATCAGGATAGGAGGAGATGAAGTGGGACCAGGGAGTGCTTGAGCACGAGTTGTTGATAGGAAGCAAATAGATGTATCAGCAACTCAGCGGGTGAGAAAGCATCTATGGAGAGAAGGAATAGGCGACGTTTTGGGTCGAGACTCTTCTTCAGAAGAAGTCCATAGATGCTACCTCACCCGCTGAGTTTCTCCAGCATTTTTTGTCTACTTTTGAATTTTCCAGCATCTGCAGTTCTTTCTTAAACATATAGATGTATCAGGTGGCTATGCAGACAACTTGTATGTTGGCTTTTATAGTACAGAATCTTTTACTCAGAGTAGAGGAATCAAGAACTTAGACACACGTTTAAGATGGGAGGGGAAAGATTTAATATGAACCCGATGGGTACATTTTTCACACAGAAGGCAGCCGGAGGAGAGAGTTGAGCCACATACTATAAGGGATATGGGCCAAACGTGGGACTAGTTAGATGAGGCATCTTGATCAGAACGAACAAATTGGGCTGAAGGGCCTGGCTCCGTGCAGTGTGATACGATGACTATACGTTCTGAGATTATTAACGGTGCTATATAAATGCTGATTCTGCAAGCTGGGGTGGCATTAGTGGCCCCATCTAAGATTTAGGATGCAGTTTTTACCAGTGGTAAAAATGAGCACATATGTGGTTGGTTGGATCGCGTACACTTCAAGACAGAGACTGCAAGATCGTACCCTAGAAAATTCTTGTCCGATTGTTCTTATACAAACTAACAAGTGGAAAAAGAAACAAAATCGTCGGAACCAATTATTAAAGTTGACGGTTTGTAAAGAAAGCATGTCAGAAGTGCTTATTGTCTAAATATTCAACAGTCATTGGAAGAATGTTCATGTTATATTGCCAAAACGCAATATAAATGCAAATAGGGCTTATGAGATGGCGTTTCGAATGGCTCAGCTACTGAACTAATAGCAGGCATATTTAAAATCAGGTTAATTTAAATGCTAGTCTTGTCAGCAACATCCACACTTGCATCTCAAAAATGAATGGACCTTGAGGAAACAAAAGTGCGAGAGGTGGATGTAGAGAGCACGTTTCAACTTGTAAGAAGCGGTTAGCTCGAGGCAGTGAGGCGTAACACTGAGTCCAATGGCCGCACTGCCACGTTGGAACTCAACACTCTACCGAGCGCTGGTCTCTAACCTCTAACCTCTGACATCCCAGCTCGTGTTCACAGCGGTAGGAAGCACCCCTCCCCCATCAGCACTCTTCAGTCAGAGGGCGGTGAATCCCGGTCAAGGCCAGGTCCGAGGATATTTTTAAGACAGAGATTCTTGATTAGTCCGGGTGCAGAGATTATGGGGAGAAGGCAGGAGAATGGGGTTAGGAGGGAGAGATAGATCAGCCATGATTGAATGGCGGAGGACTTGATGCTAGGAGAATTCTACTATTCCTTATGACCTTATGGATCTTCAAAGGGAACACTATGAAAGAACGTAGAACATGGAGCATAAAACAGTACAGCACAGGTAAAGGCCCTTTGGCCCACAATGTCTGTGGCAAACATGAGGCCAACTTTTATCAGCCAGCATGATCCATTTCCCTCCATTCCCTGCACATCCATGTATTTATCCAAAAGTCTCGCAAGCGATATAATATCACATCATATCATATCTGCCTCCACCACCACCTCTGGTAGTGTGTTCCAGGCATCTACCAACCTTTGGGGTAAAAAAAAAACCTGCCTTACCCATCTCCTTTAAAATTTACAGGGTCAAGGTCGCTTTAGGTCAGTTTATTGTCACATGCACCAATTAAGGTACAGTGAGATTCGATTTACCCCTCACACCTTAAAGTTGTGCCCTTCAATAATTCTATCCTGGGAAAAAAGGTTCCGTCTGTCTACCTTATCCATGCCCCACATTATTTTATATTCTTCTATCAGGTTTCCCCTCAGCCTTCAATGTTCCAGAGAAAACAATCCAAGTTTGTCCAACCTGTCCCTGTAGCTAATGTCCTCTAATCCTGGCACAACTCTGGTAAATCCTTTCTTCTCCCCTTCTAAAGCATCCGCATCCTCCTCGTATGGGGCGACCAGAACTGCATACAATAATATTCCAAATACAGCCTGACCAAAGTCCCATATAGTTTAGATTCGTTTAGAGATACAGCAAGGAAACAGGCCCTTCGGCCCACCAAGTCTGCATCGACCAGCGAACCCCTGCACATTAACACTATCCTACACACACTGGGGACAATTTACATTTATAGCAAGCCAATTAACCTACAAACCTCTACGTCTTTGGAGCGTGGGAGAAATCCGAAGATCTCGGAGAAAACCCACACAGGTCACGGGGAGAACGTACAAACTCCGCGCAGACAGCACCGTTAGTCAGGATCGAACCCGGCTCTCCGGCGCTGCAAGTGCTGTAAGGCAGCAACTCTACCTCTGTGCCACCTGGCCGCCCTTAGCTGTCAATAAGTGCACGCTCGGTGATGGATCCATGCGGATGACCCTTTGATTACTCTCCTGTCACTGGGTGTTGAGGGAAGGTGAATTGCAGTATTTCTGCCACCATTGATGTGTGAAATTGCATTTTTTCAGTACTGAACTGTCCTACATGACTTTACTGTGGAATTTTAGGAGGATGAACAGGAAATACTTTGGTATTTTGCACGTCAGAGATAATAATTGAGGTTTTAAAGGTGGCCCTCCCCTTTTTATGATTTAATTAAACTGTCAAATTGTCAGAAAATTCCAGTCTCCCAACATTGCGAGTCCCCATTAAATGTTGTTGTGTTACAATCTGGGTTTAATGCAGTTGTGTCACTTTACATTATTGCTGGTGACTTCTGCCTTTGTTCTGGTCTACCGTGCTCTCCCTCTCCTCCAACCGATCCAAGACACACTCTGTCGTCTTTACCCCACTGTTCAATGTCACTATTCCTTTTGCTGACCAGATAGTCTTCTGGGGCCAAGGGTTTGGAGAGAACATAGCTGGTTGTTACATCGAACAGTTGGCAGTCTCTTTGGAGCTGGCTTGGAACCCTGTCTAGTGATTCTCCCAGAGCTGTCAATGTCAGGGAGCTGTTACAAGATCTATATTCAAAAAAGTGGTGAGACAGTTCGGCGAACCCAGTTAAATATATTTAACCTTTTCAGTGTTAATTGTTCGGCTCACTCTGAGAAGACTAGAAAACCATTGACATTGGTGAGGCAGAGTCTTTCCTGAATTTGCAGAATAATCTCGATGGGCATTCATGAATGGCCCCATACTGCTCCTATGTCTTATGGTCTAACAGGTCAGGATCGAACCTGGATCTCACGCTCAGAGGGAACAACTCTACCAGCTGTGCCATAGTTTCGTTTAGTTTAGTGTATTATTGTCATGTATCCTGTCAAATCATATTATGCACAAGTGCAATAGATCCTTTTCTGGAACAACATGCAGAGAGTTAATATGTTTCGGCACCATCTTGCGATTCCAAGTCTCTGAAAAGCTCGATCTTGGTCAAAGGAGGTTTGCAATTTCTTATTTTCTCAATTTAAGGCAGGGAGAGAGGGTTATGGGGAGAAAGCAGGATAATGGGGTTGAGAGGACAGGTCAGACATGATTGAGTGGCGGAGTAGACTCGATGGGCCGAATGGCCTAATTCTGCTCCTATCACTTATGAAACTTATGATGTAACTGGTCAGAGGATGAACAGCCTCTTGGAGGTCCTGAGTCTGTGGAAGGTGCTCAGTAAATGCAAGCCTTTCTCAGCCAAAGGTCTGGGGTTGTTCCTCTGCAGACCAGTCGAAGTACGACACAGCTCTGCAAATGCCACAGCTCATTAGGAGAATGTACACAGGGGCTTTACAAGCTGTGGGCCAGGCTATATTAGATGCACTGATTTGCTTGCCCATTCAACGAGGTGGCCTAAGTTTTAATACGGGTTTCCTGACCGCAAACTGAGATGATTTATGGCTTCTTCAGAACATTGGCCGATCTATAAAATTTAGAAATTTGGAAACTTCAGTGTTCCAAACAGGTTGTGTGTTTAGCAACGCAGTTGGGATTATATTACTGCTGATATTGGTTGTCAAGCACACTTAATTCCCCCTTGAATCACAGTATTGCTAGAAAATCAAAGGTTGGAAATAATGTGACAACATATCTGGGAATAAATGAACTTTAAAGTCTGGAATTGGAATAAATGCGATTTTGAGAAGAAAATGCAAATTGTATCAGTGCATTGTTCATGATTGACTTGCTTTCAGACGCTGTGATGTTGTGTGTGTGAAATGTCAACTTGCAGTTGGTATTAATTGCTAAGTCCTAGTCAATTATTGTCAAGGAAAATGTTCAGAAACCCATGACAAGCTGCCTAGACTGCCCAAATATTTGTCAGGAAACGACATGCAGTGCTCCACTGAAGGTTCTCTTGCTTGCTAACCATATTTTTCATGTAAGTCAATATCGTTGTACGCGTTTTTCCAAGAACTCGCTGCATGTAGGTTGTTGATCCAACAATTCGAATGCAAAGAAGAAGTGGAATGGGAAATGGAATTATTAACAGCTAAAGCAGCGAGCAACCCAGAATATCCTGAACCAGCAGGGTAGCAAAAAACCGCAGATGCCGCAGAGCTGAAATAAAAAAAAGAAAATGCTGACTTTGCACAATAGGTTAGGCCGCATCTTTGGAGAGGGGAGCCTCAATGCTTAAGGTCAATGAACGTTTACAGTCGTACAGCATGGAAACAGGCCCTTCAGCCCAACTCCGCCATGCCGACCAAGATGCCCCACCTGAGTTCGTCCCATTTGCCCACATTTGGCCCACATCCCTCTGAATCTGTCCTATCCATGTACCTGGCCACGGGTGTATCTTTTAAATGTTGTTATTGTACCTACCTTCACTACCACATTTAGTTTAATTTAGTTTAAAGATACGGCGCAGAAACAGGCCCTTCAGCCCACCGATTCTGCACCGACCAGCGATATCCCCGCACGTTAACACTATCCTACACACTAGGGACAATTTACACATACACCAAAACCAATGAACCTACATACAGTACCTTGTACGTCTTTGGAGTGTGCGAGGAAACTGAAGATCCTGGAGAAAACCCACGCGGTCATGGGGAGAGCGTACAAACTCCTTACAGACAGCACCCGTAGTCCGGATCAAACCCGGGTCTCCGGCGCTACAAACGCTGTAAGGCAGCAATGTTACCGCTGCGCCTCCGTGGCAGCCCAGTTTGCTCATCTGGCAGCTCATTCCATTTACCCACCACCCTCTGAGTGAAAATCTGAGTATTCTCTTTACTCAGGAAGGAACTGTGGATGTGGCCTGAATGACTGTTGCTTACTGCCTATTACCTTTAGTTTAGTTTGGAGGTGCAGCGCAGAAACGGGGCCTTCAGCCCACCGGCCAGCGATCCCCATACACTAGCACTATCCTACACACACTAGGGACAATTTATAACCTTCATCAAAGCCAATTAAGCTCAAACCTGAACGTCTTTGGAGTGTGGGTGGAAACCGGAGCACCTGGAGAAAACCCACATGGTCGCTGGAAGAACAAACAAACTCCGTACAGACACCACCCGTAGTCAGGATCGAACCCGGGTCTCCGGCACTGCAAACGCTGGAAGGCAGCAACTTCACCACTGTGCCAGCGTGCCGTTCCACATTGCTCAGTGGCTTGTTAGGGTTAGGCCACGAGGAAGGTTCGAGACAACCACGATGCTGTGAAGCTAGAGTCATATGTCGGCCATTCCAGCTAGTGATGCCAGATCCTTTTCACACTGAACCACACGGGCTTTTGCAACAAGTCAGTAGTTCCATTGTCAATGTTACTGATCCCAGCTTTTAATAATTCCAGATTTATTTAATTAACTGACCGAATTTAAATTCCACAGCTGCCCCAGTGAGGTTTGAACTCCTGCCCTGAGATCATTAGTTTAGGCCTCTGGATTACAAGGCCCCTTGAAAACCAAAAATAAACAATTAAATGAATAAGATGGAAGTGTAAGTTAAGTTGAGTAAATTGCAAATCAATGAGGCACGGAGAAGCAGAGAATTAAAGGCAAAAAGAGAGAGAGAGAAAAAAAAGTGGGAGGGAGTAATGAAATATACAACGTTTTAAATAATAATTGACCATTTTATACCAATAATTAATTCCTGAAGGAATGAGACTTCATACTTGCAATGGTTGCCAGCTATTATTCTCGTGTAATTTTGCTATGTCGGAGACCATTCTGCATATTGAGTCAATGCCAGTCCACAAGAGGATGTTGGTGGAGTCGAGGGCCTGAGCTATAGGCAGAGGTTGCGTAGAGGCTGGGGCTCTATTCCTTGGAATGCAGGAGGATGAGGAGGGGTGATCTTATAAGAGGTGTATAAGATCATGAGAGGAATAGATCGGGTAGATGTGGAGACTCTTTCTCAGAGGAGGTGAATCGAGAACCAAAGGCCATAGGTTTAAGGTGAAGGAGAAAATATTTAATTAAAAACGTTTTCACTCAAAGGGTGGTGGGTGCCAGAGGATGTAGTTGAGGCAGGGACTGTAGATCAGTCAGTACTAGTTTACCTGATCCATGTCATGTTTTCCTGCATACCACTGCACACTCAATCAGCTATCTGGTTGAGTGTCCCATATATTATCTAGCCTGCTGGTCCAGCCTCTAGTGAGATTCGTCGAGCTTGAGCTCACAACACCTATGTATTTGAGCTCTGTGTACTTTCTTAATAAGCAACTTATACTCATATATGGATTCAGAGTTATTTGACATTCTCACAGGGACTATCCCAACATTTAAGTAACATGGATAGGCCAGGTTTGGAGGGATATAGACCAAATGCAGGCAGGTAGGCCATGTTATCTGGTGTGGGCAAGTTGGGCCGAAGGGCTTTTTTCCACACTGCATCACTCTATGAGTCTAAGAGGTCCAGTCCTATTGGTCTTATTCCCCCCTCCTTTATACTCCCAAAGTTGTTTTCTCATCTCACATTCTTAACGACTCCCTTTTGATATTAACCTATCCCAAGGAATAATTCACAATGGTCAATTAACCTACCAACATATCTTTGGGATGCCGGGGAAAACCAGAGCATCCGGAAGCAGACATGGAAAAAACTATGCCCCGACAACTTGCAAAGTCAGGATCAAACTCAAAGCATTTTATCAGGATTTATCACCGCCTGGTTTGGGAACCAGCTCCATCCATCCAAGACAGGAAGAAACTGCAGGGAATTGTGAACGCAGCCCGTGCCAGCAAACCAACCTCCCTTCCATTGCTGCAAGGACGAGTCCAGCCCGGTCACTCCATCTTTCATCAGGCAAGAGACACAGAAGTGTGAAAACGCACACCTCCAGATTCAGGGATAGTTTCTTCCCAACTGTTATCATGCAACTGAACCATCCTACCACCAACCAGTGAGCAGTTGTGACCTACTATCTACCTCATTGGAGACCCTCGTTCTATCGATAATCAGACTTTACTGGATGTTGTCTTGCCCTTTACCCTGTCTGTACCTGCACACTGTGGATGGCTCAATGGCTAACCATGTATAGTCTTTCCGCTCCGCATGCAATAAGAGCTTTTCACTGTACCTCGGCGCACGTGACAATAATAAATTAAACTAAACTAAACGCGGTTCTCTGAATCTGTGAGGCAACTGCAGTAACCAGTCGCGGCCTCATTATGGTCACCGTAAATTTTTCACCATGTTGAAAAATTAGCGGCGGCTAGAATGAAGCCGCCATGGAGAGTAGCGAGAATTTTCGTGCCGTAGGCGGGTCGCCAGGAAGTCCTAATCGGTTGCCAGGAGGTCGAAGTTCCTCGGAGGTTCTCGCTGGTTGTAGCCGGCGCTGACCGGTGAATTTCATTGGCTCATTTGGGGAAGAAAAAGGTGAGCAGTAGTTTTCAGAACCAAGGACAACCGACCGGTAATGTTAATGTCTGCCTAGCTTCACAGCCGAGTATCTCTGGCTTGTTAAAAGTTGTCTCCACTCCTTCTTCCCCCTTCTCTCCCCTCCTCCCCCTCTCCTCCCCCCCATTCCCTCTTTTAAAGAATTTACCGTACACTGTGCTTTAGCCGTCTTTTTGCAGCGCCAACCTTCCTGTTCATCGCGGTGTGTGTCTGTTTCACCTTGGCTTTGCACCGTGTGAATTTTTTAGACAGCGCTCCCCTCGCTTGCCCTGTCCCCCGCCTGCATAACAGGCTGGTGAAGGAAGCGACATTCGCCGTTCCAGCTGCCGGTTTTTCAGGCGACTGCCGTCAATTTGACAGTCGCTGACAGTCTGCTGAAAAATCGCCTAAGTGGGACAGGCCCCGTACAGCACCCCCATTATGACACTTCTTCTTCTTCTTATCGAGTCCACACACAACATATAACATATAACATATAACATATAACAATTACAGCACGGAGACAGGCCCTCTCGGCCCTTCCAGTCCGTGCCGACCATTTGTTTTCCCCTAGTCCCATCTACCTGCACTCAGACCATACCCCTCCATTCCCTTCACGTCCATATACCTATCCACTTTACTTTTAAATGTTAAAATCGATCCTGCCTCCACCACCTCTGCTGGAAGCTCATTCCACACAGCCACCACCCGTTCCCCCTCATGTTACCCCTAAACTTCTGTCCCTTAATTCTCATGTCATGTCCTCTTGTTTGAATCTTCCTTACCCTCAATGGGAAAAGCTTATCCACGTCAACTCTGTCTATCCCTTTCATCATTTTAAAGACCTCAATCAAGTCCCCCCTTGACCTTCTGCGCTCCAAAGAATAAAGACCTAACTTGTTCAACCTTTCTCTGTAACATAGTTGCTGGAACCCTGGCAACATTAGAGGTTGTCCAGCCAGAGCTGAGCACACTTCATGGCATCTGCATAAAATGGTGTTTATCTTGCGCTTCTTGCGCTTGTGGTGGTGGAAAGATTGGCGGAAGCAGGGCCGCGACGTGAATGCTCTTTATTACGACACTGAAAATGTTACAAAAAAATAGCAGGTCAGTTGGTATCTGTGGAGATGGAAACATGTTAGGTCTTTGGCCCTTCCAAAGAAAACCAGGACAAAAACACAGTTGTAAACATGTTTCCAGTGTGCAGTTCTGGCTGCCTTATTACAGGAAGGATGTGCAGGCTTTGGGGAGGATGTAGAAGAGGTTTTTCCAGAATGCTGCCTGGATTAGAGCGTATTAGAGCGTATTAGTTACAAGAAGAGGTTGGACAGATTTGGATTGTTTTCTCTGGAATGTTGGAGGTTGAGTGGAGACCTGATAGAAGCATTTAACATTATGGGAGGCATAGATAGGGTAGACAGTCAGAACCTTTATACTTGGGTGGGAATGTCAAAGACCAGCGGGCATAGCTATAAGGTGAAAGGGGCAAAGTTTATAGGAGATGTGGCAGGCAAGTGTTTTTACACAGGGGGTGGAGGGGACCAGGAATGCACAGCCCCAGGGGTGGTTTAGTTTAGTTTAGTTTAGAGATACAGCATGGAAACAGGCCCTTCGGTCTACCGGCTTCCCGCCGACCAACGATCCTACACCCACTAGGGACAATTTTTACATTTGCCAAGCCAATTAACCTGCAAACCTGCACGCCTTTGGAGTGTGGGAGGAAACCGAAGGTTCTCTGAGAAAACCCACGCAGGTCACGGGGAGAACGTACAAACTCCGTACAGACAGCTCAGCTCCTGTAGTTGGGATCGAACCGGGGTCCCTGGCGGTGCATTCGCTGTAAGGCAGCGACTCTACCGCTGCGCCACCGTGACCGCCCAGTGGAGTTAGAGGCAGATGTGATAGTGTCGTTTAAGAACCTTTCGAAAGGCTCATGGATATGCGTGGACCAGTGCACCAGCGACGAGGACCTAATGCAAGCTGCTTACCAGAGCACCCGCGATGAGGGCTGAACGTGGGCATCCTCCAGTGCTCCAGTGGTAAGGATTGAATGTGGACATCTCTCCAGTACACCAATGTAGACATCCCCCCCAGTGCTCCAGTGATGAGGACCTAATGTGGTCATCTCTCCAGTGTACCAGTGGATAGGACCAAATGTAAACTTCCTACCAGTGCACTGGAAATGAGGACTGAATGTGGGCATCCTTCCAGTGGTCCAGTGATGAGGACCGACTGCAAGCTTCTCTCCAGTGCCCCAGTGGCAAGGGCTTAACACGGACTTCACTCCACTGCATCTCTGAGCTGGCAGGAGCCCTGTCTGCCCGATCAATGCCTCTCAAGAAATCCCGTTGCATGGGCAAAACAGAGGGGGACTAAAACCCCACACATCACCAGGATCAACGAAGTGCAGAAAATAACAGCGACGAAAAAAAAAATCTGTACAGTAGCTTATTGATATTGGTTAAAGACATGAAGCCAACACCCAGACAGCAGAGCAATCTCTGGCTGCTGCCCTGTAGTGTGCGCCACAGCTGGTTCTTATTAGGGAGACATCTTTCACTGTCTTTGAACACCAAATGGCAGCCAACAGCACATTAATACTGAAAGTACTGCACCATTATTTTTAGAACTGCTTTCCAAACTTCAGCTTCATGTTGAAAGGGAGCTGGGGCACATATGGTGCTGTTTATCAGGCCTTTGCCTCGCGTATAATAAACAGCTCCCGAAGAGATGCACTGAGAATTGAAGGGATGGCCCTTTTTTTTTGTGGTCCTCCCACCTCAACCAATTCTCTGGACAGAGCCAGTCGTGTTTGCAGGCTTTGCTGTTAATCTAGATTTATAGGGAGGAAATTGGATGTCATGGCCTGGGCCTTACCAGATTTAACCCTTAATCCGTTGCTAAATCAGGCTCTCGAGAGCACCAGCCAGCAACAATAAATTACGCTGCTGTCTCGTGGTCTGAACTTGTCCTGGGGACTCGATGGCTCGCTGGTTTTAGCTACATGCTTTAGGGTGTGGCTGAATGTGGGCCACTCTTGCCTGAGATTCAGAAGGTGAAGGTTAAGTCGCATCCCAAAGACTTCAGAGCAAAACTTTCAGCTGATTTCCCAGCACAGAAGTGGGGGGGGGGGGAATGCCGCATTGTTGAAGGAGTTGCCTTTCAGATGAAATAGAACCATAGAAAATAAGTGCAGGAGTAGGCCGGCCATGCGGCCCTTCGGGTCGAGAGCCTTCTGTGAGATTTCATGGGAAGGTTAAATGCCAAAAATGAACCATATCTTCAGATGTAGTGTTCCTTAAATGTATTCAACCTATTCTGTTTACCACAACAAAGCTGATAGCGCTGCTGATATTCTCCAAGTCTCTTTCTGAAGTCTTCTGAAGGGTAGCAATTTAAGGTATGGACTCAATGGGACTGCAGACGCTGGTTTATAAATAAACGACACATGGTGCTGGAGTAATAGCGGGTCAGGCAGCATCTCTGGAGGACATGGATAGGCAGCGTTTCGGGTCGAGATCCTTCTTCAGATGGAAACATAGAAACATAGAAACATAGGTGCAGGAGTAGGCCATTCGACCGTTCGTGCCAGCACCGCCATTCAATAAAATCATGGCTGATCATCCAAAATCAGTACCCAGTTCCTGCTTTCTCCCCATATCCCTTGATTCCGTTAGCCCTGTATAGAACGCTCTCTTGAATACATGAAATAATATACAGAGATGTGTAGGAAGGAACTGCAGATGCTGGTTTACTCTGGAAATACATAGACACAAAATGCTGGAGTAACTCAACCGGACAGGAAGTACCTCTGGAGAGAAGGAATGGGTGACGTATCGGCTCGAGACTGAGAGTCAAGGGAGAGGGGAACTAGAGATATGGAAAGGTGCATGGAGCATGTAAGGTGTGAGAAGGACAGATCAAAGCAGGTGATGTTCGAGGACATGTACAATGGTTCATTGTTGGCTGAGGGGAAGGTGACAACGAGGCATACAGAGGCCATGGATGAGTGCGGAACAAAGAGCAGGATTATAATCAGGCAACTGAACCATCCTATCACCAACTGGAGAGCGGTCCCGACCTACCATTAGATTAGATTAGATTAGATTCCTTTATTGTCATTCAGACCTTTCGGTCTGAATGAAATGTTGCTACCTTGCAGTCATAACATATAATAAATTAAAACAAAACACACAATAAACACATATTTAACATCCACCACAGTGAGTTCACCAGACACCTCCTCACTGTGGTGGAAGGCAAAAGTCTTAAAGTCTTTGTCTTCTTCCCTGCACTGAGGTGATCCAGGCTTCTGATGTTATTGTCCACTAGGCCCGCAGCTGAGCCTCCGAAGCCGGGCTCCCACCACTACCGTTGCCGGAATGCTGGAACCCCGCCGCAGCTCTGAATCAGGGTCCACCGCTGGAACGCTGGAGCTCCGGAGCTCTGAAGCCGTGCCGCCGCTGGAGCTCCGGAGCTCTGAAGCCGGGCCGCCGCTAGAGCACCGCTGGAGCAACTGCTGGAGCACCGGAGCTCTGAAGCCGGGCCGCCGCTGGAGCACCGCTGGAGCAACTGCTGGAGCACCGGAGCTCTGAAGCCGGGCCGCCGCTGGAGCACCGCTGGAACGCCGCTGGAGCACCGGAGCTCTGAATCCGGGCCGCCGCTGGAACACCGCTGGAGCAACTGCTGGAGCACAGGAGCTCTGAAGCCGGGGCCGCCATTGGAGCACCGCTAAAACGCTGCTGGAGCACAGGAGCTCTGAAGCCGGGGCCGCCATTGGAGCACCGCTGAAACGCCGCTGGAGCACCGGAGCTCTGAATCCGGGCCGCCGCTGGAACGCTGGAGCTCTGAACACTCGCCACAGCTCCGAGGCCGCCAGCTCCGCCATTAGGCCTCCGCCATTAGGCCTCATAAATGCCACTATTCCATCTGACGGAGACGGGGGACACGACAAGAAAAGGTCGCATCCCCCCGAAGGGAGAGACTAAAACCTTGTTTCTCCCACCCTCCCCCCCCCCCCCACACACAAACACAACCTAATAAACCAAAATTCTAACTAAAACAGACACAAAAAGACAAAAAAAAGACGGACTGTTTACCATCTGCCTCATTGGACACCCACGGACTATTTTTAATCGGACTTTACTGGACTTTATCTTGCAATAAACGTTATTCCCGTGATCCTGTTTCCGTGCACTGCGGACGGCTTGATTGTAATCATGTTAGTCTTTTCACTGGCTTTACCTTGTACTAAACTTATTCCCTTATCATGTATCTATACACTGTAAATAGCTCGATTGGAATCATGTATTGTCTTTCCGCTGACTGGTTAGCACGCGATGAAAGCTTTTCACTGTACCTCGGTACACGTGACAATAATAAACTAAAGTAAAACTAAACAATCAATGTTAACAACAAACCTTCAGTACATAGAACAGTACAATACAAGAACAGGCCCTTTGGTCCACAATGTCTATGCCAAACATGATGCCGAGACACACTAACCTCATCTGCCTGCACAGAATCCTTACCCATCCATTTTGTTGCATGCTATCCATTCCCTGCATATCCATGTGCCTATTTAAAAGCCTCATAAATGCCACTATTCCATCTGCCTCACCTGGCAGCACGTTCCAGGCATTCACCTCTCTCTGCGTAAAAAACTAGCCCGCACATCTCCTGTGGTAGATACAAAATGCCGGAGTAACTCAGCGGGACAGGCAGCATCCCTGGATAGAAGGAATGGGTGACGTTTCGGGTCGTGTCAGTCTGAAGAAGGCTTCTTGACCCAAAACATCACCCATTCCTTCTATCCAGAGATGCTGCCTGTACCGCTGAGATACTCCAGCATTTTGTGTCTATCTTTGGTATAAACCAGCACCTGCAGTTCCCTCCTTTCAATCTTACATCTCCTTTAAGCTTTGCCCCTCTCACCTTAAAGCTAGGGGTGGCACAGTGGCTCAATGTGGCCAATTTACTGGAAGATTTCATATGCAGCTCTCAATAAATGGAACAAATATACTGATTTTACCAGATTTTAACGATATTTAAACTATATGGACTTAAGAGAGACAAAAAAAGCTGGAGTAACTCAGCAGGACAGGCAGCATCTCTGGAGAGAAGGAATGGGTGATGTTTCGGGTCGAGACCCTTCTTCAGACTGGCCCTTCTATGGACTAGATGACTTGATTCTTGACTTCTCATGGGAATGAGGAGCGCCAAGGCAAGCATTGATAAAGAGGTGATGGCATTTGTGGAGCGGAATCGACCTGACTCTGCAAAATCAAATTATTTTAATGGTCGCTGTCAAGCATTATGAATAATTCTGATCATTGAATTATTTAGACAGATGGCTCAAACAAGTTGGCTTTTGTCGGGCAAAGGTAATAGGACATGTGGACCTGAGGCGTTCCTTGGCACTCTATTCATTGGAGTGCGGGAGGATGAGGGGTGATCTTATAAAGGTGTGCAAATTCATGCGAGGAATAGATCAGGTAGACGCACAGCGTCTTGCCCAGAGTAGGGGGATCGAGATCCAGTGTACAATGGTTTGTGGTTAGGGGGGGAAAGATTTAATAGGAACCAGAGGGGTAACTTTTTTACACAAAGGGTTGTGGATGTGTGGACCGAATTGCCAGAGGAGGTAGTTGAGGCAGGGACTATCACAATGTATTAGAAACATTTAGACCGGTACATTGATAGGATAGGTTTAGAGGAATATGGGCCAGGCACAGGCGGCTGGGACTAATGTAACTGAGACGCGTTGGTCAGTGTGGGCAAGTTGGGCTGAAGGGTCTGATTCCACACTGTATGGCTCCATGACTCTTTGACAGCAGAATGGGTGTAGACCATGAGGGCCGATTGGTCTGTTTCCAAGCTGGCTTTTAATCCATCAACGATTCAGGCTAAAGATAAACACAAAATGCTGGAGTAAGTCAGTGGGTCAGGAGGCATCCATGGAGAACGTGGATAGGAGATGTTTCAGGTCGGGAGCCTTCTTCAGGCAGATTAATTCAGAATGAGGCATTGTGGGTGGACCTGACGTAACAACATGTGAGCGTTTGACGGCACTGGACCAATACTCGTTGGAGTTCTGAAGAATGAGGGGGGACCTCATTGAAACATACAGAATGGATAGAGTGGATGCGGAGAGGATGTTTCCACTAGTGGGAGAGTCTAGGACTAGAGATCATAGCCTCGGAATTAAAGGACGTTCTTTTAGAAAGGAGATGAGGAGGAATTTCTCTAGTCAGAGGGTGGTGAATCTGTGGAACTCTTTGCCACAGAAGGATGTGGAGGCCAAGTCAGTGGATATATTTAAGGCTTTAAGAGATAATTAGATTCTTAATTAGTACGAGCGTCAGAGGTTATGGGGAGAGGCAGGAGAATGGGGTTAGGAGGCAGAGATTGATCAGCCATGATTGAATGGCGGGGTAGACTTGATGGGACCGAATGGCCTAATTCTGCTCCAGTCTCTTATGATCGTACGAACATCGCATCTTCCGTTGGTTGGGCAAAGTCTATTGGTGCCTGCTGCCAGCTGCCCATAGGCGGTTTTCAGTGCCGATTTTGCCCTCTGATATTATGATCGCATTATTTTCGTTCAGGGACGCAATGAAGTCACAAAATGTCCCTTTGATTCTCCATCCTGGCAGATCGCAGCTTGGAGAGACAGTTAATCATGGAGCAACACTGCTTTGGTGCCACATGAACAGATGACAGGTTAATCAGAAGCAGGCCCACCTCGTTACCACAAGGCCCGCAGGGAGCCTGCAAGGCTGTGGTTTCTATCTGAAGTCCCCCTCTTTGACTGAATACAACGCAGGGCTGCAGAAAGTACGTCAACAAGACGCATGTCACAAAATCACAAACTGCAGAGAAATGCAAATCGACGGGGACAATAGTAATGGTGCAGAATAAGCGGCGACAGGACACTCTCACCATGCTGCCGAGGCCCGCACAAAAAAACAAATGACCACACGGTCTGACCTTGATAGGAATTTCCTCTTCCCAGTTGTGTTTAATGTGATAATAAAATTTAGCTGAAACAGTGTCAGTCTAATTGGTCTCCAAGGACAGGATCCAACAGTGGTGTGTTGGCCATGTGTCTGTGGTTACGTGAAATTCTCTCTGCAGTCTGTTACCAGTGAACGCCGTCTTCCACTGTCTAGCAATTAAAACTTCGGGAAGGAAAGGGAAGTGACACAAGTGTTCCTAACAAGGCAGAGGTTGGGAGGGGGGGGGTAACCAAAGACGTGAATTTGCTATTTTACTGCTCGAGGTACAAAGTAGCATCAGGCGAGCGAGGCAATAAAATGTCAGGACCATTGACTGATCCCATAGGGCAAATGATATGTATGTGAATGTAGAATGGCGAGATTATTGAAAGTATGTTTCTGGATTCAGAGTCGTAGAGTGATACAGCGTGGAAACAGCCCCTCTGGTCCAACCTGCCCACACCGGCCAACGTGCCCCATCTACACTAATCCCACCTGCCTGCATTTAGCCCATATCCCTCTAAACCTGTCCTCTCCATGTACCTGTCTAAATGTTTCTTAAACGTTGTGATAATACCTGTCTCAGCTACCTCCTCCGGCAGCTTGCTCCATACACCCAACACCTTTTGTGTGAAAAAGTTACACCTTGGGTTCCTGTTAAATAATTCCCCCCCTCACCTTAAAACTATGTCCTCTGGTTCTCATTTTCCCTACTCTGGGCAAGAGACTTTGTGCTTTTACCCGATCTATTCCTCTCGTGATTTTGTGCACCTCTATAACATCACCCTTCATCATCCTGCTCTCCAAGGAATAGACCCAGCCTGCTCAACCTCACCCTATAGCTCAGGCTCTCGAGTCCTGGCAACATCTCTGCGCTCTTTCCAGCTTGACAGCATCTTTCCTAAAACATGGTGCCCAGAACGGAACACAATGCTCTAAATGCGGACTCACCAACATCTTATATAACTGCAACATGACCTCCCAACGTCTATATTCCTATTACTTGGTGAACACAATGGTCACTATCTCAAAGCAGGAAGTACATTTCTCGAGAGATGGTTGTGGGAGTGGGAGTGGAATAAGGGGGATCTTATAGAAACTTACAAAATTCTTAAGGGGTGGGACAGGCTAGATGCAGGAAGATTGTTCCCGATGTTGGGGAAGTCCAGGACAAGGGGTCACAGTTTAAGGATAAGGGGGAAATCGTTTAGGACCGAGATGAGAAAAACATTTTTCACACAGAGAGTGGTGAATCTCTGGAATTCTCTGCCACAGAAGGTAGTTGAGGCCAGTTCATTGGCTATATTTAAGAGGGAGTTAGATGTGGCCCTTGTGGCTAAAGGTATCAGGGGGTATGGAGAGAAGGCAGGTACGGGATACTGAGTTGGATGATCAGTCATGATCGTATTGAATGGCGGTGCAGGCTCGAAGGGCCGAGTGGCCTACTCCTGCACCTATTTTCTATGTTTCTATGTTTCTAAGAAATAAGAAATATAAAGAGCACTAGATGGGCGGTGAGCTGCAGAAATGGCATGAAACGTCGCCTGTTCCTTCTCTTCAGATATGCTGCCTGTCCCACTCCTTTACTCCAGTCTTTTGCAGAAATGGCAGATGGAATTTAAGATGTTGCAAGTTTGAATGAATGAATGTTTTATTGGCCAAGTATTCACATACAAGGAACTTGCCTTAATGCACCGCCCGCAAGTGACAACATGACATACAGCGACAGTTAGCAATGACAAATAAAACTAAACATTAATAATAAAACATTATCGATTAAACATGTGAATTAAATAAAATACCAGAACAAAAGGAGGCTACAGATTTTTGGTTATTGGGTCGAGCAGCACTCTGGCACAAAAGAGGGATGAGGCCCTGGACAGATTATCCTTGTTCACAGTGAATGACGTGGCTGGCTTGTGGGGTTTGAATATCCTTCTCCTGATTTTGCTTCTTGCTTCCTTATGTTCAATTAGTAGCACTGGGAAAGTGCAAGGAACTAGGTACGAGGAGTTCAACATCTGTTGTGGCTAAAGGATTAAAAGGCACTGTGAGAAAAGGGATAATGAAAGGCTTGGTTAGCTGGGGAATGATTTGATAAGAGGGACACAGAATGGGTTGTGCTGGGAGGTCTTGACTAGAAAATTCACTGGCACCATTCAATGAAATGACAGACCTCGCTGACTATGGAAGTTTATTGGACGGGATGCATTTCAATGAGATTAAACTGTGCCGTTTAAGCTCTTTGTGCAAGGCAACGTTTTGAAGGAGAATGAAAGTTGGCTATACCCGAGAATGTAATGGGTTGTTGACATCCAAGGTGGTCAGTGGTCAGTTGGAACTGGGACCTGCGGTGAGTCAGAGAGATTTATAGTTACATAAATGATATTACACTGAAGCAATAGACCAGCCTGTCATGATGTTAGGCACACGATGCTGGAGTAACTCAGCGGGACAGGCAGCATCTCTGGATAGAAGAAATGGGTGACGTTTCGGGTCGAGACCCTTCCTCAGCCCCTGGAACCTGAAGACTGTGAAGAAGGGCCACGATCCTTCTATCCAGAGATGCTGCGTGTCACACTGAGTTACTCCAGCACTTTGTGTCTTTCTTCGGTGAAAACAAGCATCTGCAGTTAGGCTTCCTACACACTTGTCATGATGTGAAGGTTTCGAGGGGACCTCATTGAAACTTATCGAATAGTGAAAGGCCTGGAGAGAGTGGATGTGGAGGGGATTTTTCCACTAGTGGGAGAGCCTAGGAATAGAGGTCACACCCTCAGAATAAAAGGATGTGTCTTTAGAAAGGAGACGAGGAGGAATTTCTTTAGTCAGGGAGTGGTGAATCTGTGAAAATCATTGCCACAAACGACTGCAGAGGCCAAGACATCAGCCATGATCACATTGAATGGCGGTGCTGGCTCGAAGGGCCGAATGGCCTACTCCTGCACCTATTGTTTATTGTCCATTGGTATTTTTAAATAGGAGGTTGACAGGTTCCTGATTACTAATAGGCCTGTCCCACTTAGGCGATTTTTCAGCGGACTGAAGGCGACTGTCAAGTTGCCGGCAGTCGCCTGAAAAACCCGGAACTGGAACGGCGACTGTCAGTGTGGAACACGCACACGTTGCAAAGGCGGGGGCCAGAGCAAGTGGGGGAGCTCTGTCTGAAATTCCCACGGTGCAAATCCAAGGTGATACAGACACACACCGCGGTGAACAGGAAGGTTGGTGCTGTAATAAGACGGCTAGCACAGTTTACGGTAAATCCTTTAAAAGAGGGGGAGGGGGGTTGGGGGGGGGGGGGGGGGGGGGGGGGGAGAGGGGGGTGGGGGGGGGGGGGGGGGGGGGAGGAGGTTGGGGAGAAGTAGTGGAGACAACTTTTAAGAAGCCAGACAACTTTTAATAGGCCGGAGATACACAGCTGTGAAGTTCGGCGGACATTTAACATTACCGGTCGGTTATCCTTGGTTTTGAAAACTCGTGCTTACATTTGTTTTCCCCACTGAGGCAATGAAAATGCCCGGTCAGCAAAGGCGATTAACTAAAACTATCTCCGACTACCGCGCCTACCCACAACTACACGGCGACCCCACTACAACTGCACCTACGACTACAGGATTATCGATTATCTCCATGGCGACCAATTTATGGTCGCAGAAACACTTTCAACGCGTTGAAACATTCGCGGCGACCATACTGAGGCCGCGACTAGTTCCCAGAATGCGGGAACTCCTCGCGACCATGAAGGAGACTCACCAGAGACCACCAGCGAATATGTGGCGACCACGTGGCGAGCACAGAGTCTCCTGCACTCGCCTAAAAAGTCCCCTAAGTGGGACAGGCCCATTGGGGTGCCAAAGAGTATGGGGAGAAGACAGGAGGATAGAATTGAGAGGGAAAGATTGATCATCCATAATTGAATGGCAGAGTGGACACAATGATGCCAAATGGCCTCCTTCGGCTCCTAGGACTAATGGACGTACAAATTTATGACCTTAACTTGGGGAGAGAAATAATGACAAGCTCACATGAAAGCTTGGTTAAACTACCCGGAGTCCTGCACATAATTCTGGTCACCATTTTATGAAAGTGTTCAGAGGTGTAACTGGACCCCCCCCCCCCCCCCCCCCCCAGATCTAATATCTGAAGATTTTAGCAGGTTAACTCCATCCTCCTGCCTGCTCCCTGTAACCTTTGAGTCCTTCCTAATCAATCTTTAAAAATACCCAATGACTTTGCCTCCAAATCCATCTCTGGCAATGAATTCCAGATTCACGCACCCACTGGTGAAACAAATTCCTCCTCGTCTCCATTCTAAAGGTGCATCATTTTATTCCGTGGCCATGCCCCTCGGTTTCCATTCAGTTTCAGCTCAGTTATCGTTCTCTCACTGAGGGGAAGGCCTTGGGTTCTGTTAGTACACAGGCACGTTTTTCGTTTACTGGGATCCAGGTGAAGTCTGCCAGAAATGCAGCTATGGGAATTTATCCACCGTTTACTTGTTGACAACAGTCTGCACCAGAAATATAAAATTATCCACGCACGGCCAAAGCAAATAAAACAGCATTGTTTACGAATGGAACAACTTTAATTAAAAGGAGGAAGGCCACAGGTCATCCCATGCTGGTGACTAACTGTCTTAATATGAAGAGACACAAGAGACTGCAGATGCTGGAATCTGGAACAAAGCGCAAAGTGCTGGAGGAACTCAGCGGGGTCAGGCAGCATCCTGATTTGTGGCCTGACCCGCTGAGTCCCTCCAGCACTTTGTGGTTTGCTTGTATTAGCTGGAGCTGGCTTAAAAGCTGTGTCCCCCTGGTGAGAGACCAATGTACCGAGCCACTGCTACCTAGTTACACGCTGCAAAAGCAAAGCCTGCTGCTGCTGCTTTTGATAAAAGGCAAACCGTCTTCAGTGTATACATGTACTTCTGGCTCTCAATACAAGTTGGCACTTTCCAACGCTAGCACCGATATTCAAAGCAATCAGAAATGCCGAGGGAACGTTGATACTTGGAACTGTGTTCTCTTTCACGTTTGCAATTCCATAAACTATTCCACTTCCTTTGAGCAGCTGATGGAATGTTTCTCAAGGCTAAAGGTAGCGAGATGCTTTTCTTAGGTTTAGTTGAAGTTTAGAGATTGTAAATTGTCCCTGGTGCGTGTAGGATGGTGTGAGTGTGCGATCCTACACACACCAGGGACAATTCACAACTTTTACCAAAGCCGATTAACCTGCAAAACCTGTACGTCTTTGGAGCGTGGGAGGAAGCCGGAGCACCCGGAGTAAACCCACGCAGGTCACGGGGAGTACGTACACACGGACACCCGTGGTCGGGATCGCACCCGGGCCCCGGGCGCTGTAAGGCAGCAACTCTACACTGCGCCACCGCGCCGCCCTTCTTGAGTCGGAGGATCCAACAATTAGCGAGCCATTCACGGAAGGCAAGAACGGAGGGCAGGCGGGTGTTGTGAGGGCACGCCGTCGGTGAGAGGGAGTTTATTACGAGCGCTGTGGATGTGCACAGGGTGTAAATGTTCATCCAGATGGCTTGCATCAATGAAACTGTAGAGGGATAATTATGTTGCCCGGAGGTCCTCACTTTTTCATCTTGTTCAGTATTTCATAAAGGACTGTCAAACAAGTCGAACGTAATCGTTCCTGGATGTGGGCATGTTAACAAACACAGTGCGGAACATGTGTCCTTTTGAAGTGGCTGCTGGTGACTCTCGAATTCTTCGCTTCTGGACTCCATTCATTCAGGTTAATTCCTCCGGTGCTTTCCTAACTGCAATGCAGAGCACTGCAGCTGGTCTATCTGCCCCCCCCCCCCCCCCCCCCCCCCCCCACATCTGGCAAACGCACCCCTCACATTTGCAGCTTTATTTACTTTCCGCTCAGAAGCACGCACATAAAATGCATCGTTCCAAAGCCATTCACCTTTGCTCTTGAAAATTTCAGCTCAGTCACGTAACATAGTCAATTTTAGAGCTGGCTCCCAAACCGTCTTACACAGGTCTTTCATTGCGGAGAAGATTTCTTCTCTGACATTGTTTTGTGAGTCCACGTGCGCACTCAATTCATCCATTTGCCCTTTTTCAATTGTTGGCTTTTACCTCTCGCTGCAGAATAACGATGGACTCATCAGCAATGCGAACATTAAACATTCTGGACTTTAACACTAAAACTGATCAGATGGGTTTCACACAGAGGGTGCCGGGTGTTTAGAACGAGCTGCTAGAGGAGGTAGTTGAGGCAGGTAGGTAGGAAGATCTTTGGGAAAACCGAAGATTTCTGAGAAAACCCACACAGCTCACGGGGAGAACGTACAAACTCCGTACAGACAGCACCCGTAGTCAGGATCGAACCCAGGTCTCCGGCGCTGCATTTGCTGTAAGGCAGCAACTCTACCGCTGCGCCATCGTGACTGTCCTAGTCATGAAGAAGTAGTTAGCACAGTAAAAGTGAGATACAGTATAATACATACAAAGCTCACATATTTTTGCCATACCAAACGTCTCAGGTTGGTTGCTGATACTGGTTCCTTTGGAGTTCTTATTGCTTATTGCTGAGGCCCCAATTTGCATAAATGAAATTACAGTCTTAGAGTCATACAGCATGGAAACAAGCCTTTTGGCCCAACTTGACCACGGTGACCAAGATGCCGCATCTACACTAGTCCCACCTGTCTGTGTTTGACCCATATCCCGAAAAAACCTTTCCTATCCATGTGTGCTGTCCAAATGTCTTTTCAGATAAATACAATTGGTAGCCAGGCAAATTCTTTGCATGCGAGATGAAATACAAATAAATATTTATTCGAGTATTTTCGGTTTAGGTTTATTATTTTCAAAGGTACAGTGAAAAGCTTTGTTTTCCAGGCTATCCAAACAGATCAGATATATCAGACAAAGCCTCATGGGATGACCCACAGTCGGCGGTCGATGAGAGTGTGGGGGGGGGCCGCCGTGATGGGGGGGAGGGGAAGAACAATGGAAAATGGGGAGGGAGGGCGGAGTGTGGGGGGGGCGGAATCAATGGACAATGGGGACCCGGCGTGGGGGGAACCGCTGTGGGGGAGGGGAGGGGGACACAGCATACTTTGTAACTTTGTCAGTGCCATAGGTGGCCACTATTTGTATACATTGTGTATGCAAGCAACGGATTTCACTGGGCCTTGTCATATGGGACAATAAAGTATTCCATTCCATTCCAAAATACAATCGTCAAACTCAAGTAAAATATACTGTATAATGCAAAGATACAGACTGCTGACAGGTACATGGATAGTACAGGTTTGGAGGGATATGGACCAAACACAGCCAGGTGGGACTGGTGTAGCTGGGACATTTTGGCCCTTGTGGGCAAGTTGGGCCAAAGGGCCTGTTTCCATGCCGTATCACTCTATGACTCTGTGACTCTAAAATTCAGTTCCTAGCATTGAAGGATACAGCTGCTGGGTGTTCAAATGGGCAGATGGGTGGAGTAAGTGACAGAGGAGACAAAAAGGTGTCAGATAAGGAGAGAAGAGGGGCGGCACGGTGGCGCAGTGGTGGAGTTGCTGCCTTACAGCGCCAGACAGCCGGGTTTGATTCTGACTGTGAGTGCTGTCTGCGCAGAGTTTGTACATTCTCCCGGCGACCACGTGGTCCGTCTACACTACCTGCCCCTCCACCTATCTTCATATCATCTGCAAACGTGTCCACAAAGCCTTCATTTCCCTCATTCATATCATTGGTACACATCGTGAAGAGAAGCGGCTCCAGCATTCACACCTGCGAAACTCCGCTAGTCATTGTCAGCCAACCAGAAAAAGCCCCCTTTATTGTCTCTCTATGCCTTCTGCCATCCAGCTATCCATGCTAGTATCTTCCCACTGATACCATGGGCTCTCATCTGCTTTAGCAGCCTCGAGTGCGGCACCTTATCAAAGGCCTTCTGAAAATCCAGGCAAACCACATCCGCTGACTTTCCTGTGTCGATCGTACTTCCTCAAAGAACTCCAATAGGTTTGTCAGGCAAGATCTCCCTTTCACAAAACCTTGCTGACTTTGGCCTATTTTTTCATGTGCTTCTGAGGACTCAGAAACCTCATCCTTTATAATGGACTCTAATGTGAAGAAAACCTATTAAATCAAACTGTTTGCACATTTGGAATGTTCTTCCAGATGTGGCAGAGCTGAGGACTATAAGAACCGACTGGATGATGTCAGTGGAGAAAGGGGGAGGTCAACGTGAATCATATATTTTCCTGCCTATCTCTATAATATCAGATGTTTTATTTATCAAACTTTTTAAAATATTTGTTTATTGCGTGCTGTGTTTGCAAACCTGTTGTGCTGCTGTGAGTAAGAAATTCATTGTTCCGTTTCAGTACACATGATAATAAAACACACACTTGACTCAATAAACATGATATAAAATTAACGGAAAACAAGTTCGAAAAATGCATTGCCCATTCATTTTTCTACTGTAAACAAAATCTCGATTTTGTATTCTTCCAATGTAATCTTATACTGGGAAATAATTTAAGTATTAGGGATGAAGGGGCAAAGACACAGCGTTGAAAGAAGAATCGGCACAAAAATATATCGTGCACGTGCACGTGCACATCAGTACCAGCGCCAGAGACCCGGGTTCAATCCTGACTACGGGTGCTGTCTGTACAGAGTTTGTACATTCTCCCAGTGACCTGTGTGGGTTTTCTCCGGGTGCTCCGGTTTCCACCCACGCGCCAAAGACATTGAAGTTTGTAGGTTAATTGGCTTGGTAAAATTGCAAATTGTTCCTCGTGTGTAGGGTGATGTTAGTGTGTGGGGATTGCTGGTCGGTGCGGACTCGGTGGGCTGCTGCTCTGTATCTCCAAACTAAAGTAAACTAAACCTATATCCCCACTCTCGACTTCAAGTACTGCCACCTTGTTCAGCACCTTGCAGAGCAACCAGCCAGGCCTGGTCAGGACATTGTTTATTATTAAGAGGGTACACAAAAAGCTGGAGAAACTCAGCGGGTGCAGCAGCATCTAAGGAGATAGGCGACGTTTCGGGTCGAGACCTTCTTATTATTAAGATACTTTTGTTTGGTGCTGCATTATCCAGACAAGGCAGGTTTGACCAGCCTTCGAAGTAGAATTAGTAGAGTGAGGGGCCCTAGTATTGGCTTCTGCTTTGTTTACTTGCGTGGGTAGAAAATTACAAGAGGTGTTTTTAAATTTGTTCTTGAGAACTACGTAACAATGGCTTGGCTGCATTTATTGCCTATCACTTGTTACCCTGAGGGGATTAAGAGCCAACTAATCCTGAGTGCAATGCAATATCTTTGCTGGCAGATATGTGTGTGCGTGCATGTGTGTTAGTTGGCTGAAGAAGAAATTGGATTTGGTCAAATTACATGTAAATTACAACGTGGTAATAGGTTGCTGTTTATCGTCTACAGCAGCAGAAACTCTTAATTCTTTGTGTCGCCTGTTTTAATAGCCGTTGTTTTGATTCAACCACGATCCAACCTAGTTTCAAAAGTTAATGTTGCATTTAGTTTAATGTGCTCCAATCCCCCAAAAGTGATCTTTCTCATGCTCCCTCTCCACTTCATCCAACATTTTAATAATTTCAGACCTCTCTTACCCTGGACCTTGAAATCTATTCCTTCCCAGATATTTTGGCCCACTCTGCCTCTTCTGTTGTACACATCGCACATAGAACAGTACAGGGCAGGACTGAATCCCACAAATTCACTACCCTGTGACCAAAGAAATTCATCCTCGTCACCTTTCTGAAGGTACGTCCTTTTATTCTGAGTGGTCCTGGACTCTCCCGCTCTTGGAAACATCCAGTTACTCCAACGCTTTGTGCCTTTCTTTGGTATAAACCAGTATCTGCAGTTAAGAGTTTAGTTTTGATTTAAGGTAAACACAAAATGCTGGAGTAACTCAGCAGGGACAGGCAGCATCTCTGGAGAGAAGGAATGGGTGACATTTTGGGTTGAGGCCCTTTGGTCCATATTGTTTGTGCCTAACATGGTGGTCCATTCCTTGAATATCTGTGTGCCTATCTAAAAGCATCTTAAAAGCCATTATTGTATCTGCCTTCACGCTCACCACCCCAGTCGTGAGTTCCAGCCACCCACCATTCTCTGTATAATTTGCCCCGCACATCGCCTTTAAACTTCCTCCCTCTCACCTCTAGCTGCACTCACTGGTCCTTGCCATTTCCACCCTGGGAAAAAGATTCTGACCATCTACCCTTTCATTCTTTTATCTACTTCTATCAGGTCTTCATAGGTTATAGGAGCAGAATTAGGCCCATTTGGCCCATCAAGTCTACTCCGACATTCAATCATGGCTGATCTATCTTTCCTTCTCAGCCTCTTTGAGCCTTCTCCCCACAACCCCCGACAGTCTTACTAATCAAGAATATATATCAATTTCTGCCTAAAAAAACATCCATTGAGTTGGCCTTCTGTCTTCCCTCAGCCTCCGCCCGTCGTTCCAAGAGAAATCAGACACATCTATCAGATCTCCCCTTGATCCCCACAGTGCTAATGAGAAACATTCTCGGTTGGTATGCCGTGTGAGGTAGTCGTGCATACTCTCATTGGTTGCGCTCGCGCTTCCTTCGCTAAAATCATCATCCATGGTGTTAAAGTATGGAAATGTCAGCTAATCATTCCAAGCTGGTTTCTGCTGATCCGAAGTTAAATATTCATGAGCACGTGGCAATCAGCAGATGTCCTTTCAAGACCAGCAATTCCTTGTGTTTTATGATGATTTGCCCCTTAAGTTGAAGGCCTGGCTGGAACACACCTGGGCCTTAATAGTGGAATCACACTGAAGGCATTACCTGATGAAATCCTTTCGCCATTACGAACCTGTTAGTTAATCATGTACCATGTTGCAAGGAGTGTCTTCCCTGTGTTCACCTATTACTGACCATGCTCTTGTCCTGCCCCTCCTCTTTTTCCAGCTTTCTTTCCACCCCCCGCCCCCACCCCACCCCCCAACTCCAGTCAGTCTGAAGAAGAATCCCGACCCGAAACGTCACCTTTCCATGTCACCATTCCGCCTGACCCGCTGATTTCATACCTGCCATATGCAGAATTAGGCCATTCGGCTCATCAAGTCCGCTCTGCCATTCAATCATGGCTGATCTGCCTTTCCCTCTCAACCCCTTTCTCATAACCCCAGACACCTTACTAAACAAGATTCTGACAATCTCCGCCTTAAAAATATCCATTGACTTGGCCTTCATACGCATTTGTGGCAATGAATGCCACAGATTCACCACCCTCTAACTAAAGAAATCCTTCCTCATCTGCTTTCTGAAGGTATGTCCTTTTATTCTGAGTGGTCCTAGACTCTCCCGCTAGTGCAAACATCCAGTTACTCCAGGCTTTGCGTCGTTCTTTGGTATAAACCAGTATCTGCAGTTAAGAGTGTTAACGAAGAAACTGCAGATGCTGGAGAATCGAGGGTTACACAAAATGCTGGAGAAACTCAGCGGGTGCAGCAGCATCTAAGGAGCGAAGGAGATAGGCGACGTCTCGGTCGAGACCCTTCTTCAGACTGCCCGAAGAAGGGTCTCGACCCGAAACGTCGCCTATCTCTTCGCTCCTTAGATGCTGCTGCACCCGCTGAGTTTCTCCAGCATTTTGTGTACCCTCTGCAGTTAAGAGTTTAGTTTTGATTTAAGGTAGACATGCTATTTAGGGTAAATTGCTGGAGTAACTCAGCAGGACAGGCAGCAGCTCTGGAGAGAAGGAATGGATGATGTTTCGGGTCGAGACCCTTCTTCAGACTGATGTCAGCGGAGTGGGCGGGACAGAGATAGAAGGTAGTCAGAGACAGTAAGACTGGTGGGAGAACTGGGAAGGAAGAGGGGATGGAGAGAGAGAGAAAGCAAGGGTGATTTGGAGTTAGAGAAGTCAATGTTCATGCCGCTGGGGTGTAAACTGTCCAAGCGAGATATGAGGTGATGTTCCTCCAATTTGCGCTGGGCCTCACTCTGACAATGGAGGAGACCTAGGACAGAAAGGTCAGATTGGGAATGGGAGGGGCAGTGTGCTGAGCAACCAGGAGATCAGGTAGGTTCAGGTGGATTGAGCGAAGGTGTTCAGTGAAACGATTGCCGAGCCTGCACTTGGTGTATAGGAGTTGACATCTGGAACAGTGGATACAGTAGACGAGGTTGGAGGAGGTGCAAGTGAACCACTGCCTCACCTGGAAAGACTGTTGGGGTCCTTGGATGGTATCAAGGAAGGGGGGGGGGGGGTAAAGGGACAAGCGTTGCATCTCCTGCGGTTGCAGGGGAAAGTACCTGGGGAGGGGGTGGTTTGGGTGGGAGTTGACCAGGGAGTTGCGGAGGGAACGGTCTCTGCGGAAAGCAGAAAGGGGTGGAGATGGGAAGATGTGGCCAGTAGTGGGAGTTATATTTTTTGAAGTAAACTACAAAACATAGAAAACATAGAAAGGTAAGTCCAGGAGTAGGCCATTCGGCCCTTCGAGCCAGCACTGCCATTCAATATGATCATGGCTGATCATCTAAATTCAGTAACCCGTTCCTGCTTTTTCGCCATATCCCTTGATTCCTTTAGCCCTAAGAGCTAAATCTAACTCTCTCTTGAATTGGCCTCCACTGCCTCCTGTGGCAGAAAATTCCACAGATTTACAACTCGCTGGGTGAAATTTTTTTTTCTCATCTCAGTCCTTATTCTTAAACTGTGTCCCCCCCCCGGCTCCGGACTCCGCCAACATCGGGAACATCGGGTACACTTTGATGCACAATCGTCCCCTTTGGGCCACCGCGCTAACAGCTCTCTCTCTCTCTCCCCCTGCTCCGCAGGTCCGCCGCAGATTTCGGAGAGAGTGATCAACCGGCAGACAGTGAGGTTGGGCCGCACGATCAAGCTGCCGTGTCCAGTGGAGGGAGACCCCCCTCCGCTGACCATGTGGACGAAGGACGGCCGCACCATTCACAGCGGCTGGACCCGGTTCCGAGTCCTCCGCCAGGGCCTGAAAATCAAAGAGGTGGAGGAGGAAGATGCTGGGACGTACATCTGCAAGGCCACCAACGGCTTTGGCAGCATCAACCTCAACTACACGCTCATCGTGATTAGTAAGTACCCAGTTAAACAGGAATGTGGAGGAAGGAACTGCAGATGCCGGTTTACACCGAAGATAGACACAGAATGCTGGAGTAACTCAGCGGGACTGGCAGCATCTCTGGGAGAAGGAATGGAAGGGTCTCGACCCGAAACGTCACCCCGCTCCTTCTCTACAGAGATGCTGCCTGTCCCGCTGAGTTACTCCAGCATTTTGTGCCCATCTTCGGAGTGAAACAGGAAGCCTCGTTGTTTTTCCTTTCTGCTTCATCTGGTTTGGTTGTCCCCTGTTAAAGGGGGTGCGGAGGCATTAATTTTCCATCTGCATGTTCCAACTCGCCCGGTTCTGGGCTCTGTTGCTGATTACTTGGCGAATGCTGCCAAAGTCAGCGTGAAGTCCATTCATCACTGAAGGTTGGGAAAGCTGTCAACCTTTGAGTAAGGTTATGCCACATGGCTTAAAATGGGCATTCTCCGCGGAGAAGTGAAGAAATGCCAAATGAGCTCCAGCAATAACAAAGTGCACTGTTCTGCACTGATGAGTTACTGCTTCTCTAAGTATGATAGTGGCGGGAGGGGGGGGGGGGTGGGGGGGGGGGGGGGGGGGGGGGGGGGGGGGGGGGGGGGGATACGTTTGCTAATTGCTCAGTACACAGAGAAGCCATGTCTTCAATTGATAAATTGTTTTCATTTCTATATTACCTTTGTTTCTCTCAGTATTTTTGCGTGTGATAATGCTGTACAAAGGCAAGGCAGATCTGGAACGCACATGATTAGTTTGTGTAGTCAGCAGCGTGTATTCTCTCTTTGGATCACACCCACTTGTAACAGCCAAATCTTATCCAAATGGAATTTAACCAATTAAGGCCCTCAGGCTACGAGGTCAGAAGGCAAGTAAACTGTCCGTAACTGGTGGGATCATCTCACTTGTTGGGCCCTTGATTTACATAGACTCTTCGCCACTTGAACAAGTTCATAAGGTCATAAGTGACAGGAGCAGAATTAGGCCGTCCGGCCCACCAGGTCTACTCCGCTATTCAATAATGGCTGATCTATCTTTCCCTCCCAACCCCATTCTCCTGCCTTCTCTCCATAACCCCTGATACCCCAAATCTACTGAGAGAAACTGGGAGGCTGATACTAGTTAATTTAGCCAATATCGCTATGATGCTTTTTTTGGTGATTCTTTTATGGTAGTCTCTCTCTCTCTCTCTCTCGTTAAAGCTACTTAAATATTTGTTTGATTGGTTCTTGAGCTCTGGGCATTGCTGGTGAGGTTGATTATTAATGCCCACTGCGATTGGACTTTGAAGTGAAGAGTTTGCTGGGCCATCAAGAGTTAATCACATTGTTGTGTGTCTGGGATCATACGTTGGCCAGTCAGGGGGGCTGAATCGACTGGGTGAACCAGGTGGACTTTTAGGGTAGACTTTGGACTTTAGACTTTAGAGATACAGCGTGTATCTCTAATTTCGGCCAACCGAGTCCGTGCCGGTCAGCTATCACCCTGTCCATTAACACTGTCCGACACCTACAGATACATTTTTACAACTTTCCAAAGCCAATTAACCTACAAACCTGTACGTCTTTTGATTGTAGGAAGGAACCGGAGCACCCGGAGAAAACCCACGCAGTCACAGGGTGAACGTACAAACTCCGTACAGACAGCACCCTTGGTCAGGATCGACCCTGGGTCTCTGGCGCTGTGAGGCAGCAACTCTACCGCTGCGCCTGTGCTGCCCTCGATCAGTGTAGCAACCATAAATAGTTGGTTTATTTAATCAAGTATTATTTGATTAAATAGAAATAAATACGGAATAAAATAAACCAACTATTTATGGAAATTAAATAAAAATTGAGCGAGAGATTATTACTTACAAAAATGTAGTTGGTGAAGGTCGGCACGGTGGCGCAGCGGTAGAGTTGCTGCCTTACGGTGCCCGAGACCCGGGTTCGATCCTGACTGCGGGTGCTGTCTGTACAGAGTTTGTACGTTCTCCCTGTGACCGCATGGGGATTCTTTCGGTGCTCCGGCTTCCTCCCACATTGCAAAGACGTGTGAGTTTGTAGTTGAATTGGCTTCTGTAAATTGTTCCTAGGGTGTAGTGTACGTTAGAACTGGTGTATGGGTGATCGTTGACTCAGTGGGCCCATGAAGGGCCTGTTGCACGCTGCATCTCTGAACAAAACTGAACTAAATTTAAATTTGATCCGAGCTTCAAAGAATGATATGTGAATTTATCTACTTTGGTTCACAAGTTGAGGCCTCTGGATTTATAGTCTATCACAAGGCTAGCATATCCTCTTGGTCGGATGGCTGGTTATTTGTGCGTCTGTCTCCTTTTTCTCTGTACTTTGGTCTCCCACATTAAGAGCTTCAACCATGTCGATGTTAAACTGGAGGCTCCCACACAAGACAATGTTTATTTTTAAGCCCAGAGAATGACTGTGAAACACGGACACCTCGGTTTAATTCCCTAAAACACAAATCGCTGGGGTAACTCAGCGAGTCAGGCAGCATCTCTGGAGGACACAGATGGGAGACATTTTATTTAAGAAGGAACTGCAGATGCTGGAAAATCGAAGGTACACAAAAATACTGGAGAAACTCAGCGGGTGCAGCAGCATCTATGGAGCGAAGGAAATAGGCAACGTTTCGGCCCGAAACGTTTCCTCTTTCCTTCGCTCCATAGATGCTGCTGCACCCGCTGAGTTTCTCCAGCATTTTTGTGTACCTGGGAGACATTTTGGGTTGGGACCTTTCTTCAGAGTTCAATAGAGTTTGAAGAAGGGTCATTAAATTTGTGAAAGGAATTAAAACTGCCAAGTTTCCACAGTGAAGGGCAGTTTAAGGGAAGCCCTGAGGCTGGATTGCATTGCTCACCATCTGACTCAGTCCTGGGAGCTGCTTTTGACAAAACCTCTCAACGCTCAGTGAAAAACAAAAGGCTAAAATTGCCCCGCACTGTGGAAACTTGGCAGTTATAACGTCTTTCACAGATCTGCATATCATGAATATGATATGGGGAAAGAAGGACTGGAATTAAAGGGGAAATATTTGGTGGATATTTGAGATTCAACAGTTAAAGAATCAAAGCCGCTGAAGGCTGCGGAGGCCAAGACAATAGACATTTTTAAGGCAGGGATAGATAGATTCTTGATTAGTACGGGTGTCAGGGGTTATGGGGAGAAGGTAGGAGAATGGGGTTGAGAGAGAACGATAGATCAGCCATGATTGAATGGCAGAGTAGACATGATGGGCTGAATGGCCTACTTCTGCCCCTAGAACATAAACTTATGAACATATAATTAGCTCATGGAAAATGCCAGAGGACATTTGAATATTGAACACCACAAATGAACAGTGTGGTGACATTGTTACCTGTGTTATCAGAAATGTCTGAGTGCTACAATAAGCATTGATAGCTTGCTGGCGTAATGCCTTGCACCAACATACTGATAGAGAAATGAAGTAGCACTGCTTTTGGGGATTTTGCCATGGGAAAATGACCAGGATTACTCCCATAATCTTTGCATTCTGGAAGCTGATCTTATAGTCTTAACAAAGCAACTCCACTACAGGGCGGTGGGTGTGTGGAATGAGCTGCCAGAGGAGGTGGTTGAGGCAGGGACTGTCCCAGTGTAAGAAGCAGTTAAACAGGTACATTGAAAGGACAGGTTTGGAGGGATTGTTGCATTTTCACCCAAAGAGTTGTGAATCTATAGAATCCTCTGCCACAGAAGGCAGTGGAGATGAAATTCACTGGATGTATTCAAGAGAGAGTTAGACAGAGCCCTTAGGGCTAACGGAATCAAGGGATATGGGAAGCAAGCTGGAAAGCAGGAAGCCCAGGGGTACTGATTTTGGATGATCAGCCATGATCATATTGAATGACGGTGCTGGTTCAAAGGGCTGAATGGCCTACTAATGCACATATTCCCTGTTTTTATGTTTCTATGGATATAGACCAATTGCGGGCAGGTGGGACTAGTGTAGCTGGGAACATGTTGGCCAGTGTGGGCAAGTTGGGCCGAAGGGCCTGTTTCCATGATCTATGGACAAGCCTCATGGTCAGGAGGTGCAGTGTTAGGGAGAGGTTAACAACAGTCACGTTGAAACAGGGAACCTCATTTCAAAACTCTAGCTGCCACAGGAGTAGTTATGAAATGATTAATAAAGAACAAATCTGTGCCTTAATCCCTCAATTAAAGTAATACTTTGTGGTTTACAAGAAAAAAAAATCATCTTGCAATAAATGAGGGCTTTTAGAAAATATGCTGTCAAAACAGGTTCTAAACAGTTTGGTTTGAATTACTTAAAATAGCTAATATCTAGGTCAATCTCAAATTCTGCCGACAAGATTTATTGTTCCACCTCTCCAATTAATTATACTTGCAGAGATTACAGTCAATTCCCATCACCCACACCACCATTTTTAATAAGGTTCCACGAACCATGCATTGTAATAAATTTCTTCTCAGCGTAACAACCCCTAATCCAAGTGACTGTAATATACTCTGTTTGAGCTATTCCTTGAGGCTATGCTACCTGTAACCTTTTTTTGTTCTCGGTATTTGTTCCTGCTAAGTGCCTTGTTAACTTGTCTGATCTTCTGCTACTGAACGGACTAGGCTGCCCTGGGATAGGTGGTATTTTATGTCCAGCTGACTTAATTTTATTTACAGCTCGGTAATTGAGGGCAAATCCTTTTGGGTCAGTGTTGTTCTTGGGGAATATCTATAATTTCAAAATCTCGTTTATTCCCCAGAGCCTGAGAAACCACAGAAGGCACGACCTCTGACCCTTGTAACATGGTGGTCTTATATTTCCAGCAACAACCACTTCTTATCTTTAGAACAATATAAGGCATGCTAGTTTGGGAACTGACTTGGCACCATTTCATCATTTGCTGGACCAGTGTGTCACAGAAATTCGGAACTAATCGAAAATGTACATTGGACTAAAGAGCATTCTGCAGTATAGCCATCCAATATCAATGATTTGTTGTGAAAATGTATCGAGTTTTCACTTTGGATGCCGTTCTGGACTTGTCCAGTGACTGACCATGTTCCATGTGTTGGAGAAATTGTCTGCAGATCTTCTTGTTTGTGAAATAAACAAGATGCTGCCAGCAGTCTTTTTACAATTAAGTTTAATACGCAGGATGTGTCCTTACTGCTCATGGTTGGTCATGGTTGTACCTGCAAAAACTTTGGTTAAATGGTTGATCTGCAGGTGAGGGGTTAGGCATGGCAGTCATGGGAAAAGTTGTAAACATCACAGGCTGGTAAACATCCTCACCAAACTACGGTTTTTAGGTTGTGTCAATATACACACACATATATATATATATATATATATATATATATATATATATATATACATATAAAAATGTGTTTGCGTACTCACACATATGTATGCATACACACACACACAAAAACACAACACACACACACACACACACACACACACACACACACACACACACACACACACACACACACATATGTAATTTAAAAAATGCTTTAATAATAGCTGTGTGTATATATATATATGTGTGTATATATATGTATATATATATATATATATATATATAATAAACAATTTATCCAACACCACTCCAGGATGCAGCCAGCCTTCTTGATGAGCTTGTTGATGCTGTTGGCATCTGTGGCCTTCGCCCTGCTGCCCTAGCACACAACAGCATAGATGGCACTGGCTACCACTGATTTGTAGAGAACATCTGCAGCATCTTAGTGCAGACATTGAAAGAGTGGAGACTCCTCAGAAAGTACAGCCGGCTCTGTCCCTTCTGGACAGTTCCTGGACCAGTCCAGTTTACTGTCCAGGTAAACTCGAAGGTTTTTTGTACTCCTTTTAAACTACACATCCGCACCCTTGGTGGAAACAGGGGACAGGGGTGTTCCTCTCCTCCTAATATCCACCACCAGCTCCTTATTCTTGTCGCTGTTGAGCTGCAGGTGATTCAGCCCACACCACTCAACAATGTCGTTGACTAAACCTCTGTATTCAGTTTCCCTCCCCTCACTGAGGCAGCCCACAATTGTGGAGTCATCCGAAAACCTCTGCAGGTGGCAGGAGACGGAGTTATAACTGAAGTCCGTGGTGTAGATGGTGAACAGGACGGGAGAGAGGACTGTCCCCTGTGGGGCCCCTGCATTGCTCACTACAGTTCTGTAGCCCCGACATACTGTGGTCGTCCAATCAGGTAGTTGGTGAAGGTAGACAAAAGTGCTGGAGAAACTCAGCGGGTGCAGCAGCATCTATGGAGCGAAGGAAACAGGCAACGTTTCTGGCTAAAACCCTTCTTCAGACTGACGGACGGTGGGGGGGCGGGGAAAAGAAAGGAAAAAGGAGGAGGAGGAGCCCGAGAGCTAAGGGAGTGCTAGGAAGGGGAGGAGACAGCAAGGGCTAATGAAATTGGGAGAATTTAATTTCAACCGGGAGGTCGGGTTGGTTAATGTGAACCGAATGGAGGTGATCGGCGAAACGATCGCCAAGCCTACGCTTGATCTAACTGATATAGATCTGCTGACATCTAGAGCAGCGGATTCAATAGATGAGGTTGGAAGAGGTGCAGGCGAACCTCTGTCGCACCTGGAACGACTGCTTGGGTCCTTGAATGGAGTGGAGGGGGGAGGTAAATCGACAAGTGTAGCATCTCTTGCGGTTGCAAGGCAAAGTGCCCGGGGAGGGGGTGGTGCGGGAGGGAAGCGAAGAATTGACAAGGGAGTTATGGAGGGAGCGGTCTTAGCTGACCTCCCGCTGGCTCAGCACTTCAACTCCCCCTCCCATTCCGTATCCGACCTCTCGGTCCTGGGCGTCCTCCATGGCCAGAGTGAGCAACACCGGAAATTGGAGGAACAGCACCTCATATTCCGCTTGGGCAGTCTGCATCCCGATGGCCTGAACATTGAATTCTCCCAATTCCGTTAGCCCTTGCTGTCTCCTCCCCTTCCTAGCACTCCCTCAGCCCTCGGGCTCCTCCTCCTCCTTTTTCCTTTCTTCTCCCCACCCCCTCCCACCCTCCATCAGTCTGAAGATGGGTTTCAGCCTGAAGCGTTGCCTATTTCCTTCGCTCCATAGATGCTGCTGCACCCGCTGAGTTTCTCCAGCACTTTTGTCTACCTTCGATTTTCCAGCATCTGCAGTTCCTTCTTCAAACAGGTAGTTGGTGATCCAGGACGCCAATGGAACATCCACCCGCATCTTCGTGCAGTGCAGGGCATATAGTGTGTCTGTTCCATTGTCAGTACATATGACAATTAAACACCCTTGACTCTTGAGATCTCAGGAGAAACATGATGCCAAGTAAAACTAATCTAATTTTCCTGCCTGTGATCCATATCCCTCCATTCCCTGCATATCCACATGTCCATCTAAAAGTCTCTTAATTGCCAAGATTGTATCTGCCTTTACCCACTAACCCTGGCAGCACGTTCCAGGCACCCATTAATCTTTGAGTTAAAAAATAAATTGCCCTGCATATCTCCTTTAAACTTTGCTCCAGTCAACTTGTATTTCCAGAATGCAAGTCAGGACACTGGAATACTGAGCTGGTGATTTAACCATTACACAAATCAAAAGTGTTTTTATTCCATTACTGTGGGTATCACTTAGCACTGATAATGCAAAATTATACGTAGAAATTGGCTGATTTCTCGGAGTATCTCTTCAAGTTACACTTTAATGTCATGGGCCTCTTCCCTATAAAAGTACAGAGCTTTGACAGCTGGCTGCTGGAAGATTAGACATTACGTCTGGGAACTATGGCCCAATCCAAAGACCAGTATTGAGACAAAACACATACTCGCCCACGCTTAAGTCAGAACATCAAGTGAACCTGGACCGTTACTATGCCATTGTTCATTGTCGGTGTATAAGACAATTAAACACTCCTGATGCTTGAGCTCTCAGGAGAAGACCGGTTGGTGCAGCAATAGAGATGCAGCCTTACAGCACCAGAGACCTGAATTTGATCCTGACTACGGGTGCTGTGTGTACGGAGTTTGTAATTCTCCCTGTGACCTGCGTGGGTTTTCTCCGGAATCTCTGGTTTCCTTCCACACTCCAAAGACATGCAGGTTTGTAGGTTAATAGGCTCGGTACCATTGTAAATGATCTCTAGTGTGTGTCGGGCAGTGTAAGTGTGCGGGGATCGCTGGACGGTGTGGATTCAGTGGGCCCAAGGGCCTGTGTCCGCGCTGTATCTCTAAACTAATCTAAAATAAACAGTGCTAGGGGTGTGATTGTTGAGTTTGCAGACAACATAATATTGGTGGAGAGTCTAAGATTCAAATCAACTGGGAAACAGATTAAATTTTAACCCAAACAAGTGGAGGTTATGCACAGTAAGTCAAAGGAACGGAAAATACATTGTTGTTCAGGGAGATGTTGAGGTGCAAGTCCATTATCCCTGAAGTGATCCCGGAAAGTGATCCCTGAAAGCAATCAAGAGAGTTCAGAAGAATGAGGGGGGACTTCACTGAAATGTACGGAATAGTGAAAGGCTTGGATAGAGTGGATATGGAGAGGGTGTTTCCACTAGTGGGAGAGTCTCGGACAAGAGGTGACCTCAGAATGAAAGAACGTTCTTTTAGAAAGGAGATGAAGAGAAATTTCTTTAGTCAGAGGGTGGTGAATCTGTGGAATTCTTTGCCACAGAAGGCTGTGGAGGCCAACTCAGTGGATATTTTTAATGCAGAGATAGATAGATTCTTGATTAGTACGGGTGTCAGAGGTTATGGGGAGAAGGCAGGAGAATGGGATTAGGAGGGAGAAAAAGATCAGCCATGATTGAAGGGCGGAGTAGACTTAATGGGCCGAAAGGATTAATTCTACTTCTATCACTTATGACCTTATAAAGTGGTGGCACATGTGAATAGAGTGGTGAAAAAGGCATTTGGTATGCCTGCCTGTACAGGCTGAGGCATTGACCACCAGAGATGAGGTGCCATATTGCAATGGCACAAATATCAGTTAAACTGCACGATTGCGTACGATGCTGGTGGTCACAACACAGGAAGAATGTGGCAGCAATAGAGAGTGCAGAAGAAATGCACTGGAATGTTGCCTGAAACAGAAAACTAGTTATTTGGGGAGATTTAATGGGCTACAATTATTTTCACTGGAACTTTGGAGGCAGAATGATGACCTTATAGATTTTTACAAAATTATGAGGAGTAAAGGTAGGATAGTGGTAGTTTTTTTTAGTTTTAGAGATACAGCGTGGAAACAGGCCCTTCGGCCCACTGAGTCTGCACTGGACAAATATCATCCCATACACTTGTTCCACTAAGGATAAGTTACATAAAGCCAATTAACCTACAAACCTTCACATCTTTGGAACGTGGGAGGAAACCGGAGCACCTGGAGAAAATCCACGCGGTCATGGGGAGAATGTTCAAACACCTTACACACGTCACCCGTAGTCAGTATCGAACCGGGGTCTCTGGTGCTGTAAAGCAGCAGCTCTACCACTGCGCCACCGTGCCCCTCTGATAATCCGAATCTGGGGCAGCAGGGTCTAAAACTATCGTGTACAGGTTTGTGATGAGAAGGGGACCATTTAAAGGAGATCTGAGAGGTATGTTTTGCACCCAGAGGGTGGTGAATATTTGGAATGTACTGCTACTGAAGGTAGTGAAAGCAGATATAATGACAGCATTTTAAAGGCATTTGGATGGGGCAGAGTAGAGGGATATCAGCCTAATGTGGGCAAATGGAATTAACATAGATAGGTATTGTATAATACTCAACTTGGTCAAGGTAGTTCATAAGGGCTCGATTCGATATGGTTTTATGACTCTATGATCTTTGCTGTTAACCCTGTTGTACGAGCAGTAGAGGAGGGGGATGCCTGGGAGGCGAAAATAGAAACTTGATTGAAAAACACATGTCCAAAATATTAATAAGATTCTAATTTGATAAGGATTGAAAAAGCTTTTTACCAGGGTACCTAACACCAAACTACTCGATGGTAAATCACCTCATCATGAAATCACTTCATTTTAGAAATGTCCTGGCCTGTTGAATGACACATTTGCAGCAACACATAAAGCCCGGCTTGCTTTGACCAGATGGATCCATGAAGTGGTGTGAAGAATTTTCTGCTATGTTAAAAGCCACACAAATAAATCTCATAGCTGCCTTGAGTGCCAATTCAGAGAGTGTGAAAATTCCATGACTATAACAGATTTTGGTCTTCGTTCCAAATAGACGCGCACAGCAGCCAAGTGAAAAACAGTTTACTAGCAGTTTAAAGACTACAGATATAAACACAGTGACAAAGTGCAATTGCTTGTGTTAGCTTTGCTTCTTTATCGCCTGTGAGATCCGCAGTCCTTGGAAGCAAACATGTGGAAAGAGCTTTTATATACGAGTAGGAAATGGTGATGGCTATTCTGAACCTCTGTGGCTGTTTCATTAACGAGATCACATCTAACCCACAATCCCGCTTCATATACCTGTCATTGTCTCATATCCATGAATGCATTTGGTTTATAAAAAATCTAGCCATAAATTATTAATAATGACAGTGGCGCAGCGGTTGAGTTGCTGCCGTCCAGCGCTTACAAGTGCCGGGGACCCGGGTTCGATCCCAACTACGTGCTGTCTTGTACGGAGTTTGTACGTTCTTCCCGTGACCTGCGTGGATTTTCTCCGAGATCTTCGGTTTCCTCCCACACTCCAAAGACCAACAGATTTGTAGGTTAATTGGCTTGGTATTAATGTAAAAATTATTCCCTCGTGTGTGTGTGTGTGTAGGATAGTGTCAATCTGAGGGGATCGCTCGTCAGTGTATCTCTAAATTAAACTAAGCAAAAAAATTGACCCAGCATGCTGCTTGCATGCACAATTTCTATCTTTCATCTGGAACATTTTGCTAGCCTCACTCCTGATGGGTCACAAAGTTTCCCAAATCTTAAGACTCTCTGGGCAGCAAAAGTACTTTCTCTCTACTCACTTCATCATATCTCGACTCATTTCCCTCCAAACCCCAGAAAACTTTGATTAAATCACCGCAGGACAGTCAAAGCTTTAAGGAATACAGTTCGAGTTGCTAACATCTTTTTTTGCAGTTTAGGTATCATCCAAGCAGGAAACCCATGCTGCACTTGCTCCAATGACAATATATCCTTGCTAAGATGTGGTGCTGAGAACAACTCATCATTGCTTCATTTTATCTGCACTTTCTCCGTCACGATATAACGCTGTAACACTATATTCTGCACTCTGGTATTTTTCCCTTTGTATTACCATATGCACTTGCCAATGGCTTGATTTTACTCGTGTAAAGTATAATGTTTAGTTTAGTTTAGTTTAGAGATATAGTGTGGAACCAGGCCTTTTGGCCCACCGGGTTCACACCGACCAGCGATCCCAGCACATTAACATTATCCTACACACACTAGGGGCAATTATGTTCCCGATGTTGGGGGAGTCCAGAACCAGGAGCCACTGTTTACGAATAAGGGGCAAGCCATTTAAAACGGAGATGAGGAAACACTTTTTCACAAGAGAGTTGTGAGTCTGTGGAATTCTCAGCCTCAGACGGCGGTTCTCTGGATACTTTCAAGAGAGAGCTAGATAGGGCTCTTAAAGATAGCGGAATCAGAGTACATGGGGAGAAGGCAGGAACGGGGTACTGATTAACTCTGATCAGCCATGATCACAGGGAGCTGGAGTCACTAAGGAGCGAAGGAGATAGGCGACGTTTCGGGTTGAGACCCTTCTTCAGACATGATCACAGTGCTGGTTCGGAGGACCGAATGACCTACTCCTGCACCTATTGTCTTTTGTCTATTGTCTATTGTCTATTGTCTAATTTACACTTACACCAAGCCAATTAACCTACAAACTTATACATCTTTGGAGTTTAGTTTAGTTTTAGTTTTGAGATACAGCGCGGAAACAGGCCCTTTGGCCCACCAAGACCGCACCGACCAGCGATCCCCGCACATTAACACCAGCCTACACAGACTAGGGACAATTTTTATTTTGCACTTACACCAAGTATACAAACTCAAGCCAATTAACCTACAAAACCTGTACGTCTTTTGAGTGTGGGAGGAAACTGAAGATCTGGGAGAAAACCCACGCGGTCACGGGGAGTAGGTACAAACTCTGTGCAAACAGCACCTGTAACAGAGTCGAAACCGGGTCTCCGGGTCTCAAGGACTGTAATCTCTACCACTGCACCACCGTGCCGCCCAACTGCATTCAACTGCATAGCATGCAAACAAAGTTTATCACAGTAGCTTGGTACATGTCACAATAATAAACCAATGCTAATACTGCAGGAGCAGTCAAGCCAGCACTATAATATTTTTCTTTTAATTTTACTGTTGCAAAAATGATCATTCCATTAACCTTTTGGATTATTTTCTATCTGTCCATGTTTTTTAATTATTTGTCTGAATTATATTTTTAGATCTCATGATGTTCTTGACTTTGCACTATTTAGAAAGCACTCTAAAAAGCCGATGAGGAAATTGCTTCCTATCTGTAGTCAATACCTGGCTATATTTACTTGCAAATTGTAAAGCTAAGAGGTGGACATTCAGGATGAATGAACAGCCAAATGTTTCTGCTGCTCTACACCTAGTTGCACAGAATTCGTTTTTGTTCACTGTCTCAGCTTTGAGAGAGCAAGAGCTCAATATAATTTTACAGGGGATTCAAATTATTGAAAGATAAGTTTGTCTTTTCCTGTATAAACACAGAATGGCAACTTTATTAGTTACTGGCCATTAACCTTCTTGACACTAATATTTAACTGCTACGATGGAGAAGTCCAGGACAAGGGGTCACAGTTTAAGGATAAGGGGGAAATCTTTTAGGACTGAGATGAGAAAAACATTTTTCACACAGAGAGTGGTGAATCTCGGGAATTCTCTGCCACAGAAGGTAGTTGAGGCCAGTTCATTGGCTATATTTAAGAGGGAGTTAGATGTGGCCCTTGTGGCTAAAGGGTTCAGGGGGTATGGAGAGAAGGTAGGTAAGGGATACTGAGTTGGATGATCAGCCATGATCATATTGAATGGTGGTGCAGGCTCGAAGGGCCAAATGGCCTGCTCCTGCACCTATTTTCTATGTTTCTATGAGAAATCTTATTCCTAAGGGTATTAACTGTTATTGGGAATTTTAAAAGGATGATACATTTATTTGTTAATCTCTTCTTCCTTTTCCTTTTAGAAACATAGAAACATATAAAATAGGTGCAGGAGTAGGCCGTTTTGCACTGCGAGCCCACACCGCCATTCAATATGATCAAGGTAGATCATCCAAAATCAGTACCCCGTTCCTGCTTTCTCCCATATCCCTTGATTCCATTTGCGTTAGCTTCTGTCAGTCCACGGACTGGTTAATTTTCAAACCTTTGCTTAATGAGACAACCATGTTGCTGCCTCAAGGCATGGTTTTTCAGTTCACCCCAATGCGCCTTTACAAATTGCCATTCCAGCAAGTTGCCACACACAAACAATAATGCAAACATGTAAGTACAAAGAGTCAAGATGTCAAAGAGAATCATGCAGCTTGGAAACAGGACCTTGGGCCCAACTCGTACATGCAGAACAAAATGGTTGCCATGGACTAGTTTGTTTGAAGGGCCTGTTTCTATGATTCCATGACTCCAACAGTTCCTCTTCCATTTGAGTACATTGTTGGATTTCTGTTAACGATCAAGAAACTGGCCATTCCTGCCTATTGTTATTTTAGCTCAGGTCTTTTTCTACATCCTATCTGGTCTTGCTGATCTCAACGTATCACACTCACAAAGGAGGAAACATAATTCCAACTGCTACTCTATCTGTGACATTAACTCATTTTCTCTCACAGTATCTGGGGATTTCCCCTTTATTCTATCCATCCCTCCTTCCCCCACATTCCCCGCGACTAAAAACAAATTCTTTTTCTCATCTTCCCGAATCTGACAAAAGGTCTCAGACCTAAAAATCAAACGTTCCTCTTTTCACGGATGCTGCCAAATCTGTTCAGTGTTTCTTGCATTTTCTGTTTTTATTTTCAGATTTCCAACAACTGCTGGGGGTTTTTCTTTTCATTTAGGATGGGATTATTGGTCCCTGCAGGTAGAGTGATAGGGTTATATAGCACGGAATCAGGCCCTTTGGCTCAACTTGTCCATGCTGCCAATTATGCCCTATCTACACACTAGTTCCATCTGCACGCATTTGGGCCATATCCTTCTAAACCTTTTGCGATCCATGTAGCTTTTCCCACCCAAATGTTGTTATAGTGCCTGTCTCACTTACTGTACCTCTTCCGGCAGTTTGTTCCATATACCCACTGTGTCAAAAAGTTGCTCCTCAGGTTTATATTATGTCTTTCCCCTCTCATATTGCTTTCCCCTCTCACCTTGCTGGTGAATCTCTCCAGTGGCCAATAAGGCTGGGATTGCTGGAATTGAAGGTTTTGTTGGGATTTTTGTCTTTCGTTAGAGTTATACTGGGGGGGGTTGGCCTCATTATAGTTTAGACTGGAACTACTGGTTTCCGGAGTTGCACTCACCTTTAGTAGCTGCTTTGTGATTTTTAACCTACAGTTACCATTTAGCGAGCAATTGTCGGTTCTTGTATATAATTTATATTGGGGCCAATAATGTCTTGACATGAATTTTAGTTTGCAGTTTTAGAGTTGCAGCATGGAAACAGGCCCTTCGGCCCACCAAGTCCACTCCGACCAGAGATCACCCGTTCAATCTTGTTCTTTCCTACACACTTTATTGAAGCCAATTAACCTACTAACCTGTAGGAACCTGTAGGTTATTATTATTATTATTATTATTATTATGGAAGGAATGCAGATGCTGGTCAAAAAGGCACAACAGAGGATGTACTTCCTACGGCAGCTGAGGAAGCACAATCTGCCACAGGCAATGATGGTCCAATTCTACACGGCCATCGTAGAGTCTGTCCTCACCTTCTCCATCATGGTCTGGTTTGGCTCAGCCACCAAGCACGACATCCGGAGGCTGCAGCGAATCGTCTGATCATCTGAGAAGATTATTGGATGCCACCTTCCCTCCATTGATGAACTGTACACTGCAAGGGCCAGGAAACGAGCGGGTAAGATCATCTCTGACCCCTCTCACCATGGCCACAAACTCTTTGAATCACTTCCATCTGGAAGGCGACTCCGGACTGTCAAAGCTGCCACAGCCAGACATAAAAACAGCTTTTATCCACGAGTAGTTGCTCTACTCAACAGCCAAAAATCTGTAGCCTCCCTTTGATCTGGTATATTGTCGGTTCACATGCTTCATCAATGGTGTTTTATCATTAATGTTTTATTATTATTAATGTTTAGTATTTTCTGAGTTATTCGTAACTGTCACTGTATGTCATGTTGTTACTTGTGGACGGAGCACCAAGGCAAATTCCTTGTACGTGAATACTTGGCCAATAAACTTACTTAATTACCTACTTACTTAAATCGAAGAGAGACACAAATTGCTGGAGTAACTCAGCGAGACAGGCAGCATCTCTGGGAGAAAGAATGGGTGACGTTTCGCGTTGAGAAGAAGAAGGGTCACAATCTGAAACGTCACCCATTCCTTCTCTCCCGAGATGCTGCCTGTTCCGCTGAGTTACAATCGCATTTTGGTACTAACCTCCCGAACTACGTCTTCCGAATGTGGGAGGAAACTGGGGCAACCGGAGGAAACCCACGCGGTCACAGGAGGAACGTGCAAAAACTCCATACTGACAGTACCCGTGATCAGGTTCGAACCCGGCTCTCTGGCTCTATAGGGCAGCAGCTCTACCGCTGCACCACAATGCTGCCCTTTTCTTCACACTGGGTTTGTAGGCCAGCTTGGAGATGGGACTTGGGTGTCCAGCAATTATTTACGGCAACTTGCGTGCGACCCAAAGTGCTGGACGAATTCAGCGGGTCAGTCAGCATCCGGGACAGGCAATGTTTCAGGATCTGGGGCAACTTGGGTTTGTTGGTTTTCAACATGTCATCTTCGGGCAAAGTTAAAACTTCACCAAATGGGCTGGTTTGCGGGAATTACTTCAACTCTGCACGCTTGTTATGCAATGCTGATATGCCTGGAGTGATGGATTTTATTGGATTGTACACTGGGTTTTGGAATGAAGCACGGGGACAGCTGTTTCAAGCGACAAGAAAAGAAACAAAACTGCATGAAACTATTTCCATAAACTCCAGCCATATGTGATATATAACTGAATCATATAACCAATGCGTGAGGTTTTGAAGGCAGTAATTTAATCTCGTGGGGTTCAAATGATGTTTATAAAGTACTTGAGCTTTGCCCTCTTTGTTTATGAGGTGGCCTGTACTTCTCTGTTAGATTAGAGCCTGATAATCACTACCAGCTCATTCACCGCTGATTCACCGACAACCAATTGTAGGTTTGATTCTGGAAGGACACAAAAGGACACAAAGTGCTGGAGTAACTCATAGAAACATGGACAATAGGTGCAGGAGGAGGCCATTCGGCCCCTCGAGCCCGCACCGCCATTCAATATGATCATGGCCGATCATCCAGAATCAGCGCCCCGTTCCTGCCTTCTCCCCGTATCCCCTGACTCAGCAGGTCAGGCAGTCTGAAGGAGGGTCCCGACCCGAAACGTCCATGTTCTCCTGAGACGCAGCTTGACCTGCAGCCCTTTGTGTCCTTTCCTGTATTAACCTGCATCAGCAGACCTTTGTCCATCAGCTGCTAATTATCTTGCAGTGGTTATTCGACCACCAAGAGCAATTCAAGAAGGGCCTGAACAAAGTTTGGATTTGAGTCCAGTTTATTGTCACGTGTACCGAGGTACGGTGAAAAGCCTTTGTTGCGTGCTCACCGGTCAGCAGAAAGGCAATGCATGATTACAATCATAAGTTCTTGGAGCAGAATTGGGCTATTCGGCCCTTCAAGTCTACTTTGCCATTTGATTATGGCTAATCGATCTTTCCCTCCCAACCCCATTCTCCTGCCTTCTCCCCATAATCCGTGATCGAGCCATCCACAGAGTACAGACACATGAGAAAAAAGGAATATTGTGAATAACAATTGGAGCAAAATAAGCCAAGTAAAGCCCAATCAAAGGTAGTCTGAGGGTCTCCAATGAGATAGACTGACAGATTACACAAAGAGGGTCCTCATATCGACATCTGATTCTCAGGAATTTAATCTGAAAAGGATTGTTCGTGCAGTAGCCCAGAAGAATAACAGGCAGAATAAGACTGATTTCAAGTGATCAATTTCATTAAGCGCCCAGACAGTGATGAGACAGATCATGAGGTCATAAAGTCATAAGTAATAGGATGCAGAATCAAGTCTACTCCACCATTCCATCATGGTTGATCCATCTCTCCCTCCTAACCCCATTCTCCTGCTTTCTCCCCATAACTCCTGACACCTGTACTAATCAAGAATCTACCTATCTCTGCCTTAAGAACATCCATTGACTTGACCTCCACAGCCTTCTGTGGCAACGAATTCCGCAGATTCACCACCCTCTAGACTAAAGAAATTCCTCCTCGTCTCCTTCCTAAAGGGATGTCCTTTAATTCTGAGGCTCCGGCCTCTGGTCCCAGACTGTCCCACCGATGGAGACATCCTCCCCACATCAGAGTCGTTTGTTTTGGAGGCCCCCGAACCGATTGATGGCTTGCCACGCCTCGAGTGCACAGGATCCCAACAGTAACCGAGTTCACCGTCACACCTGTTTGTGATTTTCCATTGATGTGAGCGGGGGCCGGCGATCGTCGCTTCTCCCCTCGCACCCGGTGCCCATACCTGGTAACACAAACGCTGCCTGACAAGCTGACATGCGGCCGGTGTCGATTCGAGGCAGGCAGCACATATGGATCTGCTTATTCCACAATCCCTTGCAGATGCTCGGGGAGCAGGCGGCGGCTTGTACATCCGTGTGAATATCAAAGTACGAGCCTGTCCATTCTTCTGCTGATTGATTTAAGAGCAGAGCTGCACTGAGCGTCAGGATTCCTGTCCCCGCTGACCATCCTCTACCCCCACTCCCCGCTCCGCTCCCCTTCCCTGTTTTTGATCTGAGCGACAGAAGCAACCTAACTTAGTGGGTTTTAATAAAATCTGTCTGCGGCGATGCCTGGGCTTCTGTTCAGTGGCCACCGGTTTGCAAATCTCTGGCTCGCTTCAAGTAACACTTGTGCCCAGATGAGTTGAGCAGTGAGTGGGAAAACACTCAGCACAGTGGCGGAGTGGTGGAGTTGCTGCCTTACAGCGCTCGTGACCCGGGTTTCAATCTGACTACGGGTGCTTGTCTGTACGGAGTTTGCACGTTCTCCCTGGGACCTGCGTGGGTTTTCTCCGGATGCTCCCGTTTCACCCCATACTCCAAAGACGCACAGGTTTGTGGGATAACTGGCTTTTGTAAAAATTGTAAATTGAGTAGGATAGGGGATCGCTAGTTTGTGCAGACTCGGTGGGCCGAAGGGCCTGTTTCCCTAAACTAAACTAAACTAAACTAAATTAAGTTAAGCTAAGCCAAACTAATTTGGACTATACTAAGCTAAGATTAGTTAAAGTACAGTAAACTAAACTAAACTAAACCTGCAGAAGCACGATGAGGCTTCAGCTAAGGAAGGCTGTCCTACTAAATGATTCTGTGTCCGCAAATCTCTTATTCAGCCAGGACCCCTCTACAGGTCGGCTTACCTCTCATCCAGATAAACCTCATATGTAAAATAATCAACATTCCATGGGCAAATTCCAATGAATTGTCAAATCGTAAATCCAAACGAAGCTAGCCAGTAGCTGCAATCATCTCCACGATTCATCCTACTCCTGTTAGTTAGTGATCCTGACTACGGGTGCTGTCTGTATGGAGTTTGTACAATCTCCCCATGACCGTGTGGGTTTTTAACCGGGTGGGTTCATTGGCATCGTCAAAAGTTGTAAAGTGAGTAGGATAGTGTTAGTGTACGGGGATCGTGGCTATATCTCATCTATACCTCTCATCATTTTACTGACTTCTATCAGGTCTCCCCGCAACCTCCAGGGCTTCAGAGAAAACAATTCAACTGCTCCTTGTATCTAATACCCTTTAATCCGGGCAACATTCTGGCAAACCACTTCTGCACCCTCTCCTAAGCTTCCAGGTCCTTGCTGTAATGGGGCAGCCAGAACTGCGCACGGCACTCCTAATGCAGCCTAACCAAAGTTATGGAGTAAACTGGGGAACCTCTTGCTTAACCCTGTATAACTAAAGTGAGCTCCTGTTGGTATAGAAGTTCATAAATAAGGTAATTTGTTTTATTACCACCGAAGATGGACACAAAAAGTTGGAGTAACTCAGCGGGACGGGGGGGCATCGCTGGACAGAAGGAATGGGTGACGTTCCGGGTCGAGACCCCTCTTCAGACTGAGAGTCTGGGCAGAGGGAGACAAAGAGAAATGGAAGGGTAAGGTGTGAAAAGGAGAGATCGATGGGGATGAAAGGGCGACAACCTCCACTGCTGTTCCAGGTGTGGACTCCTGTATATCGGCGAGACCAAACACAGGCTCGGCGATCGTTTTGCTGAACACCTCTGCTTAGTTTGACTGGACCTACATGTAGTTATAGAAGTTCATATATAAGGCAATTATAGACAACCCTTAATAATCTTATATGTTTTAACCAACCCCTTAAAAAACGTATATGTTTTAATTTTGTTTTAATTTTCAATTCGTTTTATTTTCACAGTTTAAATGCTATTAATTCTGAATTTCAATGATGCTTTATTTTTAATTTGATTCATATCCATTCAATGGACATGTACTGCCCCTAGAGGGCCTTCCATTGGAACACTAATTTTAGATGAGTTCATCGTGTAGGATTCATTGAAAGGATTTATTTAGTTCAGAGAATGTTATGCTGCTTTCAACATCATTATAATTGAAAACAAAAGCAGAAAGTAATGGCAGCAAGTTTAGGATGGAACTGCAGATGCTGGCTTAAACTGAATATAGACGCAAAAAACTGGAGTAACTCAGCGGGTCAGGCAGCATCTCTGGAGTGAAGGAGTGGGTGACGTTTCAGGTCGATCCCTTCTTCTGAATGAGAGTCAGGGGAATGGGAAACGAGAGATGTAGACAGTGATATGGAGAGATATAGAACAAATGAATGAAAGATATGCAAAAAAGTAACGATGATAACGGAAACAGGCCATCGTTAGCTTGGGGCTAGGTGAAAATTAATTACAGACAATGAGACTCAACCTGATGACTTTTGAACTAGTACGACTTGGGTAAGGGAGGGATGAAGAGAGGGGGGAATGTAAGCGTTACCTGAAGTTAGAGAAATCAATATTCATAGCACTGGATTGTAAGCTGCCCAAGCGAAATATGAGGTGCTGTTTCTCCAATTTGCATTTGGCCTCACTCTGACAATGGAGGGGGCCCAGGACAGAAAGGTCAGTGTGGGAATGGGAAGGGGAATTAAAGTGTTTGGCAACTGGGAGGCCAGGTAGGTCCAGGCGGACTAAGCGAAGGTGTTCAGCGAAATGATCGCCCAGTCTACGTTTGGTCTCGCCGATGTATAAGAGAGATAGCTGTGGAGAATCAGTGAGCTTTCAATGGAAAACAGCAACTCACCTCTCAGCTGGGATAAATATGTTTCCCCCTCCGCTGATGTTGCCTGACTTGCTGAATGCTTTAATCGTCTTCTGTCTCTATTTCCGATTTTCAGCATCTGCCTTTTCAGCATTTCAGCAGTGATGTACAGTAACATTGTCGTTCGGTAAAAAAAGCAAACTGCTTGTGGAACTAGTTGGATCAGGCAGCATCTGTGGAAGCAAAGTGAAGCCTGACCTGAGTGGATGTGGAGAGGATGTTTCCACCAGTGGCAGAGTCTTGGACCAGACCTCATAGCCTCAGAAAGGTGATGAGGAGGAATTTATTTAGTCAGAGGGTGACAAATTTGTGGAATTCATTGACACAGGCGGCTGTGGAGGCCAAGTCAATGGATATTTTTAAGGCGGAGGTTGACAAATTCTTGATTAATATGGGTGTCGGGGGTTATGGGGGGAAGGCAGTAGAATGGGGTTGAGAGGGAAAGAGAGATCAGCGGAGATTCTCCCTGAAACTTTTGCTGGTGCATTTAATAATGGTTGGTTTTGTTACGGGATCACCAGGATAATTTGCATTAGCTAATGGTAGTGATTGTCCTCCATCACTAGATTCATGTAGCTATAGGACTGTTGCACTGCTATGTGGGTGTTATGTCATTTATCCAGCTAAATGTGCATACAGCAAGTCAATGGGCAAATGAAACTGAAGGGACTGGTCAATGTTTTAATGGAACGTTTCGGCAGAACAACAGTCGATATTTTTAAGGTCAGAGATAGATAGATTCTTGATTAGTACGGGTGGCAGAGGTTATGGGGAGAAGGCAGGAGAATGGGGTTAGGATGGAGAGATATGATCAGCCATGGTTAAATGGCAGAGTAGACGTGATGTGCCGAATGACCTAATTCTACTCCTATGACATTATGACTGTATGAACACTGGTCATAGAAAGAGGTTCTCTTTAGATATTTACATCAGATTCAGTTAAATAAGTTTCTCTCACCGTCCTGTGGGGCGGCACGGTTTGCGCAGCGGAGGAGTTTCTGCCATACAGCGCCAGGGACCCGGGTTCAACCCTGACTGCCCGTGCTGTCTGTGCAGAGTTTGTACGTTCTGGCCGTGACCAAGTCGGTTTTCCCCGGGTGCTCCGGCTTCCTCCTGTACGTTAGTTTGGCTTTGGATTGTCCCTGGTGTGCGAGATAGTGTTAGAGTAGGGGGATCACTGGTCGGTGCGGACTCGGTGGGCCGACAGGTCTGTTTTTGTGCTGCATCCCTAAACTAAACTAAACAAAATTGAGGCACTTCTGACCTGAGTTACCATGCAATATTTTAAGTCTCTCCTTAAAATGCTGACTGACCTGCTTTGCCAAATTCTTCTGATTAATAAAGTCCTTTATTAACCTCTGCCCATTTTTACATACTGGCCGCCCTGCTTGCAATCCCTGAGCATTGAAAGATTGCATATACTGTGCTATTTTGAACAAGTCAGTCTTTTGATAAGTTTCTAAGTGCCCTTTTTCGGTGTTCCTTTTTAAAAACCAGTCTCGGGTATCATAAGAAGCTGTTTTGTTGTGTTTGACACATGATTTTGATGTCATTTATCATGTGTAAGACCGGTCTGTCGAAACACTGCAAACCACAGTAATAAACCAAAGCATATCTGATTTAATGGAAAAGTAGCCATAAAAAACATAACTTCACTCTTGCAGTGACTGGCTCCAAATTCACAATGCAAGTGGCATTTTCCTTTGCCAGCAAACAAGGGAATATCTGGTAATGTGCAGAGTGTACTCTGATGCGTACATTGTGTGATGTGAGAGTGTACATTGTGGCTCACATCACTTGATGATTTTATTCTTTTATGCGCTAAACCAACAGCAACTTGAGACAATCACAGATGCCTAGTTAAGGGGCTGCCCCACTGCAGCGAGCTAATCTGCGAGTTTAGAAGAGTTTGCCCTCGAGTCAAACTCGCAGCATGGTCGACATGTGGTCCGAGGAGGTCCTATGAGGTCACTGGAACTCTCCTTCATGCTCGAGGGAAATTCCCGCATACTTGCAGCCTCAGTTTGGTCGAGGAAATTTTCTCAGCATGTTGAAAAATTCTCCGTGAGTAAAAATTGGTTGGCATGGTTTTTTTGAACTCGTAGTGCAGTGGAGTGGGGTCGCTATGTAGTTACAGGCAGTCGAGGGCAGCCGTAGGCAATCTCCTTCGCTGACCGGGCATTTCAATTGGCTCATTGGAGATTTCAGGACCAAGGAAAACCGACTGGTAGTGTAAAATGCCCGCTATTGAATTTAGAGAAATCAATATTCCTCTCACTGGGTTGGAAGCAGCCCAACCAAAATATGAGCTGTTATTCCTCCAATTTGCATTTGGCCTCACTTTGACAATGGAAGAGGCCCAGGACAGAATGTTCAGTGTGGGAATGGGAAGGGGAGTTAAAATGTTAGGAAACCAGGAATCGGTTACCACGTGCCCCTCTATTGAATTGAACCGAATGCCTTCAAGTTCTGGCACTTGTGCCGCGAAGATAGACGAAACCCCACAGGTGGCACAGAGATAGAGTTACTGCCTTATACGCCTGTCCCACCGGCGCCTTTCTAGGCGACTGCAGGAGACTATGCATTCGCCACATGGTCGCCACATGTTCGCGGGTGGTTGCCGGGGAGTCGCCTTCATGGTCGTGAGGAGTTCCCGCATTCAGGGAACTAGTCGCGGCTTCATTATGGTCGCCGCAGATTTTTCAACATGTTAAAAAATTATTAACCATAATGAAGCCGCCATGGAGAGTAGTGAGAATTCTCCTGCCGTAGGTTGCCGGCATTCACCTGACAAATCGCCTAAGTGGGACGGGTGCTGTCCTTACAGAGGTTATACATTCTCCCTGTCACCTGCGTGGGTTTTCTCCTCCCACACAAAGACGTACAGGTTGGTAGGTTTCATTGGCTTGGTAAATTTGTAAATTGTCTCTAGTGTGTGTAGGAGGGTGTTAGTGTGGGGGGATCGCTGGTTGGGGCAGACTCGCTGGGACGATAGGCCAGTTTCCGCATTGAATCTCTGAACCAAAATAAAGATAGGGCTCGTACATTTCAAGTATTTCAAGTAAGGATGCTAATGATGTGATAATTACCATCAAACTAACTCTCCAGCATGGAAATCTGTGTATAGAAGTGTAGAAACTCATTTTTTCAAAGCTCTGTTGTTGCTTTGAAAGAAAGTCTATAAGTAACTTTTTATTGTTTCTCCGTTATTTTATTTTCTATAGATGAGTTTACTTTAAATTCACTATTCTAATTGGGTCAAACACTGCATTCTTTGCCAACAATTCTTCAATCGGAATGGTTAAGTGGACATACAATTGTCTTATACATCTTAAATATTCTTATACATCGGCGAGACCAAACGTAGACTGAGCGATCGTTTTGCTGAACACCTTCGCTCAGTCCGCCTGGACCTACCTGATCTCCTGGTTGCCAAACACTTTAATTCCCCTTCCCATTCCCACACTGACCTTTCTGTCCTCGGCCTCCTCCATTGTCAGAGTGAGGCTAAACACAAATCGGAGGAACAACATCTCATAATTCACTTGGGCAGCTTACAACCCAGTGATATGAATATTGATTCATTTAACTTCAAGGAACCCCTGCATTCCCTCTCCCTTCATCCCTCCCCCACCCAGGTCATACCAGCTTCTTGTTCTCACCTAGCAAACTGCACATTTCCTTTGTTACTTTTTTGCATTTCTTTACTTAATTTGTGCTATATCTCTCTCCATCGCTATCTCTCGGTTCCGTTTCCCCTGTCTCTAGTCCGAAGAAGGGTCTCGACCCGAAATGTCACACATTCCGTCTCTCCAGAAATGCTGCCTGTCCCACTGAGTTACTCCAGCATTTTGCACAATCTAGTCAATTGTCTTCTATGTTCCCACAAGGTCAAGCCACATTGTAAAGGGTGCTGTCTTGATTGGCTTTCCAATTTGCACAAATTTCAATGAGAAAAAGTAAAAAAGAAGTAAAGACGTGAACAATATTTCAAATGTAGGTAGGTCATTGCGTTTTACCAGCCTAATAATATTGATTTTGTCTTAACACTGGGTAAATATTTTACTCTTCACTCGGGCTATAGAAAATAGTTGCTTCGTAGCCAAAGAAATGCTTGTGAAATTAAGTCCCTGTCGTAACACGAGAAATGTGGCTATCACCATTCACTCAACATGCAACAATGTGATAAGTGGAAGGACAGTCGTTTCCAGCAATTCCAGTATGCCTGATAAAGCCCTCCGTATCTCCTTCAAAATATGTATTTGGAATCTCACAATGAAGTCATGCCACAGAGAAATAGGCTCATTGCCCAACTCATCCATTCTGCCGAAGATGTTAGACGGGCCTCTTCCACTGTCGAGTGAAGCCAAACGCAAATTGGAGGAACAGCACCTCATTTTTCTCTTGGGTAGCTTACAACCCAGCGGTATGAGTATTGATTTCTCTCACTTCAAGTAACCCTTGCATTTCCCCCCTCTCTCCGCCCCCCCCCCCCCACCCACCCGAGTAATCGTACTAGCTTCACTGTCGTCCTGCTGGGTTTCACTGTTTGTATTAATCATTGTCACCTTCCCCAAGTCAACAATTGACCATTGTGGGCTCCACCTTTCCTTGATCACCGTTGCTGGCTTTGATCTGTCTTTTTGCTTGTCATTAATTTGTTCTATCTATCTTTTCTTATCTCTCGGGTTCCCTCTCCCGTGACTCTCTCGCTGAAGAAAGGTCTCAACCTGAACCGTCACCTATTCCTTTTCTCCAGAGATGCTGCCTGACTTGCTGAGTTACTCCAGTTTTTTTGTGCCCATCAAAGCTAGTCCCGTTTGCCCGTGTTTGACCCATATCCCTGTGAACCTTTGCTTTCCATGTATCTGTCCAAATCTTCCTGAAATGTTGTTATTGTACCTGCCGCAACCACTCCCTCTGGCAGCTCATTCCATGTCGTGTGATAATGTGAAATTGTACCATGCCAGACCCATCCAGAGCAAATCGAATATTATCTGCTGTGCAATAATTGCACTTCCATCAACCAAATCATTCCTGGTCATGGATGGTTCCTAGGCTGGTAGTGAAGACACTCATGATTTAGCTTCACACGGATGGAGAAATAGTTGATGCTAGACGTACATTATTATCCCACTTCTTTTTATATAAACCAGGCAACCTGTCAATTCTGTCTCCAGAAATGTGTTTCCTGGCCTGCTGAGTAGCTCAAGTATGTTTTATTTTTATTTGACGTGGATACGTTTTTCCCATTGAGGGTGGGGAAGATTCAAACAAGAGGGCATGACATGAGAATTAAGGGACAGAGGTTTCGGGGTAACGCGAGGGGGAACTTCTTTACTCAGAGGGTGGTGGCTGTGTGGAATCAGCTTCCAGCAGAAGTGGTGGAGGCAGGATCGATTTTAACATTTAAGAGTAAAGTGGATAGGTATATGGACGTGAAGGGAATGGAGGGGTATGGTCTGAGTGCAGGTAGATGGGACTAGGGGAAAACAAATGGTCGGCACGGACTGGAAGGGCCGAGAGGGCCTATTTCCGTGCTGTAATTGTTATATGGTTATATGGTTATATGGTTATTTAACGTGCCCAGCATTTGAACTTTTTTCCTGGTTGTCGAGAGTCACCAAAACCTTCATTTCAGAGACAAATAGCGTGTTGGTCATCAACTTAAAGACAATAAAAATATATAAAATCTCCACACAACCTGCCCTGAATCTATTTTTTCTTATGTTTCCAATGCAGTAAAGAAACTTTAACACCAATCCATGTTTTGCTTGGATGTGCACTTCACTTTGCCTTGTAAAGGGTGGCTCAGCGGTAGAGTTGCTGCCTTACAGCGCCAGAGACTTAACTACGTGTGCTTGTCTGTACAGAGTTTTGTACCTTCTCCCTGTGACCTGTGTGGGTTTTCTCAGTAAACTCCGGTTTCCTCCCACACTCCAAAGACGTACAGGTTTGTAGGTTAGTTGGCTTGGTATAAGTGTAAATTGTCTCTAGTGTGTAGGATAGCGTTAGTTTATGGAGATGGCCAGTCGGTGCGGACTCTGTGGGCTGAAGGGCCCATTTCTGCGCTGTATCTCTAAAGTAAACAAAACTAAACTAAACTAAATCCATTGAAAATTCTTCCAGGCAATACAATTGGGAAACTCCCCCCCAAACCCCCTGCTTGAAAAGTTTGACGGATGTTTGGAGGAGTAGCAAGGCTGCCAAACAACACGGGTTGCTGCGATCTACTGTTTCAAAGTCGTGACTGAGCAGCTGATGGTTTGGGCTGCTTCAAGTCATAAAACAATCCCCTCTGACAAGTGTGCAACTCCCACGAGCATCCTTACAGCAGATTGTCAGTGCAGATACAGTTGTGGATCTCGGGTGGGCTGTGAACCCAGGGTGAAGGACAGTGCAGGGAAACCACCCGGATGGACAAGGATGTGGTGGGGGGGAAGCAATTGGCGATGGACAACGGTCGTGGGAGGGGAGAAATGGGAGGAGCAAAGCTGGGATTCAGAAAGAGACAGGGCTGGGGAAAGATGAGGGGAAGGAGGCAATGGGGGGGGGGGGGGGCAGGAAAAGAAGCTGTGCTGTAACACAGTTGGAGCTCGTGCTGGATCCTTGCAAGCATAAATCACAGTGATCTTTACTGTATGGCAGCTTCCTTCCTGTATCTGTTAACTCGTTTATTCCTGAAGGAACGTCAACATCATCTGTTTTATTTTTCAGTGGAGTTTCTGGAATCGGTTTAAATCAATTCACAAAGGGGGAAATGCTCGTCCAGGAAGGATTAGACTTTGAGATGCGCTCAGGCTTGCTCTGTGCGTTGGACAGGAGGAGGCTGGGCTAAACAAAGAGTGCAAACTGAGGGTGGGCTGGTGGGGAGAAGGTTCAAGGAGAAGCAGTGGTTGGCACGTGGTTGGCACTGGTTGGCAGTCAGAAGAATGATGGCAGCGTAGGTCTCCTGGCAGCCTGATAGATAATGGCGGTTGGCGCTCTTGGCCATGTGATGGTGTTGACGTGCAATAGATGATGATGGGTGATGGTGATCTGATGGGAGATGATGGTTGGGGGCTTTGGCCATCTGATGGGAGATGATGGTTGGGGGCTTTGGCCATCTGATGGGAGATGATGGTTGGGGGCTTTGGCCATCTGATGGGAGATGATGGTTAGGGGCTTTGGCCATCTGATGGGAGATGATGGTTGGGGGCTTTGGCCATCTGATGGGTGACGGTGGTGGTGGATGATAGTAGACGGTGTCACATAGAAACATAGAAACATAGGTGCAGCTTTCCTCCTGTTTCCGCGCTGTGTCTCTAAACTAAACTAAACTAACATTCCACATAGGAAAGAACTGCAATGCTGGTTTAAATCAAAGATAGAAACAGAAACATAGAAAAATAGATGCAAGAGTAGGGTATTCAGCCCTTCGAGCCCACACCACCATTCAATATGATCATTGCTGATCGTCCAAAATCGGTACGTCGTTCCTCCTTTTCCCCCATATCCCTTGATTCCTTTAGCCCTAAGAGCCAAATCTAACTCTCTCTTGAAAACATCCAGTGAATTGGCCTCTACGGCAGAGAATTCCACAGATTCACAACTTTCTGGGTGAAAAAGTTTTTTCTTATCTCAGTCCTTAATGGCCTCCCCTCTCATTCTTAAACTGTGACCCCTGGATCTAGTTCTGGACTCCCCCAACTCACCTGGTGGTAAGATGAATGATGGTTGTACCAGGGCTCCTGTGGTGAATGGGTGACGGTGGTCATGCATCCCGTTTCTGATCAGTGGGGAGCAGCCAGATCTCAGGCCAGGGCTGGGGTTTCCATGGTTACTCGGTGTTTCCGGTGGAATTGTCCTACTCCTGACACCATAGGCAGAGCAGCAGGAATGTTTACCTGATGCATTTAAGGGCGGCAACAGTGGAGCAGCGGTCGAGTTGGTGCCTGACAGACCCGGGATGGATTCTGACGATGGGTGCTGTCTGTACGGAGTTTGTACGTTCTCCCTGTGACCTCGTGGGCTTTCTCCAGGTCCTCCCGCACTCCAAGGAGTACAGGTTTATAGGTTAATTGGCTTTGGTAAAATTGTAAATTATTCCTAATGTGTAGGATAGCGCTAGTGTATGTCGTGATTGCTGTTTGGTGTGCACGGTGGACCGAAGGGTGTGTTTCCGTGCTGTATCTCTAAAGTCTAAAGCTTAAAGTCATTGGGTACGTCGCACATGATTAGCTGCTGAGTTTCTTAGGCATGAGAAAGCTGTGGTTTAAAGCGGAACATTCTTGCCATAGAGGGGGTACAAAGACGGTTCACCAGACTGATTCCTGGGATGTCAGGACTTTCATATGAGGAAAGACTGGATAGACTCGGCTTGTACGCGCTAGAATTTAGAAGGCTGAGGGGGGATCTTATAGAAACTTACAAAATTCTTAAGGGGTTAGACAGGCTAGATGCAGGAAGATTGTTCCCGATGTTGGGGAGGTCCAGAACAAGGGGTCACAATCTAAGGATAAGGGGGAATTCCTTTAGGACCGGGATGAGGAAAACATTTTTCACACAGAGAGTGGCGAGTCTCTGGAATTCTCTGCCACAGAAGGTAGTTGAGGCCAGTTCATTGGCTATATTTAAGAGGGAGTTAGATGTGGCCCTTGTGGCTAAAGGGATCAGGGGGTATGGAGAGAAGGCAGGTACAGGATACTGAGTTGGATGATCAGCCATGATCATATTGAATGGCGGTGCAGGCTCGAAGGGCCGAATGGCCTACTCCTGCACCTACTTTCTATGTTTCTACAAAGAATTGAACAGTACAGCAGAGAATAGGCCTGTTAAACAACAATGTCTGTGCTGAACATGACAAGCTAAACTAATATTCTCAGCCATGTGATCCATATCCCTCCATTCCCTGCATATCTGTGGGCCTATCTGAAGGCATCTTTAATGCCACATTTATATCAGCTCCCCCAACAGTGTTCCAGGCACCCACCACCCTCTAAGTAAAATCGACCCGCACATTTCCTTTAAACTTTGCTCCTCTTACATTAAAACCACAAGGCCATAAGACTTAAGAGCAGCATCAGGCCATTCGATCATGGCTGATCGATTTTTCCCTCTGAACCCAATTCTCCTGCCTTCTCCCCTTTGATACGCTTACTAATAAAGTTAGTAATTCGGCCCTTCGAGCCCGCACCGCCATTCAATATGATCATGGCTGATCATCCAACTCAGTATCCTGTACCTGCCTTCTCTCCATAACCCCTGATCCCTTTAGCCACAAGGGCCTATCAATCTCCACTTTAAAAATACCCAGTGACTTGGCCTCCACAGCCGTCTGCGGTAAGGAACTCCATTGATTCACCACCCTCTGGCTAAAGAAATTCCTCTTCTTCTCCACTCTAAAGGTACGTCCTTTTCATTCTGAGGCTGTGCCCTGTGGTCCTGGATTCTGCCACTAGTGGAAACACGCAGCAAAAGCTTTTCACTGTACCTCGGTACACATGACAATGAACTAAAACTGAAACTTGGAACCTCTCCACATCCGCTCCATCCAGCCTTTCCACTATGTGGAACGTCGGTTTCAATGCGGTTCCCCCCTCATTCTTCTGTACTCCAGTGAGTATAGACCCAGAGCTGCCCGATGCTCATCATATGTTATCCCAATCATCCCAGGGATCATTCTTGTAAACCTCCTCTGGAACCTCTCCAGTGCTGCATATCCTTCCACACATATGGGGCCCAAAACTGCTCACAATATTCCAAACGTGGCCTGACATGCGTCCGATATAGAGCCTCAGCATTATATTAAAGCTATGCCTTCTTGTCCTTTACATTTTAAGTTTATTAAAATGAAATCAGGGAACTTATCATGGTACTTAAATGACCTTGGCCTGACCTGCCTATCAATCTTTATCCTGTTTCTGAAAACTAGAAATATATGTGTTTGAGTTTGGGTTGAAATCAACTTAAGTTTCTAATTGGTATGTTTGCATGAATTTCTTGTGGTGCAGTCATATCAAATGGTAGCTTCAGACATTGTTTTTCCAGCTTGCTCTATCAACCATTAGTTTAATTTAAGTCCAGCTCTGGTTGGAGCTGATTTAGAAACATTCGAAACATGGGAAATAGGTGCAGGAGTAGGTCATTCGGCCCTTCGGCCTTTCCAGCCAGCACTGCCATTCAATATTTCAGTTCATGCTTTAGATTTTCTTGCAGTTTAAGCTCTGATGTGACACTACATTTTCAGGGTCATAAGATCATGTGATAGGAGTAGAATTTGACCATTCGGCCCATCAAGTCTACTCCGCCATTCAATCATGGCTGATCTATCTCTCCATCCCAACCACATTCTCCTGCCTTCTCATTGATTCAGTTAATTGAGTTTTGCAATCATCTTTGAATTTCAGTGTAAAAGCCATTATCTTGGCGCATGGTATTTTGAATTTTGCCTGTTTTTCAATTGTAGGTAGATCTTTTTCCCTGCCTTAGTAAAATTGTATTTTTTTATTGGACTGTGGAGTCTGTGCACTTGTACTGGGATGTGCTGTTAAAGTCTTAATGGTTTTAACAGAAGCTGCACTGTCAAAATGATTGGAGTCCAACAGGAGTACGGGGCGGCCCAGTGGCGCAGCGGCAGAGTTGCTGCCTTACAGCGCTAGAGATCCGGGTTCAATCCTGACTACGGGTGCTGTCTGTACGGAATTTGTACATTCTCCCTGTGACCTGAGTGGGTTTTCTCTGGTTTCCTCCTACACTCCAAAGGCGTACAGGTTTGTAGGTTAATCGGCTTTGGTAAAATTGTAAATTGTCCCTAGTGTGTGTAGGATAGAGTTAGTGTACGGGGATCGCTGGTCGGTGAGGAGTGCCTGTTTCTGCACCATGTCCCTAAACTAAACTAAACTAAACTCAACTAAACTCAACTAAACTGTATTCAAGAGAGGATTAGATATAGCTCTTTGGGCTAAAGGAATCGAGGGATATGAGGAGAAAGCAGGAACTGCTTTTGGATGAACAGCCATGATCATTTTGAATGGAGGTGCTGGCTCGAAGGGCCGAATGGCCTGCTCCTGCACCTATTTTCTACATTTCTATGTTTAAACTAAACTAAAGAGGCACAGGATAATCTAGGAAAATGCAGGACTATTGGGCCTGAGAGATTGTTGGGCAAGGACTTGCTTTGGGAATAACCGTGACCTTCAAATTGCTGCACTGTCACTCAGTCAGCTAACTGGCCTTGGGAGCAGGAAGTATAATGTACACAGTGCAACCACACAGTGGTCCTGGGCAGGATGTAACCTTGTGTTTCCATTGTTCTTCTACAGAGGAGCGGCATAAACTATCTCCTACATTTTAAAATAAACATGTCAAGAAGAGTTCCTAAATGAATTATTCCACTGCACCCTTTAGGCGGGGTATGGCTTCATTAATATAGAGCTTTGAGGGAAACCTTTGCTCCATATACAGGAATTTGGAGAGTCGTAGAAGCACGGAAACAGATCCCTTGGCCCACCCAGTCTCTGCCGGCCCATTCGCACTAATGGATACTGTGCGAGTCCCAGTGCATTCTCCCCACATTCCCATCAACCGTCCCCAGATTGTAGCACTCACTGACGCAAGAAGGGCAATGTGTGACGGCTCATTAAACTATAGAACCTATAGCGTAGATGCACACAGTCTCTTGCCCAGCATAGGGGAACCAAGAACCAGAGGGCATAGGTTTAAGATGAGATTTAATAGTAAGATTAAATGAGAACTTGTTAACGAAGAAACTGCAGATGCTGGAGAATCGAGGGTTACACAAAAAGCTGGAGAAACTCAGCGGGTGCAGCAGCATCTAAGGAGCGAAGGAGATGGGCGACGTTTCGGGTCGAGACCCTTCTTCAGACTGGTCAGGGATCAGGGAAACGAGAGATATAGACGGTGATGTGGAGAGATAAAGAACAATGAATGAAAGATATGCAAAAAAGTATCGATGAAAAAAAGCCTTTATCGATGATAAAGTTGACTTTTTTGTTGTTCTTATCTCTCCACAACATATCTCTCGCCTTTACTCCTTCGCTCTTAGATTGCTGCTGACCCGCTACTTTTTTATAACCCTTAAATCGAAAAGTTTGATCTTTATTTTATGAGGAGTTACGATGAGGGATTACGTGAACAAGCTCGCATTGACATTCTTCAAAGCAGTGGTGTGAAATCACAGATACCGAATACTAATAGTTAAGAGAGCATACCATGAACTTTATAACAGCGGAGGGCACGTAATCCCTCATCGTAATTCCTCATAAAATAAAGATCAAACTTCAAACTGGTAAGTTCTCATTTAATCTTACTATTTTACTTCGGAGTCACGTGAGTGACTACGTGAAGATTTCAAAGCTCTGTGATTTCATGCCCTGGAACGAGTCCATGCTCACACACTGCCATTCTGGGAAGGAGGATGAACGTATTTCACACACGACACTGTGCTGAAAAACAAGAAAGGTATTATTCATGCCTAAAATAATATGCCACACATTGGGTCATTTATTTTACAGAACTTAAATTTTTCCTGCAAACGTCTCAGGAACGGCCACGGGTTTATTATAAAGCATTGAAATTCGTTCATTGCTCCAACCCGCTGTGGCAAGGATGTGGTCCATAGGAACTCCCATCATCCTAGCATCCGATGTAGATGCAGCCCTGGTGGAGTGAGATTTGAAAACATTAGTATCCACCGCTGCGAGTAATACCACCCTAACCATCTGGATATGGTTTGCACTGTGACCTTAGGTGAGGGCGTTTATGGCTTATGAGAAAAGCTCTCTCCGTGCCCCTAAGTGTCTTGGTGACTCTATATATTGCAAAATATGTGTCACTATGCAGGGCCGACTATCTGCAGGATAGGCCAGAACTCTAATATTGGCCAGAGGAACCGAGTCGGTCTTGTTTAAGTACCCCTCCATTGTGACATACATGGCGTCCTATACTTAGCCTTGTGTAAGGACTGGACCCGTTGTGCTGATCCAAGTGCCATAATCATTCCCATCTAGGATGTTTGTTTGTCCAGAGTGAGCCCCGATATGGGTGTCCATCCTCGTAACATGGTTTATACTATACCTATGTCCCATGTATGGGTGTATCTGGGCCTGGGGAAATAGAGTAAAAATACCCCTCATTAGTTTAGGTACTAGTGGGTGTGATCCTACAGCCAGGTGATCACTCCCTCTGCCCAGATATTAGATAGGGCACTCCTTGCACAATAATGGCACTGTAACTCAATCCTTCATCGAAATGAAGGGTGGCCAGAACTCCAGCACTTCAGTGTTGGTGGCTGAGTCATATGTAGTGTTCGTCCTGGTGCAGAACAATTCCCATTTCCTGACATATGTCAGGCACTGTCTTCTCGTGGACTCCCTGCACGACGCTGAGATGACATTGATCGTCTTGTCGGAGAGTCCGTATCCCAGAAATGGCCTGTTCAGAATCTGCAAATCAACAAGTCCATACGGTCATAGCACGGATAACTTTCCCGTCATGGGGTGTGCCAACAACCTTGGCCGTTGTTGATCCGGATGCAGGATTCTGAGGCCATCTTTGTTCTGTTGGGAACCATGGTTCCCGTTGCGGAGTCTTGTTTAATTTTTGTAAGACCCGCCTGATGAGGCAGAAGGGGGGAAATGCATAGCAAAACAAATCCCCCCCAATGCAGCGAGAAAGCGTCCATCGCTGCTGCCCCTGGGTCTGGTTCCCAAGCAACATATGTTGGTAGTTGGTGAATTAGTCTGGATGGAAAAAAGGTCGATATCTGGTGTCCCATACCGTTCTATAATATCTGTAAACACTTTCCGATCCAACATCCATTTAATGTTGTCGTTGAATTTACGTGACCTGGTGTCTGCCACTGTATTTAGCTTACCTGGAAGGTAAGTGGTTGAGATCCAAATCTCTCTCCCAGACACCAGTGCCAGATATTATTAGCCAATTCATCACATGATATCGACTTTATTCCACCCATATGATTAATATAGGCCACCACTGTGGTATTATCAATTTGTACCGTACATGCAACTGGTGCATATCTGAGCAGTAGGCCCTGAGTCCATGAAATGCTCCCAGCATTTCTAGATAATTAATCCCTAGTGCTTTAAACAGGGTTAATTTTAGTGCACTTCATCTGCCACCACAACTTGTGGTGGTATTAGTTGCTCCCCAACCTTTAGCACTGGCATCAGTCTGTAATGTAACCTAGGGATATATGATAGTGATGGGGTTAGAACAATGCTGATCATTTCTATCCACCAGTTTAATTCTGATTTTGCTTTTCCTGGTAGTTTCATAGGCCTATCGAAATGGCCTGCATGATTTTTGAGAGCTAAAATTTTGCTCTTACAGGTTTTAATAATGGAGTGGTCCAAATTGTGCTGCTGGGATGCAGCCACCAATTTCCCAATCTACTCTGGCTCCTTGCCGAATGGATGGTTCCCTGATGCCAGTGAGGCTTTTGCATGCTCCCATCAAGTCTGTCACTTTGTTAGGTGGCAAGGTGATAGACATATGAACAGAGTCAATAGTGAACCCCAAATAATCCATGGTACTGGAGGGGTTCCAATTTTGATTTATCTGGATGTATGTTAAACCCCAGCATTTTTAAAAAGATGTTTTGTGGCAGATACTGCCAATGTAGCCATTTCCAAATTCTCACCTATAAATGAGAATATCATCAAGGTAACTAAAGCTGGTTTTAATAAATTTGTAATAGCCTGGGTGCTGATGACAACCCATTGGGTAAGGCCTTATACTGCCATAGCTGTCCCATCCAGATAAATTTCAGGTATTTACGATGATCCTTGTGTGTGACAAACGTGTCCATTTTGAAATGGGCATACTGAACGGAAGTATTTAGTTCGGTCAAATCTATAATGATGCAGCAGCCGCCATCTTTTTTGTTTTTTGTAAATATATTTGATACGAACTCTTGAAATTCTCTGATTGTCTTCTCAATTATCCCTTTTGTGTTTAGTCTTAACAGTTCAGCATGGCCTGCTGTTCTCTCTTTTTGTGAAAGCATGAACTTCCTGCTAGGCGTATGCTGAACTGGGATGGGGAGTTCGTATACAAATTCAATTTTGTAACTCTGAATACTTCCGAGTATGTAAAGGATGAAACATGTGCAACCGTCCACCAACTTTTGATGAATGGGACATGCAATGTTTTTGAGGCAACCAGACCCACCTACCTCCATGGTTACCGCCGGTGTTGTGTGGGTTGTCTCTGCACTTGTTTCTTCTGGTATTGTGTTGCTGCGTTGTGGGGTTGGCGCATTTTCCATGAAGGCCGGGCTGGGCCATGGTCTGAAAGACCGCTGTGCAGGTGGGCCGGCCTTCGAGCTTTCACCACCAGATGGTCTTCCACAGTACCGATGTCTGGTGGGTGTGTAGGGGTGCTGCCGCTGCTGATAGTGGGTTTTTTGAGGTGTTTGGCACCTTGATCAGGCCCATAGCCTTGGCTTCCACATCCAGGTCTTTCACCTGCTTCGGGAGGTCCCCCAACAGTAATTTTGGCGGCTGTGTGCTACTGGTCTTGCATAATCCGGGCACTTCTTAATGATGGTCTTCCTGTAACTGTTAATCTCAAACTGAGTATTACACAGTCTGCTAGAGATCTCGTAGCTCTTCAGGCAAATCAACCCCATCAGTTGTCCTGGTACTGCTGTGATTCCAGCAGCCAGCAGTTTAAGGATTCTCTGGAGCTTCACCTCCTGGCTCCTTATAGACAGCCTCCTGTTGCCCCAGATGGGGTTGTAGACTGCTGGTACTTTAAGAGAATGCAGTTCTCTGGAGTGAAAGTATTTCCCAGCCGTAGAGTTAATGGCTTGCTCCTGCAGCTGGTTTGTAGCCATGTAATTTGTACTGGCTGCCAGCTTGGGATGTATAGGCAGTCCCTCCTGTGTTGGTACAGCATGTTTTCCCATGCCCCACAATTGTTCTGGCACCCCTAACACAGTTGACTGTTCAGCCATTGCCCCTTCTTCAGGGTCAGCCCAGCTCTGACCCCTAATGCTCCCCTGCGAAGAGGGTGAGACATTTGGCAGTCCTTGAAAGGATCCTGCCGTGGGTCTGCGAGGAGACCCACTGTGACTCTGCCCCTGCATAAGCAGGTCACGCTGGAGCACTGCTCCCCATCCGCTCCTGCGGGAAAGACGCCCGCCGTCGCTATCCGGGAACGGTTGTCTTCAGGTCCGGATCCAGCAGAGTCAACGGTCCTGTCCGACTTCCGGGTGGTTAGCCGCCGACCGCGGCGCACCTGCGGTCTGTAGCGGCGAGAAATCGGGAGCTGCTGGCAGCACCTGCAGCTCTGGAGAGACGGCACGCTGCTGGCTGCTTCCACAGCAGCGGTTTTAGCCGCTGCGCTCCCTTACGCGACTCCATGGTGCTTCCTCCTCTGAAAAAGAAAAATACACCCAGTCGCCAACCAGAAAAGGTAAGACTTACCTTCAGTAAGTTTTGAAAACTTACGCTGGAGGAGCGGCGCTCCTCCCGACTGTCGCTTCCTGCAATACGTTCAACGATAAGTCGCGCATGCGTGCTGGCGGGGTCTTCACGTCGTCACTCACGTGACTCCGAAGTAAAATAGAAACCAGAGGGGTAACGTTTTCACACAAAGGGTGGGGGGTGTGTGGAAAGCGCTGCAGGAAGAGGTAGTTGAGGCTGGGAATATCATGACGTTTAAGAGGCATTTAGCCAGGTACATGGATAGGACAGGTTTAGAGGGATATGGGCCAAATGCAGGCAGATGGGGCCAGTGTAGATGGGACACGTTGGCCAGTGTGGGCAAGTTGGGCCGAAGGGTCTGATTCCACTCTGTAAGACTCAATGCCCATGACTTTATGTTTAGGCTGTGGGAGGAAACTGGGTCATCTGAGGGTAGCCCTTCACAGATAGCACCAGAGGTTTACGATTGATCCTGGATTGCCAGTGCCCGCTGCACCACCGTGCGCCACCATCGTGGCTCTTCACCATGATGCTGCACTGCGTCCGACGCATCTTGGCTCATCGTTCTCTGCCTCAACCAAGCTGTGAAGCTGAACTCAGTGACTGGAGCACTTTGAGGTAATGTCAGCCAAGCACTCAGCTTAACCCAGCATCTGGAAGTGATTTGTTGGACATGGACTGCGGGAGGAATTACCGCAGCGGACTGTCGAAACATTTCTGCTATTGCTATCACTTCTGCCAGGGGATATAAAAGCTGAGTACTATAATTGATACTGGGTAAAACTGACGGGTGAAGTAAAAAAAAAAATCATACCACTCCCGCAACTAGTTACGTACATGGGCTGTTGGACTCTTCACCAGTTTGATCAGATGGTAGCAGGTTTAACCATCCTCAATGAACCGGGCGCCTGCCACAACTGAGACACCATCCCTCTGATATTCTCCGAGGATAGTGTCTGCAGATGTCTACGCAAGTCCAGCTGTCTGATAGGACTCATGTGCGACTGTAAATATGCCAATTGTCTTCCCATGAGATCTGGGAAGTGGAAATCGATGTTACCTCCCAGCCTGGACAGGCTTGGAACGTGTCCTACCCATGAGAAGCACAGCGTTGTACCATGACTGAAAACCTGGAGGAAAATGTCCAATGAATCTTTAATGTCACATGTACCTAGGGACAGTGAAACCATTTGTTTTTGCACACGCAATCCGGTAAAATCGCACAGCAGACTTCACCTAGGCAGTACACAAAGAGTCTCCACCTTTCTGGTGCCGACAAAGTTTCACAATGCTCTGAGTACAGTCTTATCCTCTCGCAACGTTCCCCGCTGCAGGTCCCCATAGGGCCCCTCTTTCATTCTCGGCAGCCCACTGTCAGGTCCCTTTTAACTCTCGGAGGCCCCCCGCTTGGCCCCTCTTCACTCTCTATGGTCTCCTTTGACTCTCGGCAGTCTCCCCCCCCCCCCCCCCCAACCGGATCCCTCTTCACTCTCGACAGTCCCCCTTGATTCTCGGCGGCCCCATGCAGGGTCCCTCTTCATTCTCAGTGCCCCCCCCCTACCCCGCCTGGTTGCCCTCAGTCCGCCAGGTCGTACGGCTCCGCGGCGCATCCCCGTAGCCTTCTGCCGCCGCGCGGGGACATCCCAGGAGTCTTGTGGCAGTGGCCGGCAACATCTCACTGACATTATATCCCCTGGCTACACAGAACCACATACGGCAGCAGAGGTAGTCCAACTAAGAGTCACACAATGAGGTCCAAAACGGGATAAATGAATGTGAATTCAGTGGTCTGCGCCTACTTGCCATTCATTTAGACCATGACTGATATGTAACTCCACTTATCCATTTTGACTCTGTAACATTGCCCAAAGGCATTATAGATAATTTTAGCAAGATAGACTAATCTTTAAGGAATGTATTCAAAAGTGATTTTTCAGGCTGTATACTGGGATTGGGTTGACAGACACATGTGGACACTTGCATGTCCACTTAGTTTTACCCAGTACTCATACAGAAGCACATAAAAAAACACACATACATGTACGGAGACATGTACATGCACAGGCACGCATACAAGCATGCACATACATGCACGCAAGCACCTTACAACGTGAATAACCAACATCATGTATCTGTACACTGTGGACGGCTCGATTGTAATCATGTATTGTCTTTCTGTTGACTGGTTAGCAAGCAGCAAAAGCTTTTCACTGTACCTCAGTACATGTGGCAATAAAGCAACCTGGAACTCAAACCCATCCTTACAGATATGCACATGTGTGCCTACACATACACAGCACACGCAAACTTCTCACATGTACTCTCCCCCACATGCTACATGTGCACATACTCACAGTTTCTCTCACACACACGCAACACACTCAAACTTACTCTCTCCTCCCTTAACACACACAGGCACGCATGCTGGTGCCATTATGTACTGAAGATAGACACAGAAGGTTGGAGTAACTCAGCGGGTCAGGCAGCATCTCTGGAGAAAAGGAATAGGTGACATTTTGGATCGAGACCCTTCAGCAGGCTGGGGCCGGTTCTGCTCCAGTTTTTTGTGTGTCTTCGGTTCAAACCAGCATCTGCGGTGTCGTCCTACACCCCCATTATGTACTGAGTTGGACTTGTGGCTTGTTAAATGCTGATGGCTTATTTTACACACAGTTTGGTTTCCTCATGATTTATGATCCACTTGAGATGATGATAACTAGAATAGACATAGGACGTGTAGATTTTCTTGCCTGGGAATGTCATCAGTGGCTTCTCGCCCGATTAGGAAAACAGCTAGGATGTTTTTGGCTCAGGGTGACAATATCCTTCCTGTTTCATCAAAAGCATGTGTTCTGTGTCCCTAGCGACAGCCTTGAAAAACACTTAGAACAGGCGAAGTGGCAACCACGGTGACAGAGGCAAGGCTGTGGCTGGAGTGCCAGGCCAAGACTGACTGCATCCCCAGGCGCATTTGAAGAGCAGAGACTGTTTAATGTACTCAACTCTCTTGTTTTGCACTTGCGTGATGTCCCTCAATACGAGGCCCCAGGCTGAGGATGATGGATGACTGCTCTGTGGGAGGGACCCGTACAAACAGCAATAAGCTATTGGATCTCTCGGCTTGACAAATCACGCAAACTAACTTTGGCCAAAAAAAAATAGCCCTTCATTGGCGCTCCAGCTCACCTCAAATGGTAGCTTGCCTTTGGGGAATCGTATGCACTGGGGAACCATAACAGGGTCAGCTTAGGTGGATCGTAAGGCAGGGAATACATTGTCAGAAACGGATGTAAACAGAAAACTGACGCTGCCTGCAACGTACATCAGAGAAGGTGATCCAATGTGTTTATCAGCACTGGGTTCCGGTTGAAATCGTGAGGATACGATGCTTTCATTATGCTGCAAAAGGACAACAAATCTATCCTTTAAAACCTCAAAGACCTTTACAACTCACTAAATTCTTGTGAGGATAGACGCAAAATGTTGGAGTAACTCAGCGGGTGAGGCAGCATCTCAGGAGAAAAGGAATAGGTGACGTTTCGGGTCGAGACCCTTCTTCAGACTCTGACTTCGGACTTCATAGTCTGAAGAAGGGTTTTGACCCAAAACGTCACCTATTCCTGTTTTCCAGAAATGTTGCCTGACCCGCTGAGTTGCTCCAGCATTTTGTGTCTATCTTCTGTGTAAACCTGCATCTACAGTTCCTTCCTTCACAAGTTCTTGTGAAGCACTGCATTTTGCTTTCTGATACTTTATCTCTGTCAAGGGTGAAGTCAAGTATGTTTAATTGTCACATGTGCAGACAATGGAACGATGACATTCTTACCTGCAGCAACTTAACAGGCTTGTAAATGCAATACATGCAAATAAATATAATGATCAAAAATTAAAGAAATGAATAACTGCAAAAGCTAGTGAAAAAAATCCCTGAAGTCCCTGGAGCATCCCTGACATACTACATGGTGGTTTATAGTTGAGGTTGACTCTTACCTATTAATTTTCATGACTCTAGTGTCTTAGAGTCATGGAGTCATACAGCAAGGAGACAAGCCCTTCAGACCACTCGTTCATGCTGACCAACATCCCCATTTAAGCTGGACTCCACACGTTTAACCCATATCCCTCTGAATTCCTATCCATGTACCTGTCCAAGGGACGTTTAGATGCTGTTATAGTATCTGCTTCAATTACCTGTTCTGGCAGCTCATCCCACACACCTACCAACCTCTGAGTGACAATTTCAATAGGGTCACACTTAAAAAATTATTTGAGAATGGTGTTAGGTTTTAGAAATTATGACTGACCTCAAGAGCTTCATCAAGTGTCCATCTTCAAATAAAAATATTCAGCATGTCAGGCGGCATCTGCGGAAAGAAAAACAGGGTTGTCGTTTCAGGTTGAAGGCCTTTCATCAGAACTGGGAAAGAAAGAAAGGAAGTGAGTGTTATGATGCAGAGATGGTGAGTGAGGTACGAATAGAGTAAATCGAGGCCAGAGTTGATGTGCGTTCACCCTTATCTCCATGGCAACCTAAAGCAAACTTGTTTTTGTTTCTCTAAGCAAACCATAAGGTACTGGCGGAGCTCAGTGGGTCAGGCAGCATCTGTGGAGGGAATGGCCAGGGGACATTTCGGGTTGGGACTTTTTTTTCTCATCAACCTGAAACATTAACACTATTAGACAGACACAAAACGCTGGGGTAAATCAGCGGGTCAGGCAGCATCTCAGGAGAAAAGGAATAGGTGACGTTTCGGGTCGAGACCCTTCTTCAGACTGTGAGTCAGGGGAGAGGGAAACAAGAGATATGAAAAGATACATAGAAAAATGAATGAACGGTATGCAAAAGGATACTTTCCACGGATACTGCCTGACCTATCTGTGCTTCCAGCATCTGCTGTTTACATTTTAGATTTCCAGCACCTCCATGTTCTTTTTCAATTGGTAAATCCAGTATCTGATTGTCACCAAGTTACCTGAGCATCGAACGATCAGCAACTTATGCCCCTGTCCCACTTAGGAAACCTGAACGGAAACCTCTGGAGACTTTGTGCCCCACCCAAGGTTTCCGTGCGGTTCCCGGAGGTTCCCGGAGGTTTTTGTCAGTCTCCCTAATGGTCAAAAGTGGTTTCCGTTTTAAAAATCGGTAATTTTTTAGTCGAAGCCGGTTGCGATGCTAGTTGAAGGTGGTTGCCGGAGGACAAAAACCTCCGGGAACCTCCGGAAACCGCACGGAAACCTTGGGTGGGGCGCAAAGTCTCCATGGGGTTTCCGTTCAGGTTTCCTAAGTGGGACAGGGGCATTAACTCACATTAAAATGTGTGTCATGGGGAATCTTGTAGTTACTTCATCCTATCCAGGCTGTTTCTGCCTAATGAAATGAAAAAGTAGAAAAATGAACATTATGTGTGTAGAATCTTGTGTTAATAAAATGAAAATAATAACTGCTTTTGGCAGCCGTACCAAAATGTCTCAAACCTTCACAATGCTTAAATCGTTTCTGAAGGAGATCTTTTCTTTCTACTAACTTTATTATAGTGAGCCTTACAATTGCAAAACCTCAAATTACAATAATATTTTCCCTGGAACCGACTCAAACACAGTTAAATCTGTGTAAAATCACATTAATAGTGAGCCACTGACAAAAGGTGCTTTGTTGCTGTTCACAGTTTTGATGTCTAGAAGTGGCTGAACTGTAATTCTCAGTGCAGAAATACAGGCATATTGATGACTCCAAGAATTGCTATAAGTAAAGTAAAATCCAAAGGTACTGAACAATTGACTGATCAACTGCCTGGTAACATTTTCCAAGTTCTAGCTTGTTTTAAAGCAGATTTTTAATGCAATTTTACATACATGTGTGGTTACTTTTGCAGAGTACATATACCTGTTATTCATGTGTACATATATCCATGTGTACACATGAATGTTTATGTATTCACATACGTGTCTGTAATGCCCCTGACCCACTTAGGAAACCTGAATGGAAGCCTCTGGAGACTTTGCGCCCCACCCAAGGTTTCCCTGTGGTTCCCGGAGGTTTCTGGAGGTTGCAGGTAGTGGAAGGTAAGACCTCCCTGGTGGAATAAAACTGGGTGAAAAAAAGGACTTCCACTACCTGCAACCTCCGGCAACCACCTTCAACTACCATCGCAACCGGCTTCGAGTAAAAAATTACCGAATTTTAAAACGGCAACCTATTTTTAGTCACGGCCGGTTTTGAATTTTTTGAAATAATCGCCGGAACATAGAAGAAGCGGAAACCACTTTCGACCATTAGGGAGACTGACAAAAACCTCCGGGAACCGCACGGAAACCTTGGGTGGGGCGCAAAGTCTCCAGAGGTTTCCATTCAGGTTTCCTAAGTGGGACAGGGGCATAAGTATGCATGGAAAGGGTGCAGGGAAGATTTACGAGGATGTTGCCAGGACTCAGGGGCTTGTGCTCTGGGGAGAGGTTGAGCAAGCTAGGACTCTATTCCTTGGAGCGCAGGAGGATGAGGGGTGATCTTATCGAGGTGTATAAAATCATGAGAGGAATCGATCGGGAAGATGCACACAGCCGCTTGCCCAGAGTAGGGGAATCGAGGACCAGAGGACATAGGGTTAAGGTGACGGGGGGGAAAGATTTAATAAGAATCTAAGGGGGTAACTTTATCGCACAAAGAGTGGTGGGTGTATGGAACGAACTGCCAGAAGATGTAGTTGAGGTAGGTACTATCACAATATTTAAGAAACATTTAGACAGGTGCATGGATGGCACAGGTTTAGAGGGATATGGGCCAAACACAGATAGGTGGGACTCGTGTAGATGGGACATGTTGGCCGGCGTGGGCAAGTTGGGCCGAAGGGCCTGTTTCCACACTGAAAGACTCTATAACCATGACTCAATGTATGTTTATATGGCATGTGTCATGCGTCTACACGCATGATGCATTAACACGTGTGTTTCTGAATGTATGTGTTCATTGAATAAACAGGATTAATATGCACTGTTTTCGCTTCATGAACCTTAAAATAGTTTGCCACTACTTAACATACCGATGCCAAATTGATCATTAACGTTAGCTATTGGGTCTATTGGAGCTGTGCTGTTACCAGTGGAGCTACACCATGACATGCCCCAACCCTTCATGGTGAGTCTAACAGTCAGAGGTTTGCAGGGGTAAAAGGTTGTCTTATCGAGGCGTCTTTATGTGGCATCTTTCAAGGCACCAGTCCACCCTAAAGCACACAACCTCGTCTGCACTGGTGTTGAAGTCAAGAGCCAGTTGTGTTTTATTGTCAGATGTTCCGAAATGGAACAGTGAAATCCTTACACAGAGCAGCGCCACAGATATGTAAGCACAGTATCAGTGGACGCCATAATAAGAACAAAAACCATCGGAAGTGCAGACACAAACAAAGTCCGAAGTCCTGAGTGTTTAGTTTTAGTTTAGTTTCGTTTAGAGACTGCGCAGAAACAGACCCTTCGACCCACCGAATCTGTACCAACCAGTGAACCCCACACATTAACACAAGCCTACACACACTAGGGACAATTTACACTTATCAAAAGTATACAAGGCTGTAATGAATCGACTCGAGCGCGTGGTCTCCATGAGTGTTCTGGCTGAAGTTACTGACCTGTCTGACTGGGTTTCCACCATGGTCGTTGCAACTAGGAAAAACAAGGAGGAGATCTGTATCTGCATAAACCCCAGAGATCTTAACACTGCTATCAAATGCCCACATTACCCAATGCGAATGACAGAAGAAGTTGCTGCCCAGATAGGCAATGCAGCAGCGTTCTCAGTTCTGGATGCCAAAAGCTCGTTTTGGCAGATTCCACTGGAAGCCAGACTCGACCAATCCCACTTCTGACACCATGTAATGAGTCGACTCGAACACATGTCAAGACACAACACATATTTATTAAATCTACATACAGCAAGGATCTGCAGTCATCACATCTCCGAGATGCTATTCATTCTAACAGGATCCTGATAATATGAAGTACATATTAGGTGGAGTCACTACTAACAAATATTATAATTGGCTAGTATGAAATAGCCAATCTACAAAGGCCAAGCAAATTAATCTACAAACCTGTACGTCTTTGGAGTGTGGGAGGAAAGCAAAGATTGCGGAGAAAACCCACGCAGTCACGGGGAGTACATACAGAAACTCTGTACAGACAGCACCCATAGTCGGGATTGAACCCGGGTCTCCGGCGCTGCAAGCGCTGTCAGGCAGCAACTCGACTGCTGCGCCACCGTGCTATCAAGGCAGTTCATATTTGGAGCTTAGTTGGAGTTTGTGGTGTTCAATAGCTGATGGCTTTTGGGAAGAAGCTTTTCCTGATCCTGGATGTTGCAGTTTACCTTCCTGTACCTTCTTTGCGATGGCAGAAGTGAGACGAGAGCGTGGCCAGTGTGGTGAGGATCATTGATGATGTTAGCTGCCTTTTTGAGGCAGCACCTCCTGTAGATCTCTTTGACGGAGGGAAAAGTCAGTACATGTAATAAAAATGAACTGCAGATGCTGGTTTGTACCAAAGATAGACACAAAATGTTGGAATAACTCAGCGGGCCAGGCATCATCCATCTCTTGAGAAAATGGCATCATCCATCTCTTGGTGACATTTTTAGGATCGGGACCAGTCTTTAGACCCTAGAGAAGGTCAGTACCTGTGATGGACTGGTGAGTGTTCACTTTTTGAAATGCTGAACCAAGCCATGATGCAACCAGCCAAGGTGCTCCCTACTCCGTGCCCGGGTGGTTTTAGACAGGGACTACGCGCTGTCTGCGGGCGCCCTGGGGGATGTCCGAGACCGCTGGGCACCGCGAGGGGGGGGGGGGGTTGAATGCATCCTTGACAAGGAGTATAAGATAGTTGTATAATAATTTATCGTTTGTCGTGTAATATGGTGGTTTGTTCTGGTTTGTTTTTTACTGTAGCGTATATATTATTTTAATATTTGAAAAAATATTTTTGATTTTTTTAAAAAAGGTGATCTCTACTGTACAACTGTAGAAGTTCAAGACAGTATTCGTCAACATACCGAATCTCCTCAGTGTAATTGCTTTTGTGGAAGAGGAAACTCGGATTAAATTTCCATAAGCCACACGTACTGATGACGAGCTGGGAATCAAACATGCTTTGCAGTTGATCGGCCCAGTAGGTCCATCCGTTCGAGATAAACTGGACCGCCACTGTTGATATCTTTTTCACTCAGTCACAGCGCAATGCACGCTTGAATTGTCAACCCACGGATGAAGTCTCAGGAATATATTGCATAAAAATGAAGGGTTTTAATAACAAAAACCTTCCCAGAGGGAGCTGTGTGGGTGCCAGAGATAGCAATACTTATAAGTAGGAAGGAAGGAAGGAAGTGCAGATGCTGGCTTATACTGAAGTGCTGGTGTAACTCAGCGGGTCAGGACTGCTCTCTAGTTGTTGGTAGGATGGTTCAGATGCCTGAATACACAGCTGGGTGCTGAATAACTCAGCTGGCCAGGCAGCGTCTCTGGAGTAAAAGGATGGGTGACCTTTCGGGTCAGAAAGTCTGAAGAAGGGTTCTGACCCGAAAAGGTCACCCATCATTTTTCTCCAGAGATGCTGCCTGAACCGCTGCGCTATTCAGCACCCAGATGTGTTATCAGGCAACTGAGCCATCCTACCAAAAACTAGAGAGCAGTCCTGAGCTACTATCTACCTCATTGGAGACCTGCGGACTACCTTTGATTGGACGATGCTGGAATTTAACTTACACTAAACGTTATTCGCGTTATTCCCTTTATCGTGTGTCCGTACACTGTGGATGACTCGATTGTAATCATGTATTGCCTTTGCATTGACTGGTTAGCACACAACAAAAGCTTTTCACTGTACCTTGGTACACATGGCAATAAACTCAACTCCACCTCAAAATAAGAACGCTGTCATCGGTACCGTGGTGAGGAACTGCTTCGGCTGATAAAGCAGGGCTGCGTGACACACACTGGAGGGTTTGGCCAAAGTTTCTTTCTTAGAAAGTGCAGGGTTAAAAGCAACAAAAGAAATATTGTAGATGCTAAGTGCTACAATAGCGATCTGTTGTTGAGGGGAGATTTAACTGACTAACTACCAGCAAACTGTAATCCCATTCTCCAGGCATTACTTCCTTCCTATAGCGATTTAGCAGATTTTTGTACTATGAATGCTGACTGCTGGCAGTCACACAGTATGGGGTGTTTAGATATTCAAGATAGCAGTCTGCCTCAAAATAGTGCAGTGGGCGGTTTAATTGAGAAGCCCGCACCCAAGGCCGTTTTGCTGGTTTTCAACATTTACAAGAATGATTCCAGGAATGAGTGGGTTAGCATATGATGAGCACTTGACAGCACTGGGCCTCTACTCGCTGGAGCTTAGAAGGTTGAGGGGGGACCTCATTGAAGCTTACAGAATAATGACAGGCATAGATAGAGTGTGCATGGAGAGGACGTTTCTACTGGTGGGAGAGTCCAGGGCCAGAGGTCATAGCATCAGAACTATAGGGCGCTCTTTTAGAAAGCAGGTGAGGAGGAACTTCTTTAGTAAATCTGTGGAACTCATTGCCACAGAAGGCTGTGGCGGTCAAGTCAGTGGATATTTTTAAGGCAGTGATCGACAAATTCTTGATTCGAACGGGTTTAATGAAAGGCAAAGATAGTGGATGTGGAAAGGATGTTTCCACTGGTGGGAGAGTCTAGATCCTTAGGTCATAGCCTCAGAATTCAAGGGTGCTCTTTTAGAAAGGAGGTGAGGAGGAACCTCTTTCGTCAGAGGGTAGTTAATCTGTGGAATAAAAGGGCTGTGGAGGCCAAGTCAGTGTTAGACAAATTCTTGATTTGAACGGGTGTCAAAGGTTATGGGGAGAAGGCAGGAAAATGGGATTAGGAGGCAGAGATCAGCCATGATTAAATGACAGAGTAGACTCCATGGGCCAAAGGGCCTAATTCTATTCCTAAAACGTATGAACTTGTGAACATTAGTCTCAAATACAAAGCCCAAACTGCAGTTGACGGCATTGTGAAATATCCTCTGGTGCAGAAGGATAGCACACTGTTTATCCAGAGGAAGCAATGGTTAAAAAATAAATCCAAGGAATGCCTCGGCCAGGATATGTTTGGAATAGGAAACTGGGGGCTCATAGGAATTTACAATCTAGTTCCAAAAATATTCCCCATCTGCGATAGTGCTCTTTGTCCATAACAGTCATTATCATTGCCTCATTAATACAGAAATAGGGATGATGTCAGGTTCCGCTTGTAGTGAATGAAAATACAAGACTTAGGTGGACTTTGGGTGTGTGTGGGAAGGTGGGGGGGGGGGGGGGGGGTTGGGGGAAGGATATGTCAGCCAGAACAGAAAAAATATCCTGCATTGTGTGTGGAAAAGGCCCAGTGGGTTACAATGAAGAGAAGGACAAAACACTCCAGCAAGGAAAAAAAACGCAACCACTTTGATAGCTTTTCCTTCGGTCGGTCGCTAGTCTCTCTTGCTTAGATCTCTCTCGGATTCTGGAGCACAGCAGCGAGCAAGCACACACAAGACACAAGACACAATACCACAAGACCGCCTCTTGTCTGGAACCAGCAATCTGCGTGCTCTTTTGGATCACCGTTTTTTTTAGTTGTAATCCTTCTCTTACAATCTGCTTTTTGGCCAGTGCTCCAAGCTGCAGTGACAGAGGATGAAAGTTGACTCCCTACTTTCACTGAAAATGAATGGGGATTTTCCCCACGCTTCCCACCCCACCCCCCCTCCCCACCTCCCCACTTTCATTTGCCTCTGCCAGGCATCACAGTGTTTTCATTTGCCTCTGCCAGGCATCGCAGTGTTTTCTTTTGTACAAGCACACAATATATCACGGGGGGAAAACAAAATACTGGTTCTTTGATGGCCCATTGTACACGCTGAATGACTTTTTAAAAACTGTAGTTTAAATCTGCTTGATTCTATCACGAGCCCATTGTCCGGGGCAGTTAAGATATCATCCGTATGAAGCGGATTTGACCCAATTGGTTCACATCCAGACGTTTTATTGCTTTTTGTTACAAAAATGAATTGAGGAACAAAGGGGGTAAACTCAGGGGAACGAACCCTCGCCACACCTATTGAGTCTACGGAACGGCAAAGGTTCGATTCTTACATTTCAAATGCTTCGGGGGTTCTTTGGGTAGCTTATTTGATTTTGTCCCTGCGTGAATGATAGCCCTCCCCCCCCCCCCCCCCCCCCCCCCCACCCCCCCCCCCCCCCCCCCCCCCCCCCCCCCCCCACCCCTTCCACTGTATAAAACTCCGGAGATGTTTAATTGCAGGGATAGGTTTTTAACAGGATACACTTGGGTAAATTGGGTAATCGGGAGTTGGCAGCTTTTTTTTCACGACTCACTCAATCTTTACTTTGAATGGATTTTTTTAAACTTTTAAACAATTGTTCGTTCTCAGGATGCGGGCAAATCAAACATTTACTGCAGAACCCTGAACAAAGCAACCCTTTGTTGTGCCATGAACATTGGCGGGATGGATCATTGCCAACATCCCAAGTCAAAAATAAGGGGCATTTTACTCTGACTGCTGGTGCTATTGCATTTGACAGCCTTGACAGCTGGCGAATAATGGCCCTAGCTTCTCCAGCTGCCAATATATATTGCGAGGGTACAAAGCGCACAGTGCTGGTGTAACTCAGCGGGTCAGGCAGCATCTGTGGAGGGAATGGACAGGTCTGGACGCTTCTTCAGACCGCAGGAGATTACCGACCCGGAACGTCACCTGTCCATTTTGCTACATAGATGCGACCTGACCCGCTGTCTTCCTCCAGCACTTTGTGATTTGCTCAAGGTTCTGGCATCTGCAGTTTCTTTATTGTGAGTGGGGATGACTAGACTTTAGAAATACAGTGTGAAAACAGGCCCTTCGGCCCACCGAGTCCGCGCCAACCAGTGATCACTCCTTACACAAACACTAATCTACGCACGAGGGATATCTTACAATATACAGAAGGCAATTAACCTACAAACCTGAACGTCTTTGGAGTGTGGGAGAAAACCAGAGATCCCGGAGAAAACTCACTCCTTGAATAAACCTATTGCCTTGAAAAAACCCTGGCAGAAATTCTCAGGAGCACACCGGAGAACCGATGATACTGAGGTAACTCCAAATTCATTTTGGTGTTGAAGAGAAACCAACTGTACTCACGGCTGGTCTCAGAAGAGAGTGTTGGTTTCATGATACTGACCCTAAGTCATTCAGCTCAGGATCAGCTCAGGATTACATCCGTACGGATTGAGTGCTCGGGTTGGGGAAATTAATTAGGAAAACTTTTCTTTCCTCAAAACATCTTTAAAATATAACATATCTGGGGGCAGCAGTAGAGTTACTGCCTTACAGCGCCAGAGATCCTGACTACAGTTGCACTCTGTATGCAGTTTGCACATTCTCCCTGTGACCGCGTGGGTTTTCTCCGGGTGTTCCGATTTCCTTCCACATTCCTAAGACGTACAGGTTTGTAGGTTAATTGGCTTCTGTAAATTGTCCTTAATGTGTAGGACTAGAACTAGTGATCATTGGTCAGTGCAGACTGGATGGGCCGAAGGGCCTGTTTCCACCCCGTATCTCTAAGATGTATGGTTATGCAAATAGAGCTTGGCATTATCTTCATTTACTGTAATAAGTATATAATTGGACTAGTTCTTAGGTTTACAATGTGTCGAGGTGTGCCGACATATCACAAATAATTCATTCCCAAACTTTTATTCTGTGATAAATTACAGAGGGTCTCACACAGGGCACAGCCCGACAGGGTCCTGCGGTGGGAAGAACCTATGCCGTGTGGCCATTCTCTGCAGAGTCTTTGCGGAGGTTAGACTATGCTTCAGTGCGTCACTCAGCACAATCCCTTGCAATGTGAAAGCAGGCAGCATTCAGCTGCATACACCTCCTTGCGCTGGAAGGCTAATGGGTTTCGAGCAGACAGAGCGCATCTATCATTCAGTTGCTGATACTCTCAGCAGCATGGAATCATAATGTCACACAGTGTGGAAGCAGGTCCTTCAGCCCAATTTTCCCATGCCAACCAACATGCCCCCATCCGCAGTAGTCCCACCTACCTGCGTCCGGTCCATCTCGCCATAAACTCAGTCTGAGAAAGGTCTCGACCCGAAACATCACCTATTTTCTCCAGAGACACTGCCTGACCCACGGAATTACTCCAGCATTTTGTGTCTATCTTCACTCTAAACCTATCCTATCCATGTACTTGTTTAAATGTTTTTTAAACGTTATGATAATACCTGCCTCAACTACCACCTCCAACTTACCGCACTTTGTGTAAGCAGGTTTCTCCTCAGGTTCTATTAAATAATTTCCCCCCTCATATTAAACCTCTGTTCTCTGGTTCTTGATTCCCCTACACTGGGTAACAGATTATGTGCATTCATTCTATCTATTCCTCTGATGATCTTATGCACCTCTCTAAGATCACCCCTCATCCACTTGTTCTCCAAGGAATAAAGTCCTTGCCTGCTCAACCTGTCTCCCAACAGCGGGGGTGGTTTTAGACAATGCCATTGGTTTTCTGTACGTCCTGCCCCCTCTTCTCCTCTCCACTGTCAAAGTTGGCTCCGCCCATTATTGGTAACACAAGGGCCTTCCACATCTGAAATCTCTTACCGAAAGGAAGGAAGGCATCAGTCATAATCTTGAACATTTGCTTCTTATGGGAAAGATATTATCACTGGCAATGTGCTTCATTCTGCTTCCTTCCAAACCCACAAATGGGAAGTAGTTGGAGCATATCACGTTTCAAGAAGTGAAAGGAAACACAAGTGTGGTGTGTTTTCACCTATTCACCTTTGCTGTGCCTCTCCCTCGCCTGCCTGAATCGACATTTTGTCAGGGAGTACAGAGAAGGTTCACCAGACTGATTCCTGGGATGGCACGACTTCCATATGAAGAAAGACTGGATAGACTTGGCTTGTACTCGCTGGAATTTAGGAGATTGAGGGGGGATCTTATAGAGACTTACAAAATTCTTAAGGGGTTGGACAGGCTAGATGCAGGAAGATTGTTCCCGATGTTGGGGAACTACAGAACAAGGGGTCACAGTTTAAGGATAAGGGGGATGTCTTTTAGGACCGAGATGAGAAGATCATTTTTCACACACAGAGTGGTGAATCTGTGGAATTCTCTGCCACAGAGGGTAGTTGAGGCCAGTTCGTTGGCCATATTTAAGAGGGAGTTGGATGTGGCCCTTGTGGCTGAAGGGATCAGGGGGTATGGAGAGAAGGCAGGTACAGGATATTGAGTTGGATGATCAGCCATGATCATATTGAATGGCGGCGCAGGCTCGAAGGGCCGACTGGCCTACTCCTGAACCTATTTTATATGATTCTATGATTTTGGAGTCATAAACAGCCATAGTCATACAGCATGGAAACAGGCCCTTTGACCCTAACTTTCACATGCTGGCCGAGATGCCCCATCGACACTAGTCCCATTTGCCCACGTTTGACCCACATCTCCCTAAACCTTTCCTATCCATGTACCTGTCCAAATGGCTTTTAAATGCTGTTATAGTACCTGCTTCAACTACTTCCTCTGGCAGCTTGTTCCATATACCCACCACTCTGTGCATGAAGAGGTTGCCCCTCAGGTTCCTATTAAATCATTCCCCTCTCGCCTTAAACCTATGTTCTGTGGTTCTTGATTCCCCTACTCTGGGTAGGACTCTCTGACTCCCCTATCTTTAAGAGCCCTACCTAACATTCTCTTGAAAGTATCCAGAGAACTGGCCTCCACCGCTCTCTGAGGCAGAGAATTCCACAGACACAACTGTGAGAAAAAGTTTTTCCTCTGTTCTAAATGGCCGAGACCCTTCTGATTGAGAGTCAGGGGAAAGGGAAACGAGCGATATATACGGTGACATAAAGGATCCTTGGTTCACCAGGTGAAGAGCATGGCAGGCATCGTTGATATTCAGGCCGGTCTTTATTGCTCAGTAACATCAGGAATCCCAAATCAGGAAGGATGTGTAAATTGAAAGTGAATTGAAATGGAAAGTGAACCTGTGTCAGAGTGAGGCCTAAACAAATTGGAGAACCAGCACCTCATATTTTGCTTGGGGTGCTCACAACCCAGCGGTATGATAATTGATTTCTCTTACTTCAAGTAACCCTTGCATCCCCTCTTCTCTTCACCTCTCCCCCACCCAAGTCGTACTAAGTTTCAAAGTTGTCTTGTTGAGTCTCTTTGTCTGTAACTCGTTTTCACCTAGCCCGCAGTTAACAACGACCCGTTTCCTTTATCATCGTTACATTTTTGCATATCTTTCATTCATTTGTCCTGTGTCTCTCAACATCACCGTAAATATCTCTCGTTTCCCTCTCCCCAGACTCTCAGTCTGAAGAAGTGTCTCGACCCGAAACCCCACCTATTCCTTTACTCCAGGGATGCTGTCTGACCCGCTGAGTTACTCCAGCTTTTCGTGTCTATCTTCAGTGTAAACAGACAAGTTCTGCCTGGCTGAATCAGCAAAGGTTTTTTAGTTCGTCGCCAGTCTCCCTAACAAGGCAAAATGCACCCTTTACTCACACAAAAGAAAAACAGTTTGGAGGAAGTGGTCTTGGTTATTAACAATGAAGAATGTTTGCAGAATGGAATGCAGCATCCTACACCGCACAGACCTCTCATTGTGGCCCCACTTGTTGACCAAGGCAACCTGATATTGTGTGAACCCCAGACCAACAGAGGAGACAAATGGTTAATTTGTTTCAAGGATGCAAGACATCTTCCAGGCGCTTTTATTTCTTCACTCAACCATTTAACGGTGAGTTCTAGGGAATGTATGGTTGATTGAGTGGTTTGTTTTTCTCACAGGTGGCCAGTCCAAGGTTAAATGGGAGAGGAGCAGCAGGGGGGGAGAGAAAGGAAAGTGGCAAAGGGGGAAAAAATACACATGAAAGCTTCTAACTGAGGGACAAGAATGTTCTTTGATCAACCAGCTAAATTTCATCTGGGGATCGAGGTGTCCACGTTTTGCCTAACAGTTTAAAAAAAAAATCAGGTTTGCTTGTTTAAGTTTGGAAATTCAGGGCGGAAACAGACCCTTCGGCCCACCGAGTCCCCACTGACCAACGATCCCTGCATATTAACACTACCCTACATGCACTAGCGACAATTTTACGTTTGTTCCAAGCCAATTAACCTACAAATCTGTACGTCTTTGGAGTGTGGGAGGAGACCGAAGAGCTCGGAGAAAACCCACACAGGTCACGGGGAGAACGCGCAAACTCCGTACAGCCAGCACCTGGAGCCAGGATCAAACTCGGGCCTTTGGCGCTGTAAGGCTGTGACTATACCACTGCGCCACCGTGCCAAATTGTACTAGCTTGTACAGCAGGCGATCAACAATTGCAGTAGCTTTAGTTGAACTGACTAAAGTTAAGGAATGTTTGAATAGACTAAACAACGTTTTCTAAAGGCTTCATCTCCATGTGAAATAGCGACACAAGGGGTTTGCTTGAGTAAGATCCTTTAGCTGGATGTAAAATGACAATATTCCTTTCATGGCTCTACATCGGAAGTATCTGCCTTAAGGCTGACATTTCTTTCTTATTTTCTATCGTTCACCATCTCCTGTAGGGCTTGACAACCACGAGTGGAAACATGATAATGAGGAATATGTCAAGTGTTTCACACACAGGAAATCAGCAGCTTCATATTTTATTTCATACAAGAGACTCTAGAAACATTTCCGAAGCAATTCTTCTTTGAAAGAAAGGACCCTTCTTCAGGTCTGAAGAAAGACATTTTGGGCCGGGACTCTTCTTCAGTCTTAAAAAGGGGCCTGATCCAAAATAATGCTTGCTCAATTCACTCCTTATATACGACCTGACCCAGCAACACATATGATGCTGCATAACATATGATGAGCGTTAGGGGGAAGTCTTTTAGGACCGAGATGAGAAAATCGTTTTTCACACAGAGAGTGGTGAATCTGTGGAATTCTCTGCCACAGAAGGTAGTTGAGGCTAGTTCGTTGGCCATATTTTAGAGATGTGGTTGGATGTGGCCCTTGTGGCTGAAGGGATCAGGGGGTATGGAGAGAAGGCAGGTACAGGATACTGAGTTGGATGATCAGCCATGATCATATTGAATGGTGGTGCAAGCTCGAAGGGCCGAATGGCCTGCTCCTGCACCTAATTTCTATGTTTCTATGTTTCTATGATGGCACTGGACCTGTACTCACTGGAATTTAGAAAGATGAGGGGGAACACCTCATTGAAGCTTACCGAAGAGTGAAAGGCCTGGATAGAGTGGATGTGGAGAGGATGTTTCCACTAGTGGGAGAATCTAGGACCAGAGGCCATTGCCTCAGGATAAAATGATGCACCTCTGGCCAAAAAGACGAGGAGGAATTTATTTAGTCAGAGTGTGGTGAATCTGTGAATTTATTTTACCATAGATGGAAGTGGAGGCCAAGTCAATGGATATTTTTAAGGCAGACATATATAGATTCTTGATTGGTACGGGAATCAGGGGATATGGGGAGAAGGCAGGAAGATGGGGATGTTAGGGAAAGATAGATCAGCCATGATTGAATGGTGGGGTAGACTTGATGGGCAAAATGGTCTAATTCTGCTCCTGGAATTTAGGAACCTATCTGTAGTCTCCTATATCTACATTTAAACCCACATGCCCAGCGTTTGGCTTCTCTGTTTGTGGAAACTAATCCCTACTATTTACAGTGGCTTGCAAAAGTTTTCATACCCCTTGAACTTTTCCACATTTTGTCACGTTATAACCACAAACGTAAATGTATTTTATTGGGATTTTTTGTGATAGACCAACACAAAGTGACGCATAATTGTGAAGTGGAAGGAAAATTATACATGGTTTTCAAATTTTTTTACAAATAAAAAACTGAAAAGTGTGGCGTGCAAAAGTATTCAGCCCCCTTTACTCTGATACCCCTAAATAAAATCCAGTGCAACCAATTGCCTTCAGAAGTCACCTAATTAGTAAATAGAGTCCACTTGTGTGTAATCTAATCTCAGTATAAATACAGCTGTTCTGTGAAGGCCTCAGAGGCTTGTTAGAGAACAAACAGCATCATGAAGCCCAAGGAACACACCAGACAGGTCAGGTTGTGGCAAAGTTTAAAGCAGGGTTAGGTTATAAAAACATATCCCAAGCTTTGAACATCTCACGGAGCACTGTTCAATCCATCATCCGAAAATGGAAAGAGTATGGCACAACTGCAAACCTACCAAGACATGGCTGTCCACCTAAACTGACAGGCCGGGCAAGGAGAGCATTGATCAGAGAAGCAGCCAAGAGGCCCATGGTAACTCTGGAGGAGCTGCAGAGATCCACAGCTCAGGTGGAGAATCTGTCCACAGGACAACTATTAGTCGTGCAATCCATAAATCGGGCCTTTATGGAAGAGTGGCAAGAAGAAAGCATTTGTTGAAACAAAGCCATAAGAAGTCCCGTTTGCAGTTTGCCACAAGCCACGTGGGGGACACAGCAAACATGTGGAGGAAGGTGCTCTGGTCTGATGAGAGCAAAATTGAAGTATTTGGCCTAAATGCAAAACGCTATGTGTGGTGGAAAACTAACACTGCACATCACCCTGAACACACCATCCCCACTGTGAAACATGGTGGTGGCAGCATCATGCTGTGGGGATGCTTTTCTTCAGCAGGGACAGGGAAGCTGGTCAGAGTTGATGGGAAGATGGATGGAGCAAAATACAGGGCAATCTTGGAAGAAAGCCTGTTAGAGTTTGCAAAAGACTTGAGACTGGGGCGGAGGTTCACCTTCCAGCAGGACAACGACCCTAAACATACAGCCAGAGCTACAATGGAATGGTTTAGATCAAAGCATATTCATGTGTTAGAATGGCCCAGTCAAAGTCCAGACCTAAATCCAATTGAGAATCTCTGGCAAGACTTGAAAATTGCTGTTCACAGACGCTCTCCATCCAATCTGACTGAGCTTGAGCTATTTTGCAAAGAAGAATGGGCAAAAACTTCAGTCTCTAGATGTGCAAAGCTGGTAGAGACATATCCCAAAAGACATGCAGTTGTAATTGCAGCGAAAGGTGGTTCTACAAAGTATTGACTCAGGGGGGCTGAATACATTTGCACTTCACACTTTTCAGTTTTTTATTTGTAATCAAATTTGGAAACCATGTATCATTTTCCTTCCACTTCCACATTGTGTTGGTCTATCACATAAAATCCCAATGAAATACATTTACGTTTGTGGTTGTAACGTGACAAAATGTGGAAAAGCTTCAAGGGGTATGAAAACTTTTGCAAGCCACTGTGCACCTTTAAGGTTCCTCGCAATTGTATGTATATCAATTAAATCTCCCTTCTGTTCCAAAGAAAATGACTGCAGTCTTTTCAACCTTCCATAAGGTCATACAGTAAGTGATAGGAGTAGAATTAGGTTATTTGGCCCATCAAGTCCACTCCGCCATTCAATCATCGCTGATCTATCTCTCCCTACTAACCCCATTCCCCTGCCTTCTCCCCATAACCTCTGACACCCGTACTAATCAAGGAGTAACTCATCTAGAAGTACTCAAGAAGCAATATGCCTAGCTAAAACTTTCCAAACCGGGTAATGTACTTTCCTTGTTTTCCTGTAATGTGCACAATGCTCATATTCTACCTGGTCACCACATAGTTCAGACCCGGTTCAGATCTGAAGAAGGGTCTCGACTAGATGCGTCACCCAATCGTTCTCTCAGCTGCCTGTCCCGCTGAGTTACTCCAGTTTTGTGCGTCTTTTCTCAGACACAACCTGCCTCACCCTTGGTTTCCATGCCTCCTCTAATCAGATAACTGGCCCCATATCAAGATACTAGATACATCTATTTGTCACTTGTGCCAGTTGGCTCAGTGAAATGTGTTGCAGCTGTCACCTTGTTTATGACTCTCCTACTATTGAAAATATCTCAACATCTACCCTGGAAAATCCCCTTCTAGTATTTTATAGTATTTGAATCGCTCAGTCAGCTAGATTCCAAGGAAAGCAGACTCAAACAGCCTCAACTTTCTTGCTAAGGTGACCCTCTCGTCCCAGGAGTTAGCCTGGTGAATCTCCTTAGGAAAGTCCATAATGCTACTGCAGGCATTCCCAGACTTACGTAAAAGGGTGACTTACATAAACTCGCACTAATGTAAGCAAGTCTTTAAACTCACTGCCTCATTTCCGAATTGTTCCTCTCGGTAGTCTCGGTAGCAGTGCGACTGCGCATGCGGCCATTCCTGCAAGCCAGTCACCTTGGCTTGGATAGAGTGGATGTGGAGATGATGTTTCCGCTAGTGGGAGAGTCTAGGACTCGAGGTCATAGCCACAGAATTAAGGACGTTCATTTAGGAAGGAGATAGATAGATTTCTGAGTAGTACGGGTATCAGGGGTTATGGGAAGAAGGCAGGAAATGGGGTTAGGAGAGAGAGATGGATCAGGCATGATCAGGTAGACTTGATGGGCCAAATGGCCTAATTCTGCTCCTATCACCTATGACCATAAGATTTTATGATCTGTACGTGCATGCTGACACATGGTCCCTGTGTCAGAGCACCCATGGGGTCTCCACCTACGTGGCCTCATTGTCTACACCACCAGCATGTCATATGATAACCCATTTCACTTTGACTGTCACTGGAGTCTGATTCCAAACATGAACATTTGGAATTAACTTGAAAGTCCCCAAAGAGTTTGACTTGAGAGTCAACTTTCACTTGAAAGTCCTCAATGGGTTAAATATTAAACTCCAGGTGGCATTCTGCAGACTAAGGTAACCCTTAGTTTAGTTTAGAGATACAGCGCGGAAACAGGCCCTTCGGCCTACTGAGTTCGCACCGACCAACGAACCCTGCACAAAATAACACACACTGGGGACAATTTACATTTATGCCAAGCCAATGAACCAACAAACCTGTATGTCTTTGAAATTTTACTTACTGTCATTTTTCAGTTGCAGATGAGTTAGCACATTGCTTCAGGCAATTCTGCAGCAGCATTATGGCCACCATTTGTTTGAATCTGGACTACATTAGCCAGTCACACCTCCCTCCGAATACAATTGCCTTCAAATATTTATTGCAACTGATTATAACAACAGTCTAGCAGCTATTGCAAGAGTGCTTACAAGTCATGACTGGGTACACCGGTAAATAGTGACCCAGTCTAGGCCACACTCTACAGATGAGTTTATGTAGTCAAATAGGCCCACTTGTTCATGCGGGCCACGTTATCTAACTGAACCAGTACCATTTCCTTGCCTTTGGTCCATATCACGAAGGAGATTACAAAACAAGTGGCAAACGCTATCCACTCCTTCACGGGTACTGACCTCCACACCATCGAAGGGATCTGTAGGAGGCGCTACCTCAAAAACAACCTTCACCACCCTGGCCACATTCACATTTCACTTTTGCCATCGGGAAGAAGTTATAGGAGTCTGAAACGGTGACGACAAGGTTCAGGAGCAGCTTTCCTCAACAACCATCAGGCTATTGAACACTACAAACTCTAACAACGCTGCAAACTACAGATTGCCTTGGTTGCACTCTAGACTTTGTTTTGCATTATACTTATTGAACCTTTTTTGGTTAGTTGGTGATTATTTTATCTATTGAGTACAGTGTTTACAAACTTGTGCTGCTGCAAGTAAGAATTTAATTGTTCCTTTTTAGGACATATATGACAATCAAACACTCTTGACTTTCCTATGCCTGCCCCTCCCCCACCCTAATCGTCCTGCTGGGTTCACTGTTCGTATCCCTTGGTTATCATTCCCTCCACAGCCAACAATAGACCATTGTGGGCTCCTTGACCATAGGTGCCGGCTCTGATTTGTTCTGTAACTTTGCACACCTTTAGTTTCTCTCCCTCTGAATCTCTGTCTGAAGAAGGGTCTCGACCCGAAACTTCACCAATTCCTTTTCTCCAGAGATGCCGCCTGACCTGCTGTTACTCCAGCATTCTGTGTCTATCTTCGGTGTAAACCGGCATCTGCAGTTCATTCCCACACATTTTGCCCGTCCAAGTGTTGTTTAAATGCTGTCATTATACCTGGCCCTCACACTTCCCCTGTCAGCTCTTTCCATATACACACCACCCTCTGTGTGAAAAAAAAAATGCCCCCTTAGCTCCCTTTTAAATCTTTCCTGTCTTACCTTAAACCAAGAGTTCCCAACCGGGGGTAAGTTTACCCCCAGGAGGTAAATTTGTTGATTCTGGATTTGTTAAAAAACAGTCTTATAAAAAATTACCCTTTGTTGGTTGTTTTATTATTTAAATTTACTTTTGAAAAGTTGCCAGGGGATAAAGGGGACAAAAAAGGTTGGGAACCCCTGCCTTAAACCAATGCCCCCAAGTTTTTGACTTACCGACTCTGGGGAAAAGACTAGCGATCATTCATCTTATTGAGATATTACACCGTAATTTTAAAACCTTCATGAGGTCACCCTTCAGTCTTATGATCTTATGATCTTATATCTTGGGTGTTGGATGGTCTCAAGTTTGCAGAGCGCGGTGGGTCTGGGGAACATTAGAGTCATGTAGCAGAATAAGCCCCCTATATATCTGCTATTCAATCAATGCATATTTGCTTTCTTTTGTAAATACAGTCCTTAAACTACATTCATGCCTCGGACTCAGTAGCCAGTGGGGTTCTTCTTTGAATTAAAAGCTTTACTCAAAAATGAATCAATCCCAAATCCTTTCTTTGACAAATTAATGCTCACAAATCTCAAACCGTGACCTTTTATTCAGTTATTAAAGGTTGAATTAGCAGATAATGGTTATGTAGTGGATTTCAGTACAACTAATCTAAAGCAGGTGTTGTAAATCATGTTTAGAAGTTGCTGAAACTTTAGGCTGAGTTAGACGATGCCTTTGGCGTGGTCTTGACTTTGTACGAAGATGAAAAACTATTTATCTCTCCAATGAAGGCAAGAAATATAACAGGACAATGGAAGGTCTTTCGATTAACACTTAATACCATCACACAAAGTTGCAATCGAGGCCCTTTATTCTACGAACAACAGGATGTTATCTAGAAATTGCATTTCACCCACTTTTGCTGTGTAGACCTTTAGCCATTTCAGTGTCATGCAAAGACAATGCGAGATTGGTTTATTTCTAAAGAATAGTCTGATATCAATTGTACAAAAAGGGAACAAAGGCTAGTATTTTGGTTCAGTTTAGTTTATTGTCACGTGTACCGAGGTACAGTGAAAAGCTTTTGTTGTGCGCTATCCAGTCAGCAGAAGGACAATACTTTAATGCATTCTCAGTGTATAGATGCATGATAAGGGAATAACGTTTAGTGCAAGGTAAAGCCAGCCAAGTCGGATCAAGAATAGTCCGGTCATCAAAGAGGTAGATAGTACCTGTAGATAGTATTTCTGTTAAGTTACTGGTCCAGCAACTAGAGTTCTTCTAGTAGGCCCCCCCTCGGTCATGACTGACCATGGGTGATGCATCCTGGTTGGATGCAAGCCTGGGCGATGTCATATGGAGGACAGGCTGTTGCCCATGCAGCACGTCCCCCCTCTCCACGTCGCTGATTGATCCAAAGGAACAGCAGGGCCGTTACAGTTTGGCACCAGCGCCGTCGCAGGAGCTGCCAGAGCGAGGTTGTCGACAACGACGAACTGCCTTAGGGGCTCCGACTCCGGATTTTCTTGAGGTTTACTCCTGAAGCCTTTTCCATGACTGGATATGGCCACAAGGCAGTGGAGGTTTTAAATCAGTTTTCCCTCTCCTAGATGGACTGCCTTCCCAGGCTGACGAGCCCCATCTGCCCGAGACTCGTGGGGGCGGGAGCGTCTACCTTCCCGTGCAGGTCTATAGCACCTGCCCACTGCCCAAACCAGACTTCTATGATTCAATAAATACTTTATTGTCACAATACCCAGGCTCTGCTTTGTTCTGTACCTTCCCATACCCCTAGTTTCCTCCTCCCTGGCTTTCAGGAAGGGTCTCGACCCAAAATGTCACCTATTCCCTTTCTCCATAAATGCTGTCTGATTCACTGAGTTACTCCAGCATTTTGTGTCTTTTTTTGCATATTCTTCATTCATTGTTCTATATCTCTCTATATCACCATCTATATCTCTCGTTTCCCTTTCCCCTGACTCGCAGTCTGAAGAAGGGTCTCGACCCAAAACGTCACCTGTTCCCTTTCTCCAGAGATGCTGACTGACCCGCTGAGTTACTCCAGCATTTTGTGTCTATCTTGGGTGGTCACATAGAAACATAGAAAATAGGTGCAGGAGGAGGCCATTCGGCCCTTTGAGCCAGCACCACCATCAATATCATGGATGATCGTCCGCTATCAATAACCCATGCCTGCCTTCTCCCCATATCCCTTGACTCCACAAGCCCCTAGAGCTCTATCCAACTCTCTCTTAAATCCATCCAGTGATTTGGCCTCCACTGCCCTCTGTGGCAGGGAATTCCATAAATTCACAACACTCTGGGTAAAAAAGTTTTTTCTCAGCTCAGTCTTAAATAACCTCCCCTTTATTCTAAGACTGTGGCTCCTGGTTCTGGACTCACCCAGCATTGGGAACATTTTTCCTGCATCTAGCTTGTCCAGTCCTTTTATAATTTTATATGTTTCTATAAGATCCCCCCCTCATCCTTCTGAACTCCAGTGAATACAAGCCCAGTCTTTTCAATCTTTCCTCCTATGACAGTCCCGCCATCCCAGGGATCAATCTCGTGAACCTACGCTGCGCTGCCTCAATCACAAGGATGTCCTTCCTCAAATCAGGAGACCACATACATATTGAACTCTGCACCTGGAAATTGGGGTTCACTCTTTGTTGATGTGCTAGGAATTGAACTAGCACCCCATTTAGTGACCTGCGACTCCTCGGGCAATTGGTGAATTCCCAATTAGAAGATCATCAGGGAGTTTTCCTTGCACACGTACTGTACCACAGCCATCTCCGTTGGGAAGCGAGCCACTCTTAATTTCAGCTCAGTACCACAGTATTAAAAATATTATAGACAATAGACAATAGGTGCAGGAGTAGGCCCTTCGGGCCAGCACCGCCATTCAATGTGATCAGTACCCGTGTTTATGTGCATTCCAAGCAATGATCTATCCTGGCACACCCCTGTACTACAAGTGGCCCTACATCACTCTGAATCACAAGATGTAGTTTGGTTTAGTTTATTATTATTGTTACGTGTACCGAGGTGCAGTGAAAAGCTTTTGTTGCGTGCTGTCCAGTCAATGGCAAGACTATACACGATTACAATCAAGCCGTCCACAGAGTGGAGATAATGGATGAAAGATACAACATTTACTGCAAGATGAAGTCCGATAAAGTTCCCACTCCCTATATGGTGATAGTTGCCTGATAACAGATGGGAAGAAACTGTTCCTGAATCTGGAGGAGTAATCTTTCAAACTGCTGTACCTCTTGCGTGCTGGGAGAGGGGAGAAAATGGAGTGACTGGGGTGAGACTGGTTCCTTGATTGTTCTGGTGGCCTTGCCGGGGCAGCATGAAGTGTAGATGGAATCAATGGAAGAGAGGTTGGCTTGTGTGATGGTCTGGGCGACGTCCACAACCCTTGGCAATTTTAGTTCAGTTTAGTTTAGTTTAGAGATACAATGCGGAAACAGGCCCTTTGGCCCACCGAGTCTGCGCTAACCAGCGATCCCTGCATATTAACACAAGCCTACACACACTGGGGACAATTTACACTTACACCAGGCAACTTAGCTTGGTATAATTGTAAATTGTCCCCAGTGTGTGTGTAGGATAGTGTTAAGGGCCTGTCCCACTTACGTGACTTTTCCGGCGACTGCCGGCACCCGTCACAGGTCGCCAAAAATGTTCAACGTGTATGGTCTCTAGGGTGACACGTATGACTCTTTGGGTGATTAGGAGACCATACAGGCGACCCCCTGGCGACATGTTGCGGGGTGTCACTGGTGACATGTCGCGGGTGACACCCTGAGACACATGCGACATGTCGCCGGGGGGGTCGCCTGTATGGCCGCGAGAGGTCTCCTAATCACCCAAAGAGTCGTAGCGTCTTTCTGGTCGCCGCTGAATTTTCATCACGTTGAAGATTTTCGGCGACCTACGACGGGTGCCGGCAGTCGCTAAAAAAGTTAATGTGCGGGGATCGCTGGTCGGCACGGACCGGATGGGCCAAAGGACTGTATCGCGAAACTAAACTAAACTAAACTAAACTAACATGCACACAATGGATTCTTTCTCGCAAATCGTGCATTTAAAAGAAAATCTGCCAATGTATCCAAGTGCTTTTAGCTTGAACAGTAGACGATGATTTTTTTTTTACCCAAAAGTACTTACTGTTGACTTTGGGTTCTGTTGAAAAACATGCCCAACGGCGGCATTGTGAATAGCAACAGAATTAGTTTCCTGTTTAGTGCATGCCTTCCTGTAGTGATGGATGATGGAAAGACAGCTGCTTTCAATTTAAACACTCAATGCAGTCCTGGAGCTTCACAGTGGGCACAAAATAAGTTTGTCCATTCATGATGCACGACATTGGCAACCTGTGCTGGAAAAGAAATAGCTGGCGGTAGCTCTGACCAATTGCCTTGTCTCTCCGATAATTTCCTCGCGACAAGAACCCTTCAATCTTCAGAGCAGTGGAATAGAGGCCCAATTATTGAAGATAGACACAAAAATGTGGAGTAACTCAGCGGGTCGGACAGCATCTCTGGAGACCCTTCTTCCCGACCCGAAACGTCATCTATTCTTTTTCTCCAGAGATGCTGCCTGACCCTCTGAGTTACTCCAGATTTTTGTGCCTATCTTCGGTTTAAACCCGCATCTGCAGTTCCTTCCTGCCCAATTACGGATCCTAATGTGGGCATGAGGCCAAACATCAGACCGAACCACAACACCTTTATGTAAAGCTACTCGGGTAATCATCATAGTTTGCCTCAACTTACAATACAGAAACAGGCCATTCAGCTCTTTTGATTGTGTGAATGGTTTGATTCAGCATGGAAACAAGCTCTCCAGCGAGAGTGGAAAGATTTCATTGGAACCTGTGAGACAATGTTTTCACACAAAGTGTGGTGGGTATATGAAACAAGCTGCCACCGGAGGTAGTTGAGGCAGGTACTATCACAACATTTAAAAGACATTTGGACATGGACATGGATAGGACAAGTTTAGAGGGATATGGGCCAAAGGCAGGCAGGTGGGACTGCCTGAAGAAGGCAGGTAACATTATGAAACTTCTACAGATGTACCATAGAAAGCATACTGTCGGGTTGCATTATGCCCCTGTCCCACTTAGGAAATCTGAACGGAAACCTCTGGAGCCTTTGCGCCCCACCCAAGGTTTCCGTGCGGTTCCCGGGGGTTTTTGTCCTCCGGCAACCACCTTCAACTAGCATCGCAACCGGCTTCGACTAAACTATTACCAATTTTTAAAACGGAAACCATTAGGGAGACTGACAAAATCCTCCGGGAACCTCTGGGAACCGCACGGAAACCTTGGGTGGGGCGCAAAGTCTCCAGAGGTTTCTGTTCAGGTTTCCTAAGTGGGACAGGGGCATTACACCTTGGTTTGGGAGCAGCTCTGCCCAAAACTACAAGAAGTTGCAGAGAGTGGCTCAGTCCTTCACATCGACCAGACTTCCCACCATTGACACCTTCTACACCTCGTGGTCTAAGAGAAGCAGCCAACATAATCGAAGAGTTTATACCAAAGGGAGACACTAAATGCTGGAGTAATTCAGCGGGCCAGGCAGCATCTCTGGAGAAACTGGATAGGGGTCGTTTCAAGTTGCGACCTTTCTTCAAGACCCTACCTAACCACAATCACTATTCACTATCCACAACCCCACCTCAGCAATGACCTACTATAGACTTTGTTTAGCTGGTAGTGCGTACGTCAATGTGGTCTGGTTACCTGGCATTACTGAGAATTCATTGCATGATTGTTTATTGTACATTGATTTGTTGTGCTCTTGTGTTAGTATGCCTGTTAAGCTGCATAGAGTCATAGAGAGAGTCACAGAGTCATACAGCATGGAAACAAACCTTTCGCCCCAACCAGCCCATGCCCCATTTACAATTGTCCCACCTGCCCACACTTGACCCATATCTCTCTAAACTTAACCTATCCATGTGCCTGTCCAAATGTTTCTTAAACGTAACAATACTACCTGCCTCAACTACCTCCTCTGGCAGCTCGTTCTCCTGCGCTCCAAAGAATAAAGTCCGAGCCTGCTCCACCTCTCCCGATATCTCAGGCCCTTGAGTCCAGCCAACATCCACAACAGCCTCCTGGCGGAAAGTAAGAATTTCATGGTTCTGTTCCCTGTACTCACAATTTAAACACTCTTGGAGGCCAAGTCAATGGATATTTTTAAGGCTAATTCTTGATTAGTACGGGTGTCAGGGGTTATGGGGAGAAGGCAGGGGAATGGGGTTAGGAGGGAGAGATAGGTCAGCCATGATTGAATAGGGGAGTAGACTTGATGGACAGAATGGCCGAATTCTGCTCCTATTACTTACGACCTTATGACCTAATACCTCTTGACCCCTTGTCTTCGTCCCCCATTGGTGGCAGCATCATCACCATGGTTGGAAGATGGAAAACCTGTCCATGTTGCCAGATAACTGTGTGTGGAGCTGCAGGCACCAGCAACACTTGTTGGTCTGCTGACAGGGGAAAATGGAAAACAACAGCAAGGGCCAATAAAGGCGATTGTGACTGGACAGGGAGATGTCTTTCCCACCCTCAGGCGCTCCCTCGGTGAGCCAGCGGGAGCCCGTGCAGAAGGAGTTGCTTTGGTGTCTGACTCAGCGTACCTTGGCCAGAGGCCAGCTGGCAAAGGCGTGCACCAGGAGCTGACTGCAAAGATAACTTTGATAAAAGTAAATCACTGTAGATTAGCTATAGCGGTGGCTGCTCGTGACGCAACCTTAGAAACGGCCCCAGTTGTTTACCAACACTGAGACCGACCGGCGTTTGACATTGTGGAGGGCTGCGGTACCTCCACCCTGCCTTCATTTCCAAAGGGGGTGGTATTGCTGTAGCGGAGAGATGTCAGCTGGGTTTAGGTCCTGAGCTATCTATCGAACCACAAGGTGAGAGGGGGAGCGACTAATGGAGACGTGCGGGGCAAGTTGGTTCACACAGAGACTAGTGGGGAGGTGCAGCGCCCATTGCCAGGGGTGGTGGTGGAGGCAGATACCGCAGTAGTGTTTAGAGGGATTTTAGATCGGCCCATGGGAGTACGAGGAACAGGGAGGATATGGATCATGTACAGGCAGTTGGGATCAGTGTAACGTGGAATCACAGCCGGCACAAACATTGTGGGCTGAAATGCCCATTCCTGTGCTGTGCTGTGCTGTTCAACGTTCTATGTTCTGTGACTCAAGTCCTCGGTTTTAAGGGAATCGTGCACTCGGAGTCATACAGCATGGAAACATTTGGCCCAACTTACCCACACCTACCAACATCACCTATCTGTACAAATCCCCCTTTGGCCCATATCCTTCTAAACCTATCCAATCCACATACCTGCCCAACTGCTCATTCCATACACTCAGGATTAAAGAAAAAAGTTAAATAGAATTTCTTCCCTTGTCCAGTATTAATCTGCTCTGAAAGAAGAGACACCATTCAGTTAATGAAGCATTTTAACTGCAGTTGGTTAGATTCTAGACATATAAAGTGCTGGAAAACATGCAGTTGTTTTTAGATGTGAACCTATTTTTGGAACATTCTAAGTGCCAAATTCCATGAACCTCATTTCTTCAGACAAATTTATCTGACACTGTAATTTAGTATATGTGCCCGAATAAATCTCTCCGGATTTAGACTTCAGACGATAGAGATACATTGCAGAAACAGGCCCTTCGGCCCACCGAGACTGCGCTGACCAACAATCAATCCATACACACACTAACCTACACACACTAGCGACAATTTTACAATTTACCAAAGCCAATGAACCTACAAACCTATACGTCATCGGAGTGTGGGAGGAAACCGGAGCACCCTTGGCAAACCCACGCAGGTTATGGGAGAACATAGAAACTCTGTACACCTGTAGTCAGGATCGAACCAGGGTCTCTGGCATTGTAAGGCAGCAACTCTACCGCTGCGCCACCATGCCACCCCTAACTCTCCCAAACTCTCCAGTATCCTACAGGTCTCAGGCCGCGGAGCCTTTGGGGTCATCTGGGGATGGGTGAGGGGTGGGGGCAGAGTTACAAACCTCACTGTGGCAAGTAACGGGTATTGAGGCCGTATGGGAGCTGCTTTGTTGGTCGCATATTGCCTGTCGGTGCCAGGCGATCATTGGGGCTGTGGTACTTTTGCATTGACCGCAAGACCATTGGACAGAGGAGCAGGATTAGGCCATTCAGCCCATCAAGTGAGGGGAGCGGTAGAGTCGCTGCCTTGCAGCGCCAGAGACCCAGGTTCAACCCTGACAACGGGTGCTGTCTGTACACCGTTTGCTCGCTCTCCCTGTGACAGCATGGGTTTTGTTTGTGAGCTCTGGATTATTCCTACATTCCAGGGGCGAACAAGTTTGTAGGTTAATTGGCTTCTGTAAATTGCTCCTAGTGTGTTGGACATAGAACTATTGCCCCTAGTGTGTTGGAGTCCACACCACAGAGTCCACATCACCTTGGAGTCCACATCACAGAGGATCTGACATGGACAACACACACAGCCGCACTGGTGAGTAAGGCAAGGCAGCACCTATACCACGTCAGGCAGCTGAGGAAATTCAGAGTCTCTCTGAGGATCCTTCTGAGCTTCTACTCTGGGGCTGTAGAAAGCATCTTGTCCGGCAACATCACAATTTGGTTTGGGAACCGCTCTGCCCAGGACAGGAAGGCTCCGCAGAGAGTAGTGCGTTCGGCCGAACGCACTATGGGAACTACACTCGCCCCCCTGCAGGACCTATACACCAGAAGGTGCAGATCCAGAGCCAGCACCATTATGGGGGACCCTTCCACCCCAGCAATGCACTGTTCCAGCTGCTACGGTCAGGCAAACGCCTCCGCTGTCACGCTGTGAAAACAGAGAGGATGAGACGGAGTTTCTTCCCACAGGCCGCCAGGACTGTAAACTCTAATCTCACCAGGGACTAGTTTACTGTACCAAATTACTGTTGTGATGTGTCTTTAGAATTTTTTTTTTTTTCTTTCTAACATGTAAATACTGATTGTGTTCTATCCTGTTCTGTTGTTTTGCACAATCCACAGGCATTGCCACTTTCATTTCTCTGCACATCTTGTATGTGTATGTGACAAATAAACTTGACTTGACTTGACATCGCCAGACAGCGTGTACTTGGTGGGCCGAAGGGCCTGTTTCCATGCTGTATCTCTCACCTAAACTAAACTGTCCACTCCACCACTCAATCATGGCTGATCTATTTTGCAGTTGTGGCAGAGGGTGGTGGGGGGGGGGGGGGGGGGGGGTTATGTGGAGTGGGTGGTAGGGAGGCACTGAGTGGCATGTTTAAAATTCCAGACAAGGATTCACCTTCACTATTTGGTTACGTGCATTTCCATTACGTGCAGTCCAGAGTGAAGGTGGAATCTGTTAACAAACACTAGTGCCTTTAACTTGTTCTAATATGGTGGTAGCTTAGCTCCCCGAATTAATCTCCTCTTATCAAACAACAGTGCCTTTAAGTTATCTTCCACCCAATCTTTGGTATTTAACCTGCTAACATGCCCCTCTCCCAAACACGTAACCAGCCGATGGCATTGCCTGTCACACGTGGAGTGGAAATATTATTAGAGCGTGTTGCTCTGATAAAGGGGTATCTTTTACTCAATCTCCGTCTGCCTCCAAAATCAAGCTGTTGGTTGTTAACAACACGTCAACTGGCTCAGTGTCAGCTCTGCCCGACAGTGTTGTACTGGACAGCCAGAGAGATCCCGGCTACATTAGAGGTAACACGGAGAGAAACGTTTAGTTTAGTTTAGTTTAGTTTAGTGCAGTTTAGTTTAGTTTAGTGTAGTTCCGTGTAGTTTAGAGATATACCGTGTGGACACAGGCTCTTCGGCCCACCGAGTCTGCGCCGATCACCAGTCCCGGCACACCAGCATTATCCTACAATCTAGGGACACTTTACATTACTTACCCAACCTGTACGTCTTTGGAGTGTGGGAGGAAACCAGAGCACTCGACGAAAACCCACACGGTCACAGGGAGAACGTACAAACTCTGTACCAACAGCACCTGTAATCAGGATCACACCCGGGTGTCTGGCGCTGCAAGGCAGCAACACTACCGCTGTGTCAGCATGTCGCCAGTGGCTGTCATTATTATAGAACGCTGCTCTGCAGAGATTTTTAAATTGTGGGAAAGCAAACTCTGTGAATAAGTAATAACACCTTATTTGACCTTGCACCTGCAGAGTCTCTGTCCGAATATTGATTACGCGAACCAGTTTGTGAACGAGAGAGCAAGAGTGAGCAGGAGACAAGCTGGTCATTCTAGTTGGATCTTAGTGCCTACTTCACTCAGCATTGCCAATTTCCTCAGACACCTTTCGCAAAGCACAAAAATAATTGAACTCTCAAAGCTCAAGAAAATTCTTAAAACATTGAAGTTAACAATTAAACCCATCCAAAATAAGTAAATGCAAAATATTGATCTGAAATGCAATCTGTCTGCCTGAGCCATTATTTCTCTATTAAATTGATATGTTTTCCAGGTGACGGTCTCAGAATAAAAGGATGTGCATTTAGAAAGGAGATGAGGAGGAATTTCTTTAGGCACAGGACGGTGAATCTGTGGAATTCATTGCCACAGATGGCAGTGGAGGCCAAGACATTGGGTATTTTTAAAGTGGAGATTGAAGGATTCTTGATTAGTAAGGGTGTCAAAGGTTATGGGGTGAAGGCAGGAGAATGGAGTTGCGAGATAATAATAGATCAGCCATGGTAGAGATTAAGTGTGAAACGGGCCTTTTGGCCCACCGAGTACACGCTGACCAGTGATCACCCGCGCACTAACACCATCCTACAGACACTAGGCACAATTTGTAATTTTCCCGAAGCCAATTAGCCTACAAACCTGCATGTCTTTGGAATGTGGAAGGAAACCGGCGCACCCGGAGACTCAGAGATACAGCGTGGAAACAGGCTCTTCAGCCCACTGTCCGTGCTGACCAACAATCACCCGTACACTAGTTCTATCGTATACACTAAGGACAGTTCACAGAAGCCAATTAACCTACACACTTGCACATCTTTGGAATGTGGGAGGAAACCAGAACACCCGGAGAAAACCCGCGCGGTCACAGGGAGAATGTACAAACTCCGTACAGACGGCATCCATCATCAGGATCAAACCTGGGTCTCTAGCGCTGTAAGGCAGCAACTCCACTGCTGTGCCACTGTGTCACCCTCCCATGGGGAAAACAAATGGTCGGAGTGGAAGGGCCGAGAGGGCCTGTTTCCGTGCTGTGCCACTGTGTCACCCTCCCATGATTGAATGGCAGAGTAGACTCGATGGGCTGAATGGCCTCATTCTGCTCCAATATATTGTGGTCTAGTTTGCCCAGTCTAAGAATATTAAGTTGGGTGCCCCACTGCTGGACATCATGAAGAGTCAAATGTCAGAATGACAGCAGACAGGACCCTTGTGAGCGGAAAGACATTGGATGCATTTTCGATTCTGCAACCTAACTCCTCTCACCCAAAAGGCTGTGCATCTCTGGTTAATATGATCTCCTCTGTGGCTGCCAGTGACAGGCAATACACAAGTGAATTGATTAATTGGAATCAAATCATGCCTCTGGTGTAATAAATTGACGAGAAGGCTAAGGTTTAATCCTTGCCCCCTTGCTCCCAGTCAGCATGCCTTTGACAGAGCTGTTTCTCATCGCTGAGTGCAATGAAGATAAATTGTTGGTGTCAACATAATGTTGTGCAGCTGTGATCAGCAGAGTTGCTGCTCCCTGCTGGTGTCATGAGGATTGTTTTCCCTCGCCCTAGGGGTTCGAGTGGTCGCTGACAAATGGGTGGGAACTCGGTGGCCCATCAAAGTGCTGGTTCCTGAACCACACGACGTTTCGAAACACCTAAGAGACCAACTATTTAGTCTGTGTATCTGCAGGTAAAAAGTGCGAGAGCACATTTGTTTTGAAAGGACAGCTACAGGAGAATGACAAGCACCAGATGGAGCAAGAATGAGGCAAGGTCTGTATTGATGGAGTGGGCAGGGGAGCAGAAACACCTTCACCAACCTGTGAGCCCAGTGGCTGGTTTCTGTGTTGATACATTCTTCATCATCTCTGAGGCACTTTGCGACCATTTTGGAATCTCAGGGTATTACAGAATGCAGAGGTTATTCATCCCGCCAAGCCTCTATCAACTCTTCAGAAGAGTTATCAAACCAACTCTTCTCTCACCTAGTCTTTCAGAGTGTTAGGTTGTCAAGAGGGTAATTGGTTTAAGCTCCTTCTTCTCGTGGATCTGTGAGAGGAAAGAGGTTAATTTCTTTCTTCATGGATTCACACTCTCCTGGTATTGCATCTCTCTTGCTCTTCATGTGTAATGTAGATGCAGCTGAAGACTAGGACATTTGGTTGGTGGACTCACTGGGATCTATACCCAGATTCGACGTGGACTAATGGGAAAGAAGTGTCTGCTAACTCTAGGGTGGGGTTAGGAGGGTGAGATAGATCAGCCATAATCGAATGGTGGAGTAGACTTGATGGGCTGAGCTGCCTAATTCTACTCCTATCACGTCTTTTGGAATGTGGGAGGAAACCAGAGCACCTGAAGAAAGCCCACACAGTCACGGGGAGAAAGTACAAACTCCAATCAGGGTCGAACCCGGGTCTCAGTGCATCCTCCCCTCCAACACCACCTCCCAAGAGCTCCACCTCTGGCTAAGGTTGCTGGTGACAAAGTGCCTGGATTTAGTTTAGTTTAGAGATACTGTGCAGAACCAGGCCCTTCGGCCCACCGACTCCACGCCGACTAGCGATCCCCGTATACTAGCAAGGTCCTACTCATACGAGGGACAATTTACATTTAGACCAAACTAATTAGCCTACAAACCTGTACGTCTTTGGAATGTGGGAAGAAACCTGAGCACCAGGAGAAAACCCGCGCAGGTCACGGGGAGAACGTACAAACTCCAGACAGACAGCACACTGGTCTATGGCACTCTAGCGCTACGCCACCTTGCTACCGGTTCATCTGAAACCCTCCTGTCATTTTTATGTACGTCGTTACTTGAGTCTTCCGATCCAGTCTCATGACACAGTGGCCCAGCAGTAGAGATGCTGCCTTAAGGTGAAACTACCCTCTCACCATGGGCTAACTCCAGCTCACATTCCTTACTAGTGGGTGAACGTTCACTCTCTGGAAGTTATTCAGGTGTTCCCTTCCAAGTCTCCCCGCACAGTGAAACAACCATCCTCTCCCCCTTCCAATTTTTATAATAAATAACATGATTGTTCCAAGAGAACGTACTAGAAAGACCACGGTTCTTTTTAAAAGGCTTTTTTTGTTTTCTGGAATTACTTGCAGCTGTGACTGGGAAATCAATGTAATTGCTTGAGGTTCTTGGAGAGTTGGCAACCCAGGCATAGTCCACAAGAGAGGAGCGCTCATTAATTCCTGTTCAGCCTTGGGCTTGAATGCCGGGCATTGAAGAGTCATTGGCATTCACAGCACTGCTCTCAGCAAGAGCTCCTGTCTTTATGAAGGGGGGGGGGATAGGTAGAAAGACCCCTATCCGTCCAAGAGCCCGGACACTCAATCTCAAATGCTCGGATCACTGTCTACGATCCTTCCAGAAAGTGAATTACCACCTCTTCACCACAGGACTGGAAATTGTTTCTTCGCTGGAGTGAAGTACAATTGCAACGATCAGGTAATTCAACTTGGCACTCGGCATCAGTTACGCTTGCAATCCCAATGGAATATTATACATCAGAGGTGCATTAGATGACGTCTTTCCCTGTGGACAATGTGCTTCTGATCCTGGCTGGAGGGGGAAGTACATTTGAATTTGAGTTTAGTTTATTGTCAAGTGTGCTGAGGTACAGTGAAAAGCTATTGTTGCCTGCTAACCAGTCAGAGGACAACACCTGATTACAATCGAGCCAACTACAGTGTACAGATGCACGTTTAGTGCACGATAAAGTCCAGTAAAGTCTGATCAAAGATGATCTGAGGGACTCCAATGATGTAGATAGTAGTTCAGGACTGCTCTCTAGTTGTTGATGGATGGTTCAGTTGTCTGATAACAGCTGGGAAGAAACTGTCCCCGAATCTGGAGGTGTGCGTTTTTCACACTTCTATACCTTTTGCCAGATGGGAGGGGAGAAGAGGGAGCGGCCAGAGTCCTTGATGATGCTGCTGGCCTTGCTAAGGCAGCGTGAGGTGTAAATGGAAGGGAGGATGTTTTTTTGGAGATATTGATTAGTAAAATGTGCAACGTTCATTTGCTGTGCCAGTATCCCGAGGCTTGTGGTACAAGGGAAGCCTTCTGCAGGAGGTCAAGCACTGAGATGGCCACTGGTTCCCCAGGTGTGAATCATCCTGACGCAAGCTCATAGGTGCATCAGAATTGTAATTTTTTAAAATAATCAGCAAATAGAATAATCAGTGCCATAAACAGCTAATTTTCCCCAAATCGGAATGGTATGGATAAGAATGGCGTGGATAATAGATCGGCACAGTAGCGCAGAAGATGAGTTGCTGCCTTATGCCCCTGTCCCACTTAGGAAACCTGAACGGAGACCTCTGGAGACTTTGCGCCATCTGGAGACCATCTGGAGACCAAGGTTTCCGTGCGGTTCCCGGAGGTTTTTGTCAGTCTCCCTAATGGTTGAAAGTGGTTTCCGTTTTAAAAATCGGTAATTTTTCAGTCAAAGCCGGTTGCGATGCTAGTTGGAGGTGGTTGCCGGAGGACAAAAACCTCGGGGAATCGCACGGAAACCTTGGGTTCAAGTGGGACAGGGGCATTACAGAGCTAGTGTGTGGGGTGATCGCTGGTCTGTATGGACTCGGTGGGCCGAAGGGCCTGTTTCCGTGCGGTTTCTCTAAAGTCTAAAATAGACCTCCTCCTGCCGATAGAAATCAGGAAGCCAATAGTTAAATTAAGTGGTGAGTGCTTTCCATTGGCGGAATGGCAGGGTGTAAATGACAGACACCTCCTCCCCTTGGCCCTGCCACCACCAGCCCTCTTGTCAGTTTGCATGAAGGTGCCAAAGCATTCTTTAGATGTGCCAGCAAACAAAAAGAAAATTTGTCACGCGGTGAGAATCAAGAAGGGCTTTTTCACGGTGCAGATGTGGGATTAAATTTCATGCTTTGGTCTCTGGTAATGCGGCAGACTTCTCAGTTACATAGAGCCCGCTTAACTTTGGACTCAATCTGCTTTCCGCACCATTTCAGTTCTGAGAGAAAAAGCACCGGGGAACATTGACTGCAGCAAAGTTGAGTGTTAATAGCGAAAGCTGCAGCAGACACATTGTTGAGGTCTCACAATTCCCAGGATGCTGGTCTGCTGGCCCCTCACTTGTGTCTGTGTGGCAGTATTATTGAATCTGTTCATTTCCTTGATTGGAGACATTGTCACGTGAACCGAGGTACAATGAAAAGCTTTGTTTTGTGTGCTGCCCAATCAGTTCAGATGGTGCGATACATAAATACAAAAAGTCAAACTCAAGTGCCATAATAGAGCAAAGGGGAAGATACAGAGTGAAGGATATAGCTGGCAGCATTGTAGTACAATGCCTGCAATGGGTAGATGTGAATCTGACAGCACCCTAAAGTAGGACAGTACAGAGCCTGATAACAGAGGGGAAGAAGCTGTTCCTTGCGTCTGGCAGTGCGTGGTTTCAATATCTGTATCTGCTGCCGGAGGGGAGAGTGATCAGAAGAAGGCATAAAGAATAATGAGGCAAGTCTTTGATTATGTATTAACAGAATGTTATTTTAGTCGTACAGGGTGGAAGCAGCCCTTCCAGCCCATGATGCATTGATCTATTATTATTACATGTACTGAAATTCAGTGAAAACACTATCCAGCACATCATACCATACATGAGCACAATCAAACCATGTACAGGTACCATGGGTTGTTCATGGGGAAAAAATAAATAGGGTGCAGATTATACTGCAGAGAAACCACAGATAAAAAAATACAAAGGCCACAACGAGGTAGATTTGGAGATCAAAACAACATCCTTAGTGTACGAGAGGCAGTTCAGAATCTAATAATAGTGGAGAAGAATCTTTCCCAGTATCTAGCGGTGTGAGCATTTAAGCTTTTGGATCTTCTGTCCAACGGTAGAGGGGAGAAGGAGTGACTGGGGCATAAGTGGTCCTAGGTTATGTTGGCTGCTTTCCTGAGGCAGCGTGAAGTGCAGATGGGGTCAATGGGAGGGGTGAGAGTGGCTTGCAAGATGGACTGGCTGCACGCTCAACTTCTGCAATTCCTTGCCATCTTGGGCAGAGCAGTTGCTAACCCAAAAATAGACACGAAGAACTGGAGTAACACAACGGGTCAGGCAGCATCTCTGGTGGAAAAGGATGGGTGATGTTTCGGGTCAGAACCCAAGGGCCTCGACCCAAAACGTCACCAATTTTTTTCTCTCCAGAGATGTTGCCTTATCCGCTGAGTTACTCCAGCACTCTGAGTCTACCTTTGGCATAAACCAAAGGTTCTGCAGTTCTTTTTTTCAGAGCTAGCGGGAGTGCATCCACCGTTGATCTGTTGTGGCGGTAAGCGAACTGCAGTGGGTCCAGGTTTTTGTCGAGGTAGGAGTTGATTTGTGCCATGATCAACCTCTCAAAGCACTTCATCACCACAGGCGTTAGTGCCACTGGTCGATAGTCATTGAGGCACGTCACCTTGCTCTTCTTGGGCACTGGTATAATTGATGCCCCTTTAAAGCAGGTGGGAACCTCAGACCTCAGAAGTGAGAGGTTGAAAATGTCCGTAAAAACTCCAGCCAGTTGGTCCGCACAGGTTTTTAGAACACGACCAGGTATGCCATCAGGTCCAGACGCTTTTTGAGGGTTCACCTCTCTGAAGGATTTTCTGACGTCGGCCTCTGTGACTAAAATACCATCACAGCGAATGGGGGCTCGGGAAGGCACATCAGTTCTCCCTATCAAAGCGTGCGTAAAACGCATTGAGATCGTCAGGGAGTGATGCTACGCCAACATTCAAGCTGCCTCCTGGTTTCGCCTTGTAGGAGGTGATTGCATTCAGGCCCCGCCACAGCTGCCGAACATCTGTCTCATCCTCCAGCTTGGAGCAGAACTCCCTTTTGGCCTTTTTGATGGCCTTACCAAGGTCGTATCTGGACTTCTTGTAGACCACTCTATCATCAGACATGAATGCCCGTTGCCTGGTCTTCAGAAGAGTGCGGATCACAAAGTTCACCCGAGGCTTCTGAGTGGGAAACACTCGGAAGGTTTTTGTAGGGTTGCAGTCCTCCACACATTTCTTTATGATGTCTGTAACGACTGTGGCGTATTCATTCAGGTCCTTTGCAGAGTCCCTGAACATTGCCCAGTCGACAGACTCCAAACAGCCCTGGAGTTGTTCCTCCATGGAACATAGAACAAGAACAGGCCCTTTGGCCTACAATGGCCATGCCGAGCATGATGCCAAGTTAAACTAATCCCCTCTGTCTGCACATGATCCCCATTCCTCATTCCTTGCATATCAAGGAGCTGTAATCTCTGGAATTTAGACGTATGAGAGGCAACATCATTCAAACATCCAACATTCTTTAGATAGGCACAAAACGCTGGGGTAACTCAGCGGGACAGGCAGCATCTATGGGGAGAAGGAATGGGTGACGTTTCGGGTCGAGACCCTTCTTCAGACTCAGACCATCTTTAGATTTCGGACTTGTTTAAACTAGACAAATGCCTAACTTAAGGGTAAAGAACCTTAAGACTTCTTCAGACTCTGAAGAAGGATCTTGACCCCAGACGTCACCCATTCCTTCTCTCCAGAGAAGCTGCTTGTCCCGATGAGTTACTCCAGCATTTTGTGTCTGTTTGCAGCCGTGAAAGCCTGATGAGTTGTATTGAACGAGCACTGGCTATGAATTGAGCCTGGAATGTTTTGTCTGCAGGGCTTGCCGCCATGCTACCTTGTGCCATTATCAACAAAGACACCGGGATAAGATCAAATTTCTATCTCTGCGCTTAATCAGAAAACAAGAGGTGAATAGCTGTTTTGCAAAGGATGTTACTGCAACAGAAACAGAAGCATTTCTGCAAAGATCTGTTTTGTTCCCTTTTTGTGTAAATGTAAACACAGCAAGTTTCTACAAACACCGCTGCAATTGGGATCTGATATTTATTTTGTTTGTCCTGTTGACTCGGGGATAAATATGGGCCAGGAAATAACTAGACTGCCCATGTTTGAAGTGTCCTAAGGGATCTTTAATGCCTTCCCCTGATGAGGGGGACCTCATTGAAACTTACCAAATAGAGAAAGGCCTGGATAGAGTGGATGTGGAGAGGATGTTTCCGCATTAGTGGGAGAGTCTAGGACCAGACGCCATAGCCTCAGAATAAAAGGACCTACCTTTAGAAAGTTGACGGGGAGGAATTTCTTTGCTCAGAGGTTGGTGAATCTGTGGAATTCTTTGCCACAGAAGGCTGTGGAGGCCGTCATTGGGTATTTTTAAGGCAGAGATTGACCGATTCTTGATTAGTAAGGGTGTCGGGGGTTATTGGGAATAGGCAAAGAGAATGGGGTTGAGAGGGAAAGATAGATCAGCCATGATTGAATGGCGGAGATGGGCCGAATGGCCTCATTCTGTTACTATAACTCATGAACTTCCTGATGTGGCAAAGGAAGGCTGTACTTAGCATCTCATCTGAAAGCACAGGAACAGGCCCTTCAACCCGGAATGTCCATGCTGAACATGGTGCCAGGTTAAAGTTCCTCATCTCTTGTGGTCAATCACTCCATACACATCCATGTGTCTAACTAATGCCACCACCATTATCTGTCTTCCACCAGTACCTCAGGCAGCACATTCCAGACACCCACCACGCACCAGGTTTGCTGCGCTCACCTTAAAGCCATGCCTCTAGTCTTTGATATTTCCACTCTGGGAAGAAAGTTCTAACTGTCTACCCCTATCTGTACCACTCATAATTTCATATAATTCTATCAAGTCTCTCCTCAGCTGTCAATGCTCGATAGAAAACAATTCAAGTTTGTGCAACCTCTCCTTAATGCTCCCATCCTCTAATCCAGGCAGCATTCTGGTAATACTTCGAGTTTGCAATTTAGTTGGGAGATGAAGCATGGAAACAGGCCCTTCAGCCCTCCAAATCCACACTGACCATTGATCACCCATTGGTACTAGTTTAGTTTAGTCTATAGATACAGCATGGAAAGTGGCCCTTCAGCCCATTGAGTCCTTTTGACTATTTATCATCTGTTCACACAAGTTCTATTTTTGTATCCACTCTCTACACACTAGGGCAATCTACACAGGACAATTGATGTACAAACATACATAATTTTTGGGACAAGGGAGGAAACTAGAGCACCAGTAGGAAACCCACAGGGTCACAGGGGATCTTGCAACCCCACACAGACAGCACCTAAACTCAGTATCGAACTCGGGTCTCTTTCATTGTGGGGCAGCAGCTCTGCCAGCTCTGCCATCGTGCTGCCCCTCAGTTCTTAATGCCCCTGTCCCACTTAGGAAACCTGAACGGAAACCTCTGGAGACTTTGCGCCCCACCCAAGGTTTCCGTGCGGTTCCCGGAGGTTTTTGTCCTCCCCAACCACCTTCAACTAGCATCGCTACCGGCGGTAACCTACGACCTTCCACGATTATGTGTGCGACCTCCTACGATTATGTCTACGACCTCCTACGACTATGTTGAAGACCTCCCACGACTATGTTGAAGACCTCCCACGACTATGAAGAAGACCTCCTTCGACTATGTTGAAGACTGGCTTCGACCATGTACGTTTTACTGCGGTTTGCAGTAGCCCTTTTGCTTCAGCCTTTTAAGAAAGGCAGAAGGGGAAGAGCAAGGGTGAAGAGGAAGGACAAGAAGAGGTCTCAATGGGTGAATGGAGATGATGTGATGGACTGTCCAGTTCACCAGATGACTGGAAGAGAGTGGCGCTGGGCTTTGACAAAAGATGGAACTTTAAACACACATGTGGGGCAGTGGATGGCAAGCATGCCATTCTTGTCCCTGTCCCTGTCCCCCTCATTTTCCTTTTCGTACAGGATGGCATTCTGCTGGAACCATTCCTCAAGGTCCCCCCCTGCTGCCTGGTGAAAGTGTAGGGCATAACCTTCCTCCAGCCCTCCCTCACCACCAATGGGGCATCTGCCTCTGATGCTGTGTCAGACACAGGAGAAAGGGCTGTTTTGCTGCCTTCAAATCAGGCAGTGAAGGATGGGGACGTATACTACCACCCTGGTCTCCTCCTCCAGGGGTCACTCATGCAGGGCTACCTCCTCCTGCACCATCACCTCCTGTGGCATCACCTCCTCCTCTTGGGTGGGCAACACCTGCATGGCCGTTTGTTTTTAGGTTTGAGCCCTCCCCCTGCGCTGCTTCCTTTTTGGTGCCATCTCTAAAACACGTCTCCTCTCCAAAAAACTCTCCAAAAAACTCTCCAGCTATGAATGAACATGCCTTGGAGTGACAGAGGTGACGTTCCTGCTGTTTAAATAACCTTTTTTCCTACTGACCTTTTTTTCACCCCAGAGCTATTACCTCCGACTGCCTCCGACCAACTACGACTACCTATGACTACCTACGACTAGCATCACGACCTATTACGACCTACCGATGACCTACCTACGGCCTACCTACGAGTAAAAAGTATCGATTTTTTTCCATGCCGACTTTTATTTTACTCGTGGACATTTTTTATCAGGCTAGAAAAAACGCCGCGACCTACTTGATGCCACGACTACCTACGACAAGAATCACGACCTGCCTACGACCTCCTACGACCTCCTACGACCTCGTGGCGATCATGCTGCGCGTATGAGTCAAGGCCAAACTCGGCAGAGGTCGTGAATTAAGTTGTGAAAGTGGGACAGGCCCTTAAAACAGAAAAGTTTCAATACAGACTGAGACATCGAAGGTCAAAAATGCAGACTCTTAAAACGATCCTGCCAATGAAAACAGAGCAGTTGATTCACCTGTAATAAATCTTAGTGTTATAGTAACTGTTGCAAATTGCCACAGAACAGGGCCATGCAATGGTAGAGCCATTAGACCCCAGAAGGAGGCCATTCGCTCCATCGAGGCAGTGGTGCCCCCTAGAGGACCGGAGATGTCACAGTTTGCTCTCTAAATTGCGACATGGTGCCCTTTGCTTTGCTTTGGAAGATATCCTTGTATTGGTAAGCAAAGTAAGAAATAAACTTCACTTGATGATAAGTTACGAAACACCAAATGCAGCATCAGAGAGCAGTGTACTTAAACTGGGAGTGTGGATGGCCACCACCTTATCAAAATCTGAAAATGCTTTTCAAATGCCAGTTGTTACTGATTAATAAGCAATGATAAAAGAGTTGTACTGAAGTAATAACAAGGAACGGCAGATTCAACTTTGTACCAAAGGTAGACACAGAGTGTTGCAGGAACTCAGCAGGTCAGGCAGCATCTCTGGAGAAAATGGATAGGTGATGCTTCAGTTTGGGACCCTTCTTTTGTTGGAGCCTGCAAAAACTCATTTCCATCTGGTGAGATCGCACCTGGAGTATTGTGTGCAGTTTAGGTCTCCTAATTTGAGGAAGGGCGTTCTTGCTATTGAGGGAGTGCAGCGCCGGTTCACCAGGATCACCAGGTTAATTCGCGAGTTGGCGGATTGGCAGGACTGACATATGGTAAAAGAATGGATGGACTGGGCTTATATTGACTGGAATTTAGAAGGGTGAGAGAGGACCTTATAGAAACATATAGGATTCTTAAAGGATTCGACAAGGTAGATGAAGGAAAAATGGTCCCGATGTTGGGGGAGTCCAGAACCAGGGGGTCACAGTTTAAGAATAAGGGGTAGGCCATTTATGACTGAGATGAGGAACGACATTTTCACCCAGAGGGTTGTGAATCTGTGGAATTCTCTTCCACAGAAGGCAGTGGAGGCCAATTCACTGGATGTTTTCAAGAGAGAGTTAGATTTAGCTCTTAGGGCTAACATAATTAAGGGATAGGGGGAGAAAGCAGGAACGGGGCACTGATTTTGGATGATCAGCCATGATCACATTGAATGGCGGTACTGGCTCGTAAGGCCGAATGGCCTACTGCTGCAGCTATTTTCTACGGTTCTACTTACCAAGCTTTCTTTCCTGGAATACTTTTGTATTTAAAGCAGATTTTGACATTGAATTATTTGCCCACGTTTATCTTTTTTGCAGCTGAAAACAGGCATAAATCAGAGATGGTTGCAGCACTCAGTGGATTATTCATAACGTTACCAAATAAGAGGAAGGCACCAGTGGAATCCGACAGGTTAATGCAATGGTCGATGTAAAGAAGATAAACTCAAGCAGCTGGAAATCTAGAATATAAACAGAAATACTCCGAATAGACAATGAGTTAGTCAGAGTTTGAAACAGGGACTCAGAGATAAGAATGTGATGGGTGGGGTCTATACACAGCTCGGATGAAGGCATTTGAAGGCGTTGTACTTGAAATACTTGGTTTTACTATATTTGGATGGAACAATGTGCGGCACGGTGGCGCAGTGGTGGAGTTGCCTGCAGCGCCAGAGACCCGGGTTCGCTCCTGACCGCGGGTGCCTGTTTGTACAGAGTTTGTACGTTCTCCCCGTCACCAGCGTGGTTTTCCCCAGATTCCTCCCACACTCCAAAGACGTACCAGTTTGTAGGTTAATTGGCTTTGGTAAAATTCTAAACTGTCCCTGGTGTTCTTCGGAAAGTGACAGTGTACGGGGTGTTCGCTGGTCGGCGCAGACTTGGTATGATGTTATACTGACTTACCCTGTGCAGGAAAGAAGTGCAGATGCTGGTTTAAATCGAAGATAGACACAAAATGCTGGAGTAACCCAGCGGGACAGGCAGCATCTCTGGATAGAAGGAACGCAAGACGCTTCTTCAGACTAATGAAGGGTCTCGACTCGAAAGGTCACCCATTCCTTCTCTCCAGAGTTGCTGCCTGTCCCGCTGAGTTACTCCAGCATTTTCTGTCTATACTGACTTTCCCTGTTGGCTTTCTTGATGACAATCATTTCAGCACAGATATTGTGGGCTGAAGGGCCTCAGTCTGTGCTGTGCTGTGCTGTACTATATGCCGATGGCTTGTAATTATGCTCTCATATAGTCATACAGTTATGGAAACAAACCTTTATGGCCCAACTTGCCCACACTGACCATCATGTCCCATCTACCCCTATCCTTCTATACACAATACCTTGACTGATGATACTCTCCCCTGACAATGGGAATAAACCCTTTATATTCACTCCACCAAAACCCTTCATAATCTTGAAGTCTTTTTTAGGTTACCATTGAAGCTTTTCTTTTTAAGGGAACCAACATCCATTGTGTCATTGGGCTCACCATCTGGTTGAAAAAAGGTGAGAAACTGTGGGGTGTAAACCTTCTCAAGAGACTCCATCGCTCCAACTCGCTGACCACACTCTCCACACAGTCATCTTGTGAATCTGGTGATAAAATCAATTATCTTCTTGATAAACTGCTTCTGAATCAGATCCATGTTGTCTCGTATTATAAGGGATAGTAGAATTAGGCCATTCGGCCCATCAAGTCTATTCTGCCATTCAATCATGGCTGATCCCTCCAAACCCCATTCTACTGCCTTCTCCCCATAACTCCGTGACACCCGTACTAATCAAGAATATCCAACAGGATATTCTGTTGGTTCCACTTCATGCTGCATCAACCACCGCACATTTTTCCCAGCTGTTATCATGCAACTAGAGAGCAGTCCTGCACAACTATCTACCTCATCGATGACCCGCGGACTATCTTTGATCGGACCTTAATGTCTTTGCCTTGCACTAAACGTTAGTACCTTATTGCGCATCTACACACTGTATATGGGTCGACTGTAATCATGTATTGTCTTTCCGCTGACTGGTTAGCTCGCAACAATAGCTTTCCACGTGACAATAAACTAAACCGATTCACTCTAGGGTTAATAATTCCCTGGAATATAAATCGCCCAGTCAAAATATATGTGGCACCAGTGGAAGTGGCAGCTACAGGATATAAATACATCGCTGGCAACAGGTAAATCGAGCAGTATTCTGTTGTACAGAGACTTTGGAAACTGATGTCACCCATACTGATTGATGTGTAGATCAGCACATGGTGATCCTTGGCTCACAGACTCTTGGCCCCTCCTGTAACTCCACAGAAGTGCTTTAATGTTAAATGCGATCGGCAGGAGGGCACATTTGTTCCCTTCGCTTTTCCTTTTGTACCGGCGGATTAAAAAAATAAATCTTTAATTTGGCTTCAGCTAATGCTTTACTACAATGATTGGCTGTGAGTTTACTAATTCTATTCTCAGTCACAATTGCGGCTTGTATTTTTTTGAGGTTTTGGATTAGTGTTCTAATTCTCGACTGAGAATTAGAACATCCGCCTCAAACATGATGCCAAGTTACAGGACACAAACGTGTTACTGCTTTTATGCAGGCAATAAAACCTCCCTATGGCAATGACATCGAGTCTGGACAGGGGAAAAAGTAAACATTGACTCAGGATCTAAGCACGAGTGTGTTTTACTTCTGGAACAAACTTCAGACCATACCTGATGTGCATTATTGCTCAAGTCTGGGTTATATTCCTCTTCTGCCAGCTGTGGGTTTCCTGGGCTCCTTGCAGATCCTCAGCTTGCCTGGTGACATGGGGCCACATTCTATGAGGCAGGCTTGACTGTTACGTTGAGAGCCGGGAGCCAACGCATCTTCACCAGGTAACCCTGATGCACTCAGGGTGATGAAGGCAGCAATTGAAAGTCATCTCACATAGTCATAAAGTGCCATCTCACATCGAGTTATAAAGCCAAACAGGCCCTCCAACCCAAACCATCAATGCCAACCAAGTTACTTCACCAAGCTGGTCCCACTTGCCTGCTGCTGTCCACATCCCTCTAAACACTTCCTATGTATGTGCCTGTTTAAGTGTCTTTTAAATGTCACCAATGTACCCACCTTAAGCACTTCCTCTGCCAGCTCATTCTATGTGCATGTCTCAACAAATTTTATAGATATATGTGCAGACTAGTTCAAAGCAACCATTTTGATCTGTCTCACCCTGACTTCTTCTTGCGTATGGGGTGCTCAGTCTAAAGTTGTAAATCAACTTGTTCTATTTGATCTTTTGTTTGCGCACGTCGAGTTGGTTGCATTAGTTGAAACAGGGTGGACCATGTGAAGGTTGCAATCTCCCACCCCTCACACTGACTAATTGAAACATAGAAAATAGGTGCAGGAGTAAGCCATTTGGCCCTTCGATCCATGGCTGATCTTCCAGAATCAGTCCCCTGTTCCTTCTTTCTCCCCATATCCCTTGATTCCGCCCTAAGAGCTAAATCTAACTCTCTCTTGAATACATCCAATGAATTGGCCTCCACTGCCTACCGTGGCAGAGAATTCCACAGATTCACAACTCTCTGGCTGAAAAAGATTTTCCTCATCCAATGAAAGGGGTTTTGATTGAAAAGTTTCTTGTTGGAACTTTGAGTTAATGGAAAACTATCTTCGGACTCGGATAATAAATAACCATCGCAACCAGGGCAGTTTGCGGCTTACATGACTAAGCGTCTCCTGTTCCTGTAAAATGGGTGGAGCATTGAAAAGGGAACGAGATTGATCATCAAATCCTTTGCAGGAGGTGTGCTGGTGCACAGGGCTAAGGTAATTGCAGAGTAACTTTTCTATTTAGGTGTGTGGTGTTGAGTTACAGAACAGGGGATTGACGGGCCAGGTGAGAGCCGCCTCTCCCTATTCTGTCAACAACAGAGGACGAACATGCAATTAGCATTTCCTGTGCAGACTTTTCTCAACAAGAGGAAGGAGAAAAGGAAAAGAATGTTGCCGCCAGACCGTCTTAATCCTTGAAAGAATATCTTCTCCCTGGGCCCTAGGGAGCAGGAGGTTAAATGTCCGAGGCCTAATGATGAATTTGTAGATCTGGGTCTCGGAAGAAAGACTAAGGCAGGGCTTCCTGCTCCTGACCGCCGCCCGGCTACACCCCCACCCGTCCTCTCCGGAACCGCTTGCAGCAGGAAATCACGGCAAGAAGTGGACCATGCCCGAGAGAAGCACGCAGCGTATCTCCCTGAGCCCGTAGAGCAGGGCCACAGTGACGGCATTGCAGCCGGAGGAACGAGGGGAAGGGACGCGGCACCATTAGAATTAAAGGACGTTCTTTTAGGAAGGAGATGAGGAGAGATTTCTTTAGTCAGCAGGTGCTGAATCTGTGGAATTCTTTGCCTCGGAAGGGTGTGGAGGCCAAGTCAGTGGATATTTTTAAGCCAGAGATAGATAGATTCTTGATTAGTACGGGTGTCAGAGGTTATGGGGAGAAGGCAGGAGAATGGAGTTAGGAGGGAGAGATAGATCAGCCATGATTGAATGGCGCAGTAGACTTGATGGGCCGAATGGCCTAATTCTACACCTATTCTTTATGCCCTTATATCCTTAAAAGAAATAACGGGAGGCGAAAACACAAAATGCTGGAGGAACTCAGCAGGCCGGCAGCATCTGTGGACGGATTGGACAAGCGACGTTTCAGGGCTGGACTCTTCCTCCTAATAATGGGAAACCTTTCAATTTAGATCATCCTTGGGGCGGCTGCTCCATATAGGATCACGATATAACAAATTGAGGTCATTTATGGTGTAAATTGTTTTTGATTTTGATTTTTACTTGGTTTTAACTGATTTACCAGCAGCAACTTTTCAGGGTTTCAAAAACATTCTTAGAACTTGAATATTGTTATGCTGAGGGAAGGGTTGGGAAGCTCTAGTTGAGAGACAGTTGATTGCATGCATGGTTGGGTAAGACTTTGTTACGCTGCCCTGACCTTCTTTGGGTTAAAGGTAGTCACGAGGTCTGAGGGAGAATAGGACTATCAGGTCTGGACGAATAGCACATGCACACACACTTACGCACACGTACGCGCACATGCTTACGCACACGCACGCGCTCACACTTACGCACACTCTTTTATTATTTCCTCTATATTTCCTTGCAGCATTGAGAGATGCCTTTCAGCCAAGTGAGTCAATGCAGACTTTGACATAGCAGAGGAAATCCGACTCAATATGTCAGGTCATGTGCTTTCCTGGTTTATATAAATGCAGATTTCTGTCTAATTCAGTAAGTCGTAAGTTCAGGTCCCACCAAAAAAATGGATCATGTCATGAGTTATAGGAGCTGAATGAGGCCATTCAGCCCATCAAGTCTACTCTACCATTCAATCATGGCTGATCTATCTTTCCCTATCAACCCCATTCTCCTGTCTTCTCCCCATAAACACCCGTACTGATCATGGATCTATCAATCTCCACCTTAAAGATATCCATTGACTTGGCCTCCACAGCCTCCTGTGGCAATGAATTCCACAGATTCACCACCCTCTGACTAAAGATGTTCCTCCTCATCTCCATTCTAAATGTACGTCATTTTATTGTGAGGCTGTGTCCTCTGTTGCTAGACTCTCCCACTAGTGGAAACATCCTCTCCACATCCACTCTATCCAGCCTGACTGACATTGCAAGACATTGAAAGTGTGCCCCTTTGGATGGGACATTAACTTAAGGCTCAATCTTCCATTTCCGAAATTAAAAAAATCATGTAATATTATTTGAAAATCAACACATACTGCACTCCATGCATCAGGCAATTCACCAGAGTCAATCTGATGGTAATTTATGTACTGGTTGGCATATTTTTCTTGTAAATTGTTTTACAACATAAACCAGTAAATTAACTGGGCGTCCAATATCAACTAATTCCTTCTCTCTCTTTCTATGTCAAAGTCTTTTCTTCCTGTTCCACTGTTTAGTATATCACATGCCAGTTGGCATAATTTTAACGCGCTGAATTTTGTTTTATTTTCACAATTTTAATGGGAAAAGTGATCCAAAAGATAACGCAGAAAGATAACACAATGACACTCCGTTTCGGCTTATGCTGATGTTTTGTTAATAATAATATGCCGGAAATGAAAACCGTTCAACCAGAGCATTTGATGGCACTGGGCGCGTATACGCTGGAGTTTAGAAGAATGAGGGGACCTCATTGAAATGTACAAGGCAGAGATAGATAGATGCTTGATTAGTACGGGTGTCAGAGGTTATGGGGAGAAGGCAGGAGAATGGGGTTAGGAGGGAGAGATAGATCAACTATGATTGAATGGCGGAGTAGACTTGATGGGCCGAATGGCCTAATTCTACTCCTATCACATGATCTTATGATAAGTGTCAGTCTGAAGAAGGGTCCCGACCCAAAACGCCAAAACGCCACCTGTCCAGCGATGCTGCCTGGCCCGCTGAGTTACTCCAGCACTTTGCGTTCTATGCAGGATTCCAGCGCCTGCAATTCCTTGTGTCTACGTCTGAACAAGTGCCTGCGATGAGATATATTCTCATTTACATTTACAAGTGTGAGCTTTCCATTGGCGTGGATGAAGTGGTACGATCGATCAGGTCCTTAACAGTGCAGATCAAAAGGCCACTGATTTCAGATGTTGGGATTTGGAGACGTAAGGAACTGTAGATGCTGGATTCTTCAGCAAAAAAAAGAAAAAATTGCTGGAGGAAATCAGTGCGTCAGGCAGCATCTGGAGTTTAGTTCAGTTTTAGATTTAATGTCACTTGTTCTGAGGTACAGTGAAAAGCTTTTTAGCCGAGTGCTATCCAGTCAGTGGAAAGACTAGACATGATTACAATCGAACCATCCACAATGTACAGACACAGGATAGAGGGAATAACGTTACGTGCACGGTAAAGTCCAGTTATGTCCGATTAAAGATAGTCCGAGGATCTCCATTGAAGTAAATGGTGGCCAGGACTGCTCTCGAGTTGGTGATAGGATGGTTCAATTGCCCAATAACAGCTGGGAAGAAACTGTCCCTGAATCTGGAGGTATGTGTTTTCACACTTCACACCTCTTGCCTGATGGGCGAAGGGGAGAAGAGGGAGTGTCTGGGGGGAGACTCATCCTTGATTATGCTGCTGGCCTTGCCGAGGCAACCTGAGGTGTAGATGGAGTCAATAGGAGGGAGGCTCTGTGGAGGGAATGGACAGATTATGTTTTTTGCCTTGTTGGCTAACCCCAGCTGTGGCAGCAAATGATGTTGGCGTAATCTTACCACAATGCTGCCGAGCTAGAGAGCAGATCAATCTGCCTGGGTCTCATTTCTGCTCAGAGGAGCTCCTCTGTGGCTGTCAACAGGAAACAGCTGACTGGCCTGCTGCCCCTCAGGTCATGGGATAGGTCAAAGGGCAAACCGACATCGAGTAGTTAACGTCACTAGATCTGGATGTTTTAGCATTTATGACGGAGTCTCAAAGATGGCGCACAAGCCAGGCGACTCTCTACGAGTTGGTCCCAGAAACGGATCTGCAATCGCACATTACGATCGCTCCATTCTTTTCAAACTCTACTCCACAGCAGCATTTCGTCCCCTTCTCCTGAATCTGTGCACCGTGGGCAGCTTGATTGTAATTATGTATGGTCTTACCGCTGACTGGATAGCACACAACAAAAATCTTTTCAGCGTACCTCGGTAGGTGTGACAATTAACTAAAATAAACAAGAAATAAGGAGGAAATGAAGCAAAAATATGCCGTGAGTGGATTAGAAAGTGGCCACAACATAGAACTAACGTAAACGGACGATTGATGGTCTGTGTGGAACCGGTGGGCCAAAGGTTTGTTTCCATCCTGTATCCCTAAAGTAAACTTCACTCCTCAACATTAAGTGCCCAGAAATGAAGACAACCCTAAAGCAATGCTTTGCTTCTTTACCCTTAAATTTAGTCATTTGACTAGTTTAAGCAAGTCTGAAATCTAAAAATGTCTGAGTCTGAAGAAGGGTCACGACCCAAAATGTCACCCATTCCTTCTCTCCAGAGGTTCTGATTACCCTGCTGAGTTACTCCAGCTTTATTGTGTCTATCTTGGGTTTAAACCAGCATCTGCAGTTCCTTCCTACACATTTGTCTAATTTAGTTTGGTTTAGAGGTACAGCGCGGAAACAGGCACTTTGACCCTCTGAGTCAGCGCCGACCAGCGATCCCTGCACACAAACACTATCCTACACTACTATTCTAAGCTACTATCCTCTCCGACACTAGCACTATTGTCCATTGCACTTGTCCATGGATTTTCCAATAGACCAATAATTTGTGATGTAAATTGGGAGATCTTGAGTAACGGCAATTGACTTCACATTGAAACTTCACGTAAGCACATGCTGTTGTTTAATATTGACCTAGCCTTAAACAAGTTTTAAAATTCATATTCTAAGCCAAACAGTCATAAAAGTACGTTTTATGTTTTTTTACCCCTTGCGTGATTCTTCGAGCAAATGAGTTTTATAAGCAAAATAAATAACATTAATTTTTTTTCTAGGTATTGCAGGGCATCAAAGGAAAATATAATTGAGTGCATCTTTAACTGATTATATAAGTTGAGGTTTCAGTGGAAAATATCCATCGTAAAGCTCACATCTTAAAAAAAAACCATATCAAAATATTTTGTTTATTAGCTTGCAATTAAATCCATTCTGGAATGAAACCCATTTTGGTGTTTTCTTTGCTCTCTTGGAATACAGAAAACAAGGAGTGTGAATGGATTCTGTTCGTTTGCCATGAGTAGGTATTTGATGTCCCAGAGCCCCTTCTGAATTATTCCGTGAGAAGCTCAATCCAACAGAGAATCCATCTTGTTTTTTCCACTAGTTAAACATTTTGTTTCACATTTTAATTAGCAACTGAGCATGAATATTTTCCATGTGTCTGATATTCATGACCTCAATTATGAAGTGACTATTAAAACTTAAAAGTGATTGTTAAAACAAAGGTTTGGGTCCTCCTAGAATCCATGGCATGTCCTTAATTTCCACATCATACTCTGTAGAAAGTCACAGTTAATTCCGTCTTTGGCAAACCTGCACTTAACACCCAGCGATTAGCATGGGTGTCAGGGATTATGGGGAGAAGGCAGGAGAATGGGGTTGAGAGGGAAAGATAGATCAGTCGAATTCTGCTCCTATATATCATGAACTTATGAACTTGTGCATTTTTTAGATGTTAAACAACTTTCAATGCAATACCGAGACACAAGGCGTGCAGATGCTGGAATCTTGAGTAAAACACCAAGTGCTGGAGTAGCTCTGCGGGTCAGCCAGCATCTTTGGAGGGGATGGATAGGCGATGTTCTGTGTCAGGACCCATCTTCACACTGATATAGTTTACTTGATGCTGTCAGACAGACCACCTTTGTTTTGATCAAAACATCCATTGTAAATATACAACACGACAATCACTTTAAAGATTTACTAGAATCTTTATCAAAATTATGAACTTTGAATACAGACTTCATAATTTTGATCATGAATAAGGATGGAAAATACTCCTGATCATTCCATAGTAAATGAGTATGATTGCGTCTGTGTAGCTCTGAAGCAGGTAGTGAGAGTTAGTTATCCAGAGATACCTGTATGCTAATCAAACAATTAAATGTGCGCAAATTGCTGGAGTAACTCAGCGGGTCAGGCAGCATAATTGGAGAACATGGATAGGTGATTTTTTTTTGGGGTCAGGATCCTTTAGACCTAATGTTTTGGTCAAAACGAAGGTTTTGATCTACCAAGAATCCATGGCATGATTTTGAGTCCTTATTTTCCCCCAACATACTCTGTACAAAGTTACAGTAATTTCCATCTTTTTGGGAATTCCATCTATGAAGGGTCCCAACCTGAAACGTCGCCCATCTATGTTCGTCACTGATGCTGCCTGACTTGCTGAGTTACTCCAGCACTTTGTGTCTCTTTCTTTGTAAACCAGCATTCGAAGTTCCTTGTTTTTACATTTAAAATTTTAACTAGACACATTTAACTCTTCTAAATCTTTCCGTGTTGCTCTTTTTCAAGTATCTATCCAAATTTTCTTTCCAAAGGTGTTATTAAATGTGCTTCCACCATTGCACAGGCTGCACGCTCGATCATCACAACTTGTTGAGTTAAAAATCACTCTTTACCATATTCCCCTGGTACTCAACAATTTTAAATAATTGTATCTGCTATCTGAATAATGTACCTTGCAACCTAGATTCCTGGGTATATCACTGGGCAATTCCTTGATCCTTGCTTCCTTGCCCAGCCAAGTTTTCATGACAGCTATATCATTGCAGTTTGTTGCACCAAACGTGGCGTGCGAAGATAGTGTTGCATATTTACAACTTTAATAATATATATTTATTTAATGCTCTAAATGGAAAGCAATATTATAGAGTCATAGAATCATACAGCGTGGAAACAGGCTATTCGACCCAACCATCCCACACCGGCCAACATGTCCCACCTACACTAGTCCCACCTGCCTGCATTTGGCCCACATCCCTCTAAACTTGTCCTATCCATGTACCTGTTTAAATGTTTCTTAAACGTTGCGATAGTACCTTGCTTCATGTTTGCTTCCCCCAAAACAACCAGTTTTTCAAATGGCTTCATTCCTGGGCAGGTTATATTGAGGAGTGAAAAACTCCAATTTAAATTTTCTCGACAACAACAATTATAGTACTTCTTCAAAACATTACAAAATGTTTTAATCTCTTGAGATGCTTTACAACTGCATGTAATAGACGCTTAAACCTTGGCATGAGTACCACTTCTGTCATAAAATAGTTTCATCCCTTCTCTGCTTACCATTTAATTATACTCGTTTTAAAATGTTTGCCCTGTCAGTAAGCAGTTGTAACCAGAATATTATTCATTTTAAAAGAGTATAAATGCGTTGTGATAACTCACGCGTGATATCCCGCGGCAATTTCAAATTCATCGTTAAGCGTTATTGACATGCGTATTGTGCCTGTAACTTTTAAATCCTGCTGTTGTTTAGCTTTGTATCTTTTTAAGCTTTATAAAGCGTTCTGTTTTAAAGTGTACCGAAAAGCACACATTGCTGCCCATTAATTCCCGCCCAATGAAGCAACCCCAGAGCACTTGAATAAAAGAACGGGCTTCTTCACTTGAAGCCGTCCCCTAAGCTGCCAGCTCAAAAACGACACAGCCCTGGGGGTGACCTAGCTTGTTAATTTGTGTCCGTTAATTGTTCTATCATCCTCAGTGCAGCATTGGCATTGTGTTTCACAGCAGCTTTTGGTGCCCCCCCCCCCCCACCCCCGCTGAGAGCTTAGCCGAAACTTGTGGTTTGTGTTTTAAAAGAGTCCTTTCAACGTTATTCAGCAGTGGAACGTCCTTTAAACTGATTAAGAATTATTCTGACAGCATGTGTTCATCATACGCAACTGCTGTTCCCTCGGGGAAATTTAAGATGCAATGGGTCTTATAAATAAGAGATAAATAGATATATTAATATGTGTATCTATGTATCGTGCACGCACACATATTCTATTTATAATATGTGCAGAGAGTATGCACATTTTCTGGGTGGTGGATATGTACACTGCCAGGGGCAGGGGCAATAATTAATGTCCTATACTTGGTAATCTACAATTGAAACCGATTGTATCAAAGATTAAATGCCCATATGGAAGAATAACATAGTTCATGCTAACGTGTTCAACCCAGGAGCTTTCATGATTTACAGCTTTTTATTTATCCACCTCAAGAAAATTGTCTCTCCTGATTTGAATCAAAGGAAGTATTTATTTTAAATGAACTCTTTCTTTGTAAAGCAACTAAATGTTAAATTCAGTGGAAGTAGTCAGATAAATTCTTGGAGAATTCCTTTAGGGGTGGTACGGTGGTGCAGTGGTAGAGTTGCTGCCTTACAGTGCCAGAGACCCAGGGTCGATCCTGACTACGGGTGCAGTCTGTATGGAGTTTGTACGTTCTCCACGTGACCGCGTGGGTTTTCCCCGGGCGCTCCGGTTTCCTCCCACATTCCAAAGAAGTGCATGTTTGTAGGTTGACTGGCCCCTGTGAAGATTGTAAATTTCCCTTGTGTGTAGGATAGTGCTCGTGTACAGGGGTCGCTGGTTGGCGCACACTCTGCGGGCTGAAGGGCCTGTTTCCATGCTGTATCTCTGAACTCCAAACTGAACTGAACTAAAAATCCAACGGGTAAACACATCAAGATTAATTGTTGAACTGTTGTGCCGTAAATGTATAATGGCCAGGATTCAGCTGCAGTGCACTGTCTGCGGAGGATATACCAGAGTGTTATAAGGGGCCCGAGAAGAGGCGAATTTACGCACTGTTTTTTTTTATTATTGTAATTTTCAATTCCAGGCAATGTTAGTTTCCACACTGCTACCTCATTACAGTACATCACCAAAAGGCAAACTGATGTGAAGGTATATGTTAAAAGCAGGTGTTGTGAAATGCCCTAAATAAATTCCAACATTTTTAAGTTTAAGAATTGAGAGGTGCTAACTTTCCATGATTCCTTTGCCACTTACGTACATTGGGAGTCACTTGTAGTAATCTCCTATATAGTATAGGAGGAGGGTGGCTTAAGGCGCAGCGGTAGAGTTGCTGCCTCACAGCGCTGAGTCCAGGGTTTGATCCTGACCTCGGGTGCTGCCTGTATGGCGTTTGCACGTCTCCCTGTCACCGTATGGCTCTCCTCTGGGTTTCTCCAGTTTCCTCCCACATCCCAAAGACGTGCAGGTTTGTAGGTTAATTTGACTCTGTAAATTGCCTCTAACATGTAGGGAATGGATGCAAACGTGGGATAACAGAACTAGTGATTGATGGTCCATGTGGACTCAGTGGGCCGGAGGGCCTGCCTCCATGGTGTATCTCTTTAAAAAAAACGACACCATTAGCCTACCAACCCTCCACCCGGACGAAACCTACCCAGTCACCGACAGTACGTGCAAACTCCTCACAGGCAGCAATTGAGGTCAGGATTGAATTGGGGACAATGGAGCTGTGAGACAGAGCACTGTGCAGGGTGGGAGATGAGGAAAAACAAACCAGGAAGCAAGGAGTGGCGATCCTTCCTCTCTGCTCTGTCGGGTGTTGAATGTTGACAAAGCTGAGACTCAGCTGCGGCATTGAAAGTAATTATTGTATTGTATTGTATTGTATATCTTTATTATCATTTTTCTGAGTACTTACATACCCAGAGGAAAACGAAAAAACGTTTCTCAACCAGTGTGCGGTAGAAAATAAATAGAAATAAAGAATAAAAGTACATATATCACGAGTTCCGATTGGCAGTGGCACGACAATGGCTCTGCTTCAGTGTGTCCAGGTTGGTGTTTGGTGCGCGATACTTTGGCAGGGGGCAAAGTCCGTTTATCAGTCTTATAGCCTGCGGGAAGAAGCTGAGGAGCATCCTGCTGGTTTTGCAGCTGATGCTCCTGTACCTCTTCCCAGATGGCAGGATGGAGAATATGTGATGCGATGGGTGGTAGGGTCTTTGATGATGGAGATGGCTCTGCTAATACATCTCTTCCTGTATATGTCCAGCAATAAAGGGAGTGGAGCACCAATAATCCTGCTGGCGTTCTTCACAATCCTGTCCAGTTGGTGCCGTTCGTACGCCTTGCAGCTCCCGAACCAGGAGGTGATGCCGCAGGTTAATGTGCTCTCGATTGTTCCCCTATAAAAAGTTCGTAGGTGTGCAGTGGGGAGACCTGCTTTCCGTAGTCTACGGAGAGGGTGTAGTCGCTGCTGGGCTCTCTTGACCAGTGCTGTGGTCTTGGTTGTGGACGGCAGGTGGAGTCCTAGCAAATTCACACTGCTGACCCTTTCCACATCAGCTCCATTGATGTGCAGAGGTGTATGGCGTTGTTTTCCCGCCCTCCTGAAGTCAACCACCATCTCCTTCGTTTTTCCCACGTGGAGAATGAGGTTGTGGGATTTGCACCATCCTGTGAGCAGCTCCACCTCCATCCTGTACGCCGACTCATCATTGTCACTGATGAGACCCACCACTGTTGTGTCGTCAGCGAACTTGTTGATGAAGTTGCTGTTGAATCCAGCAGTACAGTCGTGTGTAAGCAGACTAAACAGCAGGGGGCTTAGGACACAGCCTTATAAATTGGTCATCACAAAAGATCTGAAACTTTCAGAACATATTCCGAGAAATTAGATTTTATCCTTCCTTGCTGTGTCAAACCTGTGCTACATTTGGCCCCGAGGGCACCATCTCTTTTTAATCAGATCCTTGCAGAATTGTCCAGAAATATGTTAAAATAACTCTGTGACGGTTTGGAGCCATATTGTGCCAAGATAGCACTGGGGTTACTTTAGTACTTTAGAGGTACAGCGCAGAAACAGGCCCTTCGGCCCACCGAGTCCGTGTCGGCCAACGATCATCCCCGTACACGCGCACTGTCTTACACACAAGGGATGATTTACAAGGTTACAATATTACCAACGCCAATTAACCTACAAGCCTGTACACCTTTGGAGTGTGGGAGGAAGCTGGAGCAAAATCTGGCAAGTTGAATGGGAAGTTTGCATGCTATAAGGGGTGCTAGATGATGTTGGATTTGTGATTGGAAGCCTGAGAGCATTGGGATGGGTGGAGTGGGGGGGGGGGGGGGACCCTTTATGTTTGTAGTATGCACTTACAACTTGAATGAGTTTGTGTGTGTAAGTGCCTGGGTTAATCCCCTCATGCACATTAGGGGACAGCATGGTGGCCCTGCAGTGGAGTGGCTGCCTTACAGCGCCAGAGACTCAGGTGAAAATCCATGGGGTCACTTTGCAACTAAAGATAGACATAAAAAGCTGGAGTAACTCAGCGGGACAGTCATCATCTCTGGAGAGAAGGAATGGGTGACGTTGCAGGTCGGGACCCTGCTTCAGAATGGGCGAAGGGTCTCGACTCAAGACACCGGAGATGCTGCCTGTCCCGCTCAGTTACCCCTCCTGCATCTGCAGTTCCTTCCCACACTATCACTTTGCAACTTGTTGGATGTTTCCCAGCCCTGCGAGAGCGGCTGTAAATTAATTGCAAGGATTGTGATCTGCAAAAAGGAACTGGCTTGGTAGCTGTGCCGGTGCCTCCCTTGGACTCCACGTGTACCCAAACGTGGAACATTTCCCCCATTCTCCTACGCTATGCAGCACTCACTGTCTCAAAGGGAACGGGCTGAAGTGTTACCTGCATTCTCTCCCCCTCGCTTTTCATCCACTCAAGTTCCTCCCATTTCTCAGCGCTGGAAGAATCGACCATTAACTGACACCATGGCGATACCATTTGTTCATGATTAGTTTTAAGAAAGGGGCCAAGCTTTGATTCCAGTGAAAGGAAAGCTTGTAGCTCATTAAGTTTTAAGGGATTTGCGATGTCGAGCATTGTGTGCTGCAAGCGTATTAGTGCCGTGCCATGAAGAGTGGAGTTTATGCAGCGAGGATTTTTTTCCCTCCCATTCACCACTGCTCTGAGTCTCTTTAATGATCCTGCCTGTGGTGGGTTGTCTTCTTGTAAATGGTGGAATCCTTTCTCATTAGCTACTTACTTGGGCCAGTCTTTTGTGGCTCAGCTAGTTCATTATGGTGATTGAATGGTGATTTTCCCTGTAAACCTCGCTAATTCAAGCCCAACCCCGGGTTGGAATGAAAGAGAGTGGGTGGGTGAAAGGGGACGGGGAGAGAAACAAGAAAACATAGAATGAGACTCACCAATTAAATTAGAAAGACCAAGTCACAAGAATGCAGGGCACTGACTCAGGACTCACTTTTGTTACTTTGAAAATACAGAGGTTTGAACGATTATGGGCATCGCGGGGGGGGGGGGGGGGGGGGGGGGGGGGGAAATCAAGTTTACTGAAAAATAAAGTAAGGCTACTTTATCAGAAAATTCATTATGTTGCTTTTCCAATTCATTTGGTAAACAGTCCTTCCGCAGAATAGCATTTCATTTAACCGACCCTTAAAGCAGTCTCGTCTTACCCATTATTATATAGAACTGACCTGCACTTTCACATTCAATCATTACAGGCAGCAGCGCCCAGTTATTCTTGTCAATAGGAAAACATTGTCCGTGTTTGAACAGCAAACCACTGAATTTAGACCATTTTTAGAACATGGAATAGTGCAGGCTCAGGAATGGGCCCTGTGGCCCACAATGTCTGTGCTGAACGTGATGCCAAGTTAAACTAATCTCCTCTGCCTACACATGATCCATACCCCTCCATTGCCTGCTTACCCATGTGCCTGTCTAAAAACCTCTTAAATGTCACTAAGGTATCTGCCTCCACCATCACCCCTGGCAGCGTGTTCCAGGTACCCACTGCTCTCTGTATGAAAAAACCTTCATTCAACTTTGCCCCTCTTGCCACAGAGGCCCCTCTGACAATTAACTAACTACACTTCACTTAAAAGAAACTCGTCAAAAACAAGGTTTCTTAGAATTTTCCATGTTAAAATCATTGTTTTGGATTGAGGTGCATACATAATAATCTACTCCCACCCTTAGTTAATCTTGCTCCCTTGTTCATTTTTTTTGGACATGATATTTTTTTTCTATAAACTGTGTGAAGTTCATGGATTAACAGGTTCCCTCTTCGGCTCCAGTTAAAATGCGACCAGTTTCTGAACTTGCAGCCAATTGCTGGCTAATCAGCAGGTACCTTTTTGTACCTCTAGTTTCCCTCTCCCCCGAGTCACTCAGTCTGAAGAAGGGTCTCGACCCGAAACGTCAGCTATTCCTTTCTCCAGAGATGCTGCCTGACCTGCTGAGTTACTCCAGCACTTATTGTCTATTTTCTTGCGGGAGGCTTCTGTCTGGGTCAGGTGGGTGAATCACCCACCACAAACCAACGGGGTTAAAAATGGGCATGAGCAGATCAGAGGTCAAATAAGCTTCTCGCCCTTTTGATAGAGTTAAAACCCACATCTTGTTTCTTCTGGTTGGAACCGTAAATTCTTCTTGCGAATGAAACTTAAACCAAAGGAATAGTTAGATCTCAAGCCTGGTGGTGAACTGTAAATGAACACTTACATGATGATTCCATGATTTTCCATAATTCCATGATTCAAATGATCACTTACTTTAAATTGTCATTGGGTGAGGAAAGAAAGGTGAAAATAAAAAGGGCAAAAATAATTTACCTCAGAGCTCAGTGATATATTCTGTCTCCGGGCATCCCCTGAAACTTTGAGCAAAACACAAAGTACGAAAATAGACACAAAGTACTGGAGTAAGCCAGTGGGTCAGGCAGCATCTGTGGAGACAATGGGTAGGTGATAGGGTTGGGAAGCTTTGGAATTTTACTGGGGTAAAGTTGCAAAATCAATGACATTTAGTTGTCATTGAAGATTCAATGAATACACATGGCCTAATTTCAGACCTAATCAACTTTTCGTTCAGTCTAGTTCAGAGAAATGGGCCCTTCTGCCCACCGATTCCGCGCCAACTAGCGATCGCCCCGTACACTCACGCTATCCTGCACTCCAAGGACAATTTTCAGAAGCCAGTTAACCAACAAACCTGTATATCTTTGGAGTGTGGGAGGAAACCGGAGCACCCGGAGAAAACCCACGGGGCAGCAACTCTACCGCTGTGCCACCTTGAAGTTCTAAAATCATTGACATTTACACAGAGGGTACTATTCGGTCAATTATGCCTGTACTGTCTCATCATTAGAGGAATGATATCCCATCCCTTGGCTCTTTGTGTATCATTGTGTATTTATTAAGGCCTGTTAGATTCACATTAACACTGAAAATGGGACTCCAAATGTTGTACCAATCCAGAATGCTCGATTGGTCTGGGTTAAAGGGATTGTCACGGCAAGCCGGGATAGGTTTACAACCATCGTGTGGCAGTAGGTTTCAATGCCATCCTTTACTGTAGACTTTAGACATACTGCGTGGAAAAGTTCCTTTACCCGCTGAGTCCCTGTCGCCCAGCGTTCACCCCGTATACTGTTAGCTCACAAACTGATTGATCCAATTGAAAAGGGGCAATAAATGACAATTTGAAGATGAAGAGGGAATATTTCACGTCTTCTTTGCTTCACTGCTGTAGAGTAGTAATATGGTTAAGTTAGTAGATCGACATCCAGAGACCTTGATCATGAATTAAATAAATTAAACTGCTCTAGGTCCTATCACATTAATGGGAGAAACTTTGTCAACCTTGTCTAGCCGATATGTGCAATGTAGTTGTGTAGGAAAGAACTGCTTATACCGAAGACAGACACAAAATGCTGGAGTACATCAGTGGGTCAGGCAGCATCTCTGGGGTAAAGTAATAGGTTGGAACCCTTCTTCAGAGTCTATCTTCAGTATAATGCAGTTGTCTGTTGGAAGCAAGGAACAGCAGATGTTGGTTTACAGTCTGAAGAAGTGTCTTGACTCAAAATGTCACCGATCCATGTTCTCCGGAGATGCTTCCTGACCCGCTGAGTTTCCCCAGCACTTTGTGTCATTGTCATTTAACTACCTACTCATTCAGGAACAATGAGTCCAAGGAAGGATCTCAACACGAAACGTCACTTATTCCTTTTCCCCAGAGATGCTGCCTGACCCATTGAGTTACTCTAGCATTCTGTGTCTATCGTCAGTATAAACCAGCATCTGCACAATTATAAGCGATAGGAGTAGAATTAGGACATTAGGACATCAAGTCTACTCCACCATTCAATCATGGTTGATCTATTTCTCCCTCAGAAGGCAGGAGAACTCCATTCTCCTGCCTTCTCCCCATAACTTCTGACACCTGTACTAATCAAGAAGCTATCTATCTCTGCCTTAAAAATATCCATTGACTTGGCCTCCACAGCCTTCTGTGGCAACGAGTTCCACAGAGTCACCGGATTATATCCGAACAACAAATACCAGCTTTACCAGTGCCATCTTACAGACAAATAAAACGATCTTCTTTCCTCTTCTTGTTCACATCTTGCCCAGGGAAACAGTTCAGTGCCCAGTCCTTCTTTCCCCTGTTCCTCGTTACTGAACTCACGATTTTCACCTTGCCTTCACCTGGTGATGTCTCAATGTAATCTCCGGCCCATTGTGCCCATTGTGTAACCTGTCCATTGTGGGTGGATCGGTGCTTGCCTCTGCTTGCAGTGCTGGCCCGCCATGAGCATTACCTCGTGAATAAAGAGCCCTAATGCACGGTGTTAATGTGGAGGCCCTTGCAGTGGGAGCTGACAGAACCCTTGAACGGCTCTGTCGATAAGGTCCACTTAAAACAAGGGAAGGGGAGAGAGTGATTTAGTGGAATTTGAAAAGCTGGGCGAGGCTCCTTGTGTTTGCCTGTCAGGTTGTGGTATGTGGTTTTCTCAATGGCTCAATCCTGGCCTTCTCGCAAGGTCTGTGAGGTACTGGACTGTGGCCTTTTGTTTTAGCAGACATTTGCAAGCTGATTGTTGGCGTCACTGTCTTCTGCTTCACTGCTTATGGATTTGCCTTTTGAGAGGGAACAGCTGTGCTCCTTCCTTTCATTCTCCAGTCCTTTGTTTGTAATAGGTTTATTTTGACATCAATGATAACTGGCTTCCAGCGTGTTTTCGCGGGAAGTAACGCCAAATACTGTATGAAAAGTTGCCATCGGTTTATGTTTAGAGTTATAACATTTCAACTTAAACAGGGCTTCATTGAGAAAAGGTAATTGAAGAAGATTCCTTTAACCCTTTAAGAGTGGTGGAAGTTCACTTGCACACTTTCTGGAGTAACTCAGCGGGGCAGGCAGCATCTCTGGAGGACATGGATAGGTAGAGCCAAAATGCTGGAGTAACTCAGCGGGGCAGGCAGCGTTGCTGGTGAGGCAGGAGAATGGGGTTGAGGGGGAAAGATAGATCGGCCAAAATTGAATGGCGGAGTAGACCCGATGGGCCGAATGGCCTAATTCTGCTCCTACAGTGCATAAACTTATGAACGTAGAATCAGAAGAAAGGTCTCAACCCGAAACATCACATGTGACTGTGAAGAAGGGTCTCGACCTGAAACAACGTCTAATCCATGTTCTCCAGAGATGCTGCCTGACTTGCTGAGTTATGCCAGCACTTTGTGTCCTTTTTTTGTGTTAATCAGCATTGCAGATCTTTGTCTCTATATCTCCTGGTACTGTTAGAGTAATCAGTGTGGGTTTTGCAGCATTTATCGTTTAATGAGCCCTGTTCGTCTCGTGAGAAACTAAGACCATGGCTAGCTTGGGACATCCCTCTTTTTTTTAAATTAGTCATTCAAAACAATTTGTCAATGTCCTCACTCATCTCGTTTCCAGGAAGTGTTGATCAGTTTCATCCTGGGCTTCTCTTCTGAGATCATGATATTACTCAGCACGGTGGAGCAGCAGTAGAGTTGCTGCCTCACAGCGCCAGATACCCGGGTTCGATCCTGACCGCGGGTGCTGTCTGTACGCAGTTTGTACGTTCTCTCCATGAGCTGCATGAGTTTTCTCCTGGATCTCCGGTTTCCTCCCACACTTCAAAGATCTACAGGCTTGTAGGTTAATTGGCTTGGTATAAATGTAAATTGTCCCTGGTGTGTGTGTGTGTAGGATAGTGTTAGTGTGCGGGCATCACTGGTCGGCACGAACTCGGTGGGCCGAAGGGCCTGTTTCCACGCTGTATCTCTAAACTACAGTGGTGCAGCCGGTAAAGTTGCTGCCTCACCACACAAGAGCCCTGACCTCGACCCTGTCCTTGGGTGCTGTCTGTGTGGAGTTTGCACGTTCTCCCTGTGACCACGTGAGTTTTCTCCGGCTGCACCCTTTTCCTCCCGCCTCCCAAAGACGAGCATGCTCATTGTTGAGGTCAGTGTTGTGTAGTGTTCTAGAACCTGATGGGAAGACTGGTTGGAACGCAACCAAACGCAACCAAAAGCTTTTCACCGTACCTCGGTACACGTGACAATAAACTGAACCGAGAAGCGGTTTTTGTAACTGGTGGTCATGGTTTTTCAGATGGCTCCACCTACGTCCTGGTGACATGATTCCCAATATACCTTTGCGCATGAACAACAACTTTTATAGAAAGTCGAAAACAGTAGGTGTGAGGTCTAGACTAGTGGCCACCAGAATCCCATAGTTGTAGCTGCCAAGTTGAAACTTGCAACTGCTGTGAGTCTAGACAACAGTCAACAGCAGTCGGAGTATGTGGACGTGTACAGCTGGGGGTCCAGAATTTCAGCTGTTGGAAATCTGCGCTCGAATCCATCTGAATTTCCGGCCATCGGAAATCTACTCACGGAGTCAACAGAAGTCTGGAATTTAGACATGCAGCAACCAGACATCCCGATTCACAGCCGTCCGGAGTCTAGATTTGCAATGGCTGGAAGTGCGGACTTGCAGCTGGTGGAAAGGCCAGACGTGTGTGGTCCAGATTTGTGGTTGGCAGACGTCCAGACCTATGGTCAGCAGAACTCAAAACGTATGGTTAGCAGAAGTCAGTCACAACTTATGGTCATCATAAATCCAGACTGGTGGTCGCCGGTAGTCCCAGATTTGGTCACCAGAAGTCCAGACATGGTCACCAGAGGTCTAGACTATGGCTGGTCAACAGAAGTCCAGACCTTGGTTCCCGGAAGTCTAGACTTTGGTCGCCTGAATCCAGACTGGTGGGCGGCAGAAAAAGAAAGTCCAGACTGGAAGCGTTAAGGCCTTAATGTAGAAGAACACATGCACCACATGGTCACTGTTTTAAACATGGTGTTTTGTTTCAGTTCAGTTCAAATCCTAGAGTGGGTCAATGACACAGTGCAGGGCTCAACACGTAACTCATACAGTGTCAGGGGAGTGCTCCTCGGCCCGAGGCCCCTTCATGCCATCATTGGGAATTAAGTCTACGATTACATTCTGTACTCTACAGTGATAAATACAATCACCAAAACACAATTTGAAATTATGTGGATAAACCTCTTCTGCACTTCTCCAAAGTTTCTGTATCCTTCCTGCCGTGACCAGAACTGCATCCAAATTTGGCCGAACCAAAGTTCTATGCAACTGCATTTCTTCACAATATCTCAGTGATGTTTGGGCATCCTTCGAGTGTAGGCTTCATTTTCATCTCCACGACAAGAGTGGTTACCCTGGGCCATTCTAAAGATCTATTTCTTTCTTCTCTGGACAATTTAACGTGAGGGCGTGTCAGAACTGTGAAGAGTAGTTGGAAGAACTGATCAGTTCAGAGGAACTTTCAAAAGACACGAGGAAATTCTTTGTGGCGCAAGAAGCCAAGAGGCAGCCGCAGCGGTAGAATTCTTGCCTCACAGCGCGAGAGACCAGGGTTCCATCCTGACTACGGGTGACAATAGATAATAGAATATTGACTGGCCTTGAGGGGGATACGACATATATTGCCTGAAGTAGATTCATATTGCCCGAGTCGAAGACGAGGGCAATATGGATCTAGTGAGGGCAATATATGTCGTATCTCCCGAAAGAGGACAGTCAATATTGTTATTATTACCCATTATCAGACATCTAGAGGAAAATCTGAACATCTCATATGATATGAATGTATCTATACATTTTGCAATATGCATTGCAACATTGTAAATAAGGGTACTAAAACCATTCCAACATTGTAAATAAGGGTACTAAAAGAATGTAACATTTATGTTTCATTTATGTAATTTATGTAATTCATTTATGTGACAATGTGAAGGTCGAACTTTTAAATCGCGAACCTCTTCTCGCAACCGGCTGCCATTTTTTTTTAAGATAAATTTTAAATTTCGCACGCAGCGTCACGTTGCCGTCACGCAGCGTCACGTTGCCAAGTTCCCGGATGTGAGACCAGGGGAATATAAGACTATATTCCCCGCTGTTTAAACAGGTAAAGTCCATAGGCGTTCGCTAGAAAGGGGAATATAAGAAAATATTCCCCTGTTAGCGCTGCTGGCAGTAAAAAGGAAGGGAATACAATTTCGTAAAAGCATACCTCAGATGGATGATATGGGTAATAATAGACAATAGATAATAGATGCAGGAGTAGGCCATTCGGCCCTTCGAGCCAGCACCACAGAGTTTGTCCATTCTCCCCGTGATCCTGTGGGTTTTCTCCGGGTGTTCCGGTTTCCTCCCACACTCCAAAAGACGTACAGGTTTGTAGATTAATTGGCTTCAGTAAAAGCAAATTGTAAAATTGTCCCTAGTGTGTAGGATAGCGCTAGTGTACGGGGTGATCGCCGGTTGGTGCTGACTCGGTGGGCCGAAGGGCCAATTTCCAAGCTGTGCCTGTAGTGTAAAGAGGATAAATCGCAGAGTACCAGGGTGGATGGCTCGTAGCTGGTGCTTCCCCAGTGTAATCAACACTCGGGTATAGTTACAGTACATGAGGTGCACAGACATACAGTGCCAGCTATATCTGGGTTGGGCTACCTGGGGTGCAACCATCTGCCGTGCATTACCAGTAGCTGTGAAGGTTACCATTGAGGCTTGGGGAATGTGGAGGCAACCACAGGGGACAACATATGTGTCGGCCCATTTGTCTGGCCTCTCGAACTCCTGACAGTTTCCTTTCTGCATACCTGAAAAGCGATGAGACCCTAACAAGAGTGTCAGCCTGCGTTGTTCATCACTGAACAGCGCCAAATCGCAATAACCAGCGCGTGTCTTTTCAGAGTTTGTTCCTGTGACGTTGGGGAGGCCACATTTACTGTGCCTCCTTTGCTCCGTTGGGAGGTTAGCTGTGGGCTTTCCCTTTGGATGGGGCTCCTGCAGAGTCTGTGGGTCCAGAGCCATAATACATAAAACTACAGCCAGAACCAGTGGTCCTTCTGTAACATGTGCAACCAGTTGTCCAGGTGTGAATGCCCAAATGTTGCCCTGGTAATGGTGCCGCTGTGTCTTGGTAAAGATTGTTCCGTTCAGTTTAGTTTATTGTCACGTATTTTAGAAGGATGAGAGGAAATCTTATTGAAACATTCAAGGTTATTCAGGGTTTGGACACGCTAGAGGCAGGAAACATGTTCCCATTGTTGGGGGAGTCCAGAACCAGGGGCCACAGTTTAAGAATAAGGGGTAGGCCATTTAGAACGGAGACGAGGAAAAACTTTTCCACACAGAGAGTTGTGAGTCTGAGGAATTCTCTGCCTCAGAAGGCGGTGGAGGCCGGTTCTCTGGATGCTTTCAAGAGAGAGTTAGATAGAGCTCTTAAAGATAGCGGAGTCAGGGGATATGGGGAGAAGGCAGGAATGGGGTACTGATTGTGGATGATCAGCCATGATCACAGTGAATGGCTCGAAGACCTATTGTCTATTGTACGAGGTACAGTGAAAAGCTTTTGTTGTGGGCTAACCAGTCAGCAGAAAGACTATAGATGATTACAATCGAGCTGCCATTTCAGTGTATAGATACATGATAAGAGTAAGTAAGCAAGTAAGTTTATTGGCCAAGTATTCACATACAAGGAATTTGCCTTGGTGCTCCGCCCACAAGTAACAACATGACATACAGTCTCAGTTACAAATGACTCAGAAAACACTAAACATTAATAATAATAAAACATTAATGATAAAACACCATTGATCAAGCATGTGAACCAACAAAATACCAGACCAAAGGGAGGCTACAGATTTTTGGCTGTTGAGTAGAGCAACTACTCGTAGATAAAAACAGTTTTTATGTCTGGCTGTGGCAGCTTTGACAATCCGGAGTCGCCTTCCAGAGGGAAGTGATTCAAAGAGTTTGTGGCCAGGGTGAGAGGGGTGAGAGATGATCTTGCCCGCTCGCTTCCTGGCCCTTGCAGTGTACCGTTCATCAATGGAGGGAAGGTTGCAGCCAATAACCTTCTCTGCTGATCAGATGTATTGTCAGAATCATGTTTACTGCAAGGTAAAGCCAGTAAACCCTGATCAAAGATTGTCCAAGGGTCACCAATGAGGTGGATAGTAGCTCAGGACTGCTCTCTAGTTGTGGTGGGATGATTCTGTCCGTGAGTCCCAATCCCGGAGGATGGTAATGCGGGTGTGTGGTGGATGACTCACCACCTCAGGGTGGCACACTGGCGCAGTCTGTAGAGCTGTTGCCCCGCAGCGCCAGAGACCTGGGTTTGATCCTGACATCGGTCGCTGTCTGAGTGGAGTTTGCTCTTTCTCCCAGTGACCACGTGTGTTTCCTTCGTGCGTTCCGGTTTCCTCCCACATCCCAAAGACCTGTGAGCTCGTAAGTTAATTTTCCTTTGCAAATTGCTCTTACTGTGTGGGGAGCAAATGTGAATGAGGTCAGTGTGGAACACGTGTGAACGGGTGAATGAGGTCAGTGTGGACTGGACGGGTTCCAGGGTCTGTTTCCATGCGGTCTCTTTCAATCAATAAAAAAACTCTCTCGTGAAGCTTGCAGGAGGAAGAGCACTTAGTGCATTGTAGAGGTGAGCCTGACATCTCTCCAGAGATGTTTAAGAAGGAACTGCAGATGCTGGAAAATCGAAGGTAGACAAAAATGCTGGAGAAACTCAGCGGGTGAGGCAGCATCTATGGAGCGAAGGAAATAAATAGTCGACGTTTCGGGCCGAAACCCTCTTCAGACTGATGTGAGGGTGGGAGAGGGATGGGGGGGGGGGGGGGGGGGGGGGGGGGGGGGGGGGGGGCGGGAAGAAGAAAGGAAGAGAGGAAGAAGATGCCTGTCCAGAGATGCTGCCTGACCCTGCTGAATTTCGCCAGGACTTTGTGTCTATCTTCAGTATAAACCAGCATCTGCATTTCCTTCCTCTGCAAATTCTACTGCTGCAGTAACAAATATTTTGGCATTTATGTGTGAAGTCAAAGCAAACCGTCAGTATTTTGTTCGACATCAATCCAACTGGTCTCTCACAAATCACACAGTTTAACAGAATCATTGGCCTTGGGTTTATGGGCAGAGCATAATTTATGAGGATGGAGGACATTTCTCCAAGACTTTTTTCATAACATAGAAAAATCCAGCGCTTGTTTCATTGTGTCGTCATGTCATCCATCTGTCAGCCGGTGAAGTGACAGTCGTGCTTGAAGTGATAATTACCGGGCTCCCCTCCAACCTGATGTCATCTTCCTCAAAGGAACATTTGAGGTTAGCCTCACTCTGCAGTAAAATGCTTGCACCGTAAATCTGTCATTTGTTGCAGTGACAGCTACTACAAGGCCTCACACGCTCTGATCTTGCCCCCTGAGCTGGTATTGCTGCGATTACTGACAGGTTGTGCAGGGCTGAGGAAATGTTGGCTTCATGTTTTCACAGTCTGCCCAGCTTAGAAAAATGACTCATCACCTGATGTCAAATGGGTGCGCTGTAATTAAAGAACAAAGGGAATTGGGTTTCCCAGGCGCACGGCATCCATTTTCTTGGTGCGCAGTAAGGAACTGCAGATGCTGGTTTAATACAAAGATAGACACAAAGTGCTGGAGTAACTCAACGGGTCAGGCGGCATCTCTGGAGAAAAAGAATAGGTGACGTTTCGGGTGTGAGGAAGGGTTCCGACGCGAACTGTCACCTGTTCTTTTTCACCAGACCCGCTGATAGACTGGGGGGCATTATTTTTTGTCTTTGCACTATTATTGTTTTCTGGTTTTTACATAGCACTTTTTTTGTTGTTTATGATGGTGTTTACAGAGTACTAGGTTTACCTATCTGCTGTGCTGCTGTAAGTAAGAATTTCATTGTTCCGTTTTAGGACACATGACAATAAATCACACTTGACTCTTGACTCGTGATCTGAGCTGAGACCATATGCAACCCTCTGGATGGAGAACCTGGGAGGATTGCACTTTTCATACCCGTCCAAAATGGTCTTCTTCTTGACCTGGTACTATTTCCCCTTGATCTAGATTCTCCAACTTGAGGAAACACACTCCCGGCACCCACAATGTTAATCATTTACAGCGTTTTATTTGTCTTGGTGGCCACATCTTCTTCTGTAATATCCATGAAGTAAAAGACAATTTTATTCAATCTCTTTTCATAGGAATACACACTGTATCAGCCCAGTGTATCTATGCTGCACCTACTGTAAGGCAAGTGTAAGGCAGGGACCAGTGCTGCAACATGATGCTGCATTTGAGGTCCCTGCACAGTCTTAGCAAGACTGTGTTGCTTTTACATTCCAACTCGCTGTCAACATAGTCCAAATGGCGTCAAGTTGGGAAAAGGGGAAGTACAACGGGATCTGGGGGTCCTTGTACATCAGTCTATGAAAGTAAGCATGTAGGTACAGCAGGCAGTGAAGAAAGCAAATGGCATGTTTGCCTTTATATCACGAGGAATCGAATATAGGAGCAAAGTGGGAAGGGGAGGAGACAGCAAGGGTTAACAGAATTGAGAAAATTCAATGTCCACATCACCGTCTATATCTCTCGTTTCCCTGATCCCTGACCAGTCTGAAGAAGGGTCTCGACCCGAAACGTCGTCTATCTCCTTCGCTCCTTAGATGCTGCTGCACCCGCTGAGTTTCTCCAGCCTTTTGTGTACCCTGGAGTATTGTGTGCAGTTTTGGTCCCCTAATTTGAGGAAGGACATTCTTGCTATTGAGGGAGTGCAGCATAGGTTTACTAGGTTAATTCCCGGGATGGCAGAACTGTCATATGCTGAGAGAATGGAGCAGCTGGGCTTGTACATTCTGGAGTTTAGAAGGATGAGAGGGAATCCAATTGAAACATATAAGATTGTTAAGGGCTTGGACACGCTAGAGGCAGGAAACATTTCCCCGATGTTGGGGGAGTCCAGAACCAGGGGCCACAGTTTAAGAATAAGGAGTAAGCCATTTAGAACGGAGACGAGGAAACATTTTTTCTCACAGAGAGTGTTGAGTCTGTGGAATTCTCTGCCTCAGAGGGCGGTGGAGGCAGGTTCTCTGGATACTTTCAAGAGAGAGCTAGATAGGGCTCTTAGAAATAGTGGCATATGGGGAGAAGGCAGGAACGGGGTACTGATTGGGGATGATCAGCAATGATCACATTGAATGGCGGTGCTGGCTCGAAGGGCTGAATGGCCAACTCCTGCACCTATTGTCTATTGTCTATTGTCTAAAATGCCTGTTTTCACACTTACCTGCATGTTATCTCTCTTGCATTACATCTACATCAAGATTCCTCTGTCACCAACATTTCTCAACTTCTCACCATTTAAAAGTCACTCCGTTTTTCTGTTCCTCCAACGATTGTGCAAAAAAACTTCCCAGTTTCCCACCTAAGGTTAGATTTGTCATCTTGAATTAAATTGAATGGAGAGATGCAGTATGGAAACAGACCCTTTGTCCCACCGAGTCCACTCCGGCCATCAAGATCGCCCATTCATACTAGTCCCATGTCACCCACTCCCTACAAACTAGGGACAATTCACAGTGGCCAATATGTTTTGGAGATATGGTGAGAAATTGGAGCACCTGGAGGAAACCCAAGCAGTCATCGAGAGAATGTACAAATTCCACACAGACAGCACCCGAGGTCAGGATTGAACCCGGGTCTTTGATGCTGCGAGGCTGCAGGCCAGCCAGCTCTATGCCACCCATTGGCTGAGGACCTTCCTGCCGATCGACAACATTTCATTTTCACCTCCCAGCACCTTCCTCTCGAACAGCTAATGGCTACAACACTGAAGAGCGATTGTGTGTTCCGTGGAAGAGATGGGAAGCTCTTTGACAAATACAATTCAATCTATTTGAAGTCAATGGAAATGGGTGCTCGACCTTAACTCTGCCTAGCAGCTGCTGCTCTCACACATGCTTAGCACCAGTCAAGGAAGATGAATTTCTTCCTCTGTGCTTCCATGTAGAAAAAAAACAAATCCAACTCTATCAAACCAATAAGTGACTGCTGTGAAAATTATGGGGCCAGCACTTCAAACGTCGGTTAAAATAACACAATGAGGAATTTTGGATTGTTTTCGCTGGAGCTTCAGCGGCTGAGGGGGTAACCTGATAGACATTTATAAAATTATGAGAGGCATAGTTAGGGTAGGCAATCTGAGTCTTTTTCCCAAGGGAGAAATTCCAAACAGCAAAGGGCAAGGTTTTGAGGTGAGAGGCGGAAAGTTTAGAGGAGATTTGTGAAGCAGGTTTTTCACATCGACTGTGGAGGAGGGAACTGCCGATGCTGGTTTAAACCGAAGGTAGACACAAAATGCTGGAGTACACTCAGCGGGTCAGGCAGCATCTCTGGAGAGAAGGAATGGGTGACGTTTCGGGTCGAGAACCTTTCCCGAAACATGTCCCATTCCTTTTCTCCAGAGATGCTGCCTGACCCGCTGAGTTACTCCAGCTTTTTGTCTCAATGTTCACAGCGACTATTAGGTACCCAGAAGATGCTACCGGTGGAGGTGGTAGAAACAGATACAATAGCAACAGTTAAGAGGCATTTACACAGACACAGGCACTAGTGGGGAATAGAGGCATACAGACCAGGTGCATGGAGATGGGGTTAGTTAGACTGGCATAGACTTGGTGGGCCAAAGGGCTCGTGTCTGTGCTGAACTGTACTGTTCTCTGTTTATACATAGCTGTCAAGCTGTTTAAAATAAATGGGTTTAATGCAGAAGTGAAGATCGTGGAAAGAAGAATTTAACAAGAACACATTAGGCGATTGTGTGATCACGTCGCTATGAGGAATTTCCACCCTCAAGAAGTCTGTCTTGTCAAGTACAGTTCCATATATTGCTGCCAAATCTCATGAGAAATTGTCAGCTGCACTGACTGTGAGATAAGGTAGTTATTACATTTATTGCAGCTAATTCAAAATGTTATTTGCCTTATTGATTTCTTAAAACCCCTCTGCGATAAGGGGGCATTCTGGCACAGCAGATGTTGCATTACAGCCAGACATCCGGCTCCATCCCGACTACGGCTGTGTTGGTGCAGAGTTTGTTCGTTGTCTCCGTGACAGCGTGGGTTTTCGCCGAGATCTTTGCTTTCCTCCCACACTCCAAAGACGTACAGGTTTGTTGGTTAATTGGTTTGGTATAAATGTAAATTGTCCCTAGCGTAGTGATAATATGTGGGGATCGCTGGTCGCTGCGGGCTCAATGGGCCGAAGGGCCCGTTCCCGTGGTGTATCTATCTAAAACTAAACTCAACTTCCGTTTTCGTCTGCTTTGCCTGCTTCCGTTTTCGTCTGCGATGTGTTGCTAATTGGTTTCCAAGGCAGGTCAAAGCAAGGTGAGGTGCCACAATGCAGGTGAGGTTGTCTGCTTGACATTCATGTGCTGATGTCCTGTCAGAATAATCAAAGCCAGCGATTGCAACAGTCGTGTGGGACAGTGACAAGGTAGGAAAATCCTGTGTAACTGTGAGCCTACCTCCTCTCCCAGGCTCCCATGTTGTCTGTGTCGAGGGAATGGAGTTCCCTCAGTGTGGATTGGCATCAGGCTGTAAATGACACAAGGCCAAAGTGTGCATTAGTCAGATATAAAACAATGGGTAAAGCGAAGGCTTCTGCTCTGCATCAACTTTTGGGGAGCCAAAAGGGAGAAATGTAAAGAATTATAAAGAGGTAGATTGGCGATGAAATGAATCCCTGAACACTCTGAAAGGCTGCCATAAAATGATATATTGCTGAGAAAACACAGTAGGTCCTTCAATGTTTGGAAAAGGATAGCTGACATGCAGGCGATCCTTGCAGGAGATAAGTTAAAGTGGGCATCGTGTTCAGCATGGATGGACATTGTGGGATGATGGGCCGGCTCCTTACATGTTCTTTGTAAAACTGACCTGCAGGTGATACCATTAGCATACAATTATTGCAATTTCAAGACCATGATGCAACAAAGGCATAGAATCAGAGTGGTACAAAACGGAAACAGGCCCAACTCATCCATGCCGACCAAGATGCCCTTCTAAGCTGGTCCCATTTACAAATGACCCCCTATTTATCCTAGATGGACATAAGTGCTGGAGAAACTCAGCGGGTGAGGCAGCATCGATGGAGCGAAGGAATAGGTGACGTTTCGGGTCGAGACCCTTCTTCAGACTGATGGGTGGGTGGGGGGGGGGGTGCGGGAAGAAGAAAGGAAGCGGCAGAGACAGTGGGCTGTGGGAGAGCTGGGAAGGGGAGAGGAAGGAGGGAGAAAGCAAGGACTACCTGAAATTGGAGAAGTCAATGTTCATACCACGGGGGTGTCCGGAATAATTTATCCAAAATAATCGGCCAGTCAGCTAACACTTTGTATTCATTGGAAAGAAAGACGGGCATTTCCATGGTGGCTTCCACTTCCCTGCTGGACTTCCAGACTACCCTAGAGTCAATAACCAATTTGTGAGTAGGAAGGAGCTATAGAATGAAGTAACGCTGGGATCAATTGCAGACGTTGGGTGAGCGAGGCCCGAAACTGCGGGAGAGTCAGAGTGAGGGCCTGTCGCGGCCCGTGTGGACTGCAGGGCACGGAAGGAGAACTGTTGCGAGAAGTGTTCGGAAGTGTTGGGGAAGTGTTCCGACCCAATGGGTTGCTTGTCCTTCTCTCCAGAGATGCCCCCTGACCCGCTGAGTTACTCCAGCACTCTGTGAAACGTCACGATCCATGTTCTCCACAGATGCTCCCTGACCCGCTGAGTTACTCCAGCACTCTGTGAAACGTCACCGATCCATGTTCTCCACAGATGCTCCCTGACCCCCTGAGTTACTCCAGCATTTTGCGTCTATATCTTCTGAAGGACCTCTGAGGTATGATCACTGTTATTATGTTGGAGGAGATGTGCAGGAAAGAATTGCAGATGCTGGTTTAAATCGAAGGCAGACACAAAATGCTGGAATAACTCAGCAGGACAAGCAGCATCTCTGGAGAGAAGGAATGGGTGACGTTTCGGGTCGAGACCCTTAAACAAGTCAGCTAATTTGTGCATAGTAAGCTCCCACACGTTGCGGGGGGAATTGGATTTAATAATGTTGATTAAGGGCAAATGTTAACTAAGTCTCCAGAGGTAAATCCTGTGCTCTTCTTCAGCATGTTAGTTATAGAGTCATAGACCCGTACAGCAGAGAAACCGGCCCTTTGGCCCAACTTGCCCATCCTGCCCAAGATGCTTCATCTATGCTAGTCCCACTCGCTCACATTTGGCCCATGTTCATCTAAATCTTTCCTATCCATGTACCTGCCCAACTGTCTTTTAAATGTTGTTCCAATTTCAGCCTCAAGTATCTCCCCCGTAACTCCTTCCATATATCCACCACCCTCAGTGCGAAATGTTGCCGAAATGCTCAGAATACGATTAAATCTTTCTTCTCTCACTTTAAACCGATGTCCTCTGTTTCTTTATTCCCCTATTCTGGGGTGAAGGACTCTGCAGGTTCACCCGATCTATTCCCCTCATGATTTTATACACCTGTATAAGATCACCCTTCAGTCTCCTGCACGCCAAGGAATAAAGTCCAGGTTTGCCCAATCTCTCCCTTTCCCTTAGGTCAATTTCTCCCTTTCCCTTAGGTCCTGGCCGCAGCTTCGCAAATCTCCTCTGCACTCTTTCAATGTGAACATGTTGTCACGTAACACCCATCTCAGAGACTTGAATCGTATCATTCAAGAGTGAAAGCCAACAAAGTTGCAACACTTCTCACTTCAAACTACTGGGTTGGAGTGTCAGCCTTTTTTTTTTTTCTGGAGTGGGATTTGAGCCAGGATCCTTCTAACTTCAAAGCAAGAACTAGCTGAGCTGTTGTATTAAGCTTTCTTCCAATGCTGAGAAATCTTGAGTAAATCAGCTGGTAACGATGGTCTCCTCCAGGGGCAGCCATGCAGATTGCCATTATTTCTTCCCAGTTTCTTCCCAGCTGTTAACAGGCAACTGAACCATCCTACCAACAACTAGAGAGCAGTCCTGAACTACTGTCCAACTCATTGAAGAGCCTTGGACTTTCTTTAATCAGACTGTACTGAACTTTATCTTACACAAAATGTTATTCTCTTTATCCTGTATCTGTACACGGTGAACGGCTCGATTGTAATCATGTATAGTTTTTCTGCTAACCGGCTAGCATGCAACAAAAACCTTTACTCTTATACCTTGGTACATGTGACAATAATCTAAACTGATGGAAAAATAAGTTATAATAGGAATAAGGCTGTGTTCCTCACGGTGACGAAGGTAGGCCAAGCTGTGACCAGAAAAGGGGTGAACAGGGAGAGTAAAGCCATCCTAGACCAAATTCAATCAAAACATATTCCTGCTCAGCAATTTCATAACTAAATCCAAGACACACACTCACACACTCACACACTCACACACACACACACACACTCTCTCTCACATAAACTCACACACGCCAAGTGCTTTGGTGAAAAATGGGGCCTATACCAAGGCTTCGAACAGCTCACAAAATAAGCACTCCCTCACGGCTGTTTGTAGTTAATTTCTCTTTCCAACCTTCCCTCTCCATCGGTACCAATAAACCGTCATTTCCTGGGACATTGAAAGCAGAGGAATTATTATTTTTCTCATTCCCTGAGCAAAAGGCAAAAAAGAAAACAGCACTGCAGATTCTGAAGGCTGACACTCATTTCAAAGAGAACTGGACGCAGAAAGTATGCAAGATATTTTAATTCAGTAAGTCCCGATTCGCTCCTTGATGTTTGCTAGAGTTACATTGAGCAGCTGCAGACAAGAACATGGGAGAAGAGACCAAAGAACCCCATGACATTGCAGCATTTAATGCTTCCAGATCCAGTAATTCTTCTCATGCATAAGGACAGATGTCAGATGCTGTCTGTTTGAAGTGCCTTGCTAGCTTCCTATCTTTAACAAATTATTTTAACTCCAATTCGTGAGAAGACTGCAGCCTGGGCAGTTCATTGAGCATCTTATTCCAACTGGACCCCAGAATCCCTCTCTCACCGATTCCAGGCTCGAATGACCCAACGCTTGTGTCTTAACCTTGTCATTTGAGCTTGTACCAGCAAGCTTCAACAGATATGGGAATCTCAAGACCAGAATCTGTACGCACGTAGCCTCAGCTTGTGACTGTTTCTGAAAGCGTTCGTATTCTCAGATAATAAGTAGACTTATCTTTGATTGGTTTCACCTATTTTAAAGTTGGCTCATTAGATGCGTTAAAGTTATATCAGATAATTGGCCAGATTTAGTTTTTACAGGAGATTTATTAGATTTTAGATCACTAGATTTATTAGATTTAGCGGTAGAGTTGCTGCCTTACAGCACCAGAGACCCCCTGGTTCTTGACCACGGGCGCTGACTGTACGGTGTTTGTGCGTTCTCTTAGTGACCGCGTGGGTTTTCTCTGGGTGCTCTGGTTTCCTCCCACATCCCAAAGAATTGTAAGTTTGTTGGTTAATTGGCTTCCATAAAATTGCCTCTGGTGCGTAGGAAAGAACTGGTTTACGGGGCGATCGCTGGCGGGTGCAGACTCGGTGGGCCGAAGGGCCTGTTAGAATGCATGTTAGAAATTTATTGCCTCAGTAGAGATTTAGAAAGGAAGATTTTGTCGGGAGCTGTCGTCTAAAAAAGAACATGTTGCTTAAAAGGCTACATGACAGATCACAGTGCGTGCAACAGCGTGAAAAATGGAAGCTTGTTGAAAGAAGATTCTCGCCTGGGCAAGGGCAGGAGCCATTTGATCTCAAGAGGTGTCAGTGTCTCAAAGCCGTACCCTATCTGGAGGTGCTGGGGACGGAGGAGTTTGATTTCAGAGAGAGCAAAGACTTCAAAACACAAGGCGGATCGCTGGTGTTAAAGACTTAGCTCCCACAGGGGGAGGCCCCGGCCTGTTTTTTCCCGTGGATTGCCGTCCTTCCGGGGGTTATTTATGTTTCCGCAGCACAGCTCGGTCTCGGGGCCGTCCTGTTTAGTGCGCTCTTGTTGTCGATACACCCCGGCTGCCCCTGCCACTCATGAAGCTGGCATTCCAGGTCGCTTCAAGCCCGCTGCCCACCATGAAAATCCATCTTTGCGAACAAATGTCAGCGACTCTAAAATAGATGGCACGCGGGGCAGTGGCACCTTCCAACAATAATTTTAGTTCTTTCCCGGACGAGTGACAGCTTTAAATTCTGCGCATCTTGCCTTGTGGGCGAGCATCCATTCTCAACAAGTATCCCTTTCCAATATTCTGCATGGGGGGGGTGGGGGGGGAAGAAGTTGCTGTCAGCAATATTGTCAGATACACTTTCACCTCATTTGTCCAACATGCCTTGGTCAGCTATTTTAACATGTGAGAGATCCCCTGGTGGAAGCTAACATTAGATCACATAACAGAGACGGTTAGCATGACCCTCAACAAGGTCAAGTCTCTCTGCCTTTTATTGATAGAGCAATCTGGTCACGTGGATTAAATGCGTTCACTTCTGCTAAACATTGGACAGAAAAATGCCGGTCCGATTCGCTACATATTCCTTCAATGGTACAAGTCTTTCTTTGTGTCGTAGTCATCATATCTGAAACATCGAACCTAAAGTTCACGGCAAATTCTATTTTTTTTCCAAGAAATTCCTTTATCTTTAGAATTTCTTTAGCCAGAGGGAGGTGAATCTGTGGAATTCATTGCTGCAGATGGCAATGGAGGCCAAGACATTGGGTAATTTTAAAGCGAAGATTGATAAGTTCTTGAATCTTAAGGGCGTCAAAGGTTACGGGGCGAAGGCAGGAGAATGAGGTTGCGAGGAAAAAATAGATCAGCCACAATCGAATGGCGGAGTGCACTCGATGGGCCAAATGGCCAAATTCTTCTCCTATGTCTTAAGTGATGATTACAATAACCGCCACTGAGACATTCAGTCATTGAACAGCACTGGTATTTTAAGACTTTATGCTATTTCTTACAAAGGATGCTTTGCCTGGCGATGGGAGGAGTGTGGGGGTGGGGTGGGGTGTTGTGAGATTACTCTTAGGGTGGCGCAGTGGTAGAGTTGCTGCCTCACAGCGCCAGAGACCCAGGTTCAATCCTGACTACGGGTGCTGCCTTTATGGAGTCTGTACATTCTCCCCGTGTCCTGCGTGGGTTTTCTCCGGGTGCTCCCAGTTTCCCACACTCCAAAGAAGTACAGGCTTGTAGGTTAATTGGTTTCGGTAAAAATTGGAATTTGTCCCTAGCGTGTAGGACAGTGCTAGTGTATGGGGTGATAGTTGGTCGGTGCGGACTCGGAGGGCCAAAGGGCCTGTTTCCGTGCTATATCTCTAAACTAAACTAAATTAAACAAGACTAAACTCTAAACTAGACTCAAGTTCCCTGTGTTTTTATGCCTGCACCCTAAGTGCTCCTCAAATGCAGTGACTGATGAGGTGTCACTGGTGATGTCCATCCCAGTCTCCCTGAGTCTAATCGAGCAAGCTTTGATTCTGCGCTTCACTGTCCTGTAAAACAAATGGAGGCATAAATCAATGGGAAAATGATACATTTGATTTTTTTTTTCTTCAGAAAATCAGGAAAATAGTTCCAGGGGTTATGTCAGGCTACATTTGGCCCCCATTTTCAAGATGCTGTTGAAACCTCAAGCAGGGTGTTGAGTGATGAGCTTGAGCTAAGGCTGCGAACAGATGGTGCAGGTGAAAAGCGAGCCATGCAGGGAGCTGAGGTGATGAAGGTTTCAGGACAAACACTCTTCAGATCTGTTGCAACAGCCAACGCACTGCATCATACTCCGTTCCTGTGTTGAGATGCCAGCATTCACGGACGCACAAGGCAACTGCGGATGCTGGAGTTTTGAGTGAAACACAAAGTACTGCAGTAGACCAGGCAGCATCCGTGGAGGGAATGGACAGACGACGCCTTGGGTCAGCACCCTTCTCCAAACTGACCGAGCAGAGGGGAGAAAGCTGGACAAGGGGTATGGGTGGGTCAAATCCTCAAATCCTGGCAAATGATAGACACAAAGTGCTGGAGTAACTCAGCGAGTCAGGCAACATCTCTGGGGAAAAGGAATAGCTGATGTTTAGGGTCAGAACGCTTTTTCAGACCAGAAGATAGAAAACGGCAGAACAAAACAGGGCGGGCAACAAGATGACTCAGGAAGGATGGAGTCCATAATGGCCCATTAGTTGGATACAGGTGATGAGGTGGTTTAGCAACTGAGCGGAGGCTAGTTGGCAGCAGTATGTGGCGTGTAGCACTGGTTATGGCGCACATTAAAGCCAGTCTACCAAACAACCTTGTGCTAAAGAAGGAACTGCAGATTCTGGAAAATCGAGGGTACACAAAAGGCTGGAGAAACTCAGCGGGTGCGTCAAGGTTGTTTGGTAGACAAAAGGCTGGAGAAACCCAGCACCCGCTGAGTTTCTCCAGCCTTTTGTCCACCAAACAACCTTGATCCACAGCAGTTTGCCTACTGCCACAACAGGTCCATGGCTGGTGCCGTCTCCCTGGCCTTGCACTCATCCCTGGAACACCTGGACAAGACGGACACCTACGTAGTCGGACTACGTCGGACACCTATTCATAGACTGCGGCTCTGCTTTCAAGACCATTATCTCATCCAAGCTCATCTCAAAACTCGTGGAACTTGGAGTCAACACTCCCCTTGATTTCCTGACCAACAGCCCACAATCGGCGAGGATAGGGGGGTAAATCACCCCACACAGTAATTCTAAACACTGGTGCCCGGCAAAGATGCGTTCTCAGCTCCTTGTATCACATGGCTATGCAGCCAAATACCAATCCAACTCAATTTACAACTTTGCACCTAACACCACCGAGTTGGTCCGGATATCGAGTAGTGGCGAGACAGAGTACGGGAAGGAGGTTGAGAACCTTGTACTTGGTGCCAGGACAACAACCTCTCCCTCGATGTCAACGAGACAAAGGGGATTGTAATTAACTTCAGGAAGCGACGCAGTACACAGACCCTGTGTACATTGAAGGTGCCGGAGTGGAGAATGTTGAGAGCTTCTAGTTCTTAGCAATAGATATCACTAGCAAGTTGCCCATGACCAGCCACATGGAAGCTGTGGCCAACACATCACGCCAACTCCTCTACTTGCTCAGTTTGGCATGTTCCCAACAACCCCCAGCAAGTTCGACAGATGCTCCATAGAAATCGTTTTATTGGGATTCATCACAACTTGGTTTGGGAACAGCTCCATCCAAAGCCACAAGAGATTGCAGAGTTCGTGGATGTAGCCCAGATCGTCAGGCAAGCCAACCTCCCTTCCATGAACTCCATTTACACTTCACGCTCCCTCTTCTCCCCTCTCCCATCTGGCAAGAAGTACAGAAGTTTGGAAATCCACAACTCCAGATTCAGGGACAGGTTCTTCCCAGCTGTTATCTGGCAACTGAACTGTCCACTCAGCAGCCAGAGAGCAGTCATGACCTCCCATCTACCTCATCGGTGACCTTTGAACCTGTAGCAGCAAGCTTCAGTGCGCCCCTCAGTACATACTCCTGCAGTCTGCAGCGGGCCAGTCGGCAACATTCCCTGAAGGACCTCTCACTCTTTTGGGGGGAGTCAACAACCTATTCCTTGGCAGATGAAAGAGCATCCGCCAAGTTGATGACCTTCCAGCAGCACTTGACGTCCATCTCCGAGAGTGCCCTTGGGAACAGTCCGTAAATCAGAGTCCTCTGTCACGGAACATGGACACAAAGACCTGGAGTGACACAGCAGCAGCATCGGGATCAGGCCACATCTCTGGTGAAAAATAATTGGTGACGTCTCGGGTCAAGAACACTTCTTTTCTTCAGACGAGAGCCGAAACGTCACCTATTCCTTTTCTTCAGAGATGCTGCCTGTCCCGCTGAGTCACTCCAGCTTTATTGTGCCTACCTTTGGTGTAAACCAGCATCTGCAGTTCCATCCTGAATGTCACCCATTCCAGCTTTTTGTGTCTATCTGACATTGAAAAGGTGATTGATGAGCTCCATGGCTGCACTGATCATTGCCACCACCTGTAATTTAAGGAGCTTCCGACTCTGAAAGCAAAAGATGCCGCTGCTTTATTATGTTGCATGGTGCGACCACTTGTAATATTTTCCCTCAGCTTGCTTGTCTGTAATATGCAGCCACACACTCAAAATTATAGGCAGATGAAAGCAGCTTGAACACAAGAAGGCATTTTGCTGCATGTTTGCATGACAGAACAAAGCTGGTCTAAAGTGACATTTCCTTTTGTTTGATGTGTTTATCTGCGATGCTAATGATATAATTCAGGTGTACTTTTATTGTGTTCACTCGAGCGTGGCCAGCGCCCGTCGGCGCCAGCTCTATCCTCGCTATCAAGGTGCGAACGACAGTCTTAACCTCAAGCACAATGAGGTACGAGAGACCGACGTACTTTGTGAATGGCCTGGCAAAGGTTTCAAAGTGGATTTGCTGGTTAATGATTTCATTCAGCCAGAGTCGTCATGTATTCCCAAACACAACATGAGTAACATGTTGCTTTACAAATCCCCGCTGCTGCGATTAGGTGTTATCAATCACGTTGCAATAAATGCTTGACAGTGAAGTCATTTTTGGTGAAGCTTGAAGGAGTTGCAACTAAGCTTACAAATGGGAAATGTCTGCAATTCCCATGGCAAATGTGTATGCTTGGGGCATCTCCAATACCAGCTTAGGCCTTTATTTTATCTAAGGTGAAGAGGGAGAGATAGATCAGGCATGATTGAATGGCAGAGTAGACTTGATGGGCCGAATGGCATGGCTCTGCTCCTATCACTTATGAATATCAAAATGCTGGAGTAACTCAGAAGGTAAGGCAGCAACTCTGGAGAAAAAGGATGGGTGACGTTTCGGGTGGGAGCCTGAAGAAGGGTCTCGACCCAAAAGGTCACCCATCCTTTTTCTCCAGAGATGCTGCCTGACCCGCTGAGTAACTCTAGCACGTTATGCTTTTAATAATGTTGATTTAGGGATAAATATTGGTTCGGATTCCAAACAATTTTCAAAGTAGAGCCCTGTATCTTTGACAAATAGCTGGGAGAGCATTTCGACCATCAGTTTAATGCCTCAACTGATAGTGCGTCTGCAACAGAGCAGTTCTCCCTCAGAACTGCTCTCGCGAGTTCCCCTGGATTTTTTGTGTTCAAGCCCTTGGAGCAGGTTGTAACAGACCATCTGCGTATTTCTATGGGGAATTGTACTTCAGTTCCATTCGTGACGTTTCTCCCCAAAAGAAGCCACGACTGGAGTGTGGAAGATGTTCTCACTCTATAAATTGGCTGTGAATTTGTTTCTACTGTGGACAGCTTTGATCTTGTTGTGCACCCCAATGGAGGCCACAGTGCTGACACCCATGACATCTTGGCAGTGCTGTTGCATTGGCCAAGGCGGACAGAATGTAGGTGTTCAGTGAAATGATTACCCACTCTGGGCTTGGCCTTAGTACATAGTACTTAGTAAAACCTATCATAAACGAAGAAAAAAATATATATATAGTTATATATACATACATATATATATATATATACACTGTGTTTTATTTTATTTTTTCATCCTGAATTACAATTATTGTTTTTTTTTGTCTGTTTGGTATATATGTGTGTGTGCACACACACACACACACACACACACACAATATATATATATATTTATAGACAGTATATATATATGTACACATATATACCAAACAGACAAAAAAAACAATGACCCTGTTTCTCGGGTTGACTGCACAGCCTCATTCATGATCACATCATCATCCAGTTAATGGCCGGTATAGTTGGTGCCTTACATCGCTTACAGCACCGGAGACCCGGGTTCGATCCCGAACACGGGTGCTGTCTGGACGGAGTTTGTACTTTCTCCCCGTGGCCACATAGGATTCTCCAAAATCTTCGGTTTCCTCCCACACTGCAAACATGTGCAGGTTTGTAGGTTAATTGGCTTGGTATAAGTGTAAATTGGCCCCCGTGTGTGTAGGATAATGTTAATGTGCGGGGATCGCTGGTTGGTGCGGACACGGTGGGCCGAAGGGCCTATTCCTGCGATTTATCTCTAAACCAAACTAAACTAAACTAAATAGGACAAATACTTTTTTGCTCAACTTTAAATTTTGGAATCTGGTTTCAATGAGTGGTGGCAGATCACACACATGCCTTTCATGGTTGTGATATAACCATTTAGGCTGGAAAGCAAAAGCCTACCTCCTTTGCACCCACTTTTCTCACATCTTCCTCTATACCAGTGCCCCACCGATAATCCTGCTCTGATCCACAAAGACCTACAGGTTTGTAGGCTAATTGGTTTTGTAAAATTGCAAATTGTGCCAAGTGTTAGTGTGCAGTAATCGCCGGTCGGCGCGGACTCTGGGAGCCGAAAGGCAGGTTTCCGTGCTGTATCTCTAAACTAACCTGAACTAAAATTTACCTCAATCATTGCAACGCTTGTGTCTAACGGACATGGGCTTGTGTTAATTGCTTTTGCTCTCCAAAGCACAGAACATTCTGCATAAGGAACGCACAAGGATATGGTGTGGTTCCAACTAAGCCATCAGTCCTGGGAGATGGGTAATTATTGTCAAGGTTACCACAGCCTGGGCACATTCACACCTAAATTTCCTGATTGGTGTGTGTATTGTGTTTTAATCATTGACCTGCTTAAGCAGGTGGATTATTAAGAGATCGGTGGCAGATAGTCTGGTCAGGTGACAGCAACTATTTAACCAAACCTGTGCCTGCCTTCCATGCTTATCCTCTTGTCTTTACCTGTCAAACATGATCACTGCACCAGATTTGACATTTTCCAGGAGTTGAACCAGTTGTCACTAACAGCACCCAGCCTCCCTGTTATGGTTGTTTAGGACGGGCGTCTGTACAGTTTTTTTCCCCTCGTTTTCAGTGTTTTTGTTTTGATTCCGCCAACACTTCCCTCCCCTAAAGCGCCCTTTGCTCACCCCCACCCCCTCGGCCCACAGCCCCCCCCCCCCCCCCCCCACTCTCCCTCACTCAGCTCCCTCTTTTTGTCGGGTCTGCTGAGCGAGGGTCATGGGATACTGAGTTGGATGATCAGCCATGATCATATTGAATGGCGGTGCAGGCTCGAAGGGCTGAATGGCCTACTCCTGCACCTAATTTCTATGTTTCTCTGAGCGAGGGTCGCCTTAATGATGCATGTTGATCGTTTCACCCTTTCCTTTGAAGTGTGCTCAGATCTCCAGTTAGAGTTCAAAGGTCAGCGTGTTTATTTATGCAAAGCTGGATCATCTGTGAAATGGGGCTTAAAAGGCCCCCTGACTTCAAAGGCTTCAAATCTGGCCTAGCGTAGTCAAAGCTGAGACTCATCTTGCCTTGGATTTTTTAAAGAAAGTTGGTGATTCCTTCTCCTGATCTGGGTCATTTCAGTTATTAAATAACATTTTTTTAAAAATTGGTATCAATATCACATCTGATCGACTCAAATTCATTGGTAACGGCCCCAATACCTTGCCCTGGTCGCTTTTTGAAGAGCTCCGTATAAATTGCCAATAAATGGGGATGAGTTCACCCTTCTTTGTCCGTTTTGAATCACATTCCGGGTGTCTGCACCATGAAATGTCCGGACAGGTTTCTTTCAGAAGGGTGAGGGGAGTGCGGGCAAGCTCGGCGCAGAGTTAGATCTTTAGAAGATCAAAGCAATTGCAGCAATTCAGCTCAACATCAAAGCCTTGGCCGCAAATCAAGTTGCATTTAAAATCTAGCTGCTTGGGCTGTGCTGAGACGTAACGAAGAATGAAACACAACAGCAGCAGTTTGTCTTCTTCACACTGCCCGTAAATGTCGACTCTTCTACAGTGTGTGTGTATGTGTGTGTGTGTATATATGTGTGTGTGTGCATGTGTGTGTATGTATATGTATGTATATAGACATACTATATATATATATATAAACACAGCATGTTTATACATGTTCTCTGTATATATGTGTATTTGTATGTATGTATGTACGTGTGTATGTGTGTTTTGTGTGTATGTATAGGAAGGAACTGCAGATGTTGATTTATACGGAAGATGGACACAAAATGCTGGAGTAACTCAGCGAGACAGGCAGCATCTCTGGAGAGGAATGGGTGACGTTTTGGTCTCGACCCTCTGATGTACTCCAGCATTTTGTGTGTTTATGTATATATACACACACACACACTGTACTTTTTTCTCTCGTTTATTATATTGTTTCCAGTGTGCTATGTTTACATAGTCTGAAGAAGGGTCTCGACCCGAAACGTCGCCTATCTCCTTCGCTCCTTAGATGCTGCTGCACCCGCTGAGTTTCTCCAGCTTTTTGTGTAACCCCCCCTGCTATGTTTGCGTATTCTGTTGACCTGCTGCAAGTAAGAAGTCCATTGTTCTATCTGGGAAATATGAAAATAAAACACCCTTGACTCAATACCCACGCGCCTTGCTTTCTGGCAAACTGCTGGCTGTGGTGAAGACAAAAATATGGAGAGGACACAAATACCTGAAATCAAGGAAATACGGACTAGCCTTGTTGCAGTCTGAAGTTATGAGCTTCCAGTCCCTTGCAATGTGTGTGTGTGCTGGGGGAAATGAGGCAATCATTAGTATTTGTATTACAACATGACGGCAAATTGACAAGGTTTATGTTTTGCTAACTTAGACATAAAAAAGTACATCACAGGAACAGTGGCACAGCGGTCGAGTTGCTGCCTTCCAGCACCAGTGTCCCGGTTCAATCCTGACTACGGGTGCTGTCTGCACAGAGTTTGTATGTTCTCCCCGTGATCGCGTGCATTTTCTCCGGGTGCTCCAGTTTCTTCCCACACTCCAAAGACGTACAGGTTTGTCGGATAATTGGCTTTGGTAAAATTATAAATTTCCCCCCGTGTGTAGGATAGTGTTATAGTTCGCAGGGTAATTGCTGCTCGGAGCAGACTAAGGTCCTGTTTCCGCGTTGTATCTCGAAAGGCTAGAGTAAAGTCAAAGTAAAAAGACCCTTCGGCCCAATAATGCCCATGCCAAAAAAAATGCCAAAACAAACTAATCTCATCTGCCTCTGTGTGAACCAATCCTAGCCTATTCATGTGCCTATCTAAAAGCCTTATAAACACCACTATCATATGTACCTGCACTACCAACTCTTGCAGGCACCTGCCACCCAGTGTGAAAAAATACTTGGCCTGCACATCCCATAGAAACATAGAAAATAGGTGCAGGTGGAGGCCATTCGGCCCTTCGAACCAGAACCGCCATTCATTGTGATCATGGCTGATCGTCCCCTATCAATAACCCCCGTGCCTGCCTTCTCCCCATATCCCTTAATTCCACTAGCCCCTAGAGCTCTATCTAACTCTCTCTTAAATCCATCCAGTGACTTGGCCTCCACTGCCCTCTGTGGCAGGGAATTCCATAAATTCACAACTCTCTGGGTGAAAAGTTTTTTCTCACCTCAGTCTTAAATGACCTCCCTTTTATTTTAAGACTGTGGCCCCTGGTTCTGGACTCCCCCAACATTGGGAACATTTTTCCTGCATCTAGCTTGTCCAGTCCTTTTATAATTTTATATGTTTCTATAAGAATCCCCACATCCTTCTAAACTCCACTGAGTACAAGCCTAGTCTTTTCAATCTTTCCTCGTCAATCTCGTGAACCTACGCTGCACTGTCTCAATCACAAGGATGTCCTTCCTCAAATTAGGAGACCAAAACTGTACACAATACTCCAGATGTTGTCTCACCAGAGCCCTGTACAACCTCTTTACCCCTGTACTGAAATCCTCTTGTTATGAAGGCCAACATTCCATTAGCTATCTTCACTGCCTGCTGTACCTGTAAGCCAACTTTCAGAGACCGGTGTACAAGGACACCCAGGTCTCACTGCACCTCCCCTTACCTAACCTAACCCCATTGAGATAATAATCTGCCCCCTTGTTTTTGCCACCTAAGTGGATAACCTCGTATTTATCTATATTATACTCTCACAATATTATAACCTGACATTTATCGATATCCCCTTTAAACGTTAACCCTCTTACATTCAAGCTTTGTGTTCTGGTCATGGAATCTTTTGAATGTAATAATTTTTTCAAACTTTATTCGATTGTAAAACTATGATTTTTCAACAGAGAAAGAAAAGCATGTTTAAACAGCATTAAGCATCTTAATACATTTTTCAGTCAATATTTGTGTACATTGTGAACACGGCCATTGTGGGACGAATGGCCGTTTCCTATGCTGTGTTATTCTAATGGGCCTGTTTAGGCAACTGCAGGAGACTATGCAGTCGCCACATGTTCGCGGGTGGTTGCCGGGGAGTCGCCTTCCTGGTCGTGAGGAGTTCCCGCATTCTGGGAACTAGTCGCTGCCTCATTATGGTTGCCGTGAATTTTTTCAACATGTTGAAAAATTAGCGGTGACTAGAATGAAGCCACCATGGAGAGTAGCGAGAATTCTTGTGCCGTAGGTGGGTCGCCAGGAAGTCCTAGTGGGTTGCCAGGAGGTCGAAGGTCTCGTAGGTTCTTGTAGGTTGTAGCCAGTGGTGACTGGTGAATTGCATTGGCTCATTGAGGAAAAAAAACGTAAGCAATAGTTTTCAGAACCAAGGATAACCGACCAGTAATGTTAAATATGCGCCGAGCTTCACAGCCGTGTATCTCTGGCTCCTTAAAGGTTGTCTCCAATCCTTCTCCCCCCTTCGCCCCCCCCCCCCCCCCCCCCCCCCCCCCCCCCCGCTCTTTTAAAAGACTGTGCTTTAGCCGTCTTAATTACAGCACCAACCTTCCTGTTCATCGGGGTGTGTGTCTGTATGGCATTGGCTTTGCACCGTGTGAATTTCACTCAGACAGCGCTCCCCCCTCTTGCCCTGTCCCCCGCCTGCATAACGGGTTGGTGAAGGAAGCGGTGTGTGTGTGTGTGTGTGTGTGTGTGTGTGTGTGTGTGTGTGTGTGTGTGTGTGTGTGTGTGTGTGTGTGTGTGTGTGTGTGTGTGTGTGTGTGTGTTTCACTCTGACAGTCGCCGTTCCAGTTGCCGGTTTTCGCCTAAGTGGTACAGGCCCATAAGGCTCTACATTCTGTACATACTATTGTCATCCATGCAAACACTGTGGTTAGTTTACACACGCGCTCTCACAATAATAATGAACAGGCAATCCGTTCTTGTTTTTTCATGGTGTTGCTTGGAGATTCATGTAGAAACAAGGCTGTGCAGATGCCAGTTTACCAAGGTAAGGCACTAAAAGCTGGAGTCATTCAGCGGGTCAGACAGTATCCCTGGATAACATGAATCGGTGACGTTTTGGATCAGGACACTTCTTCACACTGATCAATATGAAACAGGGACCCGACCCGAACAGTCACCTATTGGGTACTGATTGTGAATGATCAGCCATGATCACATTAAATGACGGTGCTGGCTCGAAGGGCTGAATGGCCTACTGTCTATTGTCTATTATCCATATTCTCCAGGACTGTTGCCTGACCCATTGGGCAGCATATCTGAGGAAGGATGTGCTGGCTCTGGGAGGGGGGAGAGGGTCCAGAGGAGGTTTACAAGAATGATCCCAGGAATGAGTAGGCTAACATATGATGAGCGTTTGTTGGCACTGGGCCTGTACTCGCTGGAGTTTATGAGAATGAGGGGGGACCTCTTTGAAACTTACCGAATAGTGAAAGGCTTGGGGAGAGCGGATGTGAAGAGGATGTTTCCAATAGTGGGAGAGTCTAGGACATGTGGTCATAGCCTCAGAATTAAAGGACGTTCTTTTAGGAAGCAGATGAAGAGGAATTTCTTAAGTCATGGGGTGGTGAATCTGTGAAATTCTTTGCCACAGTAGGCTATGGAGGCCGTCAGTGGATACTTTTAAGGCAGAGATAGATAGATTTTTAATTAGTACGGGTGTCAGAGGTTATGGGGAGAAGGCAGGAGAATGGGGTTAGGAGGGAGAAATAGATCAGCCATGATTGAATGGCGGAGTAGACTAATTCTACTCCTATTCCTTATGACCTTATGACCTTATGACCAGCTGAGTTACTCCAGCACTTTGTGTTTTCCTTGGTTGGAGATTAAAATGACCAGCCACCAAGGGAACTCATGAGATCTATTTTAAAATGTAAGGTCAAGGAGGACTTGGTTCAATTACTTATTTGAAAGTCAGTGCATCTGACACCTCCTGGGTCAGTTAGGTGAACCAAATCATTCACGTTTTGAGATGTGAACTGCACCAGCAAACCAATGATCCAGCAGTTGGACAGGGATGAAGGGGCTTGTGCATTCTTCCGCTATTCCTTGACTGGAATTGCTGGGGTTTGGTTTAGTTTAGATATACAGCATGGAAACAGGCCCTTCGGCACACCGGGTCTGCGCCGACCAACATCCACCCTTACACCAGTTCCATCCGACACGTGAGGGACAATTTACAGAAGCCAATTAAGCTGCAAACGTGCAAGTCGTTGGAATGTGGGAGGAAACCGGAGGACCAGGGGAAAATCCACGTGGTCGCGGGGAGAACGTACAAACTCCGTACCCATAGTCAGGATCGAACCCGGGTCTGTGGTGCTGTAAGGCACCAACTCAATCTCTGCGTCACTTCTTGTTTACGGAACTAAATTGCGTCAAAATTGTTTAAAAAAATGACAGATTTTTCTAAACATAAATGAAATTTAAGTGCATTTAGATACTACAATGGAAAATATTAAACAATGAAATTTAAGTGCAATTAGATACTACAAAATATTCAAGACAAAGTGAAGGATAAATGAATGAACCTACCGAATTTGGAGCAAATCACAAAGTGTTGGGGAATCTCGGCGGGTCGGGCAACATCTGTGGAGGGAATGGATAGGCGACGTTTTGCACCGGGACTCTTCCCAACCTAACACATTTATCTTTGCCTCACTAATCTAGAGATCCAGGAGTCTCCATTCATGTCAGTGAGGGTGTTCCTGGTGGGGGAGGTGAATTCACTGACTTAATCCTGGGAAATCCTCTCAACCTGAAACATCACCTATTCCTCTTCTCCAGAGATGCTGCGTGACCCGCTGGGATACTCCAGCCGATCTGGGAAATCCATGCAGCTCAGCCATTGAATTCTGGGCAGATTCTACCAATGGTGTGAAGCATCTTACTTTTCAATTCAGCTTTCCGGTATCTGCAGTATTTCAAAAGAGAGTTTGATGGACTTGTGAGGGAAACTAATTTGCAGGGCTGTGGGAAGACTGGAAGGGGATGACAGTGATTATAATGCACCACTGTAAAACAAGTCTGGACTCAATGGACCAAATAATCATCTCTTAACACCTCTTAAGCTCAACCAATTATTTTCAATAGGGGATACAAGAGTACCACATAACTCTTGCTAAACTCACCATTGCTAAACTATGCAATGACTTTGGTGTGACAATATAATGATAACTTTCTGATATAAGGAATGAAAATTGTTGCTCACAGCCTAGCTGAAACAGCATAAAAGCCCTCAACTTTATTTCTTATGTAATGGGAGTGTAACTGCTTGAGTGGAAGGTTGTTGGTTGATTAAGTGTGTCTTTGCTTGCAGTGGAAAGGGATTACGTGATGGACAGCTATATAATGGGCCTTGATATCCTTCTTCTAATTGCAATTATTATTGCTGGCTTCCACAGAAAACTAGGCAAATGCATGTCTTCAGTAGAAACATAGAAACATGGAAACAGAAAAAAAAGGTGCAGGAGTAGGCCATTCGGCCCTTTGCACCGCCATTCAATGATCATGGCTGATCATCTAAAATCAGTACCCCGTTTCTGCTTTTTCCCCATATCCCTTGATTCCTTTAGCTCTAAGAACTAAATCTAACTCTCTCTTGAAAATATCCAGTGAATTGGCCTCCACTACCTTCTGTGGCAGAGAATTCCACAGATTTACAATTCTCTGGGTGAAGAAGTTTTTCCTCATCTCAGTCCTAAATGGCCTACCCCTTTTTCTTAAACTGTGACCCCTGGTTCTGGACTCCCCCAACATCGGGACCATTTTGCCTGCATCTACCCTGTCCAATCCTTTATTGTGTTACATGTTTCCATAAGAAAGCCCTCTCATCCTTCCATGGTGAACCTATGCTGCTTTCCCTCAATGGCAATAATTTTCATCCTCAAATTAGCAGACCAAAATTGCACACAATACTCCAGGTGCAGTAGAGGGCAATATTTAGTTTTTAGTTTAGAGTTTAGAGATACAGTGTGGAAACAGGCCCTACGGCCCACCGAGTCTGCATAGAAAAACGATCCCCGCACATTAACATTATCCTGCACACACTAGGGACAATTTACACCCGTACCATGCCAATGGTATCATACATATCTGTACGTCTTTGGGGTGTGAGAGAAAACTGAAGATATCAGCGAAAACCTGCATGGTCACGGGGAGAACGTCCAAACTCAGTACAGACAACAGCTGTAGTCGGGATCAAACCCAGGTCTCTGCCGCTGCGCCACCGGGGCTGCCCCCTAGGCATAAAACATGAGAAGAAATAATTTTACATAGACTGCACTCAAAATCACAGAGATTTGACTCCATGTAAAATCAAAGCCTCAGTAAGAGCATTTTAGTGCAGCACAATTAAAACAAGGAAATGATGTAGAATTCAAAAATAAACTGATAATTTACTCATGAAAAGGAGGCCTTTAGATTTTAGTTGAACCTTAGCTGATTGCAAAATGCAGTTTAATAAAACTTGTTATTCCTTTACTTTCGATTCCAAGTAATTATTCAGCAATTGCATAGTTATAATATTAGTTCCCAGCAATAATTTCTATTTGAATAATGTTTACAGTAATAATTTCACTGTACTTACTGAATGTTATTAATAATTTACAGTAATAGGTTTGACTCCAAAACTAGTGAAAGTACATGAATAGATAATTATAAATAGTCCATTAACATAACAGGACAAAATATGACCCCACAAACCATCAATAGGGAGTAGGTGCCCCAATTAGAACCAATGGTGCAGACGTGGAAATGGTTGAGACCTTCAAGTTCTTTGGCGTTTCTATTAGTAAAGAACTGTCGTGGACCAAACACATTGATGTTACAGCCAAGAGGCAGACCAACGCTCCTATGTCTTAGTTTTAGAATCTGTCCCACCATATTCACCACAGCCATTTGTTACTGCTACTATGAGTAACAAAAATCTTTTTTTTTTTAATTTCTTATTTTAAGATCTGGGCATTGTTGGCTAGACTGACAGCTATTAAGGATAGACACAAAAACTGGAGTAACTCAGCGGGACAGGCAGCATCTCTGGAGAGAAGGAATGGGTGACGTTTTGTGTCTTGACCCAAAACGTCACCCAATCCTTCTCTCCAGAGATGCTGCCTGACCAAAACTGCACACAATACTGCAGGTGTGGTCTCACTAGGGCCCTATACAACTGCAGAAGGACCTTTTTGCTCCTATTCTCAACTCCTATTGTTATGAAGGCCAACATGCCATTCGCTTTCTCCACTTTCACCCTCCCAATGCTTTGCCTCATTCCCAACATGGGAAGTTTGTACAGTCGGATCTGGTCGCATCCAACCATATTTAGTTTAGTTTAGTTCAGAGATACAGCGCAGAAACAGGCCCTTCGGCCCACCGAGTCCGCGTCGACCAGCATTAACACTATCCTACACAGACTAGGCATAAGTTACATTTATACCAAGCAAATTAACCTACAGACCTGTATGTCTTTGGTGTGTGGGAGAAAACCGAAGATTTCGGAGAAAACCCACAGGGAGAACGTAGAAACTCCGTACTGACAAGCACCCGTAGTCAGGATCGAACCCGAGTCTCTGTCAGGCAGCAGCTCTACCGCTGCGCCACCGTTTTGCTTAACTTTGTCTTCTCTCCTTTCATTATGTTGCACCTCTAATCCTCGCCCTTCTGCTCCGCAAAAGAAATAACTCACAGAAATCAATCACCTTTGAAGATGAAAGAAAATCTGGAAAGTTACTAATAAATATTTTTGTTACCCCCGGGATAGTATATAAATTTGGCTCTCTTCATCTCCACGTCGAAGCCTCATGTGCTAACATTGTTAAATGCTTCCTTGTTTAATTTGTTTACAGACGATTCAAGCACAGGAAAGGATGGACAGAAACTGCCGCAAGGATCAAATGGGGAATATAGGAACGAAGATCCCACAGGAAAACAATGGGGTATGCAACCTTGAACACTTTGTAGGAGTAAGCACTAACACAGCCTTTCGTCCTTCCGTCATTAGATTTGAGTTAAACGGATCCATGTATTATGTATCCATTTGCCAGCTCTGATTAGGTGAAATTCAATTTGTTATTGTGCAGATGGCATGACAAGAGACCGAGAAGCTTTAGGCGGACGTTAATGGCCAGTTGCGCGTGCGAAGCATGCATATTTAGTAACATCTGTGCAACACGTACCGTACCTCAATTCATCTTTGTTAATTTCAATGGTGACAAAGTTTTGAAATGGAGTGCAGCACATAGTTGTTGTCACGCACTCATCTTTAGCACAAGTAACCAAGGAGGATTTTCCACCCCTGTTAGTCCAGCCAAGGGGACGGAGCTGAAATTGGAGGTACAATTGACTGATGGTCGTGTTCACAGGAATAATAAGGAGCAGCAGTAAGCTGCTCTCAACTCCTCATCTGTAGCATAGGGTGGCACGGAGACCCAGGTTCGATCCTGACTCTGGGCGTTGTCTGTGTGGAGTTTGCACGTTCTCCCTACGACCACAGGGGTGTTCTGCATGTGCTCCAGTTTCCTCCCACATTCCAAAGACGCACAGGTTTGTAGGTTAATTGACTTCTGTAAATTGTCCCTAGTGTGCACCATGTGACTAGTGTGCGGGTGATCTTTGGTTGGCATGGACTGGGTGGGTCGAAGGCCCTGCTTCCATGCTACATCTCTAAACTAAATTAAACTAAACCAAACTAAAGTTCCCCACAACCCTCAATTCCTCCATCTTTCAAATATGTATCTGTCTCCATCTTAAACATATCTGATGATTTTCTCTCCATCACCCTGGGTGGAAGAGAATTGCAGAGATACGCTGTCTTCTAAGAGAATACATTTCTACACACTTTATTTTTAAATGACTGACCCCTTATATTGCAGGTATATCCCCTTGTTGATATCTCTTCCACTAGTTAAGAATCACAGCATCTACCTCTCAAGACCCCTTAGAAGGAGGGTCTGAAAAAGTCCCTACCTGAAACATCATCTACATATTCCCTCCACGGACCCAATCCTCCAGCACTTTGTGTTTTGCTCAAGACTCCACTATCTTCAGTTCCTTGTGTCTCAACATTTATCCTGTGAAACCCCCTTAGGGTCTTACACATTTGAATAAGGTCACACCTCATTCTTCTAATCTCCATGGGATCGAGGTCCAAACTGTCTCGATTCTCTTGATGGGACATCCCTCTCAGCCTGGGATTTAGCCTGGTGAATCTCCTTTGGACTAGCTCCAAAGTTACTGTGTAGGGTTAGGGGATGGATACTGTGCACAGTGTTCCATGTGTGGCCTGCCGGCAACATAAACTGTTACAAAACTTCCAAACCCTTTGCAATAAAGACTAACAAGCTGAGCGCCTTCTTATCTAAGTTTAATTTAGAGATGCAGCACGGAAACAGGCCCTTCGGCCCACTGAGTCCATGCCAGCCAGCGAACCCTGTACACATGTTGGACCTGCTTGTTGAAAATGTTGCGCTTCACAGACTGGAACACCTAGATCCGTCTGAACTTTGTTCAGAATGACTTGGTATACTTAGTATGAATATCGAACTCTCTCAATTCTATTAAATCTTGCTGTCTCCTCCCCTTCCTACCTCTCCCACAGCCCTCGGGTTCCTCCTCCTCCTTTTTCATTTCTTCCCCCCGCCTCCCCTGATCAGTCTGAAGAAGGGTTTCGGCCCGAAACGTTGCCTATCTCTTTCACTCCATAGATGCTGCTGCAACCGCTGAGTTTCTCCAGCACTTTGTGTAAATCCTCGATTTCCCAGCATCTGCAGTTCCTTCTTTAAGACTTAGGATACTGCCTTGGTCCCTGATTAACTCTCAATTAACTTTAGATAGACACAAAAAGCTGGAGTAACACAGCGGGACAAGCAACATCCCAGAAGAGAAGGAATGGGTGACGTTTCGGGTCGAGACCCTTCTTCAGACTGGTCAGGGATAAGGGAAACGAGAGACATAGACAATGATGTAGAGAGATAAAGAACAATGAATGAAAGATATGCAATAAAGTAATGATGATAAAGGAAACAGGCCATTGTTAGCTGTTTTTTGGGTCAAAACGAGAAGCTAGTGGGTGGGTGAGGGATAGAGAGAGAGTGAGTGCCGGGGTTACTTGAAGTTAGAGAAATCAATATTCATTCCACTCGGCTTTAAGCTGCTCAAGCGAAGTATGAGATGCTGTTCCTCCAATTTAACTTTAGCCAACAAGAAGACATTTTCCAATGTCTTTGTACGCATGGCTAAATATATGTTGAAATATGTTGGCAGTCATATGAGCAGGGAATGCCTGTTCAATCAAATCAATTTTTTGTCCATTAATTCATTTCCAAGATATGAATAAAATTGCCATGTTAGTGTTTAATGCCAGGCCTCAGATGTCCAGAAACAATTCAGTCAAACACATACCATGGGACAGGAACCAAGGGTGGATTAGGCCAGGTAAGGTTGGCAGGCTTCCTTGCCCAGGAAATGAATCCCTGTTTTTTCAATAATCCACTGTTTTCATTTTCTCAAGCAAGCCCCAAATTAGTAAATTTATCACATTCAATTTAATATTACGCCATTAAATTGTTTTCTTGCAACAGAGTGTGGAGAGAGAGAGAGAGAGAGAGAGAGATAGATAGAGAGAGAGACAGAAAGACGGGGACAAACAGAGAGAGGGAGAGCGACAGAGAGAGCGAGAGAGCGAGAGAGCGAGAGAGCGAGAGAGAGAGAGAGAGAGAGAGAGAGAGAGAGAGACAGCTAGACAGACAGACACAAGGACAGATAAAGACTGAGACAGACAGAGAGACAGATAGAGAGACAGAGGCAGACAAACTGAGAGACAGACAGATAGAGGCAGACTGGCTAGTCTGTCTGTCTTCTCTCCCTCAGAGAGAGCGGGAGAGAAGACAGACAGACAGAGACAAATAGAGAGCGAAAGAGAGAGAGGGACGGGGACAGCGAGATAGACAGAGACAGAGAGAGAAAGAGAGAGAGAGAGAGACAGACAGACACTGACAGACAGACATAGAAGCAGAAACTGATAGGCAGAGACAGAGAGAGACTGTGCGCGTGTGTGTGTGCGTATGTGTCTGCATGTGTGTGAATGTGTGTGCATATGCGTGTGTGTGTGTGTGTGCGTGTGTGTGCATATGTATGTGTCTGCATGTGTGTGAATGTGTCTGTATTCTATGGACATTGGCCAGGACTGGTCCTTATGTACTATTTCAGCTGAAAGATCACTGTGCTCTTTTTACCACAGTGAAAAACAAAGGGATCATAGAGTCCATTTATTACAAAGGTGACATAAAGTTAGTGAACAATTACAAGAAGTAATTGAAGCGCTATTGGAATGTTAATAACGGACACAACGTGCTGGAGTAACTCAGCAAGTGATAGGTGGCCTGGCGTTGTCACGCCGCATCACTCTACCAGCTTTCTTCCCCTTTAATACAATCCGTCTGAAGAAGCGTCCCGACCTAACACATCACCTATCTGACTCCTCCAAAGAATGCTGTATGAAGAAGGGTCTCGACCCGAAACGTCACTCATTCCTTCTCTCCAGAGATGCTGCCTGTCCCGCTGAGTTACTCCAGCATTTTGTGTCTATCCTCCAGAGATGCTACCTGTCCACGGAGTTATTGTACTCCAGCACATTGTATCTTTTTTTTTATAAACCAGCATCTGCAGTTCCTTGTGTCCATGGATGTTCATCTTTATAACCATATAACATATAACCATATAACAATTACAGCACGGAGACAGGCCCTCTCGGCCCTTCCAGTCCGTGCCGACCATTTGTTTTCCCCTAGTCCCATCTACCTGCACTCAGACCATACCCCTCCATTCCCTTCAAGTCCATATACCTATCCACTTTACTTTTAAATGTTAAAATCGATCCTGCCTCCACCACCTCTGCTGGAAGCTCATTCCACACAGCCACCACCCTCTGAGTAAAGAAGTTCCCCCTCACGTTACCCCTAAACTTCTGTCCCTTAATTCTCATGTCATGCCCTCTTGTTTGAATCTTCCCTACCCTCAATGGGAAAAGCTTATCCACGTCAACTCTGTCTATCCCTTTCATCATTTTAAAGACCTCAATCAAGTCCCCCCTTAACCTTCTGTGCTCCAAAGAATAAAGACCTAACTTGTTCAACCTTTCTCTGTAACATAGTTGCTGGAACCCTGGCAACATTCTAGTAAATCTCCTCTGTACTCTCTCTTTATCTTGAGGTTTGCAGTACTAATGGTTCAGATAGACAAATGGCTTCATCAAGATCTATTTGGACTATTGTATTTCGTTTTGGAAAACGAATGTCAGGATAGTTAATACAGGTCCTATCAGAATGTTTTAAAACTATAGCTGCTGGAGACCTGAAATAAATATAGATTAGGCTGGCGATATTTATCGTGTCTGTGGAAAGTGATAAAAGAGTTAACATTTCAGGCCTTACATTCTCTTGGATGAGTTTTGGTGGACTTGGAGTTACTGCCAGAGGATGGTGAGTCGAGGTATTTGGATCAGTAGACTTTTGTTAAAGGTGAGCGGAGATGAGACCTGGGATCGATCCTTTTGTGGCCGCGTGGGATTTTCTCCAGGTTTTCTCCAGTTTCCTCCCACATTCCAAAGATGTACAAGTTTGTAGTTTAATTTGCTTCTGTAAATCATCTCCAGTGTGTGGGATAGAACGAATGTGTGGGTGATCGTGGTTGGCATGGACTCGGTGGGTCAAATGGCCTGTTTCCACATTCTCTATACTAAACCAAATTTATACAGTCATAGAGCACTTTCCACCGAACTCTTCGATGCCAACCAAGATTCCCAGCCTCTGCTGGTCCCATTTGCCCATCATTTGACCCACATTTCTCTAAACCTTTCCCATCCATGTACCTGTCTAAGTGTCATTTAAATGTTGATAGAGTAACTGCCTCCTCTGGCAGCTCATTCCATACACCCACCACCCTCTGAGTGAAAAGGTTGCCCTTCAGGTTCCAATTAAGTCTTGTCCCTCTCTCCTTATACCTATGTCCTCCACAGTAGTTCTGGACTCCCCGATGCTGGGTAAAAAATTCAATGCATTCTCTGTATCCCTTCCCCTCAAGGTTTCACACACCCCTATAAGATCACCCCACAGCCTCCTTCACTCCAAGGAATAGAGACTAAGCCTGCCCAGTCTTTTCTTATAACGTAGGCCCTCAGGTCCTGGTAATATGCTTGTAAATGTTGTGGAGGAAAGACAAGTAAACGGATTTGAGGTAGAGATCTGCTATGATTAAACTGAAGATCTGTTTGGCCTTCATTTGACAATAGACAATAGACAATAGGTGCAGGAGTAGGCCATTCGGCCCTTCGGGCCAGCACCGCCATTCAATGTGATCATGGCTGATCATCCCTAATCAGTACCCCGTTCCTGCCTTCTCCCCATATCCCCTGACTCTGCTATCTTTAAGAGCCCTATCACAACCCTCTGAAGCAGAGAATTCCACAGACTCACAACTCTCTGAGTGAAGAAGTGTTTCCTCGTCTTCGTTCTAAATGGCTTACCCCTTATTCTTAAACTGTGGCCCCTGTTTCTGGAATCCCCCAACATCGGAAACATGTTTCCTGCCTCTAGCGTGTCCAAACCCTTAATGTGTTATATGTTTCAATAAGATTCCCTATCATCCTTCTAAACTCCAGAGTGTACAAGCCCAGCTGCTCCATTCTCTCAGCATATGACAGTCCCGCCATCCCGGGAATTAACCTTGTAAATCTACGCTGCACTCCCTCAATAGCAAGAATAGAAACATAGAAACATAGAAATTAGGTGCAGGAGTAGGCCATTCAGCCCTTCGAGCCTGCACCGCCATTCAATATGATCATGGCTGATCATCCAACTCAGTATCCCGTACCTGCCTTCTCTCCATACCCTCTGATCCCCTTAGCCACAAGGGCCACATCCAACTCACTCTTAAATATAGCCAATGAACTGGCCTCAACTACCCTCTGTGGCAGAGAGTTCCAGAGACTCACCACTCTCTGTGTGAAGAAAGTCTTTCTCATCTCGGTCTTAAAGGATTTCCCCCTTATCCTTAAGCTGTGACCCCTTGTCCTGGACTTCCCCAACATCGGGAACAATCTTCCTGCATCTAGCCTGTCCAAACCCCTTAAGAATTTTTGTAGTTTCTATAAGATCCCCTCTTAATCTCCTAAATTCCAGAGAGTATAAACCGAGTCTATCCAGTCTTTCTTCATAAGACAGTCCTGACATCCCAGGAATCAGTCTGGTGAACCTTCTCTGCACTCCCTCTATGGCAATAATGTCCTTCCTCAGATTTGGAGACCAAAACTGCACGCAATACTCCAGGTGTGGTCTCACCAAGACCCTGTACAACTGAAGTAGAACCTCCCTGCTCCTGTACTCAAATCCTTTTGCTATGAAAGCTAACATACCATTCGCTTTTTTCACTGCCTGCTGCACCTGCATGCCTACTTTCAATGACTGGTGTACCATGACACCCAGGTCTCGCTGCATCTCCCCTTTTCCCAATCGGCCACCATTTAAATAATAGTCCGCTTTCCTGTTTTTGCCACCAAAGTGGATAACCTCACATTTATCCACATTATACTGCATCTGCCAAACATTTGCCCACTCACCCAGCCTATCCAAGTCACCCTGCAGTCTCCTAGCATCCTCCTCACAGCGAACACTGCCCCCCAGCTTAGTGTCATCCGCAAACTTGGAGATATTGCCTTCAATTCCCTCATCCAGATCATTAATATATATTGTAAATAGCTGGGGTCCCAGCACTGAGCCCTGCGGTACCCCACTAGTTACTGCCTGCCATTGTGAAAAGGACCCGTTTACTCCTACTCTTTGCTTCCTCGAATTAGGGGACCAAATTCCTTCCTCGAATGTCCTTCCTCGAAGAATGTCCTTCCTCGAATTAGGGGACCAAAACTGCACACAATACTCCAGGTGTGGTCTCACTAGGGCCCTGTACAACTGCAGAAGGACCTCTTTGCTCCTATACTCGACTCCTCTTGTTATAAAACATCCTCTGTTCACCAGCATCTAAACTTTCCCACTGCCAACGAACTTTTCAATCCAGACATTTCACCATGATCTTTGACATCTCTTAAAAATGACATTTACTATGAAATATCTAAATATTTTCTCTGCCAAGTGAATTTCATCCAGTGGTTTAATATCCCCTTCAAAGATGTGTAGAACGTTCCTCGTTGGTGATTTATTTTCTCTTGAGTGCATTGATTTCTCATTTCATTCAGTGTATACCATTGACAGGGTGGCACAGTTCTGCAGCAGTTGAGTTGCTGCCTTACAGCGCCTGTGACCTGTGTCCAATCCTGACTACGGGTGCTGTCCGTACGGAGTTTGTACCTTCTCCCCGTGACCGGGTGGGTTTTCTCCGGGAGCTCCGGCTTCCACCCACAATCCAAAGACGTACAGGTTTGTAGGTTTATTGGCTTCAGTACAAATTGTAAATTGTCCCCTAGCGTGTAGGATAGTGCTAGTGTACGGGGTGACCGCTGGTCGGTGGAGCGAAGGGCCTGTTTCCGCGCGGTATCTCGAAACTAAAGTCAGCTAAACTGGCGTAGTCCTGTGAGGCTTTTTCTCCTCTGAAACGCTGCACTCTGGCCCGCCCCGTGCCTCTCATTGCAATGGAGCGGGGTTTTTGTCATGGAAATGCTGCTGGGGAGCATTTTACAAATGAAGTATTACTCGACTAACTGAGTGAGATGTGAACCTTGGAGTAACGGTTTAATTCACGGATCATGTCACACTCTATTTTTAAACACCACGATCATTCTGCTGTCCTGTTGTCGACTGCTGCTCCTGGATTTCTTTCGCTCCTTAGCACGTTAACCAGAAGTACTCCCCACTTCCTCTTTTATTTCCGTGCAGATTCTCAGGGTTTATTTTGCTTGGCCAGCATGACCTGTCCCTTGGGCTTTCTGCATGACACATATTTCATTGACCTCTGCACATGCTATAGATCCTTGAGTAAAAAAAATGTCTGGATCGGGAATTAGTCCAGTCTTTGTTTGGGAAGAGTTTATCGAAACGTCTGCCATTTCCTGATCTTCTGCAATATTTATGTCCAAGTTGAACTGTTAAGAACATAACTGGTCTTTTACAATGTTTTTCCTTGATATTTAGCTGACTTAAAAAAAATTCTCTCTTGCAAACCCTCAGAGGGTCTGTGAGCAAGAGTACAGTGACTATAATGTTGTATCTACATCTGATCGCTGCTCCCACAAGCATGGTTCTCCTCTGGATGACCTAGACTGGGGGATTAACCCACGCATTGCAACATTTTTTTGGTCAATAAACTTTCCTGATATTCACTTAGTCAAACCCTATTTGTGCACAACACATTTCTCAATATATTATCTTTGCCCGCCTCTTGTTAGCTAAATCGCCACAAGTTTAGTTTGGTTTAGTTTCACTCCGCATTAGTACAGGAGCTTTCCTGTTAATCTTTTTGTGTAGGAAGGAACTGCAGATGCTGGTGTATACCCGCAACGGACGCAGAATGCTGGAGTAACTCAGCGGGTCAGGCAGCATCTGTGGGGAAAAAGATTAGGTGACACTTTAGGTCGGAAACCCTTTTTCAGAAGGAAAGTAGAGGTGGTGGTGGGGGGGGGGGTAAATAAACTGGAAGCAAGAAAAGGGCCCGCAACAGATAAGTTCAGGAAGGGTGGAGCCCATGAAGGCCCATTGTTGGCTGGGGAAGGTGTGAAAACAAGAGGGTTAACAAGAGGGATAAAGAATTTCAGGATTGGACCACGACAAAAGGAGATGTCTGCCTGAGTCAAGAAGATGCAGAGAAAGCACTAAAGTCCCACAGTGGAAGAATATAGGCAGTAGCAGTCAAGAGGTTGCAAGCTGCAGAGATATGGCTTCATCAGATGATTATGTCTTTCGGTAGACTTTAGACTTCAGAGATGCAGTGCAGAAGCAGGCTCTTTAGCCCACTGAGTCTCACTATCCTGAACACTAGGGACAATTTACAATTTCCAGAAGCCAACTAACCTACAAACCTGTACATCTTTGGAATGTGGGAGGAAACCGGAGCACCCGGAGATCACGGGGAGAACGTGCAAACTCCGTACAGACAGCCCCCGTGGTCAGGTTCGAACCCGGGTCTCTGTTGCTGTTCGACAGCGACTCTACCGCGCCGCCCCAAAATCTGATCGAGTTTTGTGAAGAGATCACCATGGAAACCAGCCACGTGGACACAAAGAGCTGCAGGATTTGTGGAACCACTGTGCATACCACAAAGAGCTGCACTTGCATTAGAATTACGAACTTCTTTACTCAAAAATCAGCTTCCAGCAGAAAGGCAGGATCGATTTTAACATTTAAGAGTAAAGTGGATAGGTATATGGACGTGAAGGGAATGGAGGGGTATGGTCTGAGTGCAAAATGATTTTCTAGATTTTCAAAACTAGCTCCGAGGAAAGTAGTCAAAAGATAGCTATGGAGGGCTGTTTTTCTGATCGGAGGCCTGAGACAAGAGGAGTGCATCAGGGGTCGGTGCTGGGTCCACTGTTGACTGTGCCCTACGTTAACGATTTGGAGTTAACATTATTAGTAAATCTGCAGATGAAACCAAAATTGGTTGCATCGTGGACAGTGAGGAAGGATATCTAAGTCTACAACAGGATCTCGGTCAGTGGAAAGGCGGGCCAAGGAATGGCAAGCAGAATTGAACAAGTGTGAAGTGTCGCACTTGGCGTACGTTAAACCAGGGCAGGACTGACACAGTAAGTGGGCGTGTTGCAGTGTGTTGAGTGTGTTGCAGAACACCTTGAGTGTGTTGCAGAACAGAAATATCTGAGGGTACATTAGTCACTGACATTGATGGCAGGTGGACAATGTTGGTGAAGGAGGTCTTTTGCATGCTTGCTTTCATTGTGAAGAGATATTGAAACATAGTATAAAAGTTGAGACATCGGGATTTAGTTGTTCGCCCACGCTTGGTGACTCTCACATCTCGGTCTTGGAAGACTTCGGAACAATGAGGTACAATGAAGAGATGAGAACAAGAATTGTTGAAATACTTTTTTTTTTGCAAAATGAAGCATAGTAAGTAATGCAGAAATAAGGGATCGGTTGACTTGGCTGTACAAAACATTCACTCACAAATTTCTTTTAGCAGACTGTTGGTTAAAAAATTTGAGTCAAATTCATTTAAAGTGTGTGTGGGAAGAAACTGCAGATGCTGGTTTAAACTGAAGGTAGACACAAAAAGCTGGAGTAACTCAGCGGGCCAGGCAGCATCTCTGGAGAAAAGGAATAGGTGACGTTTCAGGTTAAGACCCTTCTTCAGTCTGAAGAAGGGTCTTGACCTGAAACATCACCTATTCCTTTTCTCCAGAGATGCTGCCTGATGCACTGAGTTACTCCAGCTTCATGTGTCTAATCTCATTCATTTAAAGAGTATAGGTTGGTTACAGCTAAAGCAAAGACAAAGGGTAGCCCAGTAATTTCATGCAGGCAAAAGGAATTGGAGAATCTGTTGGTAGGTTGAAATGGATAAACCATATAGAGGATAAATACCAAAGTAAACCCATTGGGCCAAATCGTTTGTAGAAACAAGGAACTGCAGAGCTGGTTTACAAAAGAAAAAGACACAAAGTGCAGAAGCAACTCGGTGGGTCACATTGCATCTCACAAATGTCACCTATCCGTGTTCTCCAAAAACGCTACCTGACCCCCTGAGTTTCTCTGACATTTTGTGTCTCCTTTTGGACCAAATTATTCATTTCTTTGTTGTAATATTTAATATAATTTTAAAGCTTTTTTAAAAATCTGGCTATATAAACAACCTCATGGGAATGCTTTCCCAACCCAAGGAGAGCTGGCCACGGTGGCACAGCGGTCGAGTTACTGCCTAGCAGCGTGGAGACCCGGGTTCGATCCCACGACAAAAGGACATAGGGTCTGTACGGAGTTTGTACGTTCTCCCCGTGGGTTTTCTCCGAGATCTTTGGTTTCCTCCCACACTCCAAAGACGTACAGGTATGTAGGTTAATTGGCTTGGTATATGTGTAAATTGTCCGTAGTGTGTGGAGGATAGTGTTAACGTGTGGGGATTGCTGGTCGGTGCGGACTCAGTGGGCCGAAGGGCCTGTTTCTGCATTGTATCTCAAAACTAAACTAAACTAAACTGCATTGTATCTCAAACTAAACTAAACTAAGAGAGGCCAAGAACCTCTGAAGAATCTTTCCCTTCAGATGGGGGTCAGATTCTACCGACACACCGTCTCATTCCGTGTTGGCAGTGCGCAGCGCGCGTTGTTCATTAGGTGAGCGTATGTTTACTCCACAGGGTTGTAACAGCTTTTCTTTGGTAATTTGTAGTCAGGCCCCGGTTTACGCAGCCCACCAAAATGCGTCGCAGGGTGATAGCCCGTCCCGTGGGCAGCTCGATACGACTCAAGTGTGCCGCCAGTGGCTACCCCCAGCCCGATATCACCTGGCTGAAAGACAACAGGCCTCTCACGCCTCAGGACCTGGGAGACACCAAGAAAAAGAAGTGGACTTTAACCCTGAAAAGCCTCAGGCCGGGAGACAGTGGGAAGTACACGTGCCGTGTCTATAGCAAAGCAGGCGAGATAAACGCGACGTACAAGGTTGAAGTCATCCGTAAGTACCGCACTGCCTTTAAGAAGGGATTAAAATAATGGTCTATTTGAAGACAGTTGCAAGCGGGTCTTATGTTTACAATGAGAAACACATGGCCAAATGTGTACTCTGCTATGCAAGAGTCAAACCTGCAGCCCACTTCACATCTGGCAGCGATAAGGCCAGGCAGCTGTGTGCAGATGCTAAATGTGTTTTCATTCGAAACACAGGAGCAGAGATGCAAAACTTGAATCAGGCCTCATCTCTCTTGTCACATGTGGTGGCCTTAATTCTAAAATCTGGATCAGGCGAAAGCAAGGAAATTCCAATTTATTTCTGATGCCCTTCAGTATCAAAAATGGATATTTATTCTTTTACGTTTCAATGTCACCCCACCTACATTACTCACATTCTTTTGCTTTTTCTAAAAAAAAAACCCCGTCATTTTCCTGCCGTGTTTCACTCCAAACAGCTGATTTTCAGTCTGATTAAAGGTCGATTCAATTTGTTTTTCCCTGCCTTGAGGCCAGACAGTTCCACCCAGGTGAACACCAGATTCAGGCAGAGTGTACCGAGAAACGTTTTGCCCTTGTAAAGTAATGCTTTAGAATTTTGTTCTGCTGACTATATTTCTTTACAGAATACGGATGTCCCTGGTTAAGTCAACATTTCATGTTCATCCCTAACTGCCTCCTGAATGAGTGTCATATGAAGTCATTTCACTTTGTCGATCACTTTGCTCTGGGTCTGTGGTCTCAGACAGGCCGTTCTGGGCAAGGATGGCAGGTTCCCACCACAGCAGGGCATTAGTGAAGGCGATGGCTGGAGGCCCTGCAGCAGCCTGGGCCGTGCCTGGGTTAGAGCGCAGACCGGACTTTCAAAAATGACCCCAAAACATGGCACCACTTGCATGCGGGCTCAGTAGACTATTTCTGTGCACTTGCTAATCGGGAATGTGCTTAGCTATGGGAAAACTGCACTGGACTGTATGTAAGAAAGGAATTTAATTGCGAATTTGCACATGCGACACAAAAAACACCATTGAATCATTGAACCAAATAGCTTTCACAAACAAATCACCTTTTCAAAAGATAGATTCGAGGAACTACAGATACTGGTTTGCAACAACAAAAAAGATGCAAAGTGCTGGAGTAACTCAACGGGTCAGGCAGGATCTCTTTAGAACATGGTTTCAGGTTGGGACCCTTCTTCAGATTACATGTGGTGGGGAGGGGGCAGGAGGAAGCTCAAAGAGAGGAGAGGCGGGGCTAAGGGTAATGGTGTCTTTTCAAAAGGCATGAACCAAATCTGTTTTAGTTTAGATTTAATTTTGAATTTGGTTTTGCCAGCAACCATGGTGGAATTTAAATTCACATCCCTGGATCAATACATCGGGCTTTGCCTACTTATCCTGCGCCTGAACCGGCTGACTACTCCAGCACCGAGTCAGTAGTCTACATGGGGACGTCATGCATCCTGTTAACTTAAAAACCTGTCAGTGTGCTTTCATTATTGCTGGGTCTAATTCCAGGAACTCCCTGCATATCGGTATGGTGGGATTAATTTAGGTTAAGCTTAGAGATACAGCATGGAAGCAGGCCCTTCAGCCCATCGAGTCCATGCTGAATGCAAGGATTCCTCACTGGAACAACACAGGAGACAAGGCGGTGTGTGTGCGGTCAGTTCCATCAAACTGTGCTGGGATCATGGAGAGCAGGGCACTGTAGGCCAGTTAGCCTACTGTACATGTTGTTGGGAACGTTGTATCAGGAAGGTCAATAGCAGGATATTTAGAAAATCACAAAGGGTTCAGGCAGATTCAACATGGTGTTATGAAAGAGAATGTGAGAGTTTTGACAATATTGCCAGAGTTCTTCTGCAATAAGCAGTTTGAGTTTAGTTTATTGTCACGTGTGCAGATGTACATTGAAAAGCCTTTGGTGTGTGCTAACCAGTCAATGGAAAGACAATACCTGATTACAATCGAGCCATCCACAATGGACAAATACATGATATAAGGGAATAAAGTGAATTTGGTGAGAGATAAAGTCCAGTAAAGTCCGATCAAAGACAGATAGTAGTTCAGGACAGCTCGGTACTTGTTGGTAGGATGGTTCAGTTGCCTGATAAAAGCTGGGAAGAAACTGTCCCTAAATTTGGATGTGTGCTCTTTCATCCTTCTGTACCTCCTGCCTGATGAGAGAGGGGAGAAGAGGAAGTGTCTGGGGTGAGACTTGTCCTTAATTATCTTAGTGGCCTTGCTGAGGCAAAGACAAACGTGTTGGTAGTTTGTGCGGACACAAAAAAAACGCCCAAAGGCAATATAGACAGGCTGCCTGAGTGGTTCAGAAGTTGGCATGTGGAGTATAATGTGGGAAAATGTGAGGTTGCCCATTTTGAAAGGAATAATAAAAAACAAATTATTCTTCAGAGAGCAAAATGACAAAATGAAATGGTACACATGGATCTGAACTCTTTGCATCACGTCATTTGCAGGTGCAGCAAAGAATTAAGAAGACAAGTGGATTTTTTGCCTTTATGAAATATGTGAGTGAAGGGAGTTTTTTTGTTGCAGTTTTGGAAGGCAGAAGTGGGTCTAATGTATACAGTTTTGCTCTGCCTATTTGAGCAAAGATGTGCCTGTATTGGCACCGACACAGAGAATGTTCACTTGGTTGATTCCTGGGATAAAGGGGTTGGAGTAGGAAGGATGGAGACGGTGAGATCAAAAAACGGTAGGGAGATGTCGGAGATGGGCCTGAAGAAAGGACTCGACCCGAAACGTCACCCATTCCTTCTATCCAGAGATGCTGCCTGTTTCGCTGAGTTACTCCAGCATTTTGTGTCTATGAAAGGGTTGGATGTCTATCCAGGATGGAGCCCAACCCTGGCGACTATTTGCGTGCTAGTCACTGAAGCAGATCCACAGTCACATATTACAATCGCTCCATACTTTTAAATCTCTACTCCTACAGCAACATTTCTTACATTATTTCCTTATCATGTTACTGTACACTGCAAATGGCTCGATTGTAATCATGTATTGTCTTTCTGCTGGCTGGTTAGTTTAGTTTAATTTAGAGATACAGCATGGAAACAGGCCCTTCGGCCTACTGAGTCCACGCCAATTCGCGGTCCCCGTACACTAAGACCACCCTACATACACGAGGACAATTTACAATGATACCAAACCAATTAACTTACAAACCTATACGTCTTTGGGGGTGGGAGGAAGCCAGAGCACTCGGAGAAAACCCATGCAGGTCACGGGGAGGTCATAAGTTCATAAGGTCATAAGGAATAAAAGTAGAATTAGGATATTTGGCCCTTCGAGCCGGCATCGCCATTCATTGTGATCATGGCTGATCGTCCTCAATCAATAACCCGTGCCTGCCTTCTCCCCATATCCCTTGACTCCACTAGCCCCTAGAGCTCTATCCAACTCTCTCTTAAATCCATCCAGTGACTTGGCCTCCACTGCACTCTGTGGCAGGGAATTCTACAAATTCACAACTCTCTGCGTGAAAAAGTTTTTTTCTCACCTCATTCTTAAATGGCTTCCCCTTTATTCTAAAACTGTGGCCCCTGGTTCTGGACTCGCCCAACATTGGGAACATTTTTCCTGCCTCTAGCTTGTCCAGTCCTTTTATAATTGTATATGTTTCTATAAGATCCCCCTCATCCTTCTAAGCTCCAGCCAATACAAGCCTAGTCTTTTCCATCTTTCCTCATATGACAGTCCCGCCATCCTAGGGATCAATCTCGTGAACCTACGCTGCACTGCCTCAATCACAAGGATGTCTTCCCTCAAATTAGGACACCAAAACTGTACACAATACTCCAGAAGAGGTCTCACCAGAGCCCTATACAACTGCAGAAAAACCTCTTTACTCCTACACTGAAATCCTCTTGTTATGAAGGCCAACATTCCATTAGCTTTCTTCACTGCCTGCTGTACCTGCACGCCAACTTTCAGTGACTGGTGTACAAGGACACCCAGGTCTCGCTGCACCTGGCAACATCCTCGTAAATCTTTTCTGAACCCTTTCAAGCTTGACAATATCTTTCCTATAACATGGTGCCTTGAACTGAACACAATATTCTATATTCATATTCAATATTCAATATGCTGAAGAGGAAACGCTAAAGCCTCTACCTAGGACCGCAAGTATCAACAAGATAGCTGGAGCCCCAGGTCACGGCTTCTGCCTTTTATATTTTTGTAATGTGATTATTGATCAAAAGGCCAGCATTTATTTTCCAACTTTAAGCAAAGTAAAATGTTGAAACTATTGAGCAGGTCAGGCAGCATTTGTGCAGAGAGAAACAGAGTTAGTGGTGGTGTCCCTTTCAGTCAGGTAATCATCCAGTACCTTTACATGGGCAGGTTATGAATTTTCACACAGCAACAGAGAAGGAACATAGGAACATCCTATAAAGAAGTCGTGCTAATTTCTGAATGGAGAAATTGAAGTGTGTGTGTGTGTGTGTGTGTGTGTGTGTGTGTGTGTGTGTGTGTGTGTGTGTGTGTGCGCATATACCCTGCCCATACGCACGTGTGCATATGATGTCTTTAAGCCCTTGAGCATGCATTAGACAAGGTTTGTCCATAAGGGACCAAGGGACCCCAGCTATTTACAATATATATTAATGATTTGGACGAGGGAATTGAATGCAACATCCCCAAGTTTGCGGATGACACTAAGCTGGGGGGTAATGTTAGGTGTGAGGAGGATGTTAGGAGGCTGCAAGGTGCAGGGCAAATGCATGGCAGATGCAGTATAATGTGGATAAATGTGAGGTTATCCACTTTGGTGGCAAAAACAGGAGGGTAGACTATTATCTGAATGGTGGCAAATTAGGAAAAGGGGAGATGCAACGAGACCTGGGTGTCATGGTACACCAATCATTGAAAGTAGGCATGCAGGTGCAGCAGGCAGTGAAGAAAGCGAATGGTATGTTAGCATTCATAGCGAAAGGATTTAAGTATAGGAGCAGGGAGGTTCTACTGCAGTTGTACAGGGTTTTGGTGAGACCACACCTTGAGTATTGCGTACAGTTTTGGTCTCCAAATCTGAGGAAAGACATTCTTGCCATAGAGGGGGTACAGAGAAGGTTCACCAGACTGATTCCTGGGATGTCAGGACTTTCATATGAAGAAAGACTGGATAGACTTGGTTTGCACTTGCTAGAATTTAGAAGATTGAGGGGGGATCTTATAGAAACTTACAAAATTCTTAAGGGGTTGGATAGGCTAGATGCAGGAAGATTGTTCCCGATGTTGGGGAGGCCCAGAACAAGGGGTCACAGTCTAAGGATAAGGGGGAATTCCTTTAAGACCGAGATGAGGAAAACATTTTTCACACAGAGAGTGGTGAGTCTCTGGAATTCTCTGCCACAGAAGGTAGTTGTGTTCATTGGGTATATTTAAGAGTGAGTTGGATGTGGCCCTTGTGGCTAAAGGGATCAGGGGGTATGGAGAGAAGGCAGGTACGGGATACTGAGTTGGATGATCAGCCATGATCATATTGAATGGCGGTGCAGGCTCGAAGGGCCGAATGGCCTTCTCCTGCACCTATTTTCTATGTTTCTATGTTTCTACAATCCTTTCCAAGATTAGATTGGCTGCTGACATTATTCACCAATGCAGGAAAATGTTCCTTTTGTCTGGTAGCACATGAAGCCATAATGGCTGCTACATTTCTGTCAAATAATTCTCAGCACAATTGCTGCTCACAGTAGCAGAGCTGTACGCATTTAGTTAACTACTTGCCACTGTCTTGTGTCTGCTCAAAGCTGTCTGTTATTGATGGAATCCTTCAGACAATAGTGATTTTGAACGTTAGAAGCTGACGAGGCTGATGTGAACTTTACACTGCAGCTACCTCACTGCAGCCGGGAATAACAATAGTTTAATCTTGATTATCCAGCAGTGCAGACCCATGTTGGTCTTTTTCTGCCCCCATTAGTCACCAGGGAGAAATTTGTTTTGTGTGCACGATTCCTGCAGCAGCTCAAAATGATGTGCAGACAGCTAAAGTCAAAGAGAACCTTACATAAAGTAGCTGTAAGACTCTCGCCTTGTGTCCATTCCTTTGGCAACACTTTGGCACAAAGCCCAACAATCCAACAAAATTAGTTAATAAAACAAACAGCAGTAGCGCTTAAGCCCTTTTCCTTAGAGGAAGCTTTCAGGAGGTTTAATTTTCTGTAGTATTGAATTAGTTAATGACTGCAGTCATGGAGTCATGTAGTTAGAGTCATACAGTGTGGAAACAGGCCCTTCAGCCCAATTTTCCCACACCAGCCTACTTCTCCCATCTACACTCGTCACACCTACCTGCGTTTGGCCCATATCTCTGTAAACATGTCCTATACATGTACCTGGCTAACTGTTTCTTAAACGTTGGGATAGTCCCTGCCTCAACTACCTCCTCCGGCAGCTCGTTATATACACCCGCCACCCTTTGTGTGAAAACATTACCCCTCAAGTTAAATCTCTCCCCCCCCCCCCCCCCCCCCCACCTATGTCCCCTGGTACTCAATTCCCCTACTCTGGGCAAGAGACTGTGCGGTCTTCTGAATGCTTCTCTAACTGTAGCCATAGGCTTCCATTTTGTGCATTCAAACTTCATACAACATAAATATATTTTATATTAGAGATTAAACACAAATCCTGACCACTTCCTTCCACATAAACAATTGCCAACAATATACTTTTAACCATGTTAAACCATTGAACTACAACAAATCTTTACTCAAATACGTCTGATAGCAGCTAACTACCCATAACATTTTGGGTGTTTTCCCAATTATCTGATATGCCACGGAGATAATACCTCCTGAGCTAGTTTAGTTTAGTTTAGTTTATTGTCACGTACCGAGCTGCAGTGAAAAGCTTTAGTTGCGTGTCATCCAGTCAGTGGAAAGACAGTACATGATTACAATCGAGCCGCCCACAGTGTACAGATACGAGAAGTAGGCAACTAATTGATGCGCTGATCAATGATCGATTAAATGTGGAAAATATCATGGCATTAATAAGGTAACGAAATAACAGAGAATTTAATTGCACTGATTCCTTTACCCTCCAATGGCATTGAGTGGCTGAGTCAACCAAGTGTCTGTCAGTTTATTTATGAGTGTACCTGGCTCGACCATTGGCCATTGCCATTTCAGGTGTTTACAATCACAATCACAATAACAATAATACTTTTTTTAGCCAAGTATTACAATAGATAACACACAATAGGTGCAGGAGTAGGCCAATCGTCCCTTCGAGCCAGCACCACCATTCAATGTGATCATGGCTGATCCTCCCCAATCAGTACCCTGTTCCTGCCTTCTCCCCATATCCCCTGAATCCGCTATCTTTAAGAGCCCCATCTAGCTCTATCTTGAAAGTATCCAGAGAACCGGCCTCCAACGCCCTCTAAGGCAGAGATTTCCACAGACTCACAACTCTCAAAACACAAAAAAGTGTTTTCTCATCTCCGTTCTAAATGGCATACTCCTTATTCTTAAACTGTGGCCCCTGGTTCTGGACTCCCCCAACATCGGGAACATGTTTCCTGCCTCTAGCGTGTCCAAACCCTTAATAATCTTATATGTTTCAATAAGATCCCCTCTGATACAAAGCTGGGTGGCAGTGTGACTGTGAGGTGGATGCTATGAGAATGCAGGGTGACTTGGACAGGTTGGGGGACTGGGCAGATGTATGGCAGATTAAGTTTAATGTGGATAAATGTGAGGTTATCCACTTTGGTATCAATAACATGAAGGCAGATTACTGTGTAAATGGCGTCAAGTTGGGAAAAGGGGAAGTACAACGGAATCTGGGTGTCCTTGTTCATCAGTCTATGAAAGTAAGCATGCAGGTACAGCAGGCAGTGAAGAAAGCGAATGGCATGTTGGCTTTTATAACAAGAGGAGTCGAGCATAGGAGCAAAGAGGTCCTTCTGCAGTTGTACAGGGCCCTAGTGAGACCACACCTGGAGTATTGTGTGCAGTTTTGGTCCCCTAATTTGAGGAAGGACATTCTTGCTATTGAAGGAGTGCAGCGTAGGTTTACAACATTAATTCCCGGGATGGTGGGACTGTCATATGCTGAGAGAATGGAGCAGTTGGGCTTGTACACTCTGGAGTTTAGAAGGATGAAAGGGAATCTCATTGAAACATATAAGATTGTTAAGGGTTAGAACACGCTAGAGGCAGGAAGCATGTTCCCGATGTTGGGGGAGTCCAGAACCAGTGGCCACAGTTTAAGAATAAGGGGTAAGCCATTTAGAACAGAGACAAGGAAACACTTTTTCTCATGAGAGTTGTATGTCTGTGGAATTCTCTGCATCAGAGGGCGATGGGGGCTGGTTCTCTGTATACTTTCCAGAGAGAGCTAGATAGGGCTCTTAAAGATAGCGGAGTAAGGGGATATTGGGAGAAGGCAGGAACAGGGTACTGATTGGGGATGATCAGCCATGATCACATTGAATGACGGTGCTGGCTCGAAGGGCCGAATAGCCAATTCCTGCACCTATTGTCTATTGTCTATTGTCATTCTAAATTCCAGAGTATACAAGCCCAGTCGCTCCATTCTCTCAGCATATGACAGTCCCGCCATCCCGGGAATTAACCTTGTGAATGTACGCTGCACTCCCTCAATAGCAAAAATGTCCTTCCTCACATTTGGAGACCAAATCTGCACACAATACTCCAGGTGTGATCTCACTGGTGTCCTGTGCAACTGCAGAAGGACCTCTTTGCTCCTGTACTCAACTCCTCTTGTTATAAAGGCCAACAAGCCATTCGCTTTCTTCACTGCCTGCTGTACCTGCATGCTTACTTTCATTGGCTGATGACCAAGGTCCCCCAAATCCCGTTGAACTTCCCCTTTTCCCAACTTGACACCATTTAGATAATAACATACGATGCAACATACGAGGAATTTCATTTGCCAAGTCAGTCATACAAATAAAAAGCTATGGAACACACAAAATACAGTTTAACACAAACATCCACTACAGTGACTCCTCCACATTCCACACTGTGATGGAAGGCCTCACTTTGTATCAGAACTGACATACTGGCTGGGTTAAGATAGTAAATTTCCTTTGCAAAGGACACTAATGGACTAAACTAAGCTAAACTAAACTAATCTAAGCTAAGCTATAAATTAAACTAAACTAGATTTAGCTGTGGATGTGGTGAGGTCTAACTTGCCTTTGCATGCTCCAGTTTGTGCAGCCATTTGACACTAACGACCTGCCACTTCTCTTGTTGTTTGCAGAGACCACCAGGTCCAAGCCCATCCTGACTGGAACCCACCCCGTAAACACCACGGTCGATTACGGGGGGACCACCTCCTTCCAGTGCAAGGTCCGCAGTGACGTCAAGCCTGTGATCCAGTGGCTAAAGAGAGTGGAGTATGGAAGCGAGAACAAGTACAACTCCACCATCGACGTTGGTGGGCAGAAGTTTGTCGTGTTGCCGACTGGCGAGGTGTGGTCCCGGCCCGATGGCTCTTACTTAAACAAACTGATGATCTCCAGAGCAAAGGAGGAGGACGCAGGGATGTACATCTGCTTGGGTGCTAACACCATGGGTTACAGCTTCAGGAGTGCCTTCCTTACTGTGTTGCCAGGTAGGCATGTTCCTCTCCTCCACACTCATAGTCTGGAAGTAAAGGTACTGCTTTATTTGGTGGGTTTTCAGGCATTGGGTGGCGGAGATTCTGAAGTTCTCAAACACACAGTTGGAACTTCTGAAAAGTGCTAACTCAAATACAACTTATTGTTGTAAAAATGCCATTAGCTGGCATCTAGGCCTAGATGGAATGGATGTGGAAAGGACGTTTCAAGTAGTGGGAGAGTCAACAACCAGATTGCACAGCCTTAGAATAAAAGGAAGTACCTTTCAGAAGGATGAGGAATTTCTTTAGTCAGATGGTGGTGCATTTGTGGAATTCATTGCCACACACAGCAGTGGAGACCAAGTCATTTAGTATTTTTAAAGTGGAGATGGATAGGGTCTTGATTAGTAATGGTGTCAACAGGTATAGGCAGATGGCAGGAGAATGGGGTTGAGATGGAAAAAAATAGATCATCCATGTTTGAATGGCGGAACAGACTGGCCTAATTCTGCTCCTAAATCTTGTGATCTTATGAATTCTAATTCTGTTGTAAAGATGTAATTGTAAGATATAATAACTTCAATATTGGTGAGGCGATGCGTTTGGTTGGTGACGATCCAATCTTGGTTGTAAAGTTATCATTAAGGTGTCAACAATATCATTGTAAAGGCATCTTTAGTTGGTTACTCCAATTCTATTGTAAACGTGTCACTAGCTGCTGACTCCATTACTATTGTGAAGACGCTATTCTTACGTGGCTTGATACTTGGATGTAAGGATTGGGTTATTTTCTGGCTGGTGAGTCTAGAACCGTGGGTCACAGTTTCAAAATAAAGGATTAGCCAGTTAGAACAGAGACAAGTTCACAAGTTACAAGTTAACAAGTTATAGGAGTAGAATTAGGCCATTCAGCCTATTGAGTCTACTCTGCTATGCAATCATGGCTGATCTCTGTCTCCTAATCCCATTTTCCTGCCTTCTCCCCATAACCCTTGATACCCGTTCTAATCAAGAATTGTCTATCTCTGCCTTAAAAATATCCACTGACTTGGCCTCCTCAGCCCTCTGTGGCAACAAATTCCACAGATTAACTACCCTCTGACTAAAGAGGTTCCTCCTCACCTCCTTTCAGAGCGCACTTTAATTCTGAGGCTTTCACCTCTAGTCCTAGACTCTCCCACCAGTGGAAACATCCTCTCCACATCAACTCTATCTATGCCTTTCATTATTCTGCAAGTTTCAATGACGAGTTGAGATTTCTTCATCCAGGGGTGGGGAATCTTTGGAATTCTCTATCCTGTGGAGGCTCAGTGTCTGAATAGATTACATTAACAAGTATATTCGGGGTGGCACAGTGGTGTAACTATAGAGTTGCTGCCTTACAGCGCCAGAGACCCTGGTTTGATCGCGACTACGGGGGCTGTCTGCACGGAGTTTGTATGTTCGCCCTGGGTTCCCTCCCACACTCCAAAGACGTACAAGCTTTGTAGGTTAATTCTCTTTGGAAAAAAATGAGAATTGTCCCTGTATATGTAAGATATTGCCAGTGTATGGGGTGATCGGTGGTAGTTGCGGACCCGGTGGAATGAAGGGCCTGTTTTCATGCTGTATCTCTAAACTCTAAACAAAATTAATAGTCTTATAGATATCAAGAGATTAGGATTAATGGAGAAAGATGGCTCTGAGGTAAAAGATTAGCCATGATCTTATTAAACATTGAAATGTGTGCAAGGGCCAAATTGGCTACTTCTGCTCCTGATTAGTTTAGTTTAGGTTAGGTTAGTTTAGGTTAGTTTAGTTTAGTTTAGTTTAGAGATACAGCATGGAATTAGGTCCTGTGGCCCACCGAGTCCATGCCAACCAGCAATCCCCATAAACTGCACTATTCTCCGAATTTGCATTCCTTACTACCGATTCGACTTGCAAATTAACTTTTTGGGATTACTGCACTATTTTCCAACCAAAGCCGAAGTAACCAACAAATCTGTAGGTTTTTTGGAATGTGGGAGGTAACTGGAGAGGCTCGGGAAAACCCACAAGGTCACGGGGAGAACATACAAACTCCGTGCAGACAGATCCTGTAGTCAGGATCTCCAGCGCGGTGAGAGCAAGTCTACCGCTGCGCCACCGTGCCGCCGTTCTCATGTTTTTGAGTTCTCGCAGGTGGCTCCGGTGAGCGATGGGGAAGATTAACATCAGCATGACCTCACTTGGATTACTACAGCATAGTGTTAATCACATGCTAACTACATCTACACAGGAAAGGAGAAGTCAGAACTGGCTGCCAAGTGGCAGCCTTAGGATTTTGCTTCAGATCAGTCAATGGCAGAGAAGGTCACCGAACCATGCATTTTCCGCTTGGCCAGAGCTGACACTCAGTGCAAACATTAGGTAGAGCTTTGTAAATTAGTGTTGGACTTGGGATTTCAGTTTTGCCTATTTCAAAAAAAAAGTTTTTCTTTGCTGTCAGGTGCTTGTTTAAAGGCCAGTTTGTATTTCAGGTGCAAATGTGTTCATAAGTTCTAGGAGCAGAATTAGGCCATTCAGCCCATCAAGTCCCGCTGAGTTACTGCAACACAATGTGTCTATCCGTTCACACTATCTCTATGCTATCACACTTTTGCATCCACTCCCTACACACTGGGGCAATTTACAGTAGCCAATTAGCCTACAAAGCAACACATCTTTGGGATGCGGGAGGAAACCGGAACACCTGGAGGAAACCCATAAGGGCGCAGGGAGACCATACAAATTCTGCTGATACAGTACACAAGATCAGGATGGAACCCGGGTCTCTGGTGCTGTGAGGCAGCAGCTCTATTCCAGTAGAATGATTATGTTTTTTGAACAGAGTGGTGAGAAAAAAGGTTCAAGGAAAGCCTAGATTTGCAGGCGACGGCTAAGTCAGCAGCCAGGCACTCAGCCTTATCACCACGGACACCTGACTTCAGCTACATCAGTTGAAGTGGTGGCAGTTCCCTGCTTCCACAGTTCCCCTGTCTCCACAATTCCTCTGCCTCTACAAAAGGGCACAAAGTGCTGGAGTAAAGCAACGGGTCAGGCAGCATTTCTGGAGATCATTGATGTGACGTTTCAGGTCGGGATCCTTCTACAGTTCGCCTGTCTCTACAGCTCTGCTGCCTCTGTTGTCCCCCTCGCTCTACAGTCCCCCTGTCTCTGCAGTTCCCCTGCCTCTATAGTTCCCCTGTCTGTACAGTCCCCTCTCTCTGCAGTTCCCCTATCTCTACAGTCCCCCTGTCTCTACAGTTTCCCTGCCTCCTCAGTTCCCCCTAACTCTTGAGTCCACCTAACTCTACAGTTCCCCTGTGTCTACAGTTCCCTAGCCTCTACAAAAGGATACAAAGTGCTGGGGTAACTCAGTGGGCCAGGCAGCAGTGCTGGAGAACATGGAAAGTGACGTTTCGGGTTGAGACCCTTCTTAGGTTCCCTACCTCTGCAGTTCCCCTGCCTCCACAGATCAGGCATAAAGGAATGCCACACTGTGTAGTTCATTTCAACTATTAACGGTTGGGACAAATAGTAGAAACAGGAACTGGAGATGCAGGTTTACAAAAAAAGACACAAAGTGCTGGAGTAACTCAGCCAGTGAGGCATCATCTCTGGAGATCATCGATAGATGGCATTTTGGATCGGGACCTTTCGTCAAACTCTACGGCTAGGTGACGTTTTGGGTTGGGACCCTTCAGAGTCCATGGATGGGTGATGTTTCAGGTTGGGACGCAGGGATGTACATCTTTTGTTCGTCAGACTCTTTTGCAGTGGGGACAAGCTGGGTGTTGTTCATCATAAAACCAATGGCAAACTTTGTGTAGTTTGATATCAACTAGAACTTAAGTAACAAACTGATCCAATGAGGAAAGCAGGGAAAGTAATTTCTCTACATCGGTGTAGGAAGGAATTGCAGATGCTGGTTTACCGAAGATAGACACAAAATGCTGGAGTAACTCAACGCATCAGGCAGCATCTCTGGAGAAAAGGAATAGACGACATTTCAGGTTGGAACCTTTCTTCAGGCACAAGAAGGCTTGAAGACTGCAGAAGGGTCCGGCCCAAAACATCACCTATTCCTTTTCTCCACAGATGTTGCCTGACCCGCTGAGTTACTCCAGCATTACGTGTCTGTCTTCTCTATATCTGCATCCTTTTTTGACATGAGGACACATTGGGCTAAGTTTGACTTTGGATGTTGTCATGAGGCAGGCAATATTAACTCAAACACCCATCTCTCCTTTGCTTTTTCATTTCCAATGACATCATTGTTGTGGCAGGCTGAAGAAAGCTTTAAATTGACAACGTTTTACCTGGCTTGGGAAAGCAAACGTCTGACTGCACACACTGTGCGAATGGAAAAAGAATCAGTTTTTCCACTCACCTCAAGAACAGGAAGATTCACTCTTGAGTTACAAGTTGGTCACGTTGAATAAATAGATCTGCACTCGTTTGTTAACAGAGATTTAGAGTACTGTCAAAGGTAATTCGTCAGTGCAGTTCACTTAAATTGGACGGTCTGCTTTGATGTTCAAAGTCACTGATGCAAGTATTCCTGCCATGAATAAATTAAACTGAAATAAATTAAATGAATCAGAATGAAAGGATTAAATGTGCAGGTTTGCACCAAGCTGATTTTCAACTGGAAAATTATACAAACAACATGGAATTAGTACCTCTCAATACAGAGAGTTGAAACTTGATTAATGGTGTTGATTAAATGTGAAGCTGACAATTCAGGGCATTATTCATGTTTGTGCATGTTGTATTCAACAGAATTAATCAAAGCTGAATGCTTATAGTGGAAGAAATCCAGGGACAAATAATTGCTGCTGGATTTACTGTTCATAGCAGTAATCAATATTGAGGCACAATCGTGCACAACACTTGCAAATTAGTTCAATTTCTGGGCTGTTTTACAAGTCAAATTGCGTGAGGTTGATGCTGGAGCTCAGCAAAAATCAAAACAGCACAACCATATATAACCTTTTAAAAGGAGGTGCTAAACTTTTTGGAACCAATAATATTATACTTCTTGGCAGAGAGCAGAATGAGTGTCGCGTTCAAAATGATTAGATTCAACCCTTCGGTTTTCTTCCGTAGTTCTGAATTTAATTTAGTTTGGTTTGAGTTTAGAGCTACAGCGCAAAATAAGGCCCTTCGGCCCACCGAGTCGGTGCCAACCAGCAACCCCTGTACACGAGCACATTCCTACACACTACACACCAGGGACAATTTCTACCGAAACCAAGTTAACCCACAAACCTGTACATCTTTGTAGTGTGGGAGGAAACCTTTTGGCATGATAATTCCACGGTGACCAGCGATCCCCATACATTAACACTATCCTACACACGAGGGTTGATTTATACTGAAGCCAGGTTAACCTACAATTCTCTACGTCTTTGTAGTGTGGAAGGAAACTCTTCAATGTGCTAAGTCTTCTTGATTGGAATGGGGGACAAGGGTTATGGGCAGAAGGCAGGAAAATTGAATTAGGATGCAGAAATCAGCAATGATTGAATGGTGGAGTAGACTCAATGGGCTGAATGACCTAATTCTGTAACTCCTGTAATTCCACGCCAACCAGCGATCCCCATACATTAACACTATCCTGTGGAATTCTCTGCCATAGAACGCAGTGAAAGCCAATTCACTGGATGTTTTCAAGAGTGAGTTAGATTTAGCTCTTGGGACGATGGGGATCAAGGGATATGGGGAGAAAGCAGGAACAGGGTACAGAGTTTTGGATGATCAGCCATGATCATATTGAATGGCGGTGCTGGCTCGAAGGGCCGAATGGCCTACTCCTGCACCTATTTTCAATGTTCTATGCACAATTTATACCGAATCCAATTAACCTACAAACCTGTACTGTCTTTGGAGTGTGGGAGGAAACCGGAGCACCCGGGGAAATCCCACACGGTCACGGGGAGTATGTACGTACTCCATACAGACAGCCCTGTGCGGCCCAAAGTGACAGAAGGAATGGAGCTCCTGACAAACCACTCATCCACCCGCCTGTTCTGCCAGCCACCACCTCTGGAAGGGTCCACAGTCTCACATTGGGCTCATTGAGTACCTCAGAACCCACAAAACCGGAAAAGGAAGTGTCATTCTCAATCTGAGGGACTGCAAGGAAAGGACAGGCCGGAACAGTGGAAGGAGAAATGAGCTCTTCAATGGTCAACTTCGTCCCCTTGCATATAATCAATAGCAGGCACCACTATTAAAATGAGTAGGAAGGAGCTGCAGATGCAGGACCATAGACACAAAATGCTGGAGTAAAGGGCCTGTCCCACTGTACGAGGTAACTCAAGAGTTCTCCCGAGTTTCCCCCGATTCGAACTCGGAGAATTACGGTAATAGCCGCTCGTAGGTACTCGGGGCTCTCGTGGACATTTTTCAACATGTTGAAAAAACCTCACGAACGTACCGCGTTTCCCGAGTACCTGCCGTTAGCGTTACGAGCCGCTAAGAGACGTCCCGAGCTCCGATGTACCCGCTACGTACATTCTACGTACTTACCATGAGTTTGATTTTTTTTTAAACCCAGGAGAGCTCTTGGGTAAACTCGTATAGTGGGACAGGCCCTTTACTCAGCGGGACGGGCAGCATCTCTGGAGAAAAGCAGTAGGTGACTTTCCAGGTCGAGACCCTTGTTCAGACTGAGAGTCTAGGGGTGAGGGAAACTGGAGTGAGGCCACACGGAAATTGAAGGAACATATTTCTCTTGGGCAGCTTACAACCCAGCGGTATGAGGGTTGATTTCTATAATTTCAAGTAACCCTTGCATTCTCTCTCTCTCTCTCTCCTTCCCTCCCCCACCCTAGTTGTCCTGCTAGTTTCACTGCTCATATCCCTTAGTTATCACCTCTTCTACAGCCAGCAATGGACCATTGTGGGCTCTTTGGCAATCGGTGCCAGCTATGAATTGTTCTGTACCACTATTACCATTACAGTGGTTGACCATATGCATGCTTTGGGCAGAGTCTACAAATGCAGTTAGCTTGGATATGAATCTATCAATACCCTTAGGGAGGGCTAGAGATGAATCAGTACCCTAGATTATGGAAGGACCATTCAGAATATTCTTGTCCCTTCATCTGAAGGAATAGATCAGGTAAATGCACAAAGCCTTTTACCCAGAGTAGGGGAATCAAGAACCAGAGGACATAGGTTTAAGTTGAGGGGGGATAGATTTCCTAGGAACCTGAGGGGCTAGTGTTTTACACAAAGGGTGGTGGGTGTGTGGAACAAGCTGCCATAGTAGGTAGTTGAGGCTGGTATTATCACAACGATTAAAACATATTTGGAACGGGTATATGGATAAGAAAGGTTTAGAGGGATATGGGCCAAAGGCAGGCAGGCAGGAGGGACTAGTTTAGAAGAGGCATGTTGGTTGGTGTGGGCAAGTTGGGCCGAAGGGCTGTATGACTATGACTCCATGATGTTCCAATGTTCACTGTGCCCATCTCTAAGGGAGTGACTGTTACAAGACGGTTTATAGGTGATCTTCCATGATGAGATGAAACAGCCGAGAGGCTTACAAGGCTAAATGTGAAAAGGTGCATGAGGAAAATCTGAAGATTTCCACGTTTTGTATTCTTGAATGTGTACCTCACATTAACTGTTAAATCATGAAATGATATATCAAATAAATAAGGCATGCCAACATTGACCTGCATGTTAGGCACAAAATGATGGAGTAACTCAGCAGGACAGGGTTCGATTTAAACCAGCATCTGCAGTTCTTTCTTACACATTTTGACCTGGAGGTTAACTTAAAAAACCTTAGTGTGTCTGGCTGCATCTCTGGAGAACTTGGATAGGTGACGTTTCAGGTTGGGACTCTTCTTCAAATTGAAGTCATCTATTCATGTACTCCAGAGATGTTACCTGACCCGCTGAATTACTCCAGCACTTTGTGTCTTTTTTTGTAAACCAGCATCTGCAGTTCCTTGCTTCAAGATGACAATCCTGTTTGGTTCACTGCTGGCCTGGATGATAGGGGCGCTACGCTCCTCCCCTAGGCTGACCTGCAAGCGAACCCAGACCACTGCCTTGTAGTTGACCCGCAAATGCCCTCCAAAATGGCCTGTAAGGCACACAGTTACTTCCTCTAACTTTAGAATGTGAAGACAATAGGAGCAGGAGCCATGATAGATATTAAGAAAACCCATTCAGAGCAGATAATTGTTGGGAAAACATCTTCACTGAAAGGAAAATGTGGTTTAAATCATTTTGCATAATTTACACAAAAGATCATTTGTCATGAGCTGCTGCATTCTTCTTTCATTCACAATTCACAAATTGTGAATTTAAGTGCAGGCAGTGGAGATTAGTTTAGTTTAGTTCAGAGATGCAGCTCAGAAACTGGCCCTTCATCCCACCGAGTCCGCTCTGGCCAGCGATCCCCACACTCTAACACTATCCTACACACACTAGGGACAATTTACATTTATACATAGCCAATTAACCTACAAACCTGTATGTCTTTGGATTGTGGGAAGAAACCTGCGCAGGTCACAGGGAGAAAGTACAAACTCCGTACAGACAGCACCCGTAGTCAGGATCGAACCCACGTCTCTGGCGCTGCAAGGCAGCAACTCTTTGCAGCAACATGGTGGCTCGGCGTTAGAGTTGCTGCCTTACAGCGAATGCAGCACCGGAGACCCGGGTTCGATCCTGACTACGGGTGCAGTCTGTACGGAGTTTGCACGTCCTCCCCGTGACCTGCGTGAGTTATCTCCCACAATCCATTCTCGGCAGCTGAGATGCCGCGCGCATACAGACCCGCGCCCCATCCGCGGCCAGGATCAAACCCGGGTCCCCAGCGCCGCAAGCACCAGCGAACAGCCAATGGACAGTGGGCGGCCGGAGGTGCCCGGGCCCCAGACCCACAGCGGAGAAGAAACGGCAACTCCAGCCCAACTCCAACTCTCGAAGAACCTGCTCCCTGACGGGCCGGGAACCGCCAGTCGCACCTCCCACCCCACCCAGCGGCCGACGGTCAACCCCCTCTGTACCGGTAAAACCCGAGCACCAGCCACCAACGCACACACACACATACATGGACAGCCACCAATGCACACATACACATCGACAAGGTGGCGCGTGGTAGGCTGCATCGCATGAGATCCAAGGGGAGATAGCTGAATGGATAGCAAATTGGCTCCATGGAAGGAAGCTGAGGGTGATGGTGGAAGAGTTGCTTCCTGCACTGGAGGCCTGTGGCCAGTGGTGTGCCACTGGGTTCGGTGCTGGGCCCGTTACTGCTTGTCATCTACATCAATGATTTGGATGAGAACATACAGGGCAAGATTAGCAAGTTTGCAGAAGATATAAAAGTGGATGGTTTTGCAGATAGTGAAGATGGTTGTGAAAGATTGCAGCAGGATCTGGATCGATTGGCCAGGTGGGCGGAGGAATGGTTGATGGAATTTAATACAGAGAGGTGTGAGGTGTTGCATTTTGGGATGTCAGGACCTACACAGCAAATGGTGGGCTTCTTGGTAGTGTTGTAGAGCAGAGTGATCTAGGAGTACAGGTGCATGGTTCCTTGAAGGTTGAGTCGCAGGTAGATAAGGTGGTCAAAAAAGCTTTTGGCACTTTGGCCTTCATCAATCAGAGTATTGAAGTTGGGAGGTCATGTTGCAGTTGTATAAGACGTTGGTGAGACCGCATTTAGAATGTTGTGTTCAGTTCTGGGCACCATGTTATAGGAAAGATATTGTCAAGCTTGAAAGGGTTCATAAAAGATTTACGAGGATGTTGCCAGGACTAGAGGGTGTGAGCTATAGGGAGATGTTGATTAGGCTGGGTCTCTATTCCATGCAGCGTAGGAGTATGAGGGGAGATCTTACAAAATCATGAGAGGAATAGATTGGGTAGATGCACAGAGTCTTTTGCCCAGAATAGGGGAATCGAAGACCAGAGGACATAGGTTCAAGATGAAGGGGAAAAGATTTAACAGGAATCCGAGGGGTAACTTTTTCACACAATGATTGGTGGATATATGGAACAAGCTGCCAGAGGAGGTAGTTGAGGCTGGGACTATCCCAACATTTAAGAAACAATTCGACAGTTACATGAATACGACAGGTTTGGAGGGTTATGGACCAAGCGCAGGCAGGTGGGACAAGGGTAGCTGGGACATTGTTGGCCGGTATGGGTGAGTTGGGCCGAAGGTCCTGTTTCCACACTATTATTCTAAAATCTGCAGCAACTCAGCGGGTCAGGCAACATCTCTGGAGAAGGGTCCCGACCCGAAAAACGTCTCCTACTCCTTTTCTCCAAAGATACTGCCCGTCCCGCCGAGCCACCCCAGCACCCCGTGTGTATCCCCGCCGATGACCGGCACCCGGGATCCGCCGGCACTGAGGGAGCCAACCGACAGCCACTGGACAAGGCGAGAGGCACAGCCGACGGTCCCCGGCCCACCGGGGAATGGGCCCCCCGGGAGTCGGAGCAGAGCCGAGCCGGAGCCAGTGCCTTTCCTCCGCACCGGCTCCAAGCCCGGGGCCAGCGCTGCTCTGGGCCAGTGCTCCGCCAGTCCAGGGCCACCCCGGACATCTCTGGCCACTCCCGGACAGGGATGGGACACCCGGGAGGGGACGGAGACATCCCAGCGGCAAGTCAACAGCACCTACAGTGCCGGAGACCCGGGCTCGACCCCGAACACGGACGAAACGCAGGCCTGTACACACGCAGCAGTGTGTACACTGTACACTGCCAAGAATGTCTCTCCGCTGGTGCAGCCTCTCCCCCTGTCTGCCCCCTCCCTCTCGCTGTTACACCCCGCACTGCCACTACCTGGCACCCCCGTTCCTCGGATTAAATATATTTTTAAACATAAATTATGAATAAAGAGAAGAGAATGTTTCAAACACACAGAAACATAGAAACATAGAAAATAGGTGCAGGAGGAGGCCATTCGGCCCTTCGAGCCAGCACCGTCATTCATTGTGATCATGGCTGATCGTCCCCAATCAATAACACGTGCCTGCCTTCTCCCCATATCCCTTGATTCCACTAGCCCCTAGAGCTCTATCTAACTCTCTCTTAAATCCATCCAGTGACTTGGCCTCCACTGCCCTCTGTGGCAGGGAATTCCACAAATTCACAACTCTCTGGGTGAAAACGTTTTTTCTCACCTCAGTCTTAAATGGCTTCCCCTTTATTCTAAGACTGTGGCCCCTGGTTCTGGATTCGCACAACATTGGGAACATTTTTCCTGCATCTAGCTTGTCCAGTCATAGAAAACATAGAAAACATAGAAATTAGGTGCAGGAGTAGGCCATTCAGCCCTTCGAGCCTGCACCGCCATTCAATATGATCATGGCTGATCATCCAACTCAGTATCCCGTACCTGCCTTCTCTCCATACCCTCTGATCCCCTTAGCCACAAGGGCCACATCCTTTTATAATTTTATATGTTTCTATAAGATTCCCCCTCATCCTTGTAAACTCCAACAAATACAAGCCTAGTCTTTTCAATCTTTGCTCATTTGACAGTCCTGCCATCCCAGGGATCAATCTCGTGAACCTATGCTGCACTGCCTCAATCACAAGGATGTCCTTCCTCAAATTTGGAGACCAAAACTGGGCACAATACTCCAGATGTGGTCTCACCAGAGCCCTATACAACTGCAGAAGAACCTCTTTACTCCTGTACTGAAATCCTCTTGTTATGAAGGCCAACATTCGATTAGCTTTCTTCACTGCCTGCTGTACTTGCATACCAACTTTCAGTGACAGGTGTACAAGGACGCCCAGGTCTCACTGCACCTCCCCCTTACCTAACCTAACCCCAATGAGATATTAATCTGCCCCCTTGTTTTTGCCACCAAAGTGGATAACCTCACATTTATCTATATTATACTGCATCTGCCACGCATCTGTCCACTCTCTCAACCTGTCCAGGTCACCCTGAAACCTCCTAACATCCTCTTCGCAGTTCACACTGCCACCCAGCTTTGTGTTATCCGCAAACTTGCTAGTGTTGCTCCTAATTCCCTCTTCCAAATCATTAATATATATGGTAAACAGTTGCGGCCCCAACACCGAGCCTTGCGGCACTCCACTCGCCACTGCCTGCCATTCTGAAAAGAGCTCGTTCACTCCTACTCTTTGCTTCCGGTCTGCCAACCAATTTTCTATCCATGTCAACACCCTACCCCCAATACCATGTGCTCTAATTTTAGTCACCAGTCTCCCGTGCGGGACCTTATCAAAGGCTTTCTGAAAGTCTACACTACATCCACTGGCACCCCTTCACCCATTTTACTTGTCACATCCTCAAAAAATTCCAGATTAGTCAAGCATGATTTCCCTTTCATAAATCCATGTTGACTTGGACTAATTATATTTCTGCTATCCAAATGCCCCATTAGTATCTTTTTAATAATTGACTGCAGCATCTTTCTCACCACCGGTCAGCCTAACTGGTCTATAATTCCCCGTTTTCTCTCTCGCTCCTTTCTTGAAAAGTAGGATAACATCCTCCAATCCACAGGAACTGATCCTGAATCTATTGAACATTGGAAAACAATCACCAATGCGTCCACTATTTCTAGAGCCACCTCCCTGAGGACCCTAGGATGCAGACCATCAGGCCCAGGGGATTTAGCATCCCTCAGTCCCATTAGCCTACCCAATACTATTTCTCGCCTAATGAAAATTTCTTTCAGTTCCTCTACCTCCTAAGAATCCCTGTCCTCCAGTATATCTGGGAGATTGTTTGTGTCCTCCTTAGTGAAGACAGATCCAAAGTACCTGTTCAACTCTTCTGCCATTTCCTTGTTACCGATAATAATTTCACCCGTGTCTGCCTTCAAGGGACCCACATTTGACTTTGCTAATCTTTTTCCCTTAACCTATCTAAAGAAGCTTTTACTGTTATTCTTTATATTCCTGGCCAGCTTCTCTGCGTACTTCATCTTTTCAGCCCGTATTGCCCGTTTTGTTTCCTTCTGTTGTCCTATGAAAGTTTAATAATCCTCTGGCTTCCGGCTACTCTTTGCTGTGTTATACATCTTTTCTTTTATTCACATTCTATCCCTAACTTCGCTTGTCAGCCACGGTTGTCTCCTACTCCCCTTAGAATCTTTCTTCCTTTTTGGAATGAAATGATCCTACGTCTTCCGGATTATGCCCAGAAATTCCTGCCATTGCTGTTCCACCATCATTCCTGCTAGGATCCATTTCCAATCTACCTTGGTCAGCTCCCCTCTCATGCCTTCATAGTCCCCTTTGTTCAACTGCATCACTGACACATTTCCAATTTAACCTTCTCAAATTGCAGATTATAACTATCATATTATGATCACTACCTCCAAGCGGTTCCTTTACCTTGCGTTCTCTTATCATATCTGGTTCATTGGACAACACTAAATCCAGAATTGCCTTTTCTCTGGTCGGCTCCATTACAAGCTGCTCTAAGAATCCATCTCGGAGGCATTCTACCAACTCTCTTTCTTGGGGTCCTGAACCAACCTGATTTTCCCAGTCTACCTGCATATTGAAATCCCCCATCACCACAGTGGCATTACCTTTGTTACAGGCCAGTTTTAACTCCTGCTGCAACTTACACCCTACATCCGGGCTACTATTTGGGAGTGTGTAGATAACGCCAATTAGTGTCTTCTTGCCTTTACAATTCCTCAACTCAATCCACAGTGACTCTACCATGTAATATTTTCTTATTCCAGTGGCAAACACATTAAGGATGAAATGAAAATAATAAATTCTTTAACTTTTTGAATATCTCACAATTGCAGATTAATGAACTGAACTAGAACTGGGACTCTGTAAGTTGTGTGTGAACTGAAAGGAGGCTATTGAGTTGACAGAATTCTAGATTAATTAATTGGTAGAATAGTTAACAATCCATACGCAGTTAATACAGCGCTGCATTCACTTTTTTTTCCTCTTTATCATGAATGACCTTTGACAAATCCCATGATTCCTTGTGTTTTTCGGAATATCAAAGTCGCTTATTGAAAGACACAGCATGAGAGCAGGTCCTTCAGCTCACTGTATCCACATTGCACGTTCATCATGCATTCACACTAGTTCTATGTTGCCGCGCTTTCGCATTCACCTCCTGCAGATTTATAATAGTTTGTCCCATGCTCCCGCCGCTTGTTTGACGAGTGAAACTACGCAGTACAAACAATTTATTGTCACGTGTACTGAGGTACGGTTAAAAGCTTTTGTTGCCTGCTAACCAGTCAGCGGAAAGACAAAATATGATTATAATCGAGCCATTTACAGTGTATAGATACATGGTAAGGGAATAACGTTTAGTGCAAGGTAAAGCCAGTAAAGTCCGATCAAAGATAGTCCGAGGGTCACCGATGAAGTGGACAGTAGTTCAGCACTGCTCTCTGGTTGTGGTGGGATGGTTCAGTTGCCTGATAACAGCTGGGAAGAAACTGTCCCTGAATCTGGAGACGTGCATTTTCACACTCCTATCCCTTTTACCCGATGGGAGAGGCGAGAAGAGTGAGTGACCAGGGAGTGTCCAGATACTTTATTATCACGGTGAAATTCTTTGTTTTGCAAACCATACACAAGGTATGCAAAGAGTATAGGGCACCGAGAAAGTCACAAAGTATTAATTAAAGTCCCCAATGGTTCTCCTTTGTTCTCGGTGACCCCCTCATGTTGCCCCCCCCCTTTGTTCTCGGCAGTCCCCCCACACCGGGCCCCCTTTGTTCTCGGCAGTCCTCCCACCCACACCGGGCCCCCTTTTGTTCTCGGCAGTCCCCCCACACCGGGCCCCCTTTGTTCTAGGCAGTCCTCCCACACTGGGCCCCCTTTGTTCTCGGCAGTCCTCCCACACCGGGCCCCCTTTGTTCTCGGCAGTCCTCCCACACCGGGCCCCCTTTGTTCTAATGGCCAACCCCCCCACCATCCATCCACGCTGGGTCACCCTTCTCAGCTGCACATCCTCGTCTGACCTCTGGTATCCACCTCAAGCCCATCCAACCTTAGATGGAGATGTGGTTTAAGATTCTGTTCCCTAGACATGAAACCTCAGCCTGCAGCGTAATACATTGTAAACTGCCTCAGATTCATTTCACTAGCTTCAATGGAATGGACTTGGTGGGGGTTGGGGCAACCACTTGCATAGTCTGGGATGATTTGGAAAGCATGCTTAATGTTTATAGATGTTCACACAAAGCAGGGAACATGGCAGTAACCATGTCTGTGTGAGGGATTGAGAGTATGTGTGAGGAAACAAGAGGGAATTGAAAAACACTGCTTGTTGTTGTTTTGCTACTGTGAAAAATAACCCCTTTATTTCCCTGCCCAAGTCAATTTTTTCTCAACCCAATGGCGTAACATCCCATGAAATTCCTCACTGTCCTGTTGGAAGACAAATAAATCAGGCAAAGATTGGGGAATCTTGGCATTAAAATGAAATTTCTTGACTTACTTCTGCGAAATCTCACTGTTTTTCTCAGTAGAACATTTCTAAATGTGTGCTCAGCTTATATATCACCACACATTACTTGATGGCAGCTTCCATAGGTGTGGCAAAATATGTCTGGTATAATTTGGTTCTGCATCACTTGTAAAGATCATAAGATTATGTGATAGAAACAGAATTAGGCCATTCGGCCCATCAAGTCTACTCCACCATTCAATCATGGCTGATCTATCTCTCCCTCCTAACCCCATTCTCCTGCCTTCTCCCCTTAACCTCTGACATCCATGTTAATCAAGAGTCTACCTATCTCTGCCTTAAATATATCCACTGGTGGCCTCCACAGCCTTCTGGCCGCAGGTGATTCATCTCTCCCCCTTCATGATTCCATGCAAGTCAGCGCTAAAACTCTTCCACCAAAATGAGCATCCAATGTTGCTTAAACAAGTAAATGCGGGCTTTCTCTGGGATCTCCGGATTCCTCCCGCACTCCAAAGACGTACAGGTTTGTGGGCTAATTGGCTTGGTAAAATTTTACATTGTCCCTTGTGTGTGTAGGATAGTGTTAGTGTAGAAACCTTTATGTCTATGGAGTGTGAGAGGAAACCGAAGATCTCAGAGAAAACCCACTCGGGTCACAGGGTGAACGTAGCACTCCATATAGCCAAGCACCCGCAGTCAGGGTCGCACCCGGGGCTGCATCACCGTGCCCCCCCATAGGTTGCTAATAGGCTGAGAATTGCAGATGTAGTTTAATTCAGGTAAATATGAGGTGTTACATTTTGGTAGGGGAAAACTGGGCAGGACTTAAAACAGTACATTGTAGGGCCCTCGAAGTGCGGTCGTAAAGTGAGAACTGAGGTGTGGTATGAAGGTGGTGGTACAGGTGCACAGGATGGTGAAGAAGGTGTTTGGCATGCTTACCTTCATCAGTCAGAGCATTGAGGACACGCTAGACACACAATGCTGGAGTAACTCAGCGGGACAGTCAGCATCTCTGGAGAGAAGGAATGGGTCAGGTTTCGGGTGGAGACCCTTCTTTGGACAGACCTAATGGCTACAGGAGTTTGACCAACCTTTTGCAGCTTTACAAGACATTGGTAAGGCCACCCTGCTATAGGAAGGTTGCCATTAAATTGGTAAGGGGACATAAATAACATGAGGATGTTACTGGGTTTAATTTATTTTTCATTTTTTATTTTAATTTATTTCAACATCCTCTCCGATTCCAAACTATTCAGTCCTGCTAATAGTCACCCTTTACACATCTCAACAGGATCTTGCTCATTAGGAGATGGAGGGGAAGAGAACGAGGTTTATTCGCTCTCAAATTGTCTCATTCCTTTGGGAATTTTAGTTTATAGACACAGAATGTTGGAGTAACTTAGAGGCACAGGCAGAATCTCTGGAGAGAAGGAATGGGTGACGTTTCGAGTTGAGACGCTTCTGCAGAGAGTTTGTAGGAATGGCTTGGTTTTGGCTCCATTTTGCTAAGCATTAACCTGGTTTAAAGAATAGACTATATCCGAAAACTCCTCCGTTGCCAGAGTGAGGCCACATTGCAAACAGGAGGATTGACGGATTCTTAATTAGTACGGGTGTCGGGGTTATTGGGAGAAGGCAGGAGAATGGAGTTGAGAGCGAAAGAGATTTGAAGGTCTCGACCCGAAACATCACCCATTCCTTCTCTCCAGACATGCGGCCTATCTAGGATTGGACAGGTTAGATGCAGGAAAAATGTTACCGATGTTGAGGAGTCCAGAACCAGGGGTTACAGTTTAAGAATAAGGGGTAGGCAATTTAGTACTGAGGTGAGGAAAAACCTTTTCACCCACAGGGTTGTGAATCTGTGGAATTCTCTGCCACAGAAGGCAGTGGAGGCCAATTCACTGGATGTTTTCAAGAGAGAGTTAGATTTAGCTCTTAGGGCTAAATAAATCAAGAGATATGGGGGAAAAAGCAGGAACGGGGTACTGATTTTAGATGATTAGCCACGATCATATTGAATGGTGGTGCTGGCTCGAAGGGCTGAATGGCCTTTTGCTGCTCCTATTTTTCTATGTTTCAATGATTCTATGTCCTGCTGAGTTACTCCAGAATTTTGTGTCTACCTTTGATTTAAACCAGCATCTGCAATTCTTTCCTATTCGGAATTTTGGTTTAGTTTAGTTTAGAGATACAGCGTGGAAACAGGCCCTACAGCCCAACTAGTCCGCACCGACCAGCGACCCCCACACATTAACACTATCTTACTCACACTGGAGTATCAATGTTTACATTGATACCAAGCCAATTAACCTACAAACCTGTACATCTTTGGTGTGTGGGAGGAAACCGGAGATCCCGGAGAAAACCGACGCAGGTCAGAGGGAGAACGCACCAACTCCATACAGACAAGCACCCGTCGTTATGACCGAAGCTGGGTCTCCGGCTCTGTAGGTGCTGTAAGGCAGCAACTACCGCTGCTCCACCGTCTCGCCCTAACACTGAATTATCGAGGTTCTGACAGATATCTCCTGGAAATGCCCATCAGACTAACAGTTCCCTCAGCAGCCATAAGCACTGTATATTCTGCGTCCCAGTGATGTGGGACACTGTATACGACCACCAGCCTGTCTCATAACCTTTTATTTAAACAAAGATAGAAAATGGCACATTGTAGATTAAAGTGACGGGGAATTAATACTTGCCTCCACGTTCTTTCTAATTTTGCCCATCCTTTACCATCATTAAACCAAATTAGATTCAGTAATTAGTAAGTGAGAAGTTCGGCTGTGCCAAAATGCTACTTTAATGAGAAGGCAATCTGGATTTGGTAATGATTTGAAACATATTTAGCATACACTTCAAAAAAGGACGGCCTCATTCAAAGTGGCTCTGGGTTGCAATTCTACTGTGGCGTTATTAATAAAGCTATATTACAAAGTTTAGACAGTGTGATGTCCACATCGAGACTCACTTCACAAAGTACGCACTTTAATGCCCGAGTGTGAAATGGATTCTGCTTCCCGGCCCAGTGCTTTGATCTGAATTCATGTAAAGATGAAAAGCATCTCATCATTTTTTCTCTTGTCTTTTATTTCTTCCCGAGTCTTCAGCCAATATGAAACCTATAAACAGGTGTAAATTGGTCGGACGCGGAGAGAGGAAAAAGGGAGCAAAAATAAACGAGATGCAGTTGAGACAAAAGGAACTGCAGGTGCTAGAATCTTGAGCAAAACTTAAAGTACCGGAGTAACTCAATATGTCAGGCAGAATGGCTAGGCGACGTTTCAGGTCTTCTTCAGACAAGGGTGTTCTATTGGGGAGAAAGCTGGAAAAGAGAGATTGGGGGATGGGGTCATAAGATCATATGTGATAGGAGCAGAATTAGGCCATTCGACCCATCGTCTCAATCATGGCTGATCTATCCCTCCAAACCCCATTCACCTGCCTTCTCCCCATAAGGTGGGGAACAAATCCTGGCAAGTAATCGGTGGATACAAGTGAGGAGCAGTTAGATGGCAGATGGGTGGAAGAAGTGTGAAAGGCTAGAGATGAAAAGGAAACAAAAGGGTGTTGAATAAGGAGAGAAGAGGAGTGACATGTACAGGGAGGAACTGCAGATGCTGGTTTATACCGAAGGCAGACGCAAAATGCTGGAGTAACTCAGTGAGTCGGGCAGCATCTCTGGAAAAAAGGAATAGGTGACGTTTCGGGTCAGGATATCTGAAGAAGGGTTCCGACCCAAAATGTCACCTATTTAGTCATAGTCATTGAGTGTGGAAACAGGTCCTTCGGCCCAACTCGCCCACACCGGCCAACAATGTCCCAGCTACCCTAGTCCCACTTGCCTGCGCTTGGTCCTTAACCCGCCAAACCTGTCCTATCCATGTACCTGTCCAACTGTTTCTTTAATGATGGGATAGTCCCAGCTTCAATTACCTCCTCTGGCAGCTTGTTCCATACACCCACCACCCTTTGTGTGAAAAAGTTACCCCTCGGATTCCTATTAAATCTTTTCCCCTTCACCTTGAACCTATGTCCTCTGGTCCTCGATTCCCCTACTCTGGGTAAAAGACTCTGTGCATCAACCCGATCTATTCCTCATCTACCCAATCTATTCCACCAGAGGAGGAATTTCCTCCAGAGTTGCTGCCTGACCTGTTGAATTTCTCCAGCATATTGTGTCAATTTTCAGTGAAATGTAAAACCATACGAAGGGATAAAGGTAGTGGGGGGGGGGGGGGGGGGGGGGGGAACCTGCATCATCCCTGAAATGGAACCCCCAAGGAAAAAGGAAAAGAGGTCGCCCCAGGAACAGCTGGCAAAGAGGTGTCCAGACAGAAATGTCTGAGAGTGGGCTCAACTGGGGAGATCTCGAAAGAACTGCCAACAACCGAGTGTGGTGGAGGACATTTGTGAATGGTCTTGCTCCCTAGAGGAACAAAGGGCTTAAGAAGAAGAAGGGGAGGAAACAGGGTAGAAAGGAGGGTAGAATAGTGGGAGAAAAGTTGAGTACTGGAAAGACAGAGGGGCTGGCGGGTGTACTATTTAAAACTGGAGAATTCAATGTTGATACCGTTGAATTGTAAGCTACCCGATGGGTGTGTTGATTGATGCTTTGTTGGAAATCTTTATTATCTTATGGCATAAAGCATGAGGGTCCTGGATGGGACGTGCATTCATGTTGGACGGGACACATATCTGAGGTAGGATGTGCTGCCGTTGGAGAGTGTCCAGAGGAGGTTTATCCCAGGAATAAGTAGGTTAGCTAATGATGAGTATTTGACAGCACTGTGGTTGTACTCGCTGGAGTTTAAACGGATGAGGGAGGACCTCATTGAAATTTACCGAATAGTGAAAGGCCTGGATTGAAAAGATGCGGAGAGGACATTTCAATTAGTGGGAGAGCCGAGCCTCAGAATAAAACGTCGTACCTTTAGAAAGCAGATGATGAATTTCTTTGGTATGAGGGTGGTGGATCTGTAGAATTAATTGCCACAGACGGCTGCGGAGGCCATCAGTGGGTATTATTAAGAAGGAGATTGACAGAAACCTGATTAGTAAGGGTGTCGGGGATTATGGGGCGAAGGCAGGAGAATGGAATTGAGAGGGAAAGATAGATCAGCCATGATTGAATGGTGGAGTGGACTTGATGGGCTGAATGGCCTAATTCTGCTGCTATAACTTGTGAACTCATGAATTTATAAACGTATGAACTTCATGTGCGTTGGTTATTTTCTTCACTTGGTTTTAACTCTGTTTGTTTCTTTTGTCTCCACCTCTCCCCCTTTTATGTCTCCTGGTGTTTCCAGACCCGAAGCCCCCGAATGTGCCCGTGGCCACCACGTCCCACGGCAGCCTGCCCTGGCCGGTAATCATCGGCATACCCGCCGGTGCCATCTTCATCTTCGGCACGATCCTGCTCTGGCTCTGCCAGACCAAGAAGAAGCCGTGCTCCTCCCCGGCGGCCGCGGTGGCCCAGATCCACCGGCAGCAGCAGAGGGAGCGGACCTGCGCGGCGCAGGTGCCGGACAAGGAGAGCATCACGGCGATCAACTACGACGAGTACCTGGCCCAGCAGCAGCACCTCCTGGCTCAGGGGCCCCCGCTGGGGGTGGCACCCCCCACGGCCCCGAAAATGTACCCCAAGATTTACACAGACATCCACACCCACACGCACTCCCACGTGGAAGGCAAGGTCCACCAGCACCAGCATATCCACTATCAGTGTTAGCTCAAGGGGCCCTTGGTGTCTGGCACAAGGCTGCATCCATCTTCCAGCAGGACCTCATAAGACTAAGCACCCCTCTCATCGGCCCGCACTACCAGTTTGGTGAAGGCTGGCTGGCAAAGTCCTGCCTGAGGAACCTGACACTGAGAGCGGCAAATGGAGCTGCTCTCGAATCCCCCACGAAATGAGAGTGTACATGAACGCAGAGAAACAAACCTAGGATGCAGCGAATGATTCGAGGTGATATTTTTTGTGAAGAGGTTCACACCAAAACCGACCAGATGCATAACTTGCTTTCAATAAAACTGCAACAATTCAATCATCTCACATTAATCCCAATTTTTTTTTAAAAAATGCAACTAACTTTTAGTGCACTGTCCAACTAATTGAAACTCTGCCCCCAGTACTGAACAATTGCTCTGTATCGATAAATTATATTAAAAACATTGTAAACTACTTGAGGTATATTTGAATACTGTGAGACTAGTTAGTTTATGCAGTAGGGATTCCCAACACAAAGATACCTAGTCCTCAACCAAACCAAATAATATTTATATAGTATATATATATTTCAAAAATAATTACAATTATCTGAAATGAACAGGAATGACAAAGATTATATTTGCAATAATACAGACAAAATAAATCTGTGGAGGCTTCAGATTAAATTTTGTGTTTTGAAGAAAGATGCTGCCTACATCAAGTTCCTGGCTCACTTGTCCCAGATTGAAGCAGTCTGCGTTACAGTATGGATGTCTGCTGGGTGCTGTGGAAACTTTGGAACTAAGCCTGCAAAATAAACGTTGGAACTAAGCCTGCAAAATGTCTGGCCACTGCCGATGGAACAGCAAAACAATGCTTCAAATGCGAACTGGCAGGGACTGCAACGCTGAAATACTTTCGCATCCGTGCAGCAGCGCAGTGGATGTCGCTCTGCTCTCTGTCACCGAAGAGACAAACGACCCTGGGCAACCTGTCACCTCGGTAGGGAACGGCAAAGTGATCGCGGCCCAGCGCCTGCCCGCTGGTGCCTCCAGTGCTTCTGCTCTTACCGGCAACCAAACCTTCCTGTTCCATACCATCGCAATTGCAATGACATTGTAGCAAATAGGACTTCAGTAGTGCCTGTGTGGATTAGAGAGAGAAAGAGTGAAAGAGAGAGACACTAATCACAGAAATAAGCCTTCCTTTGTTGTAAAACTATATAAATTTTAAAACAGAAAGTCATGTATATTTAATTTATTTTGTTAAGCAAGAAAAAAAAAGTGTATCATATTTTCCTCTGAAAATGGTGTTTCTATAAATATATTTGATCAAAGGCAAAACTGAATGGAGCAGAGTTCTTGCACGTAGGGAGCTAAAGTGACCCTACACAGCATGTTTTGGCTTACACCATCAATTGGTAAGTGTAGGTAGAGAGTGTGTGTAAGATTTTTATGCAAAGCCTTTTTATCCAAAAAAAAGCAAATGTTATAGTAATCTTTATATCGACAATCTTGTATAGGCTGCCCCATTGTTACCACCAGCTTCTTTGTGTATTTTGTCAAGCTTTGAACACAATTGTATTAATTTTCAACATTTTCAGAAAGAACTATTTTATTGAGGAAGATGACATGATGGCATAAAAGGACTAATATCACTGCATCTGTTTTTCTCTTAATATTATTTTCCCAGATTACCTGCACAGCGTCTGAAAATTTTATGAGAAATAAAGACATTTCAAAAATATTTCAACCACATCAGTAACCCAACTGAGTTGCTCCGGGCGGGACATTCAAGGAGTTGCCAAGGCAAATTCCTTGTATGTGAATACTTGGCCAATAAACTTATTCATTCATTCATTACTAGCAATCTAAAGTGAATTTGTGACACTGTAAAAAGTAATAAGAAACTACTAAAACCGTTCCAGATTTAACTGCCTGTCCTAATCAATCATTTGTGCTAAAAACAGTTCATAGGTTCATAAGTGATCGGAGCAGAATTAGGCAATTTGGCCCATTAAATCTACTCCACCATTCAATTATGGCTGATCTATCTTTTCCTCTCAAGCCAATTCTCCTGCCTTTTCCTCCTAACCCCTGGCACCCGTATTAACAGCTTTGACTGCTGTTATAAGGAACACTTAATTATAAAAGTTGGTCAGTACTAAGCGCAGTGGTGGGCATATTTGGGTTGTGGGGACATTACCTGTTGACCAGTGCTTCAAGGTATGCATGTGTCAGTAAGCTCTATCCATGGCTAAGCTGGGACTCACCAACCCACTTAATTCAGTCCATTGGGGGAATGAGGTGAATGGGCAAAACAGCTAGACAGATTCAAAGTGATGCAAATCCATCAACCCACCAGACCACAGGATAAAAAACACAACTGCAGTAGGTACATTTCAATAAATAGCATACGGGAAAGCCTATGTACACTTTAATACACCAACAAATATTAATGAAGAGCCGGATACATTGACTTTTCATCTCGTTTATACTGGGCCACTTTCTTAAATAAAGTTCCATCAAACAGCATGTAGCAATCAGCTGAAATTGGTTTCAACGATCTGTTAGTAAAAATTGTTTCCAGTAATGGGAAACCTTTGATAATATGTCATGTAAACAGTAAAAATTGTAGAATATTTCCCGATCTGTAGAATAAAACAGTGTACATATACCAATGCCATTGCTTTTTATTCTGAAAGTCTGTGATATGATCACAATTCTTGATCAAGCCATCAGATCTTTATAAGTTTTGAGCTACTTATGGCTGGGCAGTTGCCATGGTATCTTTTATTTAGTTTAGTTTAGAGATGCAGTGCGGAAACAGGCCCTTCGGGCAACCGAGTCCGCGCCGACCAGCGATCCCAGCGCTCTAATGCTATCGTACACACTAGGGACAATTTACATGTATACCAAGCCAATTAGCCTACAAACCTGTATGTCTTTGGAGTGTGGGAAGAAACTGGAGATCCCGGAGAAAACCCACGCAGGTCACGGGAAGAATGTACAAACTCCGTACAGACAGCACCCGTAGTCGGGATCGAACCCGGGTCTCCGGCGCTGCATTCGCTGTAATGGGCCTTTCCCACTTGCCAATTGTTTTAGGCAACTGCCGGCGACTGTCATAGTCATAACAGGTCACCACAAAAACAGTGCCAACCTACGTCATCCTGACAACAACCTACGACAGCACCTACGTCAAGCTTTGCTCATTGGCGTCAAACCCATTCGAGGGACAATTTACATTTATACCAAGCCAATTAGCCTACAAACCTGTACGTCTTTGGAGTATGGGAGGAAACCGGAGATCCTGGAGAAAACCCACGCAGGTGACGGGGAGAACGTACAAACTCCGTACAGACAGCACCCGTAGGATCGAACCCGGGTCTCTGTCGCTGTAGGGCAGCAACTCTACTGCTATGCCACTGTGCCACCATATATATTAAATTAATATTGAGCAAGCATATAATTAAAACAAATCCTTGGGGAAGACTTGTGAAACATGAAGCATTTTATGATAGTTTATTAGACTGGTGTAATTCGGCGAGGCTAGTTGGCGCATACACAGTTAGAAATGGAGCTTTGAAGATCAGTTTTTATTTTTAAAAACACATGAATAGGAGAGGATAGAGTGCACATTGCAGCACAACACGGGGACAAGAGAAATCGATCAAACGTGTGTACTTTGTGACATTTCTATCAAGAGTTCCATGCACCCATCACAAGTTTCAGCATCCCTTCCCAAGTTGATTCACTAAACAACTGAAACCGCTCACGGGTTCAAAGATAATTAAAATCTTTTTTTGAATTTGGACTTTAGAGATACAGCGCAGAAACAGCTTTGGCTCACCGAGTCCTCGTTGACCAACGGTCACCCCGTACACTACCACCATCCTACACACACAAGGAACAATTTACAATTTTACCAAAGCCAGCTAACCTACAAACTTGTACATCTTTGGAGTGTGGGAGCAAAACCGGCGCACCTGGAGAAAACCCACGCGGTCACAGGGAGAATATACAACTCCACACAGACAGGACCTGTAGTCAGAATCGAACCCGGGTCTCTGGCGCTGTAAGGCAGCAACTCTGCCGCTGCACCTCCGTGCCGCCCGTCGGTTGTTTTACCGGCACAAGTGTAGGCATTGAATAGGATGTAAGGTAGGAATTATCCAGCTCTTGGATCCAAATGTCACGGCCAACTACACCATTGCCGCATGGTCAATTATTTTGCATGCAGCTAAAAATTGCTAATACAAAAAAAAAAAAATCAGAAGTGAGAATAGATGAAAACCGTTCACATTTTAACCCTGAATTTTCACCATTGATGGCGTTGGCAGTGGGGTCTGAAACATAAGATGACTGGAAATAGCAGACACGTGTTGTGAATGGATAAAATACCGAACAAATCCGCATAAGACAGTCTTTGCCAGCTGATCCATGCATTAAAATAGTAAGATTAAACGAGAACTTACCAAGTTGCGATGAGGGGATCTTTATTTNATTTCGTGAAGACCCCGCCAGCACGCATGCGCGACATTCTTCAAAGCAGCGGTGTGGAATCACAGAACATATCATGGAAGGAGTTAGTAAGATTTAGAACCTTATGAGAGACGGTTACGAAATCCCTCATCGCAACTCCTCATAAAATAAAGATCAACCTTCAAACTTGGTAAGTTCTCATTTAATCTTACTAGTTTACTTCAGAGTCACGTGAGTGACTTCGTGAAGATTTCAAAGCTTCTGTGATTACACGCCCTGGACAACGTCCATGCTATCACACTGCCGCAATACTGATGGAGGAAGTTTGTTAATGTATTCCAGACGGAACAGGCAATAATGCAGAGTTATTAAAACAAAGAATAACAAAGCAAAACCCCTACTCGGGGAGTAAACATTCACGGAGCGGCTCGCAGCACGGCATCCGCGAATGTAGCGGGGGGCGACCACCGGTTTAGTGTAAAAGCTCTGGAAAGTCGATTCACTGGCCCAGCCCGCGGTGGCGAGGATGTGGTCCATGGGCACCTCCATGGCCCTCGCCGCTGATGGGGATGCAGCCCTGGTAGAGTGAGAATTAAAAATGTTAGTATCGATACCAGCGGCACCCAACACCACCCTGAGCCACCTTGCGATAGTCTGCACAGTCACCCGATGATGTGGTTGTTTGTGGCTGATGAGTAGCCCCTGCTCCATCTTCCGGATGGTTCTGGTTGTACGGATGTAATAGCGGAGATGGGTGGCTATGCAGAGGGTGGCATCAGAGGGGTACGCCCGGAATTCCAACTGCAGCCCAGAAGACCCAGGCCTATGTTGCTTCAGCAGGTCCTCGACAAAGAAAGTCACCTTTGCAGGAGTCGAGACCATCCGGTCCAGCCGAAGCTTCTGCAAGGCCTGGACTCGTTGAGCTGAAGTGAGTGCCATCAGCATCACCACTTTAAGGGTGAGCTTGTCAAGAGGTAGTCCTGTCAAAGGGGACCAGCTTCGCAGTAGTGTAAGTACTACGCCCACATCACATGTGATGTTGTATCGGGGTCAAGGAGGGTTGGTGTTGAACACTCCCCTCACGAATTTGGACACCAGATGGTGCGCGCCCACACCTATATTCAGGTATGAGGAGAGCGCACTCCTGGCGCTGTTGATGGCACTGTAGCTGAGACCCGCATTGTAATGAAGGCCCGCTAGGAATTCCAGGCTGTCAGGGATCGTGGCGGAGTGGTAGGTGGTATGTGTTCGGGAGCAGGAGGCCTCCCACTTCCTGATCTGGTGAGGTACTGCTGCCGGCTTGATGCTCTGCACGATGCTGAAATGAGGTCCATCGCTCTGGCTGATATGCCGGCCTCCATGAGCGGCCTCTTCAGAACCTGCAAGCCAACAGGTGTAAGTGACCATGGCACGGGTGACTTTCCCCCGTAATGGAGTTAGTGAGTAAAGTGGGGTGTTGAACAATTTGAACCCACGGACGTATGATTATTTGGAGAACCACCGGGTACCATGGCGGTGTAGGCCAGTCAGGTATGATCAATATGCCAGAAGCAGAAGCCAGTTGTATTTTCTGCAATACCCGACTGAGGAGGCAGAGTGGGGGAAATGTGTAGCAGAACCATTTCCCCAATGGAGTGAAAACGCATCCATAGCCACAGCCCCAGCGTCTGGTTCCCAAGACACATCCGTTGGTATCTGATGGTTCAGCCTGTACGCAAAAGAGGACGATACCTGGTGCACCAAAATGAGCTATAATTTGTGCAAATATGTGGGGGTCCAACATCCACTCGATGTTATCATTAAACACACGTGACCTGGTGTCTGCCACTGTGTGGAGCTTTCCTGGTAAATAGGTCGCTGTGAGCCAAATATTTCTTTCAATACACCAGTGCCAAATTGTGTTTGCCAATTCGTCACAAGATAACGACCTGATACCACCCATATGATTTATATAAGCCACCACCGTGGTATTATCTAGTTGAAGACGGACATGTAAATGTTGTAAATTGGGTGCAGTATGCCCGCAGACCATGGAAAGCCCCAAGCATCTCCAAATAATTGATCCTGTGCGGCTGAAGGAGGGTAGACTCTTGAGGATCCCATCTGCCACCACAACTGGACGTGGTGTCAGTCGCACCCCAGCCTTGGGCGCTTGCGTCAGTTTGTAACACCACTGACGGGTTGCTAACAAGCAGGGGTTTGTAACACGCACTAATATTGTCAACCCACCACTGTAGCTCAGATTTAGCCTTAATTGGTAGCCGTATGGGTCTGTCAAAGTGCCCAGCATTGGCTTTCAATGCGGAGATCTTTGCCCGTTGTAAGTTTTGATAGTGCAGTGGGCCGAATTGTGCAGCTGGAAATGTGGCTACCAGTTTCCCAATCACCTTAGCAGTATGTCGAATGGTCGGCACCCTGGCGCAAGCAAGGCTGGTACACGCATCTGTTATATCAGATGCTTTGCTGGGTGGGATAGTGACTATCATTCGGGTCGTAGAAATAGCGAAGCCCAGATAGTCCATGATTTGAGATGGGCCCAATTTCGATTTTTCTGGATGGGTAACAAACAGCTCGAATAAAGTTTTGGTTGCTGTAACTGCCAGCTCAGCCAATTGGAGGGTTGGACCCACGATAAGGATATCGTCTAGGTAAGCCATGACAATAGAATGCTGTTGCCGTAGGATAGCCAGAATCGGTTGGACTATTTTGGTAAACAGCCTAGGGGCTGTGGTTAAGCCATTGGGTAAAGCTTCATATTGCCATAACTGTCCCTTCCAGACAAATTTCAAGAATTTCCTATGGGATTCTATAATGGGGACTGTATAGTATGCATCTTTGAGATCGATGCAAGCCATAAAGTACCCTGGAGACAGAAGCTGCTTAGCGGTTTCGAAAGTGTCCATTTTGAAATGGGTATATCGTACGAAAGTGTTCAACTGAGTTAGGTCAATGATCCGACAATCTCCATCTTTTTAGGTTTTAGTAAAGATGGTGGACATGAACGCAATGGTTTCATGCGTCGTCTTCCCTATCACCCCTTTGGCTGCGAGCCGTAAAATTTCTGCATGTCCTTGCTTGATCTCTTGTTGAGAGAGCGCAAAGGTGCGATGAGGGACATGCTGAGTAGGGGGAAGGTGACCGTTAATGAACTCCATGACATAACCCCGAACACTTTGTAAAATAAAACAGTCGGTAATGTTAATCCAGGCACCCCCGAAAGCCCGCAACCGTCCCCCTACTTGTGAGGGCACCATTGCCACTTGCTTAGGAGAACCAGACCCCCTGACCCCAAGGGCAACGGCGGGTCCTAGTGTACGGTGGTTTGGGGGGACGTTGGTGTGGCTTGACGAGGTGGAGGCCGCATCTCCCAGGCGGTGAATTGGTCCGAGGTGTCCTGTCCGGTGGGCGAGGTTTCCAAGCGGTAAACTGTGGTTGCCAATAGGCGTAAGCCCGGGATGAAGGCGGCTTCATGAGGCCGACGGTGGTTGCTACCTCGTCCATCTCTTCTACCTTTGTTGGCAGGTCTGCCCGAACAGCTGACGTGGTGGTGGAGTGGTGGAGGTGTGGCACAACCCTGCAAATTTAGGGTTGACCGTGAGCCGGATGGAGCTTTTCCTGAGACAATTAATCTAAACCTGGGCATTACAGAGTAAAGCTAGAGCATCCTGCTGCTCAGTAGACACGGTCTCCCCATCGAGGGTCCTGGCGTATGCCTCGATTCTCGCTGAGAGGAGTTTCAGGATTTGTTGGAGGCGTGCATCCTGTGCTCTGGCAGTGTTGCTCAAAGTCCCCCAAATTTGAGCATTGCCCAAGGGAACAGTGAGAGTAACACAATTCTCCGGTGGCTTGAACTGATCCATGGTGTCACTGAGGACACGTGCCTGTAGCTGGCGGGAGGAGAGAAAGTTAATCGTTCCTGCCAGTCTGGCATGTAGAGGCCCTCCCTAAGGAGGCGCAGTCAGAAATTTACCCACGACATCCAGTAGGTCCTCATCCACCTCTGGAGTATCGACCTCCGGCATGGCTGGCGTGGCATCGAATTCGACGTCCTCCAGACCCCTGGCAGTCCCAACGGAGGAAGGCGAGATACTCGGCGGCCGACGGCCGTGGGGAGCCAATGCCCGGGACTAACGTTCTTCCCGGTCCTGTTCTTGTTGAACGAGGCGCTCCAACCGGTCCATGCGACCGTCGCTACTGCGCGTAGCCAACAAGCCGACTTCCCCAGGCTCTGCAATGTTGCTGGGGCTTCTACCAGCAGACCTCACCCCCATGAAAGGCGGAGTGCGATCTGGTGGCAGGAGGTCGTCAACACCTGCTCCTGCAGGCCCGTACGACTCCCGCACAGACTCTCCGCTAGTCCGCCCACGAGCAGACTGTGGCGGTCCCCGTGCCTGGTGGGAAGGCAGTGGATAATAGTCGGTGCTGGCTCCCGGCGCCAGGCTCCCCGGAGTCCGTGCAGGCTTACCCCTACCTCTGACATAAGGAACTGTGGAGAGAGCGCACTCCCCCCCCCCCCCCCACCAGCATGTCGGTAGCAAATGCGAGCGACGATATGTCGTGCATGCGTGCTGGCGGGGTCTTCACGAAGTCACTCACGTGACTCCGAAGTAAAATGTATTTCACAGAACTGTTAGCAAACGTGATTTGGATGTGGGGGTAAATAATTAATTTGAGAATGTGTTGGAGGAAAGGAATGATGGAGAGGCAGAAATGTTTAGGAATGGAATTGAAGGATTTATGAATGGGGCAACTGAAGATCCAGCAGTCATTGGATGGAACAAATTAAATCTACTTCCAAGAAATCATCAAATTAAATTTTGTTCGTCAAGAGATGGAAATTGGAGGCGAGTGTCTCAGAAGGATTTAGCTGGAAAGAATTAAATGGATAGGGAGGTGCAAGGAGTTTTAAGGATTGAAGGATTTTTAGAAAGGATGGTAACTTTTATGTGTTGTTTTGTATTGGGTGTAAAGCCTATTTTATTTACTATTGTGATTTTTTTCAGCATTTATTCTACTTTTTATCAGGTTCATCTTTAATGTATATGTTTGTGTCTGCTATTGTCAATTACCACTGTGGTGGATATGTTTCAGATTTCACTGGCAATGTCCCAATGCAAACATGAGAGGAAATATAAGATTAAAGTGTCATCTACTGTCATCTAGATACCCTGTTGCGATATTTGGAGAGAAAATCGTCTGCTGGATTGGTGTTTTCTTCAATATTGGGAACATGACAAGCAGAAATAATAATATGTCATGGAATTACCCAGGGAGAGGAATAAAAACCTGAGGGACAAACATTTCACACAGAACGTGGTGGTTACATGAAACCAGTCAAAGAGACATAGAGATGCCTGAGGAAGTAGTTGAGGCAGGTGCAATAACAATATTTAAAGGACAATTGCACAGATGCATGGATAGGAAAGATTCAACCGGATATGGGCCAAATACAAGGCATTGGTAAGACCAATTCTGGAGTATGGTGTACAATTTTGGTCGCCTAATTATAGGAAGGATGTCAACAAAATAGAGAGATTTACTAGAATGTTGCCAGGGATCCAGCAACTATGTTACAGAGAAAGGTTGAACAAGTTAGGTCTTTATTCTTTGGAGCGCAGAAGGTTAAGGGGGGACTTGATTGAGGTCTTTAAAATGATGAAAGGGATAGACAGAGTTGACGTGGATAAGTTTTTCCCATAGAGGGTAGGGAAGATTCAAACAAGAGGGCATGACGTGAGAATTAAGGGACAGAGGTTTAGGGGTAACGTGAGGGGGAACTTCTTTACTCAGAGGGTGGTGGCTGTGTGGAATGAGCTTCCAGCAGAAGTGGTGGAGGCAGGATCGATTTTAACATTTAAAAGTAAACTGGATAGGTATATGGATGTGAAGGGAATGGAGGGGTATGGTCTGAGTGCAGGTAGATGGGACTAGGGGAAAACAAATGGTCGGCTCGGACTGGAAGGGCTGAGAGGGCCTGTTTCTGTGCTGTAATTGTTATATGGTTATATGGTTAAATGCAGGTAAACGGGATTAGCTTAGACGGAGCATCGTAGTCGGCATGGCCAAGTTGGGCCGAAGAGCCTTTATCCGTGCTGTATGACTCTAACCACCCAGCCTATGTTCTTGTGAAAGTCCAGGCACAAATATGAAGCTGCAGAGAAACATGGGTATTCATGGAACAGTAACCCAGCACCTTCAGCAGAGGACGAATCAGGACATCAAATTGATCTATCCATGTTCCCCAGAGATGCTGCCTGACCCGCTGAGGTACTCCAGCATGCTGTGTCTTTTTTTTTACACATCAAATGGAAAGCTTGAAGCCTCTTGTTTTTCTTGATCCCTTTCCTAGATCTAGCTGCTAATTTCACTCCTCTTCCTTCTATGCCTGTGCCAGTGAACTAAAGACCTTTATCAGCTGTACTCCTTGCCTTCTCTGGTGCAGCACCATGGCTCATTGAAGCCTATGATTCAGTTGTCGTCGGAATCCGTCATATTTATTCATGTTTAGAACACACAGAATGTATCAAAGCAATTATTTGAAAGGTGACAACTACAATCTTTCTGCATAATCCATCTTTATTTTCTTCAAACCTCCAAAACTATCATATTTCTATTACTCCCCTTTTCTATTCCTTTTCAGTCTCAATAGTACAATACCTAATATTTTTAAGGACAAAGGATGGTTTTGTGGCTTAGTTTCCTTGACCTCTCTAATTTGAATAGCATTGCAAATGAGCATTTTCCAATTGCTCTCCACTCTTTGGACTGCTAGTAATTTACTTCAGATCTTGATCTCTCCATTTCTCTTATATTTTTCCATTTGTACAACATTGGTAATCCTTCTCATTATCCCCATAATTAAACTATCTGGCAACTGAACCATCCTACCAACAACTATAGACAGTCCTGAACTACTATCTGCATCATTGTAGACCCTTGGACTATCTCTGATCAGATTTTACTGGCTCTATCTAGCATTAAACAGCATTCAAGATATCCCCTTATCATTTAAACTGTGAATGGCTTGTTTGTGATCATGTATTGTCTTTCTTCTGACTGGTGTGTATGCAACAGAAGCTTTTCACTGTACCTCGGTACAGGAGACAATAATCAAAACTAAACTAAACTATTACAAATATAGCACTTCTGGTTCCTCAAGAAAGTTTTCTTCTCGGTGAAGGTTCCATTACACCAAGCTGCAAAAACTGTGATTCCTGTAACCTTTCAAATTAGAAATGAACAAAAATGCAATTAAACAGTCATTTCAATGTACTAAAACATTCTTCCCAGCTTCTACAGCTAAATTCTTTAGAATTGGAAATTCTAAAGCTTGCCAGGAATGTAATCAGATAAGATTCCACACTGAACCACCTCTGAAAATTGACAAACGCAAGTTCAATTAAGGTTGATTTTAAATATTATCAACGGGGACAAGGAAAATAATTCAAGAACTTCTGCTGGATTGCAATTAAAGGCATGACTACAGAAGGAGTAACATTATAGATGCCACAGAGTCCAGGACCCGAAGAAGGCAGATACCTGGGAGGCTTGAGGCTGAAATGGATTCAGCATTGTTGGCCAGTGTGGGCAAGTTGGGCCAAAGGGCCTGTTTCCATACTGTATCACTCTATGACTATCACTATCACTCTATCTCTCTATCAGTCTATCACTATCACTCTATCACTCTATCACTCTATCACTCTATGATTCTATGACTCTATGACTCTATGACTCTGCAGTGCCTTCATGCCCACGTTGGTTTTGCATACAGCCTGTTACCGCTGGCGACTCACCATCAGCCTCACGAGAAGATCCAGCCACAAGAACTCAATAACAACTACAAGGTCAGACGCACTAATTGCCCTTATCTGCTCACTTGTTATGATTGGGTATAATGTAGGTAAAAGGGGCTTCCGGAATCAACGTGACACAAGGTGTCTGGCTCAGTTAAATGTCGTTTGTCCTTTGCTTTTTGTTGTTACTATATCTACGTCTCTCAGAATTTTATATATTTCTATCTCGTCTTCCTCCAACCGCAGGCTTTCGAGAGAAAACAATCCAAGTCTTTCCAACGTCTCCGTGTAGCAAATTTCCCCTAATCCAGGCCTCTCTTTGGTAAACCAACACGGCGCCCTTTCCAAAGTCTCCGCATCCTTCTTTAGTTTAGGTTAGTATGCAAAACAAAAAATCTCACTCTCAGGATCGAGCGCAGATGGCTGGGGCTGTGAGGCAGCTGCTCTACCAGCTGTGCCACTGTACCGCCCTTCTCTGCTACTAACCTCCCCAGGATATCAAAATCATTTGCCGCCTTTGCTCTTTCCACTTACAATATGTCGGCCTTGATTCCAATTCATGGAAACAACAATCGACCACTGATTTAGCTTATCTGGTTTTAATTCCAGTTTCAGCGATGGCATCCAGGAGAGAGGTACTGTGTACTCCAGGATGACACAGAAAGAAACAAATGATTATTAAAAAATTACGGTCATGTACAAAAAGCAAAAGTGCTGGAGGAACTCAACAGGTCAGGCAGGCAACGTCTGTGGAGGGAGTGGACGGATGGTGTTTTGGGTCGGGACTCTTCTTCAGACTAACGGAGTGGGGAACCCCACCCGCATCTCCCTTTTCCAACTTTCCAAGTGTCCAACCTGAAATGCTGCCAGTCTATTCCTTCCACAGATAGAGCTAGTGGAGCTGCTGCCTTACAGTGCCCGAGACTCGGATTTGATCTCGACCTCGGGGGCTATCTGAGTGGAGTTTGCAGGGTCTTCCTTTGATTAAGTGGGTTTTCTCCAGTTTCATCCCACATGTGGGTTTGTAGATTAATTGGCCTGTGTAAATTGCCCTTAGTGCGTAGGGAGTGGGTGTGAAAGTGGGATAACATAGAACTAGTGTGAATGGGTGATCGATGGTCTGTATAGACATGATGGGTCGAACGGCCCGAATGCTGTATCTTTCAATCAATCAATTGGACCCTTTGAGTTCATGCAACAATAGAAATAAATAGAAAGGACGGCACGGCACGTACAGTGAATGCAGCGCCAGAGATCCGGGTTCGATCCCAATTATGGGTGATGTATGTACGGAGTTTGTACCTTCTCCCTGTGACTGGGCGGATGGGTTTTCTCCGAGATCTTCCGTTTCCTCCCACACTCCAAAGACGTACAGGTATGTAGGTTAATTGGCGTGGTAATTGTAAAAATTGTCCCTAGTGGGTGTAGGATAGTGTTAATGTGTAGGGAACACTGGTCGGCGCAGACCCGGTGGGCCAAAAGGGCCTGTTTCCGTGCTGTATCTCTAAACTAAACTAAACTAAATAACTGCCGATTCTAGTTAATGCAAAAAAGGACACAATGTACTGGAGTAACTCAGCAGGATAGGCAGCAGCTCTGGAGAACATGGCTAAGTGACCTTTTGGGTAGAGACCCAAAACTAAGACATTCAGTCTGAAGAAGGATCTCAACCCCAAACGTCACCGATCCATATTCTCCAGAAATGCTGCCTGACTTGCTGAGTTACTCCAGCACATTGTATCCTTTCATCTAGTACTTTGTATTCCTGCGTGTGCTATTTCTTGTGTGTCCATCTTGATAATACGTAAATATCCATTAAAGAAAATGAATCTGTGAAATATAAGCCTGTTACCCTGAACTTTGAAGAATAAAAGATGCAGGGGTGGTGCTGCGGTAGAGTTGCTGCCTTACAGAGCAATGACCCGGGTTGGATCCTGACTATGTTGCTATCTGTTTGCATGTTCTCTCCGTTCCCTGCGTGGGTATTCTCCGGGAAACTCCGGCTTCCTCCCGGAGAAAGACATACAGTTCTCGACCCGATACGTCACCTATACCTTCTCTCCAGAGATGCTGTCTGACCTGCTGAAATACTCCATCATTTTGTGTCTATCTGCAGGTTTGCAGGTTAATTAGCTTGGTATAACTATAAATTGTCCCTAATGTGTGCAGGATAGTGTCAGTGTGCGGGGGACGCTGATTGACATGGGCTCGGTGGGCCGAAGGACTTGTTTCCGCGCTGTATCTCTAAACTAAACTAAACGCTAAGATTTTCTAGACTGAGATATCTGAATGAACACTTTGATAGGCTTCTATTACTTCAGTCAACTATTTAACTCACAACACCCAGCAATGCAGGTACAATGCCAAAAGGAATTAGTTCTTTTCAAATGGATCAAAGAACTGACCAGGAGCTAAGAAAACTAACTGCAATGTCCCAAAATATTATCCTTCAGCCACATTAAACAAAACAAACATTTGAAGCCTTGAAACCTAAAAAAGAAAGCTTTAGTACACGTACTTATTGGGTATAAATATGTTCAAAGTAGAGCTCTAAATAAGATTGATTGTAGTCCAGGCACCAAGTATTAGAGGATAAACTTTTTTATAAATGTTTTATGTATAAATTGTCAAACGACGTTCCATGGCACCAATAAGACCTGTCACTAATTTGTTTCCATTTATAAATCCAAGTATCCAGCACTGCTCCCTTCATATTTATCAGAATGATCCCAGGAATGAGTGGACATATGATGAGCATTTGACGGCTCCATACTCGCTGGAGTTTAGAAGGATGAGGAGGGACCTCATTAAAGCTTACCAAATAATGAAAGGCCTGGATAGAGTGGATATGGAGAGGATGCTTCCACTAGTTGGAGAGTCTAGGACCAGAGGCCATAGCCTCAGAATAAAAGAATGTGCCTTTAGGAAGGAGATGAGGAGGAATTTCTTTAGTCAGAGGGTGGTGAATCTGTGGACTCCATTGCCACAGAAGGCTGTGGAGGCCAAGCCGATGGAGACTGATAGATGCTTGATGGTGTCAGGGGTTATGGGAGAGAAACCTGGAGAATGGGGTTGAGAGGGAAAGGTAGATCAGAAATGATTGAATGACAGGGTAGACTAGATGGACCGAATGGCCTAATTCTGTTGATATAACTTATGAAGGTTATGAGGCAAATCAATAGAGCTATTATAAAACTTCAGAACTCTTCTGTAATCAGTGAACAAATAGTTTTGTTCTACTGATTTCCAGTGCATGGAGCAAATTCATTTGGAGGCTGGCCACAATCTGTATAAACAATACATTTACATGTCCATATAGTATATCTATATGTATTTTACATACAGCCTACTCCTCCTCAAAACGAAAAGCTAACAATTGCAGCTCCATGCGTTCCGCATCATCATTGTATTTATTGCTGGAGAAATCTGGGTTGCTTTTTCAGCATTGTCGCAAGCTGAGCAGAGACCTGATATTTATATTTCTAAAATTAAGTGAGAATAGATGAGGTACACAATCAGAACCAATTTCCCCGGGTGAAAATGTCAAGGACTAGAGGTCATAGCTTCAAAATCAGATGTGGAAATTTGAAAGCAGTTGTGTGGGGCACGTGGATATGCAGGGGATAAAGGGGTGTGGATCACAGTTTAAGAATAAGGTTAGGTCATTTGGGACTGAGATGAGGAAATACTTTTTATCCCAGAGAGTTGTGAATCTGAGGAATTCTCTGCCACAGAAGGCAGCGGGGGCCAATTCACCGGATGTTTTCAGGAGAGAGTTAGATTTAGCTCTTAGGATTAATGGAATCAAGGGATTTTGGAAAAAAGCAGGAACGGGGTACTGATTTTGGATGATCAGCCATGATCATATTGAATGGCGATGCTGGTTCGAAGGGCTGAATGGCCTACTCCTGCACCTATTTTCTATATTTCTATGTTTCTATGTTTTTACATATCTGCAGCAGAGTTGATTAACCTGGCATTGTGTTTGACACAGACATTATGGACTGAAGGGCCTGTTTCTGTGCTGTACTGTTTTATGTTCTATGTCCTATGTCAACTGAGCCTGGCCCCACATCTTCTGAGTTAATTATTAAGTAGTCCCACATTCAATGACATAATCTTTCTTTCGCTATTCTCTTCCATTAGAATTGGGCCCCATATCTGAGGAAGGATCTGCTGGCTCTGGAGTGGGTCCAGAGGAAGCTTACAAGAATTATTCTAGGAATGAGTGAGTTAGTATATGATGAGTGTTTGACAGCACTGGGCCTCTGCTCACTGGAGTTTAGAAGGTTGAGGGGGGACCTCATTGAAACTTACAGAATAATGAAAGGCATAGGTCGAGTGGATGTGGAAAGGATGTTTCCACTGGTGGGAGAGTCTAGGACCAGAGGATATAGCCTCAGAATTAAAGGGCACTCTTTTAAAAACGAGGTGATGAGGAACTTCTTTAGTCAGGGGGTAGTTAATCGGTGGAACTCATTGCCACAGAGGGCTGTGGAGGTCAATTCAGTGGATATATTTAAGGCAGTGATCGACAAATTCTTGATTAGAATGGGTGTCAAGGGTTATGGGGAGAAGGCAGGAAAATGGAATTAGGTGGCAGAGATCAGCCGTGATTGAATTGCGGAGTGGATTCGATGGGTCAAAAGGCCTAATTTTACTTCTATAACTTGTGAACTTGTGAACTTGGTGTATAACAAATGCACAAACCTACTGGAGAGGCTGTCTTGTATTAACTTTTCTAGCCCTAGGTATGTTTATCTAGATATTAATAAATTGACTGCACTTCAATCACATAAGGTACTGAAAAGGTATGTTTTTTGGCATTCATAATATGAGGAAGATTTAATAAACAATGCTTCATTCTGATTGCTGCTGTGTTGTAATTAGTTTATTTTACTTCATATGGCGTGGTACCATTTCACCTCAGCCCCCCTGACTGTCCTCAATTCCAATGAGTTCATTTAATATTTATAACGTCTCCAGTACTTTAGTGCAATGGTCTGGACCACTGAGCTACTATAGCAGGCAGTGAAGAAAGCGAATGGTATGTTAGCATTCATAGCAAAAGGATTTGAGTATAGGAGCAGGGAGGTTCTACTGCAGTTGTACAGGGTTTTGGTGAGACCACACCTGGAGTATTGCATACAGATTTAGTCTCCAAATCTGAGGAAAGACATTCTTGCCATAGAGGGGGTACAGAGAAGGTTCACCAGACTGATTCCTGAGATGTCAGGACTTTCATATGAGGAAAGACTGGATAGACTTGACTTGTACTCGCTAGAATTTAGAAGATTGAGGGGGGATCTAATAGAAACTTACAAAATTCGTAACGGGTTAGACAGGCCAGATGCAGGAAGATTGCTCCCGATGTTGGGGAGGTCCAGAACAAGGGCTCACAGTTTAAGGATAAGGGGGAATTCCTTTAGGACCGAGATGAGGAAAACATTTTTCACACAGAGAGTGGTGAGTCTCTGTAATTCTCTGCCGCAGAAGGTAGTTGAGGCCAGTTCATTGGCTATATTTAAGAGGAAGTTAGATGTGGCCCTTGTGGCTAAAGGGATCAGGGAGTATGGAGAGAAGGCAGGTACGGGATACTGAGTTGGATGATCAGCCATGATCATATTGAATGGCGATGCAGGCACGAAGGGCCAAATGGCCTGCTCCTGCACCTATTTTCTATGTTTCTATATCTCTCGTTTCTCTTTCCCTTGACTCTCAGTCTGAAGAAGGGTCTCAACCTGAAATGTCACCTATTCCTTTCCTCCAGACTCGCTGAGTTACTCTAGCATTTTGTGTCTATCTTCGGTGTAAACCAGCATCTGCACTTCCTTCCTCCACTGATCCAGAGACATGAGATTGTATCCCACCGTGGCATTTGGGGAATTTGACTTCACATAATTAAACAAAACTTACAGTATGTAAAAAAAAGACTCGGGTCAGTAATGGTAACCATGAAACTACTGGAAAATAATTTAAAAAAAACATTCACTTCATCCAGGCCTTCAGGGAAAGAAATCTGCCAGCCTGGTTTGTCTATGGTGTGAGTCTAAACCCACCAACATCATTGACTATTAACTGGCCTCTCAGTAGGGGAATGAGTAAAAATGAACAGTAAATGTTGGCATTCCCACCAATGTCCAAATACTGAATAAATAAATATCATACATTTTTCCTTTTGAATTTCCAGCTTTTGAAGTGTTTCCTTTTGAAGTTACCCCTCAGATTCCTATTAAATCTTTCGCCCTTCACCTTCAGCCTACGTCCTCTGATTTTCGATTCTCCAACTCTGGGCAAGAAACTGTGTGTTGACCCGACATTTTTCTCTCATGATTTTATACACCTCTGTAAGAGCTTCACTCTTCCTGCGCTCCAAGGAATAGAATCTCAGCCTACTCATCCTCTCCCTGGCAACATCCTTGTAAATCTACTCCGCACCCTCTCCAACCTTTCCAGCAACATGGTGCCCAGAAATGAACACAATACTCTAAACGTGGCCTCACCAACATCATATACAACATCAACATGGCCTCCCAACATTTATACTCAATATTAAGGAAGGCCAATGTGCCAAAGGTCTTTTTGACCACCCTATCTACCTGAGGAGCCATTTTCAATGAACCATGAACCTACATTCCTAAATCCCTCTGCTCTACAACACTCCCCAGAGCCCTCCCATTTACTGTGTAGGTCCTGCCCATGTTGGACGTCCCAAAATGCAACAAATCTCTCTGTTTTAAATTCCATCAACCATCCCTCAGCCCACCTGGCCAACCGGTCAAGATCCTGCTGCAATCGTTCACAACCATCTTCACTATCTGCAAAACCACTTACTTTAGTATCATCAGCCAACTTGCTAATCTTGCCCTGTATGTTCTCATCCAAATCATTAATCTAGCTGACATACAGTAACGGGCCCAGGACCAAACCCTGAGGCACACCACTAGTCTCACAGGCCTCCAGTCCAAGAAGCAACCTTCAACCTTCAACCCTCTGCTTCCTTCCATGAAGCCATTTTTTTAAATCCATTCAGCTGTCGCTCCTTGGATCCGATGCAATCTAATCTTCCAGAGCAGCCTATCATGCGGAACCTTGTTGAATGCTTTGCTGAAGTCCATGTGCACAACATTTACAGCACTATCCTCATCAACCGTTTTGGTCACGTCATCAAAAAAATTGATACACTCTCCCACATACAACACCGTGTTGTCTATCCCTTATCAGCCCTTGCCCATCTAAATGCCTGTATAACCCATCCCACAGAACACTCTCCAGTAACTTTCCAACTGCAGATGTTAAGCTCACTGGACTATACTTCCCAGCGTTTCCCTGCTGCCCTTTTTGTGCAGCTTACATCCCAACGGTATAAATATTGATTTCTCTAACTTCAAGTAACCCTTGCTTTCCCTCCCCCACCCTAGTTCTCCGACTAGTTTCGCTGTCCTGATTAATTTTACTGTTTGTATGCCTCGTTGCCAACTTCCCCTTCTGCTAACAATGAACTATTCTACATCTCGTCTACTTTGATCTGTCCTTTTCACATCTTACATTTTCTTTGTACCCTTCCATAACTCTCGCTTCCCTCTCCCCTGACTCTCAGTCCTAAGAAGGGTCTCGACCCGAAATGTCACCCATTCCTTCTCTCCAAAGATGCTGCCTGTCCCGCTAAGTTACTCCTGCATATTATGTCTATCTTTGGTTTAAACCAGCATCTGCAGGTCCTTCCGACACATAGCAGTACGTGAAGTCAAGCATGGCTGAGTAACTGTGAGTGGGTATAAGGTGTGAGGGTGCAAATGAGTGTTGGAGCTCCAGTAAATGTGTGCATGCAGTAGAGCTGTTGTTGATAACTGGGACTTGTTAATATTTCCACTGACTTCAACTGGATTATCGGTGTCATTAAACATTTTATGGAAATGCTATTGGGGTCTCGAGGTCAGTTGCAGTTAAAAGAGGTACCAGACAGTAAAGCCACTTACTTTGGTTTAGTTTAGATTAGAGATACAGCGCGGAAACAGGCCCTTCAGCCCAACGAGTCTGCGCCGACCAACGATCCCCGCACATTAACACTACCCTAACACACTAGGGACAATTTACATCTACACTAAGCCTATTCATTTTACATCTACACTAGCCTACATACCTGTATGTCTTTGGAGTGTGGGAGGAAACCAAAGATGTCGGCAAAAGCCCACGTGGTCACGGGGAGAACGTACAAACTCCGTGCAGACAGCACCTGTAGTCGGGATCGAACTCGGGTCTCTGGTGCTGCTAGCGCTGTAAGGCAGCAACTCTACCACTGCGCCACCCTACTAGAGGTTGGTTTCATTTTGACGCACAGGACTCTCCAAGCCTGCTGTGGAATTTGAGTAACATGAACCCCCAATAAATGATCAAAAACCTGTAATCCATGTACAGATGTGGCATCCAAGTGTGTCTACAAACAGGGACGGCACAGTGGCGCAGGGGTGACACTTTGCCACAGCGGGTAGAGTAGCTGCCTTACAGTGCCAGGGACCCAGGTTCGATCGTGACTACGGATGCTGTCTGTAAAGTGTTTGTACGTTCTCTACATAACCACGTGTGTTTTCTCCGGGTGTTCCAAATTCCTCCCACACACCAGAAACGTACAGGTTTGAAGGTTAATTAGCTTTGGTAAAAAATGTAAATTGTCCCTAGTGTTTTGGATAGTGTTAGCGTAAGGGGTGATTGCTGGCCGGCGAGGACTAGGAGGGCCGAAGGGCCTGATTCCATGCTGTATCTCCAAATTAAACACAGACATTAAACAAAGATGCACAGACATTCACTTGCCATTTGCCTCCAAGGACACAGCCCTGTAAAAGGTCATAAGGTCATAAGTGATAGAGTAGAATCGGGCCATCCAACCCATCAAGTCTGCTCCATCATTCAATCATGGCTGAACTATCTCTACCTCCTAACCCCATTCTCCTGTCTTCTCCCCATAACCTCGGACACATGTAACAATCAAGAATCTGTCAATATCTGCCTTAAAAGCAGTGGTTCAATGATTCAATAATACCTTATTGTTTGATAGAGTCATAGAGTGATACAGTGTGGAAACAGGCCCAACTTGTCCACACTGGCCAACATGTCCCAGCTACACTAGCCCCACCCGCTTGTGTTTGGTCCATATCCCTCTGAACTTGTCCTATCCATGTACCTGTCTAACTGTTTCTTAAATGTTGGGATTGTCCCAGCCTCAACCACCTCCTCTGGCAGCTGTACTGACATACAGTGAAACTCTTTGTTTTTGCATATAACATATAGTAAAATCATACAACAGACCTCACCATGTTTCTGGTACTGACAAAGTTATACTGGAATAAACTGCTGTTGGCCGCGCAGGCAACACCACTGTAGCACATTTTAACAGGCAATTAAATTTCTAGGTCTGGACTTAAGGGCCTGTCCCATTTGGGCGTCAATTGTGCGCGAGATTTTGTGAATCCCAAAACCCTGGGGCGACCGCGCGTCACTGCCTACGTCACCACGCACCATTCGTGTGTGAGGCACGCCGTGCTGCCGCATAAATGATGCGCAAACGACGCCCAAGTGAGACAGGCCCTTTACAGTATAAAAGCTGTGGAGCTAGCGCACAACAGGTTAGGCACTAACATGTGAATCCCACCTGATTCTCCAAAAACCTGTGAAGTTTGGATGGGCGTTGGAAACGATCCACAAAATCAAGTTCATTTTCTCCTGCTGATATAACCTGTCATCCGCTGGTGTCGGAGAGAATGTTCCAATGCACTCACTGGAGTTATCCGCTGGCACGTCAAACCAGGGATGGCAACACAGAGATTTGTCCTTGATTCATAACTCTGATTGATCGTCTCTGCTCTGCTGTAATAGTCCCAAACTAGAGCGAGGGAAAGAATAAGCAAAACTAATTGATAGAAATTCACTGATTATCTGACAATAGGAAATGAAAATGCCTTGAACTTGCATGTTTTACACAATCTAATGTGCTGATTGCGAACCACTGAAGTACCTTTCAGTGGAGGAAGGGCTGTAGCTAAATAGCAAAAAGCAATGATAGACGCAGGAGTGCTGGATTAACTCAGCGGGTCCGGCAGCATGTCTGGAGAGAAAGGATGGTGACATTTCAGGTGGGGACCATTCTGAGGGCCTAAGAAATCTGAAGAAGGGTGATGACCCGAAATGTAACCCATCATTTTTCTCCAGAGATGCTGCTTGACCCACTGAGTAAGCTCCAGCACTTTGTATCTATCTCTGGTATAAACCAGCATCTGCAGTTCTTTGACTGGGTGATCTGCTTTCTTCAGTCATTGATTGGGGGACAAGTATTGAACAAGACGTGAAAACAGCTAATCTGTCTTCAAACGGGGGTCTTTACACTCACCTAAAAGATAAGACAGGGTCTCAATTTAACGTCTAAAAAAACAGTAGCTCAGACAATGCAGCACTCTCTCCGTACCTCTCTGCTCTGCAGGATGTCCGTGCAGAGATATTTGCATCATTTGCATCAAAATTAGAGCACATGGTATTGGGGGTAGGGTATTGACATGGATAGAAAATCGGTTGGCAGACAGGAAACAAGGAGTAGGGATTAACGGGTCCCTTTCAGAATGGCAGGCAGTGACGAGTGGGGTGCTGCAAGGCTCAGTGCTGGGACTGCAGCTATTTACAATATACAATAATGATTTAGATGAAGGAATTAAAAATAACATTAGCAAATTGGCAGATGACACAAAGCTGGGTGGCAGTGTGAACTGTGAAGAGGATGCTATGAGGATGCAGAGTGACTTGGACAGGTTGGGTGAATGGCAGATGCAGTATAATGTGGATAAATGTGAGGTTATCCACTTTGGTAGCAAGAACGGGAAGGCAGATTATTATCTGAATGGTGTCAGGTTAGGAAAAGGGGAAGTACAATGAGACCTGGGTGTCCTAGTACATCAGTCACTGAAAGTAAGCATACAGGTACAACAGGCAGTGAAGAAAGCTAATGGCATGTTGGCCTTCATAAAGAAAGGAGTTGAGTATAGGAGCAAAGAGGTTGTACAGGGCCCTGGTGAGACCACACCTGGAATATTGTGTGCGGTTTTGGTCTCCTTGTTTGAGGAAGGACATTCTTGTTATTGAGGGAATGAGGTTCACTAGGTTAATTCCCGGGATGAGGGGACAGTCATATGATGAAAGAATGAAGTGACTGGATTCACTGGAATTTAGAAAGATGAGAGGGGATCTTGAATGAATGAATGAATGAATGAATACATTTATTGGCCATGTTTTCACATACAAGGCCAATACAAGTACTCACATACATTCACATACATACATACATACATTCTAGAAACATACAAGTACTCACATACATTCACATACATACATACATACATTCTAGAAACATATACAATTATTAAGGGATTGGACACGCTAGATGCAGGAAACATGTTCCCGATGTTGGGGGAGTCCAGAACCAGGGGCCACAGTTTAAGAATAAGGGGTAGGCCATTTAGAACTGAGATGAGGAAAAACCTTTTCACACAGAGTTGTGGATTTGTGGAATTCTCTGCCTCAGAAGGCAATGGAGGCCGATTCACTGGATGCATTCAAAAGATAGTTAGATAGAGTTCTTAGGGCTAGTGGAATCAAGGGGTATGGGGAGAAGGCAGGAACGGCATACTGATTGTGGATGATCAGCCATGATCATATTGAATGCCGGTGCTGGCTCAAAGGGCCAAATGGCCTACTCCTGCACCTATTGTCTACGTATCTATGTATCATTGTTAGCTGCAGGTGAAGTTTTGGAAGTCTGGAAGGCGGCTAATGTTGCGCTGTTTTCTAAGGAAGCCAGCAATAACTAGCTGGAGAACAACAGGCCACTGAGGACTGTGGTGGGAAAGTTGTCGGAAGGGTTTCTTATGGACAGGACTGCCTGTATTTGGATGGGCAGAGACTGTTCGGGAACAGTCAGCATGGGTTAGTGCCTTGGAAATTATCTCACAAATCTGATGGTGTTTTTTGAAGATATCATCAAGAGAACTGGTGAGGGCAGGGCAGTAGATGTTGTCTATTTATGGATTTTAGATGTTATCTATTTATGGATTTTAGCAAGGCCTTTGACAAAGGTCCACATGATAAGCTAGTCCGGAAGGTTAGAGCACTTGTTGAGCTAGCCAAGGTGATCTAACCAATTGGATTCAAAATTGGGTTGGAAGAAGCTGAACTCATGCGCTCTAGTTCCAGTCTAATCTATTCCAGGTAAAAGACTGGAACATTCACCCTTTCTATACCACAATAAACTCACTCTTCAGCATCCTGCACTCCAGAGATAAAAGTTCCAGCCTATCCAGCCTCTCCTTATGCCTCAGGCATTCGAGTGCAAAGATCTTAGTGGAGCAAGATAGACCACTCTGGCAAAATCCAATGGACTGACGTGTGGTATGCAACGGAGTGTAACTTCCACCATTTCGGTAAACCCGACCCTATCTTTGCCCTACCCGACTTCAGTTAAAACGGCACATACCTTGCACAGGGAGGAACTGCAGATGCTGGTTTAAACCGAAGACAGACACAAAAGGGTGGAGTAAATCAGCAGATCAGGCAGCATCTCAGGAGAAAAGGAATAGGTGATATTTTGAGTCGACTTTTTCGATAGCTGGACTTCTTCGCACTGACAGTCAAGGGATAGGGAAATGGGAGATATAGGCATATATTCCATTCATTCGTCCTTAATACCGCCTATATCTCTTGTTCCTTTTTCCCCTGACTCAGTTTGAAGAAGGGTCTCGACCCGAAATGTCACCTATTCCGCTTTATGATCGTTGCTTTCGTCCATCTGACCACGCGTTCGCTCGCTCTTTGTGCTGGCGCTTCTCCCCTCAGACTCCACCACACACACACACACAGCATGTCCGGCAGATCAGTGCGGGCCGAGACCAGGAGCAGGGTTAAGGATGATATCAAACGGGTCATGGCAGCTATCGAAAATGTATGGAAATGGTAAGGGGGAAATTTATTTTAAAAAAACACCCGAAGGAAATAGATGTTTAACAAAAAAAAGGGGGGCCGGGGGAAGGATGGCTTGAGAGGGTGCAGGATTTTCTGGAGCTCCTTTCTAATGGCAATATTTTGTATATTCAAAGTTATTAAGGAAGACTAGGCAGGAATATCAAAATGATCACCTGCAGCTGAGAAAAAAAAAGATGATTTATGTGGTATTTGGTAAAATAATAGTAATATGAAGATGCCATGACCAAAGCAAAGATACTAGAGCGGAGACAGAAGCCGGTTACGGAAATGGCGCTAAAGATTACCCATGACCTACTACGGCTTTTTTGTCGAGTGGACTATCTTGCTCCACTCTAAGATCTTTGTTCGAGTGTAAGTAACGTCCATTTACTATCCAGGTCCTGCCTAGAGTCATAGAGTGATGCAATGTGAAAACAGGCCCTTCGGCCCAATAATAGGGCCTAACCTTCCCAGCTACACTAGTCCCACTTGCCCACGCTTGGTCCATATCGCTCCAAACCTGTCCTATCCATGCACTGTCTAACAGCTTCGTAAATGATGGGGTCTTCCCAGCCTCAACTACCTCCTCTGGCAGCTCGTTCCATATACCCACCACCCTTTGTGTGAAAAGTTACCCCTCAGATTCCTATTAAATCTTTTCCTCTTCAACTTGAACCGATGTCCTCTGGTCCTCGATTCCCCTACTCTGGGCAATAAATTCTGTGCATCTACCTGATCTATTCCTCTCATGATTTTGTATACCTCTATAACATCTTCCCTCACCCGCCGGCGCTCCAAGGAATAGAGACCCAGCCTACTCAACCTTTCCCTATAGCTCACACCCTCTAGTCCTGCCAACATCCTCATAAATCTTTTCTGAACCCTTTCAACCTTGACAATATCTCTCCTATTACATGGTGCCCAGAACTGAACACAATATTCTAAATGTAGTCTCACCAATGTCTTATACAACTGCAACAAGATCTCCCATCTTCTATGCTCAATTCTCTGACTGATGAAGACCAATGTTTCAAAAGCCTTTTTGACCACCTTATCAACCTGCTACTCGACCTTCAAGGAACAATGCACTTGTACTCCTAGATCCCTCTGCTCTACAACACTCCCCAGAGGCCTACCATTCAATGTGTAGGTCCTGCCCTTGTTAGACGTCCCAAAATGCACACCTCACACTTCTCTGTATTAAATTCCATTAACCATTCCTCAGCCCACCTGGCCAATCGATCCAGATCCTGCTGCTATCTTTCAGAACCATCTTCACTATCTACAAAACCACCCACTTTTATATCATCAGCAAACTTGCTAATCTTGCCCTGTATGTTCTCATCCAAATCGTTGAAGTAGATGACAAACAGTAATGGGCCCGGCACCAAACCTCGATGCACCACTAGTCACAGGCCTCCAGTCCGAGAAACAACCTTCCACCCATCACCCGCTGCTCCCTTCCATGGAGCTAATTTTCTATCCATTCAGCTATCTCTCCTTCGATCCCACGCGATCTAACCTTCCTGAGCAGCCTACCACCCATCACCAGCCTATCACCTCTCCCTTGTCCAAGTTAAATTCTATCTGCCATTCCTTGGCCCATTTCTGAGTTTATACACATCCTTTTGTGAACTTAGATAGTCTGCCTCACTGTCCACTAGACCAACAATTTTATAATATGTTAACTGCATTGCCATCTAAATCGTTAACTTTGTAGAAATGACAGTGGGCCCAGCATAGATCTCTGCGGCATCTGTGGGTCACAGCCCTACATCCAGAAAAACAACCCTCCACTACACACTCTGACTCCTTCCACAAAGCCAATTTGGAATCCAGTTGACCCTGAATCTCACGTGACCCAACTTTCTGCATCAAACACGCAGACAATTCCTCAGTTCGTTGCTCATTCTGAATACTGCAAGTCATGCGTTGCGGGGAGAAACCCACAAACCGCTGATTTCTCAATGAATATCCATGGCATAATCAACGAAGTTAAGATAAAACTACTGCAAAGGAAATCTCACCAATAGTCTATCAATAAGATTTGTCGGCACTGGGCCTGTACTTCCTGGAGTTTAGAGCAATGGGGAGGGGGGGAACGGAACGTCATTGAAACGTACAGGATAGTGAAAGGCTTGAACAGAGTCAATGTGGAGAGGATGTTTCCACTAGTGGGAGAGTCTAGGACTAGAGGTCATAGCATCAGAATCAAAGGACCTTCTTTTAGGAAGGAGATGAGGAGACATTTCTTTAGTCAGAGGGTGGTGGATCTGTTGAATTCTTTGCCACAGAAATGCTGTGGAGGCCAAAGTGAGTGGATAATTTTAAGGCAGATACAGATAGATTCTTGATTAGTACAGGTGTCAGAGGTTATGGGGAGAAGGCAGGAGAATGGGGTTAGGAGGGAGATATAGATCAGCCATGATTGAATAGTGGAGTAGACTTGATGAGCCGAATGGCCTAATTCTACTCCTATCACATGTCCTTAAGATTCTAGTTTTTATCACAAGTGGTGTTAAACATAACATTGAAGAGACATTCAAGGCCCCATATCCATCCTGTATGACTATGATGAGTAATAAAGCAATGACCAATATTTTTCTCTTGACAGAGAATTAAGGTACACTTTTCTTCCCAGGTTGGTGGCTGAGATCAGAAATAGCATTGAGGTTCCAGGTGAAAATTAATAAGGTGCATAAATGTCAGAAGGAACTGCTGGTTTAGACCGAAGATAGGCACAAAATGCTGGAGTAACTCAGCGAGTCAGGCAGCATCCCTGAAGAAAAGGAATAGATGACGTTTATGGTCGAAACCCTTCTTCAGACATATCAGCCTGAGGAAAGGTTTCAACCCAAACCGTCACCTGTTCCTTTTTCCCAGAGGCACTGCTGGACCCGCTGAATTACTCTAGCTTTTTGTGTTTATCTGAGGTGCATAAGGAGGTTGATAAGAAAGCTTGGTAGGTAGACATGATTTGAATTGCTCTCACATCTGGAAGATAAATGCTGACGCAGGCTGGTTGACCCAAATCAATCTGGCCTTCATGCCTTTTGATGTAAGACACTGTATATGACCCAGCCTCCGACACAACTCTCATTAACATTCCTAGGAAAATCAAACTTAGCTTATTAGAAGCAGGCAACTGGTTATGCATCTGGACTTGCTCAACATCTCTCCCATACATAGGATGTTGTAATATATGAACGGGTCCCAACTAAATATTTCACCTTAAACAACATGCCCGATACTAGTGTCAGCATGATGTTATTTACTGTTTGCAGGTCTCACATGTAAGTATGAAGGAAAGTTATTTCTGTGCTTTCTAAGGCTTCTTCTTCTCTCTGTCATCAGTAGTCATCAGAGAGAGTTAGATTTAGCTCTTAGGGCTAACAGAATCAAGGGATATGGGGAGAAAACAGGAATGGGGTACTGATTTAGGATGATCAGCCATGATCATATTGAATGGCGGTGCTGTCTCAAAGGGCCGAATGGCCTACTCCTGCACCTATTTTGTATGTTTCTATCTTCCTCGTGCAACAGGTAGGTGTTTTCATGTTTTTGCTCGGCTCTCCGTCTCCAGCTCCCTGCAATATTAATGACATCTCCCTCATGGGAGGTGGGGGGGTCAATAACACAGGCAGTGGGGAAAAGATATATGAATTCTTTACACTCTGAAACCTCACCCTTGCTACCTTTCCTGGGATCGAAAAGAGCAACAGGAGCTTCGAGGAAAGGAGGCAGCGTTCGTCAATAAATCAGTTTAAGGTAATTGCCGGAGGATATCAACTGAACTTTGCAGGAGCGAAGCAGATTAATAGTGTCAAAAACATTTAGTCTTATTTGTGTTTCTGCGCAATCTCACAGCACTTGCCTGCCCTGCAGTGCGAGTTCAGTTGGATCATTAAATCTGATGCACAGCCCTAATATATTGCTGCACCATCTGCTTCAGTACATGGAAGCCAGTCTGTGGGCAACCTCTGCTCTGGCAACAAATTCAAAGTAATATCCCTGCTACCAATCAATCAGACACCCTTTCTTAATAAAATTACGTCTTCCAGTGATTACTCTTTCAACACCTTTTTGTGGGCCAACGAGAATTAGGTCATTTGTTGCTTTTAAGTTCGCTGCGCGTTGCTTCCGAAGTTGCACTTCAACTTTTTTCGTGGGATTATGGGGTTTGTTTTTGGATGGCCTCCAGATGGTGGGCCTGGTATTTCTTGATTATGTCTGCATTCCGAGCAACCCTTTTATCCCCTTCATTAGCTCACAATTGACCAATCACATAAATCAGGTTTAGTCAATAATGGCCGCTGCCGCCCGCAAGAGTCTCGGAGCATTTCTGATTAAAGAGCAGGTGAGCGGAGGTCTGAAGCATTCTGGACTAGATTCGTTTAAAAATAATGGGTTTTCTGAAGAACAGAGTGAATTCGAGCCGAACTCTTTTGTTCTCCTCGCTGGAACGAGTGAAAAACAGGATTCAGTGAAATACTGGTGATAGAAAATGGAAAAAGGAAGTCCCCACGCCTCAAAGCATGCAATCTATTGTTCGTTTTATGGTTCTTTTTGACTAGGTACTGGATTAACTGTTATTATTCTGTCAGGAAAGGCTTTAATAGAGTAAATACGCCTGAAGAAGGGTCTCGACCCTAAACTACACCTATCCATGTTCTCCAGAGATGCTGCCTAACCTGCTGGACTCCAGCACTTTGTGTCCTTTTCATAGGTGCATACGCTATCAGAGCAGAATTAGGCCATTTGGTCCATCAAGTCTACCCTACCATTCTATCATGGCTGATCTCCGTTTCCTCTCAATCCCATTCTCCTGCCTTCTCCCCATAACCCCTGACACCCGTACTAATCGATAATCTGCCAATCTCCACCTTAAAAATATCCATTGCCTTGGCCTCCACAGTTGTGTGTGGCAATGAATTCCACAGATTCACCCCCCTTTTGAATAAAAAGTAGACATCTCCAGTGGCAGTGGAGTCAGTAACCAGAGTCACAGGTTTAAGGTAAACTGCAAAATAAGGAAGAAGGGAAGACCTTCTTTTACAAAATCAGTGGCTTTGCTACTCTTTGGAATGTGATGGTAGCAAATTCAATACTAACCTGCAAAATTCTATTGTATATAAACTCAGATAGAAAATATTCATAGGGTTATATGCAAGGAGATTAAATAGATAGTTCTTTCAAAGAACCAGCATGGAGATTATGAGATTACAACTATAATGTTTCAATCTGTGATTCTAAAACATTCTGATTTATGATCAATTGCAGAAAGTATTTTCTTCCTTTAGTTTTTTAGTTTTAGATATACAGCGCAGAAACAGACCCTTCGGCCCACCGGGTCCATGCCCACCAGTGATCCCTGTACTCTAGCACTATACTGTACGCCAGGGACAATTTATAATCTTTGCTGAAGCCAATGAGCCTACAAACCTTTGGAGTGTGGGAGGCAACCGGAGCACTCGGGGAAAGCCCACATGGTTGGGGGGAGAACGTAAAAGGTCTGTACAGACAGCACCCGTATTCAGGATCGAACCCGGGTCGCCGGCGCTGTAAAGCCCCTCTCCCATTGTACGAGGTATTTCAAGAGTTCTCCCGAGTTTTCCCTTGATTCGAACTCTGAGAATATCCGTAGCGGGACCGTAGGAGTTCGTGGATGTCTCGTAGTGGCTCATACGATTAAAAAGTAACAATTGTGTTTGATAACAAGTATTTTTTTTACTCATGGACATTTTTTGCAGGGATGAAAAAACTTCATGAGTTTACCGGATATCCCGAGTTTCTACCGTTAGCATTACGAGCCGCTATGAGAAATCCACAAACTCCTACGGACCTGCTTCGGACATTCTCCGAGTTTGGATCAGGGGAAAACCCGGGAGAACTCTTGAATTACCTCTTACAGTGGGACAGGGGCTTAAGGCAGCAATTCTACCAGTGTGCTACTGTGCCGCCCTTTCAAATTCAAAATTCCGTGCTTTTCTGTGGCTTATCAAAAGGAAATGAGATTCTCAAGTGGTGGCAATCAGTACAATAAAAATATTGTAATTCCCAAGAGCCTTTCCATATGGCTTCCTTATTTACAGCTACCCTGGACCTTTTTATGGGTCTCGGCTGAAAGCAATTAAGATTAATGAACACAACTAATTGCTGCAGAATTAAGGTAATGTTGTCAGATTAAAAACTATTTTTCAAAACAACTATTTGAATCACAAAAGCAAAAATATCTGAGATATCTTTTGATTTATTTTCTCATCTCCAATTATTCTTACTTTTCCTGAAGGTTAGTAATTTACAAAATAAATTCCGCAGAAACCTTCATAATTCCTGCCCAAGTGGTTCTGCTTCAGTTAGATTTGCTGAGTCATTCAGCATTGTGTGGCATTTCAGCCATAAGTGGGTGAGCATATGATGACTATTTGACAGCACCGGGCCTCTACTCACTGGAGTTTAGAAAGGTTGAGGTGGGGTTCCTCATTGAAACTTACAGCTGTGTGGCATTGAAATTGAGGCATTTTAGATGATGACCTTACATCCCACTAATTATTTTTCTCATCCTTGAAATCATCTCATTTTTGTTGCTTTCCCCATTACAATTTTATATTCTTTCAATTATTTCCCTGGAATTTAGAAGGATGAGGGGTGACTCATCGAAACTTACCGAATAGTGAAAGGCCTGGGTAGAGTGTATGTGGAGAGGATGTTGCCACTCGTGGGAGAGTCAAGGACCAGGGGCAATACCATCAAAATAAAAGGACGTACCTTTAGAAAGAAGATGAGCAGGAATTTCTTTAGTCAAAGGGTGGTGAATCTGTGGAATTCATTGCCACAGGAGGCTGTGGAGGCCGTCAATGGCTATTTTTAAGATGTAGATTGAAAGATTCTTGATTAGTACAGTGTCAGGAGTTATGGGGCGAAGGCAGGAAGAATGGGGATGAGAGGGAAAGAAAGATCAGCTATGATTGAATGGCAGACTTGATGGGCCGAATGCACCTATAACTTATGAACTTATGAGCTTATGAACTTATGAACCATTAGTTTTTCAATACTCCAGCATTTTGTCTCTGGAAAAATAATTTCCTGCATATCCAAGTGACTCGCCAAGAGTCTCTTAATTTCCACAATCATATCTGTCTCCACCACCACCTTAGGCACTTTACCACTCTCTGCGTGAAAGACTGGTCCCGCACATCTACGTTAAATTTTGCCCCTCTCATCTCAAAGCTATGCCCTCTAGTATTTGATATTTCTATCCTGCGAAAAAGGTTCTGACTGTCTACCATATCTATGCCTCTCATTATTTTACATACTTTATATATTTTGAACGTATCTTTCAACTCTTCGAGGGATAATAGCGTAGCTGCTTCAACGCCCCACTCAGGGACTGTGGCGCAGCAGTAGAGTTGCTGCCTTGTAGCGTCAGGGACCTGCATAGATTTTTTTCTGGATGCTCCGGTTTCTTCCCACATTCCCACAGATTTACAGGTTTGGCTTTAATTGGCTTCTGTAAGTTGTAAAATTGTCCCCAGTGTGTTTCGGTTAGCTTGCGGGTGATCGCTGGTCGGCGCAGACTCGGTGGGCTGAAGGGCCGGTTTCTGCGCTGTATGTCTAAAGTCTGGTCCAAACATTGGCTGAGTAGTCAGACTGAAACAGGACCTGGAGCCTGTGGTCACATTTTTTTTCCTTCTTAGTTTGTGAGAAGTTGAGGCCATTTGCAATGTTTCCTTTACTGCGCTGGTCAAGAATCCGCCAATAGAAGGTAGAATGCGGAAACAAAGGGACTGGGGTAGGGTTTCACTCCAGTGAGCCTGCTCTTTGTTCAGTAAGATTGTGGCTGATCAGAGGCAGAGCGTTCCTGCCCTGTGTCAGCACCACACCTTGTAAATGCCAGCTAACACTTATGGCAGCCACATCGTGTGAGACTGAACTGAAGTAGCCATGTACACAATAGGGCTACAAGAGCAGGTCAGAGGTCAGGAATACGGCAGCCTCTAAACTAAACAAAGCCTGTCCATCATCTACACGGGAGACAGACACAAAATGCTGGAGTAACTCAGCGGGACGGGCAGTGTCTCTGGAGAGAAGGTGACTTTTCAGGTCGAAACCCTTCGTCAGGCTCAGTCTCGACCCGAAATGTAACCAAGTCCTTACCTCCAGAGATGCTGCCTGAATTACTCCAGCATTTTGCCTCTGTTTTTGGTTTAAACCGGCATCTGCAGTTCCTTCCTGCACTTATCATCTACACGGCTCAGGACAGGAGTACGATGGAACTCTCTTGACATTTCTGGTTGAGTACGGCTTCATCAACACTCAATGTGCAGGCAGGCATCCCACCCTCAACAGTTGGGCAGCCCAGTGGCGCAGCAGTAGAGTTGCTGCTCTACAGAGCCAGAGACGCAGGTTAGATCCCGACTACGGGTACATTCTCCCTGTGACTGCACAGAGTTTCTCCGGTTGCTCCGGTTTCTTCCCACATTCCAAAGACGTGCAAGTTTGCAGGTTAATTGGCTTCTGTAAATTGTCCCTAGTGAGTAGAATAGAGCTAATGAATGGGCTGATCGCTGGTCAGTGTGGACTTAGTGGGGTTAAAGGCCTGTTTCCATGCTATCTCAAAACTAAACTAACATTTTGCTCACTCCACCACTGGTGCACAGTAGCAGTACAGTTTGCATCACCATCAGGATGCACTGTAGCAACACCTTGGACAGCACTTTCCAACAACGTAGTGCTTAGCCGCTTAGCACTGTTACACCCAGGTCATCTTGAAATATCTGCTCAATTAGATACCCGATCTGGGCAGGGCCTCGAACCTCTACTTTTATTTGTTTATGGAATCGTTTTTTTGTTTTTTATCAGCAGCAGTAGCTCCTAACTGCGACCAAGTTTTACGGGCATTTAACCCAAGGAGAGGGCCTTTAACCCAACTCTAGTTTTATGGGCCTTTATAGAAGCAGCTGCCTTTGAGTCACCTTATTCAGCACAGCAAGCTGAATTATTTGCTTTAATTCAGGCTTGTATTATTGGGGAAAATCTAAAAGTAAATATTTACACTAATTCTCGGTGTGCATTTGGAGTGGTGCATGATTTTGGACAATTATGGAAACATAGGGGATTTCTAACTCCCGCAGGAACCCAAATCTCAAATAAACAACTGGTGACAAATTTATTGAAGGCTTTAATGCTACCCAGACAAATTTCTGTTATGAAATGCAGCAACCACACTAAATGTCAGACTCCAGTGGATATTGGGAATCGTAATGCCGACTTGGTAGCATGGGAAGGTGGTGGTACCCAAAATGATGAGGCAGATTAAAAGTATAACTAACAAATCACCCTCAGAGAAACTGATGCCAACCATCCAAGAAATTGTTCGATTACAAGAGGAGGCTACTGATGGAGATGAGGAACAATGGAGATAACTTGGATGTGTACTGGATTGTATGACTGGACTGTGGACCACTCCAGAAGGGCAAACTTACATGACAGACTCATTAGCAGTATGGGTTATAGAGGGCATGCACTATGCGACCCATTGTGGTGCAAGGGCAGTAGGGGACACTTTATTGGCTACTTGGTGGCATCCAAAACTATAAACTTTAGCTCAGGAGGTAAGCAGTACCTCCTTGGTCTGCCAGAAATACAATCCAGGAAAAGAAATAGGATGTGAAGGAGGAAAATCACCATTGCCTATGGGCCCCTTTAAAACATTGCACATGGACTATATCGAATGCCAGGGGTATATATACGTACTTGTCATAGTTGATGTATTCAGCCGGTGGATCGAAGCTTACCCAACCCTTGATAACAAAGTGGCTAAAGCTGTCAAGGTGTTAATGAGAGAAATTGTCCCTAGATTCGGTATTCTCATTCGACTTAGTTCAGATAACGGTCCACTCTTTATTGGACAAATCAATAAAGAATTTTGTGAACAGCTGGGGATCCAACAGCAATTGACCACAGGCTGCTGGACTTGTAGAAAGGGCAAATCAGACCCTTAAAACTAAATTAGCCAAATTGAAGCCGGAGACTGGAATTGGATGGATTAAATTACTCCCAATGGCCTTATTTCAGATGAGAGTCATGCCTGTAGTGAAATCTAGATTATGCCCAGCTGAAATTGTTTATGGTAGTCTTTTGAAAACACCTTAGAACCAGAATGCGATGAAAATAATCAATTTCCACCATATGGACTGCGGAGATGACTGATTATATTCTAGCATTGACCAGAGCCATAACGGATTCACATTGTAGAGTAAGAGCAGCCTATAGTGAGATGCCATCGTTAACAATTCCTATTAAAGTGAAACCTGAATATAGAATTGGATGAGGAAAAGATTGGAGGTTCGTTGGGAGGGACCTTAACAGGTTCTTCTAATGACTCCAACAGCAGTGAAAGTGGATGGAAGAAATGCATGGGTACATCTCCATCACTGTAAAAGTATCAGTGAAAGTATGGATTGCTAACTTACTTCATCCCAGGTTATCTTAGGAACTTTATACTCTATTATGGATCAAGTACAGATGAACTATCAAGATTGATGGATGGGATTTACGCCCACGAAAACTCAGGTGAAGACTCATCAGACGAGAATCATAAAGCTATGCTCACGATTTTGTATTTTGGAGTTATCATTAATGATGAGGGTTATCATAAATGATAAAACGGGGGAATGTTAATATTGACCAAATTTAAGACACCATAAAATGGAGGATCCCTGCATTTGTCAGAATTGCTTAACCTTTGTCAGTGGAAATTTACAGGCTGTGGATGGCGCCAACCAGTCTGAGCATCAGGCTGATATGTAGGGGTGAAAGATCCAGGTGTTCTCATTTCCTCTTAATTAATAAAATGTATAAAAATTCTGCAAACAAACTTAAATGCATTGATATGATTGGTTTGTTGCAAAGGAATTGTAAATGGTGTAAATAATGTTGTGAGACTGTTGCCCTGTTGTTTGTTGATTGGCCGAAGTGTTAACCCCTGGCAGGTTTGTTTGAGTTCCAGAGTAAATGTTGCATTATTCAGTTAAGTTAGCTTCCTTCCAGAAGCTTCTCCTAGAAACAATGTATAGGAGACTCTGTAATTGGTTTGGGGAACTGTCAATAATGTACTGATGTAATTAATATGTTTGATTGGATTGTAAACAGAACTATGTAGTTCGGCCCCTCAAGGTTCGGGGACCAATAAAAGGACCTATATGGCTCCATCTTAGATCGAGGTCGATCTTCTGGAAGTGTGCTTGGGACTGCGTGACCTTTTGGAGTGTTTCTGCTTGCACGAGGCTGAAGGGATTGACCAGGCAGAGACATGGATCAAACCCGCGGTGGTGTAGGTATCATATAGGGGAATTTGCTGTTCAATCTAAAAATAACGATTAGTTGTTCCAGTGCCTGACTCAGTGGGTTTTGACTGAACTAGATTGGGGGATAAGCTTGAGAAGAGCGTATTTACAGTTGAACCTGTTTCTACTTTGGGACTAAGTGGGATTAAGAGAGATAGAACTAAGAACTAGTGTTCAACGTTTAAAAGTAATGCGTTTCCCATTTAAATCTTTGCTACATTCTTCCCCAAAGCACTGTGGCAGAGGAACCTTTAAAAATTTTTAAAAGTAGATGTAAATAAATACGTAACAAGTCAGTAGGTGAAGTGTTTCCATGGATATTCCACACACCTATTTTCTATGTTTCTATGTTTCTATGATAGAGGTGATTGCAAAGTTGTGCTTATAGTCAGAACAGCTATAATATTGAATGGCAGAGCAAACTCGAGGGGCGGAGTGGTCTTTTCCCGCTCCTAATACATATGTGTTTATGTTTGCACAGCTCACATGCAATGGGATGATATCTGCAACTTCTCTGCTGTAAAGTTTGATTTGTTCCATCAGTGATTTTGATTTTCTCAAGAGAAATGCAAATAGCAATGAGAAATTCAGCGTAAGATAAAACTGATAGTGAGTTCACTTGTTCAGTGTTTTATAGTTTCACCTCTGTGGTGTGTCTGCTTTCAGAAAGTAACGATTATATGCTGCACATAGCAAAACCTCAACAATGTCAAGACCTTAAGTGTGAGAGCAGCATTGAAGTGTTGCCATTGGGACTTCCAGGCAAAATAGATATGTCCAAATGTTTTGTTGAATTCTTCAAACACCATCTGAGAGTAATACAATGATATCAGTAGATTGTACAAGCAAACATAAAAACATAGAGACATATTAAATAGGTGCAGGAATAGGCCATTCAGCCCTTCAGCCAGCACCGCCATTCAATATGATCATGGTTGATCATCCAAAATCAGTACCCCGTTCCCACTTTCTCCCCATATCCTTTCATTCCACATAAAATGTGTGGTCACCATACAGCCATACGAACAAAAAAGAGCACAGAACATGATAGTCTTTAACACAGACATCCCCACACAGTGGAATCAAAGTTTCCCACTGTGAGGAAAGGCACCAAAGTTCAGTCATCCTCCTCTGTTGTCCTCTGTTGTTCACCCATGGTGGGGGGGGCTCCCGAACCGCTCGCTGTTGCTGCTACGGGCGGCCCGATGTTCAGGCCCACTTGCCGGGATGCTGGAACTCCGACGTCAGAACGGGAGAACAACCTCAGCGGCTTGGACATCTGAATCGGCCACTTCCTACCGGAGTCCACGACTCCCGAAATCCACAGGCCGCGCTGGGCGGAGATTCACACTGGCGCCCTCAGCAAAAGGTCCCAGGACTCCGCGATGTTGAAGTCAGTGTCGCCCGCGCTGGAAGTTCTACAAACCACAGCTCCGTGATGTGGCGGCAACAGTCCCAACACTCCGGAGCTTCAAACGGCCATCCCAGGTAAGGCATCGCCCGCGCCACGGTGAATCCAGTGCTGCGCCACCGCTGAAGCTTTGGTCGGTCCCCGGCAAGAAAGGCAGTTGGTAGGCTGCGAGGGGGGACGAGGATGCGACTCGGAGAATAGTCTCATCCTCGCCAGGAAGTGACTGAGAAACGGTTTTCCCCTTACCCTACTTCCGTCCCCCACGTAGAAAGTCTAAAGAAACTGCCAAAACATACTTTTAAAGCAGACAAAAAAATTAAAAAAACATGGAAAAACAGACAATGTGGCACCCCTAGTGATCAGACACCTCTTCTCCAGCCGTTCCTGGCAAACCCTCTTTTCCTTTTTCCTTGGCGGTTCCATTTCAGGGCTTGCTGGGTGCATTTTTGGAGAGACGGAATTGGCGACGTTTCAGGTCGAGACCCTTCTTGGTGAGTAGAACAAGTCATCTGAGAACTCGAGAAGATCGACCTTGCACCTCTGCTTTAACTAATGACATTTGAAGTTTGAGAAAGGAAAAGATGAACAGATGAGGAAGAAACATAATTCAATTCATATACAGATTTAAATATGAAAAAAAAAGGAAGATTAGCTTTAGAGAGAGAAAAGGGGAGCAAAAATAACCCAGTGTTGTTGAGACACAAGGAACGAAATGTTGGAGACTTGCTGGAAACACAACATGTATTCCAAAGTTGAGAATTGTATTCATCACTTTGTATCCCCCCCCCTTGCTCTATCTATTATGCTTCAGTTTCACTTGCTGGTATGTGTGGTCTATCTGATCTGTTTGAATAGCAGGGCAAATGCCACTTTTTGTAAAATATTTTTATTAGAAATACACACACATTAAGAAGGAATAACATAAAATAAACAGAAAGAGACATATTATTTGTCACATACATTCTTAATATTTTTAAAGTTTACAATTATTCTTATTTATGCTTCTATACTTTTTATTATTTTATAACAGAAAGAAGATAGTAAAGAGAAATAGCAAAGAGAAATAAAATAAAAGTAGAAAATCAATAATACGAGTGGAGTATTAAGCAGGCTATTCTTCATTGGAGATATATCAGTGGTCTATTATATATAGTTCTTCATCTATTCCTTCATTCAAGTTTCAGTCAGGCCCTCGAACCGGACCACCTTGACCCTTTAAATATTCAATAAATGGAGACCATATTCCTCTGAACTGATCTAGCTTGTCCAAAAGGACAAGTCTTAATCTTTCCAGATGAAGTGTCTCCGACATTTCTGTAACCCACATTTTGATTGTGGGGGATGTAGGACCTTTCCAAAATCTTAATATTGATTTTTTACCAATTATTAAACTATAATCGATAAAAATTATTTGCTGTGTTGTTAGTAGTTGATCCGTTTCTAATATTCCTAATATGATTAATTTTGAGTCTGGAGTCAGATTTGCATTAACTACATTCAAGATTATCTTAAAAATGTCTATCCAAAAGTTAGTAATTTTTATACATTTTGTGAATGAGTGCGTTAGATTAGCTTGTGTACAAGTGTAATCTATGTAAAACTTTAAATTGTATCAAAGAGTGTCTGGAAACACAACGTGTATTCCAAAGTTGAGAATTGTATTCATCACTTTGTATCCCCCCCTGCTCTATCTATTATGCTTCAGTTTCACTAGCTGGTATCAGATGTGTGGTCTATCTGATCTGTTTGAATAGCAGGGCAAATGCCGCTTTTCACTGTAACCCGGTACATGTGACAAAAATACGTCTAAGCCCAAACCTAAATCCAAAACCTAAACATAGAACATAGAACATAGAACAGTACAGCACAGTAATGGGCCCTGCGGCCCACAGTGCTTGTGCTGAACATAATGCCAAGTTAAACTGATCTCATCTGCCCGCGAATTATACATATCCCTCTAGTACCTTGCAATTCCATGTGCCTAATTAAATGCCACTTGTACACCACTCATTTAGTGGACCTTTCGAGTCTCCCCTCAACCTTGATGCTCCTGAGAAATAGAGAGAATGAGGGAGAGGGAGAGGGAGAGGGGGGAGGGGGAGGGGGAGGGGGAGGGGGAGGGAGAAGGGGGGGGAAGGGAGAGGGAGAGGAAGAGGGGGAGGGGGAGACAGAGAGAGAGCAAACTTTCTTCAATAGGCAACCTGTCATTCTAGGGATTAGTCTAGTAAACCACCTCAGAACTCATTCCAATGCATTAACAGCCCTTTTTAAATACTGTAGATGGTACTCCGGATGGAGTATCACCAATACCCTGAATAATTAAAGCCTATAACCTCTCTACTTCCCTCATCAATCCCCCTTGCAACGAGCAAAACTGTTAACAAGAACAAGTAATCCCTGTCAAACCCCCTAATTACCTGCTATAGCTGCATATTTACCATTTAATATCATGCAACCGTTTCTTTTCAGTCAGTCAGTCAATTCTATTTGTGTAGCACATTTAAAAACAACTCACATTGACCAAAGTGCTTTACATCAGTGCAGATACCAATGTGCTACATACAGCGACATAACAATACATACTGTTTAAAACTGTTTAAAACGCCCCCTCAGAGGGCCTCAAAAACGCTAGGGAGTAGAAATAAGTTTTTAGTCTCGACTTAAAGGAGTGGATGGAGGGGGCGGTTCTGATGTGGAGAGGGATGCAGTTCCACAGTCTAGGTGCTGCAACCAAAAAAGCGCGGTCACCCCTGAGCTTAAACCTAGACTGCGGATTTGGACCGCGTTTTGGTTTTGAAAATCTGCCATCTCTCAATAGGGTTGGTGAATCAAATGCCAGCCTTGTCTCCCACCCTTAACATAGAAAACTGTTTGCAAGTCCTAGAATCATCATGGTAACCTGTATCGTCTGCACCTCAAGGGACCAAAAGAGACCATTGTGAAATAACACAGAAGGTTTTTCTTGGATGCCGCAGATGCAACTGTCGTTGTAAGTGGATACTTTACAGGTATTGTCACCAGTGAAGGCGATACAGACAAAGGGAGGAGATTGAATGTTTGAAGCCTATGCTTAAGGCTTTTAATATTGACTTTAGACTTTAGGGCTACAGTGCAGAAGCAGACCTTTCAGCCCACCATGTCCAAGCCGGCCAGCAATCACCCCGCACCCCAGTACTATCCTACACACTGGTGACAATTTACACTTTTACCAAAGCCAATTAACCTACAAATCTGTAAGACAAGAGACAAGACAAGAGACAGGAGACATTTATTGTCACATGCACCAATTGGTACAGTGAGATTTGAATTACCAGACAGCCATAAGTACGTCTTTGGAGTGTGGGAGGAGACCGGAGCACCCGGGGAAAACCCACGCGGTGAACAGGGAGAATGTGCAAACTCTGTGCAGACAGCACCCGTAGTCAGGATCGAACCCGGGTCCTTGGCACTGTAAGGTAGCAGTGCCGCCCACTTGATCAGTCTGTTTGTTCTAATGGGGGGTATTCCTCTGAGAACATCAAGACTAGTGTAGACGCAGTGGACCAACAGCTTTGTTCCAAATATATACTCTATCTAAAGCGACAGGGCAGTCAGTACTCAGTACAAGGGTACTCACACACAAGGGTTTGCAGTACTATTGAAAATTCCTGCAATATATTTTGTCATTGGGGTCATAATGAAGGCTGCTATGGATTATGAAAAGTTAATTCATAGCAAACTCATTATAATTGTAGCAGCGAGTTTATTCTGCTGCCCTTGTGATGAATAACGTTTAAAAATATCTCCGGCTGTATTTCGACAAGACGTTCATTGTGCAAGATAACTCGTGAAGCAATTGATTAGGGTTTATTGTATGCGAGTCTGAATCCAGTTTAAATGGGGGGCATTGTGTCACAATGATAATGTTACTGCACAAACACATTCAGCATCTTGTCCATGACTCGTCAGTGACGCATGAAGCATGTTAATAAATTACAGCACTGGTCTTTTAAGGGACATATCACATGAATTTCCTGATCTGGACTCCAATTGCCTTCGGCACAGCGATCTGTCAAATAAATAGCTCCCGTTGTTCTGCCAGATATTGAACTATTTCGAAAAGTTTGCGCAGTATAGTCAAACATCCGTCCTCAATTGCTAAAACTGTTTCCTTATAAATAGCACATTGCACAGATTATTTTTCAAAGAATAGCTAGCTTCCATTTCGAGAGAGTGTTCCAGCGTGGATTTTGACTGTGCAGACCAGGCAATGGGGAGATGGCAGTTTAGCTTTGCAGCACTTGTTTTTTTTTAATTTCCATTTACTTCATTTGGGAGATATCGCCATCATTCTAGTATGGACCACTTTACACTGCACAGTTAACCCAAAACCAGGTCCTGCAGGTTAACAAGTATACCCACTGGGTTCCTCTGATGTCTGAATGGAAAATATGCCATGTGAGATCCTTCTGGATTAGGATTAGAGTTGGGCTGTAGGTATGTCCTTCTTGTAATTCTTGTGTCCTGAATTTCTCTGACTGCTGTCTTTAAACCTTTAGTCTTTGGATTTTAGAGATACAGCGTGGAAATAGAAATAGGCCCCTAGTGTCCTTGAGTGAACACACTTGGTACAATTTACAATTTTTACCGAAGCCAATTACCCGACAGACCTGTATGCTTATGGAACGTGGGAGGTAACCGGAGCACTTGGAGGAAATCCACATAGTCACAGGGACGAAGTACAAACTCTGTACAGACAGCACCCGTAGTTAGGATCGAACCCGGGCCGCTGGCATGGTAAGTCAGCAACACTACCATTGCACCACTTCCGGATCTCTGGAGAGAAGGATGCTGTCTGTCCCACTTTTAGTTACTACAGCATTTTGTGTCTATCTTCGATTTAAAGCAGCATCTGCAGTTCCTTCCTACACAAAAATTAGTGACTGTTTTGGGGGGTGAAAGCTTGTTGTGTTTTTAATGTTGTTTAGGGTGAGGAGTAATATTCAGCTAGGATCTGGGATGGACAGAATGGTTAAAAGGGATTAAAAAGTGGACAGCAAGTCTGGCTCTTGAAACAAATTGGATGAAGATATTGATGGGATAAGCCTCCTTTCCAATAAAAGGCATTAAAAAAATAAGTGAACCAAGCTCAATTTGACAAGGAGAGAAAGAATGGAAGAGTCCTGAGGGTTGATAGTGTTAGTGAAAACCACAGGCCGGGGATGATCCTGAGCCAACCATTCATGTTCAACCATTTTAACATTCCTCATGGCTGTGGTACTTTTAGATTTGATTTCAGCAGGATAAGGTGGGAAAACCTAAAAGGTTTTAGGAGGTTGAGAGGGGATCTTATAGAAACATGTGCAATTCTTAAGGGATTGGACAGGCTAGATGCAGGAAAAATGTTCCCAATGTTGGGGGGAGGTAATAAAAGAAATAAAAAGGTTTAAGGTTTTACATTGGAAGAAATTTCTGAAGATAAACATTCGAGGATGTACAATTTACAAAGATGTTGCCAGGACTAGAGGGCCTGACCTATAGGGAGAGGTTGAGCAGGCTAGGACTCTATTCCTTGGAGCACAGGAGGATGAGGGGTGATCTTATAGAGGTGTATAGAATCATGAAATGAATAGATCGGGTAGGTGCACAGAGTCTCTCTCTCAGAGTAAGTGAATCGAGGACCAGTGGACATAGGTTTAAGGTGAACGGGAAAAGATTTAATAGGAATCTGAGGGGTAACTTTTGTACACAAAGAGTGGTGGATGTATGGAACAAGCTGCCAGAGGAGGTAGTTGAGGCAGGGACTATCCCAACGTTTAAGAAATAGTTAGACAGCTACATGGATTGGAAGGATGTGGGCCAAACGTGGGTAGATGGGACCAGTGTAGCTGCGACAAGTTGGTCGGTGTGGTTGCAAGTTGTGCCGAAGGGCCTGTTTGCATGCTGAATGGCTCTATGACACTAAAATGTGCTTTGTCCGTCAAATTCTTGGTGGCTCAATTATTTTTTTAGCAAACCGTTGCAATCTGCGATTCAACCACTTCAATCCAAATAGTTTTGTTTTCTGCTATTTGTGCAGTTGTGAACAAAGACATGGCGAAGAGTTGAGGGAAAGCCAAGCCAGGAGTTCACAGAGTGCAAACACAGATCTCAATCTGCAAACCATTACTACCATGGACATAAATCTGGGTGGGGAAATCAATTTAAAGAAGACTGTGGGTAGGAAGACTCTTTGAAGCAGAGGATGAAAGTATTACCTAGATAGTTGCGACTTGCAAGGAATGCAACTGTGAGTTCTGGTTCACTGGAAAATGGCACTCTCCTTTGCTATGATTATGATTTATGACTGACTGTGGGAAAAAAAGGCCCTTTTAGCTTTTTCCACTTTTAGCTGATGTCTCAGGGCCCAATCGATTATATCTGACAACAACCTCGCCCTGCACGTCAGCGAAACGAAGGAATTCAGGAAGCGCTGCTGGAGAACATGCCCAGTCTGTATCAATGGTGGGTTACACAAAAGGCTGGCGAAACTCAGCGGGTGCAGCAGCATCTAAGGAGCGAAGGAGATAGGCGACGTTTCGGGTCGAGACCCTTCTTCAGACCCTTCTGCTGCACCCGCTGAGTTTCTCTAGCCTTTTGTGTAACCCTCGATTCTCCAGCATCTGCAGTTCCTTCTTTAACACTGTATCAATGGTGCTTACGTGGAGAGGACCGCGGGCTTCAGCTTTCCAGGCGTAAATATCACCAACAATTTTACATGTTACAATCAGCGAGTGATACATTGTTGAAACAGGCCCTTCGGCCCAACGTGCCCACACTGGCCAACATGTCCCAGCTACACTAGTCCCACCTGCCTGTGTTTGGCCCGTTTCCCTCCAAACCTGTCATATCCATGTAGCTGTCTAGCTGTTTCTTAATTGGTGGCAAAGTCCCAGCCTCAACTACTTCCTCTGGCAGCATCATCTGCCAACTGAATATAGTAGGTTAAATCACAACTGATTCAAATATTGTTCTAATTCAAGCACAATATTTCAACGGTGTAACTTGGTTCCTGTACACCTCCTTTGTGTACAAACGTAATTTTTGATAAACTTATCTAATCATATCGATGATACGGACAGAGTGCACACTGCCTCAGAAGTCTAAGGACATTTTTCATTTTTACAATGACTCTAACGAATTGCTACACATGCATCATAGAAAACATCCTATCTGGATGAATCTGAGCTTGGTGTCACAATTGCTCTGCCGGAGCCAGTAAGACAATGCAGAGAATGGTGGACGCAACCCAGTCCGTCACACGAAACAGCCTCCTGTCACCAGCCAACTCCATTGACACTTCAACTCCCCCTCCCATTCCACATCCGACCTCTCGGTCCTGGGCCTCCTCCACGGCCAGAGTGAGCAACACCGCAAGCTGGAGGAACAGCACCTCATATTCCGCTTGGGGAGTCTGCATCCTTTGGGCTTGAATATTGAATTTTCTCAATTCTGTTAACCCTTGCTGTCTCCTCCCCTTCCCACCTCTCCCTCAGCCCTCGGGCCCTGGCATTCCCTCTATCTCTATCTCCCTCCCCCACCCCAGTTGCACCAGCTTCTCATTTTCACACCACAAACAGCTTACAATGGCTTGTTCCCTTTATCACCGATACTTTTTTGCATATCTTTCACTCATTGTCCCTTATCTCTCCACATCACCGTCTATATCTCTCGTTTCCCTGATCCCTGACCAGTCTGAAGAAGGGTCTCGACCCGAAACGTCGCCTATCTCCTTCGCTCCTTAGATGCTGCTGCACCCGCTGAGTTTCTCCAGCTTTTTGTGTACCCATTGACACTTCACATTGGCACAGGAAAGCTGCCCACATGACGGGTCATTCACACCCCAGACATTCTCTCTTCCTCCCGTTTCCGTCGGACTAAAGATACGAAACTTCAAAAACACATGCCACCAGATTCAAGATTCAAGCATCTTCCCTGCTGTTAGCAGACTCTTGAACAGACCGCTCGTATGCTGAGGCTAGACACAAGGTGCGGGAGTAACTCAGCGGGTCAGTCAGGGGGGGGAACGAGGAAAACACGACAGGGGTGAGGGTTGGGGGAAGAGGGGTGGAAGGAGGCTTGTTGGACGTACTCTGGGGGGATGATGGGATTCAGAGGGGAGCAACATTCCTCCATCTCTTGGACTCCCTCAGGCCATCTACCCTCTCTGGACCATTTTATAAAGAAAATAATCTGAAGAAGGGTCCCGACCCGAAACGTCACCCATCCAAAGATGCTGCCTGACCGGCTGAGTCACTCCAGCACGCTGTGGCTATCTATGGTATACACCAGGCATCTCCATTTCTTTGTTTCTGCTCATATGTTAAGCTTGTAATCCCAATCTTCCAATCTATTTCATTCCTACTTCCCTACTCCTATATTCAAGGAAGTAATGTTAAAATTGTACAAGGCATTGGTAAGACCAATTCTGGAGTATGGTGTACAATTTTGGTCGCCTAGTTATAGGAAGGATGTCAACAAAATAGAGAGAGTACAGAGGAGATTTACTAGAATGTTGCCAGGGTTCCAGCAACTATATTACAGAGAAAGGTTGAACAAGTTAGGTCTTTATTCTTTGGAGCACAGAAGGTTAAGGGGGGACTTGATTGAGGTCTTTAAAATGATGAAAGGGATAGACAGAGTTGACGTGGATACGTTTTTCCCATTGAGGGTAGGGAAGATAGGTCTGAAGAAGGGTCTCGACCCGAAACGTCGCCTATCTCCTTCGCTCCTTAGATGCTGCTGCACCCGCTGAGTTTCTCCAGCTTTTTGTGTATCCTATATTCAATGCTCTGATTTATAAAGGCCAGCACACCAAAGGCTTTCTTTACCACCCTATCTACATGCGATTCCACCTTCAGGGAACTATGCACAGTTATTCCTAGATCCCTCTGTTCCACAGCATTCCTCAATTCCCTACCATTTGCCATGTACGTCCTATTTTGATTTGTCCTGCCAAGATGTAGCACTTCACACTTATCAGCATTAAACTCCATATGCCATCTTTCAGTCCACTTTTCCAAATGGCCCAAATCTCTCTGTAGACTTTGAAAATCTACTTCATTATCCACAACACCACCTATCTTAGTATCATCTGCATACTTACTTATCCAATTTTCCACCCCATCATCCAGATCATTGATGTACATGACAAACAACAGTGGCCCAACACAGATCCCTGAGGCACCCCACTGGTCACCGGCTTCCAACCTGACAAACAGCCATCCACCATTACTCTCTGGCATCTCCCATTTAGCCACTGTTGAATCCATCTTGCTACTCCGCCATTAACACCCAAAGATTGAACCTTCTTAACCAACCTTCCATGGGGAACCTTGTCAAAGGCCTTACTGAAATCCATATAGACAACATCCACTGCTTTACCCTCATCAATTTCCCTAGTTACCGCTTCAAAAAATTCAAGAAGGTTTGTCAAACATGACCTTCCAGGCACAAATCCATGTTGACTGTTCCTGATCAGACCCTGTTTATCCAGATGCTTATATATATTATCTCTAAGTATCCTTTCCATTAATTTGCCCACCACTGACGTCAAACTAAATAGGTCTATAATTGCTAGGTTTATTCTTTGAACCCTTTTTAAACAATGGAACAACATGCGCAGTACGCCAATCCTCCGGCACTATTCCCGTTTCTAATGACATTTGAAATATTTCTGTCATAGCTCCTGCTATTTCTACACTAACTTCCCTCAATGTCCTAGGGAATATCCTGTCAGGACCTGGAGACTTATCCACTTTTATATTTTTCAAAAGTGTCAGTACTTCCTCCTCTTTGAATCTCATAGTTTCCATAGCTACTCTACTTTTTCCCCTTAACTCACCGAGTTCAATATCCTTCTCCTTGGTGAATACTGAAGAAAAGAAATTGTTCAATATCTCCCCCATCTCTTTTGGCTCTGCAGATAGCTGTCCATTCTGGTTCTCTAATGGTCCAATTTTATCCCTCGTTATCCTTTTGCTATTAATATAGCTGTAGAAACCCTTTGGGTTTACTTTCACCTTTCTTGCCAAAGCAACCTCATATCTTCTTTTAGCCTTCCTAATTTCTTTCTTAAGATTCTTTTTACATTCTTTATACTCCTCTAGCACCTCATTTACTCCATGCCTCGTATAATTATTGTAGATATCTCTCTTTTTTCAAAACAAGTGTCCAATTTCCCTTGAAAACCATGGCTCTTTCCAATTTTTACTATTTCCTTTCAACCTAACAGGGACATAAAGATTCTGTACTCTTACAATTTCCCCTTAAAATGTCCCCATTTCTCTTCTACATCCTTCCCATGAAACAAAGTGTCCCAATTCACTCCTTTAAAATCCTTACGCATTCCCTCAAAGTTAGCCTTTCTCCAATCAAAAATCTCCACCCTAGGTCCAGTTCTGACTCTCTCCATAATTATATTGAAACTAATGGTATTGTGATCACTGGTCCCGAAGTGCTCACCAACGCATACCTCCGTCACCTGACCTGCCTCATTTCCTAACAGGAGGGCCAGCACTGCCCCTTCTCTGGTCGATACCTCTATGTACTGCTGCAAAAAACTATCCTGCACACATTTTACAAACTCCAAACCATCCAGCCCATTTACAGAATGTGTTTCCCAGTCTATTTTTGGAACATTGAAATCTCCCACAATCACTACCTTGTGCTTACTACTAATATCTGCTATCTCCTTACATATTTGCTCTTCCAATTCACGCTCCCCATTTGGCGGTCTATAATACACCCCTAAAAGTGTTGCTACACCGTTCCCACTTCTCAGTTCCACCCAAATAGCCTCCCTAGACGAACCCTCTAATCTATCCTGCCAAAGGATAGGTTCACCAGGCTAATTCCACCAGCGTAGGTTCACCAGGCTAATTCCTGGGATGGTGGGACTGACATATGATGAAAGAATGGGCTTGTATTCACTGAATTTAGGATGAGAGGGAATCTTATAGAAACATACACAATTCTTAAGGGATTGGATAGGCAAAATGCAGGAAAAAATGTACCCGATATTGCAGGAGTCCAGAACTAGGGGTCATAGTTTAAGAACAATAGACAATAGACAATAGAAAATAGGTGCAGGAGGAGGCCATTCGGCCCTTTTTGAGCCAGCACCGCCATTCATTGTGATCATGGCTGATCGTCCCCAATCTGGATAGACACGGCTTCTACTCGCTGGAATTTAGGAGATTGAGGGGGGATCTTATAGAGGCTTGCAAAATTCTTAAGGGGTTGGACAGGCTAGATGCAGGAAGATTGTTCCCGATGTTGTGGAACTCCAGAACAAGGGGTCACAGTTTAAGGATAAGAGGGAAGTCTTTTAGGACTGAGATGAGAAGATCTTTTTTCACACAGAATGGTGAGTCTGTGGAATTCTCTGCCACAGAAGGTAGTTGAGGCCAGTTCATTGGCTATATTTAAGAGGGAGTTAGATGAGGCCCTTGTGGCTAAAGGGATCGGGGGTATGGAGAGAAGGCAGGTACAGGATACTGAGTTGGATGATCATCCATGATCATATCGAAGGGCCAAATGGCCTACTCCTGCACCTATTTTCTATGATTCTATGATTCTATGAATCAATAACCCATGCCTGCCTTCTCCCCATATCCCTTGATTCCACTAGCCCCTAGAGCTCTATCCAACTCTCTCTTAACTTCATCCAGTGACTTGGCCTCCACTGCCCTCTGTGGCAGGGAATTCCACAAATTCGCAACTCTCTGGGTGAAAAGGTTTTTTCTCACCTCAGTCTTAAATGGCTGTCCCTTTATTCTGAGACTGTGGCCTCTGGTTCTGGACTCGCCCAACATTGGGAACATTATTCCTGCATCTAGCTTGTCCAGTCCTTTTATAATTTCATATGTTTCTATAAGATACCCCCTCATCCTTCTAAACTCCAGTGAATACAAGCCTAGTCTTTTCAATCTTTCCTCACATGACAGTCCCGCCATCCCAGGGATCAATCTTGTGAACCTACGCTGCACTGCCTCAATCACATGGATGTCTTTCCTCAGATTAGGAGACCAAAGCTGTGCACAAACTCCAGATGTGGTCTCACCGGTGCCCTATACAACTGCAGAAGAACCTCTTTACTCCTAAACTGAAACCCTCTTGTTATGAAGGCCAACATTCCATTAGCTTTCTTTACTGCCTGCAGTACCTGCACGCCAACTTTCAGTGACTGGTGTACAAGGCCGCCCAGGTCTAATTTGAGGAAGGACATTCTTGCTATTGAGCGAGTGCAACATAGTTTTACAAGTTTAATTACCAGGATGGCAGGAATGTCATATGCTGAGAGAATGGAGTGGCTGGGCTTGTATACTCTGGAGATTAGAAGGACGAGAGGGGCTCTTATTGAAACATATAAGATTATTCAGGGTTTGGATACGCTAGAGGCAGGAAACATGTTCCCGATGTTGGGGGAGTTGACAACCAAGGCCACAGTTTAAGGATAAGGGGTAAGCAATTTAGAATGGAGATGAGGAATCTGTGGAATTCTCTGCCTCAGAAGGCGGTGGTGGCCGGTTCTCTGGATACTTTCAAGGGAGAGCTAGATAGGGCTCTTAAAGATAGCGGAGTCAGGGGATATGGGGAGAAGGCAGAAACGAGGTACTGATTGTGGATGATCAGCCATGATCACATTGAATGGCGGTGCTGGCTCGAAGGGCCGAATGGCCTACTCCTGCACCTGTTGTCTATGTTTCTATGTTTCTATGTTGTGATTGCACTCGTGTATGGCAATATCTGCCGGAATTATGCACAATATTAAGTTTCCTGCTCCATCTCGGACCCATGATATAATAAACTAATGGCAAATACCAATTGCATTATCCCTCTGTGGGCAAAATAAAATATGTTGAACCAAGGAACTGCAGATGCTGGTTTACACAAAAGGACACAAAGTGCTGGAGTAACTCAGCCGGTCAGGCGGCATCTCTGGAGCACATGGGTAGGTGATGTTTCAGGTTGGGACCCTTCTTGGACTGATTAGTAGGTCAGCCAGATGTCTGAGCAGGAATTGTTTTCTTCAATAAGAAGAGACAATTCATTCAAATCATTTAGGTATTTTACTGCCATTAACTTGCAATCACATTGATGAAAAACATTTTATTTTTCATTGCTCACAAGAACATATTTCATTGATTAGTGCCTTTGTTACTAATACAATTAAGCCATTTTACTTTGTAAGTGGGTAAAAATAACTTGGGCTGTGTAGGAGGAAATCATCGCTGACATTTTGAAAGCTATCTGGTTGTAATTCGAAATAGTCAACAACAATTTAAATGGTTTTAGATCTTCTGAAACAAAAACATTCTAGGGGCTGATTCATTAAAGTAGGTTTAGCCATTTTAACACTTTATTAGTTATTCTGACACAGTGACAGGGGGTATTTTATCACAATTTGAGCTCTCCAGTGTTGTTTAGTCTCACAGTGGCATGTGTTATTGCTGAGGTAAGACATATTTCACACGGTAACTGTCCTGCACTTAAAATTTTGTTTTACAATCTATCGGTTTCTAGACTAACAGTGATTTTGCCTTGTCATATTACATTTATCCAGACTACTGGAGACACTTTCCCTTTTATTTATGTGTGTCTTTGCAATTCCACTTTGCTCCCTTCACAGTTTGTCCACAAAGTAACCTCAGAAATCAGCTGCTGCTGCTGCTTTGAGGCAGTATTTAAGTTGTGGAATGGTATCTTGGCGGCCCGGTGGCGCAGGGGTAGAGCTGCTGCCTTACAGCGCCAGAGACCCGGATTCAACCCTGACTCCAGGTGCCGCCTACAGTGTATGGAGTTTACATGAAGTGTGTCAGACAACCCAACATACAAAGCCTGTAGATAGATATTTATGAGGGTAGGAGCTGTGGGGCGAGGTTGGGCTGGCTGGGACTTTGGAATACTGGAGGATGAAAGGTGATCTTACAGAGGTGTATATAGAGGGGAATAGATTTGGGGCAGCACAGTGGCACAGGTGCAGTGCCACTGTGGCTCTGGACAGCGTCAGAGACCCGGATTCAACCCTGACTACAGGTGCTGTCAACAGTGTATGGAGTTTGTACTTTCCCCCCATCATGGGCAGAGGGGGGTGGGGGGGGGGGGGGGGGGGTGGGGGGGGGGGCAGAGTCAGTCAGGTTCAACAGTTAGACAGGTGCATGGATAGGACAGGTTTCTGCTTCTGCTTGTTTACTGCACAACCGGCAACAGCTGGGCTATCTCATGCAGGTTACACTCGCATGGGCACCGGTTGCAAAAGGGTTATGTAGATTTTTATGGTTTGTGCGAGTTATGGTGAGATGATCCGTGTCCTAGCCGTCGAGCTGTGACTTGAAGACTGATAAGGTGGGTGCACACCTGGTGGTGTCGGGAAGGATGTTCCTCTCTGGGATAGTCCATGGATATAGTGACTGGAGATAGCTATTTTGTTTGCTTTAATTCTAATATAAATAAAGTGACCTGAGGACTGTCTTGTAGATTTCTGGGTATTGGATTGAATGAGGTGAGATATGTTACTGGGGATGGTGCCATGAGTCTCCTTGTAGACAGTACATAAGCGGGCTTTGGTGCCTCTTGACTCCAGCGACTCCCACCAGGGCGATTTAACATTTCAGAAACACTTGACTGTCTTGAGTAGTCATTATTAACAAATAAGAGCACACCTCTGAACCTTGTCAAGGGTGCCAGTGTTATTTTTCTGGTGAGGGTCCCATATTGTCTGGCAACATTCCAACAGTGGGCGGACAAGTGCTTTGTACGCTACCCCTTTAGTTGGTTTTGTAACAACTGGATAATTTTCTCCGTAGAAGGCTCAAAGTTCTGTTTGCTTTTGCAGGGATATGGACCAAACGTGGGCAGGTGGAACTAGTGTAGCTGGGGCATGTTGGCCATTGTGTCCAAGTTGGGCCGAATGGCCTGTTTCCACGCTGTATCACTCGATGACTCCAACCAGGGAGATCTTCACGTTTTACTCCAGTTTCCAGCATCTGCAGTTTCTTGTGCTTCCGTCGTCTAACTGACGCTTGCTATAAAAGATTAATAAGGCACACAAGCCCTCCCATTAAAAATAAAGATTTTGAAGGGTGCCGGGCAGATTGGACGCTGTCGCTCACAAATGATGTGGTGCTGTACACATTATCAGACGTCCCCCGAGGTTATTGCCTCCAAATACCTATCTAAACGTGAGCCAAGTGTTGGACTGAACCACAAGCTCGAAACGTTTTACATCAGGAGCCTCTGGCCGAGTGGAGCGCACAGATTGACTCCCGGTTTTTTGGCAAAGTTCGCTGTATCTACTTTTTCTTGCACGTCTATGGAAGTGGGACAGGGGGCTGCTGCCCGCCGATCCCTCCTCCGAAGATAAACACTACTGGAAAGTAAATGTAAATGAACTGTCGCAGCGATGTATTTTATAGACCCCGTGAATGCTCGAAGGTTTTCCTCTGAAGTGCTTCACAGAGCAAGCCCGTCCGTACCTCTTCTCCTGCCACCATTGTTGCAAGGAATCCCCAGCTGAAATAGTCGGCTGAAATATCTTTTAAAAATAACAAACATGCCCTGGATTTTTGACTTCAACTTCTGGCTCTCGGTTGCAAAGGTCTGCGAATCTGATTCTTGCACAGACTCCTCATTGTTGAGAAAGCTGCCACTCGAACAATGCAACAGGCTGAAGTCAATTTCACGTACCTATGTGAATTTGGGCTCGTTCCCAAACCCTGTTACCGGAGACTTCTCCGATTTCGGCATCTATTAATGTGCAATGTACTTTGTCGGCTCATAAAGTCTGATATCCTGATTGACTTCATTTGAACCGAGTGCAGTATTTGTGTCGCTACAAGCCATTTGTCACGGCTCCTTCTCACAGCATTGAATTATTTCAATGTGTTATGGGCCTGTCCCACTTAGGCGACTTTTGGGCGACTGCAGGAGACTATGCAGTCACCACATGGTCGCCACATGTTTGCGGGTAGTTGCTGAGTAGTCGCCTTCATAGAAACATAGAAACATAGAAAACAGGTGCAGGAGCAGGCCATTCGGCCCTTCGAGCCTGCACCGCCATTCAATATGATCATGACTGATCATCCAACTCAGTAATCCGTAACTGCCTTCTCTCCATACCCCCTGATCCCTTTAGCCACAAGGGCCACATCTAACTCCCTCTTAAATATAGCCAATGAACTGGCCTCAACTACCTTCTGTGGCAGAGAATTCCAGAGACTCACTACTCTCTGTGTGAAAAATGTTTTTCTCATCTCGGTCCTAAAAGATTTCCCCCTTATCCTTAAACTGTGACCCCTTGTTCTGGACTTCCCCCACATCGGGAACAATCTTCCTGCATCTAGCCTGTCCAACCCCTTAAGAATTTTGTACGTTTCTATAAGATCCCCCCTCAATCTTCTAAATTCTAGCAAGTACAAGCCGAGTCTATCCAGTCTTTCTTCATATGAAAGTCCTGACATCCCAGGAATCAGTCTGGTGAACCTTCTCTGTACTCCCTCTATGGCAAGAATGTCTTTCCTCAGATTTGGAGACCAAAACTGTACGCAATACTCCAGGTGTGGTCTCACCAAGACCCTGTACAACTGCAGTAGAACGTCCCTGCTCCTATACTCAAATCCTTTTGCTATGAATGCTAACATACCATTTGCTTTCTTCACTGCCTGCTGCACCTGCATGCCTACTTTCAATGATTGGTGTACCATGACACCCAGGTCTCGTTGCATCTCCCCTTTTCCTAATCGGCCACCAGGCAGATAATAATCTACCCTCTTGTTTTTGCCACCAGAGTGGATAACCTCACATTTATCCACATTATACTGCATCTGCCATGCATTTGCCCACTCATCCAGCCTATCCAAGTCACCTTGCAGCCTCCTAGCATCCTCCTCACAGCTAACACTGTCCCCCAGCTTCGTGTCATCTGCAAACTGGGAGATGTTGCATTCAATTCCCTCGTCCAAATCATTAATATATATTGTAAATAGCTGGGGTCCCAGCACTGAGCCTTCCGGTACCCCACTAGTCACTGCCTGCCATTCTGAAAAGGACCCGTTCACTCCTACTCTTTGCTTCCTGTCTACCAGCCAGTTCTCTATCCACATCAATAATGAACCCCCAATACCTTGTGCTTTAAGTTTGTACACTAATCTCTTATGTGGGACCTTGTCAAAGCCTTCTGAAAGTGCAGATATAATACATCCACTGGTTCTCCCTTATCCACTCTACTAGTTACATCCTCGATAAATTCTATACGATTCGTCAGACATGATTTACCTTTCGTAAATCCATGCTGGCTTTGTCCAATGATTTCACCACTTTCCAAATGTGCTGCAATCCCATCTTTAATAACTGACTCTAGCAGTTTCCCCACTACTGATGTTAAACTGGTCTGTAATTCCCCGTTTTCTCTCTCCCTCCCTTTTTAAAAAGTGGGGTTACATTAGCTATCCTCCAATCCTCAGGAAACTACTCCAGAATCTAAAGAGTTTTTGAATAATTATCACGAATGCATCCACTATTTCTGGGGCTACTTCCTTAAGTACTCTGGGATGCATCCTATCTCGCCCTGGGGATTTATCGGTATTTAATCCATTCAATTTACATAACACCATTTCCCGGCTACCTGGATTTCACTCAGTTCCTCCATCTCATTTGACCCCCGGTCCCCTGCTATTTCCGGCAGATTATTTACAGTGGCTTGCAAAAGTATTCATACCCCTTGAACTTTTCCACATTTTGTCATGTTACAAACCACAAACGTAAATGTATTTTTATTGGGATTTTATGTGATAGACCAACACAAAGTGGTGCATAATTGTGAAGTGGAAGGGAAAATTATACATGGTTTCCAAATTTTATTACAAATAAAAACTGAAAAGTGTGGTGTGCAAAAGTATTCAGCCCCCCTGAGTCAATACTTTGTAGAACCACCTTTTGCTGCAATTACAGCTGCAAGTCTTTTGGGGTATGTTTGCCCATTCTTCTTTGCAAAATAGCTCAAGCTCAGTCGGATTGGATGGAGAGCGTCTGTGAACAGCAATTGTCAAGTCTTGCCAGAGATTCTCAATTGGATTTAGGTCTGGACTTTGACTGGGCCATTCTAACACATGAATATGCTTTGATCTAAACCATTCCATTGTAGCTCTGGCTGTATGTTTAGGGCCGTTGTCCTGCTGGAAGGTGAACCTCCGCCCCAGTCTCAAGTCTTTTGCGGACTCTAACAGTTTTTTCTTCCAAGATTGCCCTGTATTTGGCTCCATCCATCTTCCCATCAACTCTGACCAACTTCCCTGTCCCTGCTGAAGAAAAGCATCCCCACAGCATGATATTGCCACCACCATGTTTCACAGTGGGGATGGTGTGTTCAGGGTGATGTGCAGTGTTAGTTTTCTGCCATACATAGCGTTTTGCATTTAGGCCAAAAACTTCAATTTTGGTCTCATCAGACCAGAGCACCTTCCTCCACATGTTTGCTGTGTCCCCCACATGGCTTGTGGCAAACTGCAAACGGGACTTCTTATGGCTTTGTTTCAACAATGGCTTTCTTCTTGCCACTCTTCCATAAAGGCCCGATTTGTGGAGTGCACGACTAATAGTTGTCCTGTGGACAGATTCTCCCACCTGAGCTGTGGATCTCTGCAGCTCCTCCAGAGTACCATGGACCTCTTGGCCTCTTCTCTGATCAATGCTCTCCTTGCCCGGCCTGTCAGTTTAGGTGGACGGCCATGTCTTGGTAGGTTTGCAGTTGTGCCATACTCTTTCCATTTTCGGATGATGGATTGAACAGTGCTCCGTGAGATGTTCAAAGCTTGGGATATTTTTTTATAACCTAACCCTGCTTTAAACTTCTCCACAACTTTATCCCTGACCTGTCTGGTGTGTTCCTTGGGCTTCATGATGCTGTTTGTTCACTAATGTTCTCTAACAAACCTCTGAGGCCTTCACAGAACAGCTGTATTTATACTGAGATTAGATTACACACAAGTGGACTCTATTTACTAATTAGGTGACTTCTGAAGGCAATTGGTTGCACTGGATTTTATTTAGGGGTATCAGAGTAAAGGGGGCTGAATTATTTTGCACGCCACACTTTTCAGTTTTTTATTTGTAAAAAAATTTGTAAACCATGTATCATTTTCCTTCCACTTCACAATTATGCGCCACTTTGTGTTGGTCTATCACATAAAATCCCAATCAAATACATTTACGTTTGTGGTTGTAACGCGACAAAATGTGCAAAAGTTCAAGGGGTATGAAAACTTTTACAAGCCACTGTATGTCTTACTTAGTGAAGACAGAACCAAAGTAGTTATTCAATTGGTCTGCCATGTCCTTGTTCCCCATGATCAATTCACCTGTTTCTGACTGCAAGGGACCTACATTTGTTTTAACTAATCTTTTTCTCTTCACATATCTATAAAAACCTTTGCAGTTAGTTTTTATGTTCCCTTCCAGTTTTCTTTCATAATCTATTTTCCCTTTCCTTATTAAGCCCTTTGTCCTCCTCTGCTGGACTGAATTTCTCCCAGTCCTCTGGTAGGCTGCTTTTTCTGGCTAATTTGTATGCTTCATGGTCGTGAGGAGTTCACGCATTCTGGGAACTAGTCGTGGCCTCATTATGGTCGCCTCTAATTTTATAACATGTTGAAAAATTAGCGGCGTCTAGAATGAAGCCGCCATGGAGAGTAGCGAGAATTCTCGTGCCGTAGGTGGCTCGCCAGGAGGTCCTAGTGGGTTGCCAGGAGGTTGAAGGTTCTCGTAGATTCTTGTAGGTTGTGGCCGGTGCTGACCAGTGATTTTCATTGGCTCATTGGGAAGAAAAAACGTGAGCAGTAGTTTTCAGAACTAAGGATAACCTACCGGTAATGTTACATGTGCGCTGAGCTCCACAGCCGTGTATCTCTGGCTTCTTAAAAGTTGTCTCCACTCCTTCTCCCCCCCCCTCCCCCCCCTTCCCACCCTCTCCCACCCCCCTCCCCCACCCCCCCCCCCCTCCCCCCCCACTCCCCCCCCCCTCTTTTAAAGGACTTACTGTACACTGTGCTTTATCTGTGAAAATTACAGTGCCAATCTTCCTGCCTTCCTGTTCATCGCGGTATCACCTTGGCTTTGCACCGTGAGAATTTCACTCAGACAGCGATCCCCCCGCTTGCCCTGTCCCCCGCCTGCATAACGGGCTGGTGAAGGAAGTGATGCGTGTGTGTTCCACTCTGACAGTCGCCGTTCCAGTTCCCAGTTTTTTAGTCGTTGGTAGTCGCCTGAAAATTCGCCTGAAAAATCGCCTAAGTGGGACAGGCCCATAAAGGACACACACTCAACTTTCATAGAAAACATAGAAACATAGAAAATAGATGCAGGTGGAAGCCATTCGGCCCTTCGAGCCTGCATCGTCGTTCATTGTGATCATGGCTGATCATCCACAATCATTAACCCGTGCCTGCCTTCTCTCCATATCCCTTGATTCTGCTAGCCCCAAGAGCTCTATCTAACTCTCTTTTAAATTCATCCAGTGAATTGGCCTCCACTGCCTTCCGTGGCAGAGAATTCCACAAATTCACAACTCTCTGGGTGAAAAGGTTTTTTCTCATCTCAGTTTTAAATGGCCTCCCCTTTATTCTTAGACTGTAGCCCCTGGTTCTGGACTCCCCCAACATTGGGAACATTTTGCCTGCATCTAGCTTGTCCAGTCATTTTATATGTTTCTATAAGATTCCCCCTCAACCTTTTAAATTCCAGTGAATACAAGCCCAGACTTTCCAATCTTTCCTCATATGACAGTCCCGCCCATCCCATGGATCAATCTCGTGAACCTACGCTGCACTCCCTCAATAGCAAGGACATCCTTCCTCAAATTAGGAGACCAAAACTGCACACAATACTCCAGATGTGGCCTCACCAGGGCCCTGTACACCTGCAGAAGGACCTCTTTACTCCTATACTCAAATCCTCTCGTTATGAAGGACAAAATGCCATTAGCTTTCTTCACTGCCTGTTGTACCTGTGTGTTTACTTTCAGTGACTGGTGTACAAGGACACCCAGGTCTCGTTGCACTTCCTTTTTTCTTAATCTGACACCATTGAGACCATAATCTGCCTCCTTGTTCTTGCCACCAAAGTGGATAACCTCACATTTATCTACATTACTATATCTTCCATGCATCTGCCCACTCAATCAACCTGTAAATAGCTGCGGTCCCAGCACCGAGCCTTGCGGTATGCCTCAAGTCACTGCCTCCCATTCTGAAAGGGACCCGTTAACTCCTACTCTTTGTTTCCTGTCTGCCAACCAATTCTTTATCCATGTCAATACCCTCCCCCCAATACCATGTGCTCTGATTTTGCCCACTAATCTCTTGTGTGGGACCTTATCACAGGCTTTCTGAAAGTCCAGATACACTACATCTACTAGCTCTCCTTCATCCATTTTACTTGTCACATCCTCAAAAAATTCCAGAAGATTAGTCAAAATAGGATTTCCCCTTCATAAAACCATGCTGACTTGGACCAATCCTTTTACTGTTATCCAAATGTGCCTTTATTACTTCCTTAATAATTGATTCCAGCACCTTCCCCACCACCGATGACCGGCTAACTGGTTTCACTCTTCATTCACTCTCACTCCTTTCTTGAAAAGTAGGATAACATTAGCTAGCCTCTAATCAACAGGAACTGATCCTGAATCTATAGAACGTTGGAAAATGATCACCAATGCGTCCACGATTTCTAGAGCCGCCTCCTGAGTACCATGGGATGAAAACCATTAGGCCCTGGGGATTTTTCAGCCTTCAGCCCCATCAGTCTACCCAATACTATTTCTCACCTAAGGCAACTTTCTTTCAGTTCCTCTGTCACCCTAGATCCTCAGTCCTCTAGTACATCTGGGAGATTGTTTGTGTCTTCATTAGTGAAGACAGAACCAAAGTACCTGTTCAACTCTTCTGCCATTTCATTGTTCCCCATAATAATTTCACCTGTTTTTGCCTTCAAGGAACCCACATTTATCTTTACTAATCTTTTTTCTCTTAACATACCTAAATAAGCTTTTATAATCCTTCTTTATATTCTTGGCCAGCTACCCTTGTACTTCATCTTTTCACCCCGCATTGCCATTTTGTTACCTTCTGTTGTTGTTTGAAAGTTGCCCAATCCTCTGGCTTCCCACTACTCTCTGCTATGTTGTACACCTTTTTTTATAGTTTTAATCCATTCCTAACTTCCCTTGTTAGCCACGGTTGTCTTTTACTCCCCTTAGAATCTTTCTTCCTCTTTGGAATGAAATGATCCTGCATCATCTGGATTATTCCCAGAAATGTCTGCCATTGCAGTTCCACCGTCATTCCTACTAGGATCCTTTTCCAGTCTACCTTGGCCAGCTCCTCTCTCATGCCTTCATAGTCCCCTTTGTTCAACTGCAACACTGACACTTCTGATTTAACCTTCTCCCTCTCAAACTTCCGCTTAAAGTGAAGGCTTTTGTGTTCTTTGGCTGGATTCTTGGAGATTATTGGTTAATAAACCAACACCATGGAGTCGATTTTCATCTGCTTGGACACCAAGGAATGTGAGGTGAAAGGAAGGCAATGGGTCTCAACAGGTTTTGACTGCTTTTCGCCCCCTTCCCTCCTGCCTTCTGCTTAATTGCAAGATGGAGGTGCTTCATTAACTAAGAGAGTGAAGGAACACATAGAACACAGTGGCGCAGTGGTAGAGTTGCTGCCTTATGCCCCTGTCCCACTTAGGAAACCTGAACGGAAACCTCTGGAGACTTTGCGCCCCACCCAAGGTTTCCGTGCGGTTCCCGGAGGTTGCCGGAGGTTTTTGTTAGTTTCCCTAATGGTCAAAAGTGGTTTCCATTTTAAAAATCGGTAATTTTTTAGTCAAAACCGGTTGCGATGCTAGTTGAAGGTGGTTGCGGGAGGACAAAAACCTCCAGGAACCGCACGGAAACCTTGGGTGGGGCGCAAAGTGTCCAGAAGTTTCTGTTCTGGTTTCCTAAGTGGGACAGGGGCATTACAGTGCCAGAGACCCAGGTTCGATCCTGACTATGGTGCTGTCTGTATGGAGTTTGTATTTGTACATTCTCCCTGAGGCCATGTGGGTTTTCTCCGGGTGCTCCGGTTTCCCCCCACACTCCAAAGACCTACAGGTTTGAAGATTAATCATCAGCTTCGGTAAAATTGTAAATTTTCTATAGAGCATGGGATAGTGCTAGTGAACCGGGTGATCGCTGGTCGGCTCAGACTCGGTGGGCCAAAGGGCTTGCTTCCATGCTGTATCTCTAAAGTACTAAACACCACAGCAACAGGCCCTTCTGCCCACAATGCCTGTGCTGAACATGATGCCAAATTAAACTAATCTACGTTGCCTGCACGTGATCCATATCCTTCCATTTGCTGGACATCCATGTGCCTATCCACTGGCCTCGTAAATGGTCACCAGGTCTGGGCCGACCTGGTTGGATGATTCAGTTGCTTGATAACAGCTAGGAACCAAAACTAGAGAGCAGTCCAGAACTACTATCAACCTCATTGATGAAACTTGGACTATTTTTTATTGGACTTTGCTGGCTTTACCTTGCACTGCACGTTATTCCCTCGGATACTGAACTGGATAGACTCGGTTTATACTCTCTGGAATTTAGGAGATTAAGAGGGGATCTTATAGAAACTTACAAAATTCTTAAGGGGTTGGACAGGCTAGATGCAGGAAGATTGTTCCCGATGTTGGGGAAGTCCAGGACAAGGGGTCACAGCTTAAGGATAAGGGGGAAATCCTTTAAGACCGAGATGAGAAAGACTTTCTTCACACAGAGAGTGGTGAGTCTCTGGAACTCTCTGCCACAGAGGGTAGTTGAGGCCAGTTCATTGGCTATATTTAAGAGTGAGTTGGATGTGGCCCTTGTGGCTAAGGGGATCAGAGGGTATGGAGAGAAGGCAGGTACGGGATACTGAGTTGGATGATCAGCCATGATCATATTGAATGGCGGTGCAGGCTCGAAGGGCTGAATGGCCTACTCCTGCACCTAATTTCTATGTTTCTATGTTTCTATGTTTCTATTCCCTTATCATGTATCTATACACTGTAAATGACTCGATTGTAATCATGTATTGTCCCAAAGGAATGGCAGGCATTCTTGATGATACTCCCAGCCTTTCTGTTGCAACAGGCCAGGATAATGGACCCGGATGGAACTGTGGAGCCTGTGATGGACTGGGCAGTGTTCACCACCCTCTGAAGGAACAGATGGTCAATAGCAGAACAGTTGTCAGACCAGGAGAAGTTTGAAAAAATCCTCACAGACATGACATATCATCCCAGATCCCAAAGAAAGTAAATACACTGATACACGTTCTTGATTACTGCATCAGTGTGAAGAGACCAGGTTAGGTTGCAGGCGAATGAAACTGTGGCGCAGCGGTGCCCAGTGGTCTCGGATATCCTCCAGGATGCCCCTGGACAGCGCGTAGTCCCTCTCCAGTACCACCAGGCACGGACGTAACCCAGGATGGCCGGGCCTAGGAGCAACACAGACAGGACATCTTCGGCTCTACCCAGACCGCGGCCTGTAGGGGGGGGAGTCACTAAGCCTGGTCCCTGCTCGTCCCCACAAAGACTGAAGAAGTAGAACCGGCAACGACAGTCATGAGGAATAAGGCCATGGGTTTTACTTCTCGCCTCCTCAAGGTTGGCCATGAGGCACCCCCAGGGAACAAAGGTGGCTGGGCGAGGAGAGGGACGTCGGCTCGCTGAATGATCCGGACCAAGGCGACGTCTGGAGGCCCTGCTGCAGCCTGGGGCTCGCCTGGATCAGGTGCCACTCATTAAGACCTTGTGCACGGACTGGCGTCAAATCTGGTGACTCGAAAAGTATTTCACTCTTGTTTTGCACATGTGACAATAAAACACCATTGAACCATTGCTGACGTTAAGGTCTGAATTGTTATCCTAACCATTAGATACCTAATTTTAATTAATACCTAATAACCTAAGATTAGTTGTCCTAATCATTAGATAACCAAATTCCTGTGCTGAAGATGTAACTAGGAAAATGGACAAAGGAGAGCCAATGGATGTAATGTTGCTAGACTTTCAGAAAGCCTTGATAAGGTCTCACATAGGAGATTAGTGAGCAAACTTAAACCACATGGGATTGGGGATAAGGTACTGAAATGGATTGAAAATTGATTGACAAATGGGTCCCTTTCAGAATAGCAGGCAGTGACTAATGGGGGTATGGCAAGGCTCGGTGCTGAGGCCACAGCTATTTACAATATACATTAGTAATTTAGATGAAGGGATTAAGTGTAACATTAGCAAATTTCCAGATGACACAAAGCTCGGTGGCAGAGTGATGCTATGAGGATGCAGGGTGACCAGTGACTACAACTCTCCCGCTTTCGGCGGGAGATCGCCCGCTGAAAGGCCATTTTCGCAAAATCTCCCGCTCTCCCGCTTGAGATTTAATTTCTCCCGCCCGGGCCTTTCAGCGGGCGATCTCCCGCCGAAAGCGGGAGAGTTGGAGTCACTGAGTGACTTGGACAGGTTGGGTGAGTGGGCAGATGCATGGCAGATGCAGTTGAATGTGGATAAATGTGCGGTTATCTACTTTGGTGGCAAGAACTGGAAGGCAGATTATTATCGGAATGGTGTCAATGTTAGGAAAAGGAAATCTGGATGAACAAAATCTGGGTGTCACTGTTCATCAGTCATTGAAAGAAAGCATGCAGCTATAGCAGGCAATGAAGAAAGCTAATGGCATGTTGGCCATCATAACAAGAGGAGTTGAGTATAGGAGCAAAGAGGTCCTTCTACAGTTGTACAGGGCCCTGGTGAGACCACACCTGGAGTATTGTATGCAGTTTTAGTCTCCAAATTTGAGGAAGGACATTCTTGCTATTGAGGGAGTCTTGAATTCCATATAATGTGCCGCCACTATTTTCTATTTTATCTTTTTATCTATCTTATCCTTTTGTTATTTTATGTTGCACGGTGAGCCAGATGCAACAAAATTTTGTTCAGACTTGTATTTGTTGATGTATTTTTGAATGACAATAAAGTATTTGATTGATTGATTGAGTGCAGCGTAGGTTCACGAGGTTAATTCCCGGGATGGTGGGACTGTCTTATGTTGAAAGAATGGAGCGACTGGGCTTGTATACACTGGAATTTAGAAGGATGAGAGGGAATCTTATTGAAACATAAGATTATTAAGGGATTGGACACACTGGAGGCAGGAAACATGTTCCCGATGTTGGGGAACTCCAGAACCAGGGGCCACAGTTTAAGAATAAGGAGTAGGCCATTTAGAACTGAGATGAGGAAAAACATTTTCATCCAGAGAGTTGTGAATCTGTGCAATTTTCTGCCTCAGAATGCAGTGGAGGCCAATTCTCTGGATGCTTTCAAGAGAGAGTTAGATAAAGCTCTTAAAGATACCGGAGTCAATGGGTTTTAGGGAGAAGGCAGGAATGGGGTACTACTGTTTGTGGATGATCAGCCATGATCACAGTGCCGGATCGAAGGGCTGAATGACCTACTCCTGCACCTATTCTCTATTGTCTAATCTCTATTATCTGTTGTCCATCTCATTGTTCTGTAGATCTGGCCAACCAATAAGCATCAGCTTATGATGCCATCATGAGTTGTTAGGTTGGTACCTGGATGTAGCATCAAATGACGAGAAGCCAAAGTGAAGAAGTGTAGAAGTGGAAGTCAAATAACCGAACGGAAATGACGCCGAAAAGCCAAATAACCGAACGGATGCAACGCCGACAAGCCAAATAACCGAAAGAGCGGGACGCCTAAAAGCCAAATAACCAAAAGGGCACGTCGGCGAAAAGCCAACTAAGCGAAATGGCGCAACGCCGAAAAGCCAAATAACGGACATGACGTAGTCGGGGGGTGGGACTTGTCAGCGATTGGTCCAGACCCCCGCGTCCATCACATCACCGGCCGGGGAGATGGAAGGGTGTGGGTCATTTTCCCGCACAAGACCGTATCTGGAGGGTGACTGGGCACTCTGAACACTCTGAACCCGAGCACCAAGGTGTAAGCGGCCGAATGAGTGCATCCCTCGGGACAGCCCCCACCCTCCCCCTGGGGTCAACGCTGTCCGGCCAAGGCCTCTCTCCGCCTCGTCTCCCGCATGCGGCCGCACGGTGACGGGCTGTGGGTCGGCAGCACGCACACACACACACACACACACACACACACACACACACACACACACACACACACACACACACACACACACACACACACACACACACACACACACACGGCCGGGTGCAGTGGGGCCGTGGCTCCGGGCAGCGGACACACGGGGATGAAAACCCGGCAACGTCCCCGTCAGCTGCAGGAGAGTTGGGGACAGTCTGGTCCCTCCGCCCAACCAGAGCCACCGGACCCCAACCCCTGCACCAGGGTGATTCACCCCCCTGACGCACGGCCCCGACACACAGACAGGGTGATTCCCCCCTCCCCCTGGTCACTGGCAGCCATAGAAAATCGCTTTTAAAAGGGCCAATGACAAGTGTGCATGACAACGAACAATTTTATGTCGTCCCACTCCCCCCCTCCCCCTTGACAACAAGGAGCTCATTTATTGTTTAAACACAGTAATACCATCTTTTTTCAACTTTGCGCATTCAACTATGCCATTTTCTCAGCGGTGTCGAGTAATCGTACTTTATTTCCCCCATAGACGATACATTACTCTCAAATCACATACCTTACCTCTATTACCCCTCTACATAAAAACAAAGCGTCAATGCCTCTTCAAGGTCTACTAATCCACCCATAATGCACTTTCAGAAGTTATAACATTTGGTTGAATATGCCTAGATGATTGCATATAGTATTCTGAACAGTGTTGCATGAGTTATTGTCTAACTCACTGCCAATTGGGACTGTGGTCCGATTAAGGGCAATGACCATGTATGCAAGTTAGCATCATGTTGTTAATAACCCATGTCTTTTCTTACATTTATGGTTTATCTGTTTAAGTGTTTCACGCACAGATTGGTTTACTGCATGAAACCACAGAGCTTTGAAGGCTTCACGTGGTCACTCACATGACTTCGATATAATATAGAAAGATTAAACGAAAACTTACCGTTTGGTTTGATCTTTATTTTATGAGAAGTTGAAGTGAGGGACTACGTGCCCTCCACTCCCAACCCTGAACCTCATAAAGATCATTCGGTAAGTCAACGGTTATTAATCTTTCAGTAGATTATTACATAGGTAACTCTGATTATGGGGATATCGAGAAGGAATTTGAATCCCCTGAAGTTGTGGGGGATATGCTGCAGTTTAATCATATGAAGGAGTTCCGTCTCTGGTCATGTAATTTACCATCCCTTCGGGGATAGGAGATCCACTGGAGAAGATCTGGCTAAGAACTTCTTATCAGCTAAGGAGGGGTATGTTGGATACCACTAGGAAATTTGTCCCCTCTACTGAGCGGGAGCTAAAATAACCTGAAACAACCCTGAACCAGGAGTTGCTTCCCCTCTTCTGAGCGGGAGATATTGAAATGCAAACCTGAGCCAGGTATTGCTTCCCCTCTTCTGAGCGGGAGATATAACGCAACACTGAGCCAGGTGTTGCTTCCACAGGAATCTGACTGGAGCAGCCTGTAAGTGTCTCCTGAGCCAGGAGCACAATTGTATTATATACTGACAGGACAGGTCGCACCTGCTAATGACTCCGAGTCCGGGCTTACTCCTGCGGTTCAACGGAGTCTAAAGGGGAGGAATATAACGCAACCCTGAGCCAGGTGTTGCTTCCTACAAGCATCAGGCTGGCTCCCTTTTTGAGGTGTCTGTCCGTCTGTTTTTTATTTTTTTTAATTTTCTTATGTCTGTTTTAGTTTAGTTTATTGTGTAAGTGTGGGGAGGTGGCAGAAACATGGTTTTAGTCTCTTCCTTCGGGGGGATGCGACCTTTTTTTGTCGTTTCACCTGTCTCCGTCTCCATCTGTGCTGAGGCCGAATGGCGGAGCTGACGGCCTCGGGGCTGTGGCAGTGTTCCGGCAGTGGTAGCGGCAGTGGCCCGACTGGCCCGACCTAGCAGCGGGCGCGGCCCGACTTGGAGCTGTGGCCTGAGTTTGGAGCTGTGGCGGCGTTCTGGCGTTCCGGCGGCGGTGGCAGCGCGGCTTCCTAGGCCCGGCGGCGGGTCCAGTGGACGATATCGTCGGGAGCTCGCAGGTCACAGGTTGATGATATGTTTTCCGGAGCTCCCGCAACAACAGCTGCGTACTCTGGACTGGAGGGCGGCAGCTTCGGCAGCTTAGACCACCCCGGGCCGCGGAGTTTGAATCGGCCCGTTCGCGGAGCTGGATTCACCCGCGGGACTGACTTACATTCACCCGGTGGGGTCACAACATCGGGGGCCTGGATCGCCTCAGCGCAGAGGAAGAGCAAGAAGGGAAGAGACAAAGACTAAGACTTTTGCCTTCCATCACAGTGAGGAGATGCCTGGTGAACTCACTGTGGTGGATGTTAAATTTGTGTTTATTGTGTGTTTTTGTTATTTTTATTATATGTATGACTGCAGGCACGAAATTTCGTTCAGACCGAAAGGTCTGAATGACACTAAAGGTAGCATTTCATTTCCCACTAGTGGAAACATCCGCTCCACATACACTCTATCCAAGCCTTTCACTATTCGGTAAGTTTCAGTGAGGTGTCCCCTCATCCTTCTAAACTCAAGCGGGAAGAGGCCCAGTGCCGTCAAACGCTCATCCACTTGTAAAGGTACTTTTATTCTGAGCCTATGGCCTCTAGTCTCAGACTCTCCAACAAGCGGAAACATCCTCTCCACATCCATCCTCTCCATATCCAGGCCTTTCACTGCTGTCTGCTGATATATGCTGGCAGATCCATCATATGTGAAAAGTGAAACAGGGTGGAATTTCATGTCACACTCGGAGTACGTGGAAGCAAATTTAACATCTGAATCTTTACGACTGTGTAAAACGTTCATTATGTCAAATGATAGAATCTGTGCAGTGTCATGTCTGATCAAACTGATCGGTCACAGCCAAACCAAGCCTAGGAGGAAACGTGCTTCCTGCAGTCCACGCAGAAAAATGGCACTGCAGATCGACTGCAGCGATGGAAGTGAAGCTTTTACAGCATGAAAGCTGCAGCAGTAAAACGTGTTTTTCACTAACCCCCTCTGAGTGTTGAACAGAATGTAAATGTAGCCGGGGCCAAGGTAAACACATGGTGGCAATCAGTACAGAGACGGGGATTACGCTTTGTGGATTAAATTAATTTCAGTCAGTGTGTGGGGCTCTATGTTGACGGAGCAGGAAGCAGGGATATATTTCACAGTGCAGGCCTGGAGCCGTGGCACGGGCTTTGTCTGCAGCACTTTTAAAATCTGCGCAGGTTGGCGATACCTGGCCCTGCGGCATGGTGGCGCAGCGGTGGAGTTGCTGCCTCACAGTGCCGGAGAACCAGGATCAATCCTGGCCTGCAGTCTGTGCAGAGTTTGCACCTTCTTCCTGTGTTCTGCTTTCTCCGGGTGCTCCTATTTCCTCCCACACTCCAAAGGCGTGCGGGTTTGTAGGGCAATTGGCTTCTGTAAATTGCCCCTAGTGCGTAGGATGCAAAAGTAGGATAACGTAGACCGAGAGGCGATACCAAGAGTGCTGGGGATGCGGGCAGTGAGGAAGGCTGTGAAAGTTTACAGCGGGATATAGGCCAGCTATAGAAATGGGTGGAGAAATGGCAGATGGAGTTTAATCCAAGCAAATGTGAGGTGTTGCACTTTGGGAGGTGAATTAAGGTGGAGGCATATGGTTGATGGCAAGACCCTTAACAGCATTGATGTACAGAGAGGTTGGGATCCAGGTCCATAGCTCCCTGAAAATAGCAACTCAAATAGATAAGAGTGGTAAAGAAGGCAGAGAGTCTGCTCACCTTCATTGGTCGGAGCATTCAGTACAAGAGTCAGGTAGTCATGGTGGATCTCAATAAGACTTGGGTTAGCATTTGGAGGATTTATTCCCTAATCTGGGTAAAAACTCTGTGCATTCACGCTATCTTATACATCTCTACAACACCATTATAAAAGGACTGGACAAGCTAGTTACAGGAAAAATGTTCCCAATGTTGGGCGAGTCCAGAATCAAGGGCCACAGTCTTAGAATAAAGGGGAGGCCTTTTAGGACTGAGGTGAGAAAAAACTTTTTCACCCAGAGAATTGTGCATTTGTGGAATTCCCTGCCGCAGAGAGCAGTGGAGGCCAAATCACTGGATGGATTTAAGAGAGAGTTAGATCGAGCTCTAGGGGCTAGTAGAATCAAGGGATATGGGGAGAAGGCAGGCACGGATTATTGATTAGGGATGATCAGCCATGATCACAATGAATGGCGGTGCTGGCTCGAAGGGTCGAATGGCCTCCTCCTGCACCTATTTTCTATGTTTCTACGTTTCTATGAGCACTGACACACTCACTGTTGCCCCTTGTGGTGAACACTGACACACGCACCACTCCTTTCCCTGTAGTGAACCCTAACTTGAATGGTTCACATTCGTGAACCAGCTGAGATTTTACAACAGTCCAGCGGTTTCATGGTCAACATTACCGACAGCAGTTTGTTAATTCCATCTTTATTGAATTATGAATTTGAATGTCTCATCAGTCGTGGGGAGAGTTGAGTTCACATCTCTGAGGTGCCTATCTGGCAAAGATGCAACACAGGAGCATGTGTGCACGGAACAGCTAAAGAAGCGTCCTATCGACAAGAGCAGAAACATCCGATAAGCAACTAATCAACGTTGAACAGTCCCAACACCAGAACCAGGGGTCACAGTTTAAGAATAAGGGGGGAAGGTCATTTAGGACAGAGATGAGGAAAAACATTTTCACCCAGAGAGTTGTAAATCTGTGGAATTCTCTGCTTTCAAGAGAGAGTTAGATAGGGCTCTTAAAGAGGGCGGAGTCAGGGGATATGGAGAGAAGGCAGGAATAGGGTACTGATTGGGGATGATCAGCCATGATCACATTGATTGGCGGTGCTGGCTCAAAGGGCCGAATGGCCTACTCCTACGCCTATTTCCTATTGTCTATTGTCATTTTGTGTCTACCACTGACACACTCACTACTCCCTCCCTCTGTAGTGAACATGGGCCATTGACACACTTAATACTCGCTTCCTCTGTAGTGAGCACTGACACTAGTCCACTCTCCACACCCTCCAGTTGTCCTGAGCACCTGTAGAACTCTTTCTTCTCAGGCAGTGGCTCAGTGGTACGGTGAGGTAACCTGCAGCAAACCAGGTTTAATCCGTATCTCTGCTGACACCATTGTAGAGATTGCACAGATTTCCTGTGATCACATGACCAGCGATCCCCATACACTAAGGTCATCAGGTCATAAGGAATAGGAGTAGAATTAGGCCATTTGGCCCATCAAGTCTACTCCGCCATTCAATCATGGCTGATGTATCTCTCCCTCCTAACCCCATTCTCCTGCCTTCTACCCATAACCTCTGACACCTGTACTAATCAAGAAGCTACCTATCTCTGTCTTAAAAATATCCGCTGACGGCCTCCACAGCCTTCTGTGGCAAAGAATTCCACAGATTCACCACAGTCTGACTAAAGGACACTAGCCATATCCCACCACTCTAGGGACAATTTATATTTCTTACCAAAGCCAATTAACCTACAAACCTGTACATCTTTGGAGTGTGGGAGGAAACCAGAGCACAAAGCCTTGCACTGTACCTTGGGCATACGTGACACTAAACAAAACTAAACTAAAACTAAACTAAACTAAACTAAACTAACCCATGCAATTACGGGGAGAAGGTACAAACTCCGTACAGACTACACCCGTAGTCTGGGTCTCTGTCGCTGTAAGGCAGCAACTCTACCGCTGCGCCACCGTGCTGCCTATATTCCTGTCAGTCAGATGAAAACACTATAGGCAGAACAAACGAAGACAGTGAAATTCTGGCCAGTTACATTTCACATTTGCTGCCAATGTCTTTGCTCAGAACGATAAGGCTTTGATCTGATGACATGAAGTGAATTGAGGCAGTTGGCTCAGGGGCAAGTCCATGTGCCAAGACCTGCAGAGTAGCCTGGCTCATGGTAATCTCTCTGGTATGCATCTTGGACCAATCCAACGATGAAAATTGAGGCATTTTACTTGTCTCTCAGATTGGCATGAGAGGTTGCCAAATATAGTTTACTACAATTAGAAACAATGGAAAACAAAAAAAATAGTACTTCCTCAATAAGTACTGTTAACATAACAAAAATCCAGTCCGCAGACTGTTTACGAACTTCCCTTGTTCTCATTCCAAGTGGACACAGTTGTACGGATTTTTATGTTTAATGTGCATTGAGTCAGGAACATTAATGAAATTCAGGTTGGGAAGTGGATGCATGGTCTTTGACTCAGAGAGCTGAACAATGAAAGGAACTGAGGCCAAGCCCTTCTTCCGTGTTGCTGTTCCTCACGTCTATGTGCCACCTTACCTGGGGTTGAGAACAACAACTTGCCTTTATAACGGGTGTCAGGGGTTACGGGGAGAAGGCAGGAGCATGGCGGAGTAGACTCGATGGGCCGAATGGCCTGATTCTACTCCTATCACTTACGAACATAATATGCAGAGTATGCAGTAAAACCCGCCAATATGTAACCAAGCAAAACTCAACATGGGAGCAGGCTGTTTGGTTTAGGTTTAGATTTAGGTTTATTGTTGTTAGGTGCACTAGTGAACAGTGAAAAGCTTTGTTTAAAGTCGAGATTGGCAGGTTCTTGATTGGTAAGGGTGTCAGGGGTTATGGGGCGAAGGCAAGAGAATGGGGTTGAGAGAGAGAGATAGATCAGCCATGATTGAATGGCCCAGTAGACTCAGTGAACCAAAAGGCCTAATTCTGCTCCTATGACCTATGAACATGAAAATACCCCTGACTCGTGTCTAAAAGTTAAGAAGCTTTGATTTGCTTTCGGTACCTGCTCATCATAGGACAGAATTGCTTTGGAGACCGTTACAGGCTGTAGGTCAGCGACAAAGACTTAGGCAAGTTATAAAAGGAGACTGTACTAATATGCATAATAATGATCAGCAGAGATGCAATGGGCTGAAGGCCAGGTTTAGTTCTGTGCAAATAGACATTTTTTATTTTTTTTTTAAGGTTTATTTAAATAGGGACAGATACAAAAACATAGATACACTTGAAACAGTCATTTGATGTATGCATCATAGTGTTTTTAGCCAAAGCTAATTCGCAACACTTGTCCCTAGTAGGGCTTTTGGTTAAAAATGATAATACAGATTAACATTATTAAAAATAGGAAAATGGAAATGGAAATGAGATTAAAAAAATGGAAAAGAGAAAAAGACATACAGAGAGAGCACAGTGTTAATACTAAATATGAGAACAAGATTGTTGTTGAATTAGCCACAATTTTGTGCTTCTTTTGAATGTGACATATGTAATGGATACATTTCAAGTGGTCTGGCAGTGAGTTCCATAATTTTGTCCCTTTTACGGAAAAGGCAGTTTGAGCAAAAGATGTCCCTCAGAAGGGGATACTACAATTGCCTTTTGACGCTGCTCGGGTGGTGCAGTGTCAAAATAAGGTGCAGGAGGAGGCCATTTGGCCCTTCGAGCCAGCACCGCCATTCAATGTGATCATGGCTGATCATCCCCAATCAGTACCCCGTTCCTGCCTTCTCCCCATATCCCCAAAGGGCCTGTTTCCACGTTGTATCTCTAAACCAAATTAAACTAAACTATGATTGAATCATAGACTCTTAAATTGTCTGTGGAATTCTCTGCCTCAGAGGGCGGTGGAGGGCAGCTATTTTTTAGAGCCCTATGTAGCTCTCTCTTGAAAGCATCCGGAGAACCTGCCTCCACCCAGAGTGAATGTGTTTTCAATACTCAGACTCATTAATGTTCCTCTGCTTTAATATTCAATAACAAATGTGACTGGGTGCCTTTGACAAGGGTGGAGTTTCCCTCAACTACTAACCCTAATAATTGCAGCATGGTGGTTCAGCGGTAGAGATGCTGCCTTACAGGTGCCAGAGACCCGGGTTCGATACGGAGTTTGTGCGTTCTCCCCGTGATCCGCGTGGGGTTTCTCCGAGATCGTCGGTTTCCTCCCACACTCCAAATACTATCTCCTCTATGTAGTTCAATTGGCTTGGTAAATGTAAAATGTCACTAGTGTGTGTAGGATAGTGTTAGCGTGCGGATTGCTGTCGGTGCGGGCAAGTTACTGAAGGGCCTTTCCGCACTGTATACTCTATGACTTTAATATCACTAAATTATTATTTCTCTCTGTTATGTAACTTTTCTACAGTAAGTGACTATCACATTCCTCACACAGTTACCAAACCTCAAAACGACTTATAAAGAAGGGTTCCCCACCGAAACGCTGTCTGTTCACATTTCCGTTCCACCACAATGCTGCTGACCCACGTGACTTGAGTTTCCCTCCGCACTTTGCTATCTGCTCAAAACCTCCGTTAACTTTAGCTGGAATAAATTAGAGAATGAGGGAACTGAACCGTGATGAACAAATTGTAGTTGTATCCAAGCATAACTTTGAGCATTTCCTGATGTTGTTACATTCCTCATTTACAGAGATCTAAATATTCCACAGGATAGCAAAAGCCATGGACAGTTTTCCTAAATAAACAGACTGTCGTTCTTTCAAGAATTAATCGTTTAATTGCTTCCGACAAGCACAGGCAATAACACCACACACAGACACACAGACACACACAGACACACACACACACAGACACACAGACACAGCAGACACAACACACACACACACACACACACAACACCCGCGCACACACACAACCCACACAAAACGCACCAGAGTTTCATAGTTCAAATTAGGGGAGCAGAATTAAACCAATTGGCCCATCAAGTCTACTCCACCATTCAATCGCTTCCTCTTCTCCCCTCTCCCATCGAGCAAAAAGGACAGAAGTGTGAAAAGACACACCTCCAGATTCAGGGATAATTTCTTCCCAGCTGAACCATCCTACCACAACTAAAGAGCAGTCCTGAGTTTGGAAAGCGCAACCTATATAAGTTCCTTTATAGTTCATTGCTGAGGTAAAACTGTGATTAATGTGGTTCAAGACCCCATGGTGGACAATGACATTGCCGAAAATCACCTGGTTATGTCCTAACCTCATAGATGATGGGTGCCACCAAGGATGAACTATTATTTGTGTGAAAATGGAAGCACACTCCTCATTATCCTTGCCATCCACACAGACTTCCAGTCAGCACGCTTGTTCAGTTCCAGACCTTTTCACACATTTTATTAATTTAAATTAACTAAGTTACAAGAACTCTTTGTTAAACTAACACCAAGTTCTGTCAAATGCAAAGGAAGACAGCTGTGGGCATCAAAGGCCACTTCCTACAGGAAACTACTCCTGCAGTTCCTGAACAAACCATCATTAAGGCGACAAGTTATGTCATCAGTTGACCTTTCCGTCCCAATATAAGATTGCTGGTCTGTTTGCTGATGCCCCAGGGTTGGATCCCTCTCGTCAATGGTAGCCTAGAGCAGGCAATGCACAATATCCAGGGTAGGTGCAAAAAGCAACTGCAGCTGCTGGTTTATACTGAAGATAGACACCAAGTTCTGGAGTAACTCAGCAAAAAAAGGGGTGTTTTTTAAAGGTTTTTAGTTTTGATGGCGATACAACCTTTAAAACAGGCCTTTTGCCCACCGGATCCAACCGACCAACGATCCCAGCCATCGCAGAATAACACAATCCTACACAGCCTAGGGACAATATTGACATTTTACCAAGCCAATTAACCTTCATACCTGTACGTCTTTGGAGTTGGAGGAAACCAAAAGATCTTGAGAAAACCCCACCACTCAAGGGGAAACGCACACTCTCCGTACAGACAGGCACCCATAGTCGGGATTGAACCCGGTCTCCGGTGTTGCATTCACTGTAAGCAGCAACTCTAATACGCTACAACCACCTGCCCCCGAAAGGAACGGGTGAGGTTTAGGGTTGGGACCCTTCAACAACCCTGCGTCTGGCGAGAGTCCGGACCGAAACATCAGCCTTCATTCCTCCGCTCCTGAGATGCTGCCTGTTCCACTGAGTTTAACTCCCCAGCGCTCTGTGTCAATCATGAAGGTGAACACGGAAGATTTCACACCTCCTAACTAAGTGGCAACGAGGGACTTGGAACAAATCTCTGCCCAGGGGATAAACCTGTGTTTGTCTATTTGTCCATTTGTTGCGATGAAGGCGCTGTGCCCACAGCAGCCAGACCCATCGTCTTTTTTTATCACATCGCTTTTTAATTCATTTTATTTCAAACTTTTTCGTGGCCGTGAAGGATGGAGGGGATGGTCCTGAAGTGCAAGTAGATGGGACTGTGGGAAAACAAATGGTCGGCACGGACTGGAAGGGCCGAGAGGGCCTGTTTCCGTGCTGTAATTGTTATATGGTAATATGGTTATATGGTGTTGTGATTGTTGGTAGACCAATTTCCCTCCGGGAATGAATAAAGTTTTATCTTATTGTATCGTATCGTATCGTATTGTTTCAGGATCCTTCTTCAGAACAAGAGCCCTGAACCTGAAATGTCGCTATTCACGCCTTCCAGAGATGTTGCCTGACCCGATGAGTCTGGTGTTCTGCATTTGGTGTTCTGTGGAATGGGAAATCAGTTGGAGATCCTAGAGAGAACGCAAGTTGGTCTCAGCCGGAGCGAGGGTGGGGGAGAGATGCGGGTGGAACAAAGAGTATGTCAGTAATAGGGCACAATGAAGGACAGCCATTGAATAAACAGTTCTGATGAAGGGTCTTCAACCTGAAATACAGATGACGTGCTCTTTCCATAGAGGCTGCATGACTGGCTGTGTTCTTCCAACATATCTGTTTTAGTTTCAGATTCCAGTATCTGCAGCTTTATTTGTTTTCCACGACTGTGTTCGCTTCTGATTAGTTTTGCAAAGAGAACTAAGGGCCCTGGTGTTGTGGGGGGGCACTGAGTAACAAAGGGTCCCGGTTGTGGGGGAGCCCATGAGAAAAAGGGGGCCCGGTGTGTGCGGGCACTGAGAGAACAAAGTGCCCGGTGTTTGTGCGAGCACTGAGAACTAACGGGGCCAGTGAGTGGGGGGCGGCAACTGAGAACAAAGGGGGCCCCGGTGGTGTGCGGGCACTGAGAACAAAGGGGGCCTGTGTTGTGCGGGCAACTGAGACACACAAAGGGGGCCAGGCGTGTGCGGGCACTGAGAACTAAGGGGCCCGGTTAGGGTGTGCGGGCAACAGAGCACTAACGGGGCCCGGTGTGAGGGGGGCACTGAGAACTAAGGGTGGTCCCCGGTGTGTGGGGGGGCACTGAGACCTAAGGGGGCCCCGGTGGGTTGGGGAGCACTGAGAAGTAAGGGGGGGGCCCGGGTGTGGGGGGGCACTGAGAACTAAGGGGGCCCGGTGTGTGGGGGGGGGCAACTGCGAGAACTAGGGGCGCCCCGGTGGTGGTGTGGGGGGGCACAGAGACAAGGGGGGCCTTGTTTGTGGGGGGAGCTGAGAACTAAGCGGGGGGGCCTGTGTGTGGGGGGCACAGAGAACAAAGGGGGGCCCGGTGTTTGGGGGTGCGCTGAGACAAGGGAACTGGTTGTGGGGGCGCTGAGAACAATGGGGGCCTGGTGTGTGGGTGCACTTGAAGAACAAAGGGGGACCATTGGGCAAATGGAACATTTTGTGACTTTGTCCGGCCCTCTGTAATGTGGCATACATGTGTGAGCAAAAACAAAGCACCTCACTGTGAAATTCACATGTGAGAATAAACTTTAATTCCATTCATTCATTCATTCATTCCATTCATTCATTCAGGAATAAGCTGGGGGACGAATAAGACATTGGAATAAGATGGAAAAAAAAAAACCCTGGAATTTCCTTTAGTCCAGGATAGTGAATCTGAGGAATTCTTTGCCACAGGAGGCTGTGGAGGCCAAGTCAATAGATATTTCTGAGGCAGAGATAGATAAATTCTTGATTAGTTCGGGTGTCAGGGGAAATGGGGAGAAGGCAGGAGAAATGGGCTTAGGTCAGCCATGATTGAATGGCAGAGTAGACTTGATGGGCCGAATGGCCTTATTGTGCTCCTATCACTTATGAACATGAACTTATGAAGAGATTCTGACCAATTACCTAGAGATATGCAACTGCGGGAAGCTTTACTCTCGTTGCGACCAAATAGTGCCGCCATTGGACACAAGGCCCGACAGGCAAGGCTTGATCTTTGATTCACTGTGACTCCAGTACTTCTGTTCGGCAAGACATCACAGCAGCAATTTACGGAGCTGACTTTAGCAGCAAGCAACGAGAAACAAAATCTCCAAGCTGGAAATCAGAAATGAAAACAAAACGCACTGGAAATACTCAGCGAGTCAACTGGGAGAGAGGTTAGGCTAATGCTCGAGGTCTGTGACCCTTCATAAAAATGTTTCCAGCATTCTCTGTTATCACTTAAGCAGCAGCTTCCTGCCCAGAAGCCTCTACCGCTGAGAAGGATATGCACTGTTGAACTAACAAAGCTTCATCTGAAATGTGTAGGAAGGACCTGCAGATGCTGGTTTAAACCGAAGATAGACACAGAAAGCTGGAGTAACTCGTCTGAAGACGGGCCTCGACCCGAAACCTCACCCATTCCTTCTCTCTAGAGGTGCTGCCTGTCCCACTGAGGTACTCCAGTATAGCGTAGACTCTATCTGCGCTTCATATCGGCAAGTTACGCCAACAGGGATTGAGGATTAATGCAGCCTTGCGTTTGAGCCTCATATGTCAAAACTGAATTAAAGTTAATGGACAGAAAAAAATAATTCATAATAAATACCACAGCACAGTATATAATTTGATCTGCTCTTCAAAAACAAGGGGGAGAAACCAAACCTTTTTCTACAGACTATGTTAATGGAATTCCTTTCTCTTTAGTTTGGGGGAACTCATAGGTTCATAGTCATACAGCGTGGAAACAGACCCTTCGGCCCAACTTAACCACGCCGATCAACATGGCCCATCTACACTAGTCCCACCTGCCTGTGTTTGGCTCATACCCTTCTAAACCTATCCTATCTAAGTACCTGTCTAAATGCTTCTTAAACATTACCAGTCTCAACTATCTCCTCCAGCAGTTTGTTGCTTACACCCACCACCCTTTGTGTAAAAACCTTACTCCTCAGGTTCCTATTAAATCTTTCCCCCCTCGCCTTAAACCTATGTCCTCTGGTTTCCAATTCCCTTACTCTGGGCAAAAGACTGCGTTCAACCGATCTATTCCTCTCAAGCAGGATCCTGAGGATATTTGGACTGATCACCATAATCACTAATTTTTTTTGATAAAGAGGATCAAAACTAAGGAATTCCAGTTTTGGCAATCCTCACAAAGTACAAATGTCAGGATGGGATATGTCCTAATCTGCTGAGGAAAGGAATGGAAACAGAGACTCTGGCTGGAATCTTCTGATCCTCCCTACACATGGGAGTGGTGCCAGAGAAGTGGAAGACTGCGCTCGTTACACCCTTGTTCACAAACCAGGAGGAGAATAAGCCAGGCATTTCAAGGCTAGTCAGCCTAATATCATAGAGCGGAAACTATCAGATACAACAACCTTGGTTTCTTGGAAGAATGTGATAACCTGCAAAATTATGTTTGTGGAATTGGACTGAATTCTTTGGTGGAGGAAAAAAAAAAAAAAAAAAAAATGGGTGGGGGGACAATGTGGTTGAAACTGTATTGTGGAATTTCATCAACCTTTTTTTAATGCAAAATGAAGTTCAATGGACCTGATAGCAGATAACCAAAGGGCTAATCATGTTTTGGCAACATGGGTGAGACATTGGCACATACACGACAGGATATGCTGTTGAGCAAATGTTTTTCAGGGTAACAAAGATTTAATCAGGACCCATTCAGCGGTGGGGAGGAGAATGGCTGATCCTTCTGCAATTTCAAAAATTGGAATATCAAAATGACGCAAATAAATCATCAAATGGGATGTATATAGATATTTGAAGGGAGACATTTGCTGGGCTGTGGGAGAGAGGCAGAGAGAGGCACAGAGGCATATTTTAGTTTAGTTTAGTTTATTGCAACGTGTACTGAGGTACAAGGAAAAGCTTTATCAGTCACGCAGCACAGAAGCAGACCTTCCAGACCATGCTGACCAAAATACCCCATCTAAGGTAGACCAATTTTATCATTTAAAAGTAAAGTGGATAGGTATATGGACGTGAAGGGAATGGAGGGGTATGGTCTGAGTGCAGATGGGACTAGGGGAAAACAAATGGTCGGTACGGACTGGAAGGGCCGAGAGGGCCTGTTTCCGTGCTGTAATTGTTATATGGTTATATGGTTAATTTGCCTGCATTTGGCCCACATCGCTGTAAATCTTTCCATCCATGTACCTGTCCAGGTGTGTCCTTACAATGTTTTTATTTTAATGCTTCAACCACCTCATCTTGCAGCTCATTCCATATACTGTATGTGCCACCTCCTGGGTGATACAATTGCCCCTCAGGTTCCTATTAAATCTTCCCCTTCTCACCTCAGACCTATGTCCTCTCACCATGATTTCCCTAACTCCAGGAGAAAGACAGTGTGCATTCATAGACACAAAATGCTAGAGTATCTCAGCGGGAGGCAGCATCTCTGGAGCGAAGGAATAGGTGAAGTTTCGGGCCTCGACCCGTCATCAGACTGGAGAAGGGTTTGAAGAAGGGTCTCGACCTGAAACATCACCCATTTCTTCTCCCCAGGGATGCTGCCTGTCCTAAACTGAGTTACTCCAGCATTTTGTGTCGATCATCGGTTTAAAGCAGCATCTGCAGTTCCTTCCCACACAGTGCACATTCATCCTTTCTATTATCTTCTTGATTTTACCCACCTCTGTAAGGCAAAGGAACATAGAGTTAAATGTTTCTTTAACATTGCAATAGTACCTGCCTCAACTACCTCCTCTGGCAGGTCATTCCATATACCCACGCCCTTTGTGTAATAAAGTTACCCCTCAGGTTCCGATTAAATCTTTCCCTCCCTCACTTTAAATCTATATCCTCTGGTTCTCAATTTCCCCGACTCTGGGCAAAAGACTGTGTGTTTACCCGATCTATTCCTCTCGTGATATTGTATGCCGCTATAAGATCACCCATCACCCTCCTGCACTCCAAGGAATAGAGTCCTAGCCTCCCGAATCTCTCACTGCACCTCAAAGAGTCCTGGTAACATCCTTGGAAATCTTCTCTGCCCCCTTTCCAGCTTGACACCATCTTTCCTATAACATGGTGCCCAAAACTGAACGCAATGCTCTAAATGCGGTCTCACCAACGTCCTATATAACTGCAACATGACGCCCCCCCACCCCAACTTCTATACTCAGTGGTTGCTACAAAGAGCTGGCTCAGGCACAATGGGCCAAACGTCCTGGAATGGATCATTCACTGATGGCACGGCATTTCTTCCTTTGGTCCGTTTAACATTTTTTCCTTTCACACCTCCAGTAAACCAGGAACTCCTTTTTCAAGGTGATGTTTAAATCTCAGCACGATTTGATACCCAGTGAAAGAGGCCGGAAAGACACCCAGGGCTGTGGGGAGAAAGCACGGAAATATGACTAATTGGATTCCTCTACTCAGAGTGAGAACAGGCTCGACAGGCTGAATTGTTTCCTGTGTCATAACAATTCTACTCAAGGGGTCAGTCCACATTAGATCATCACAGCTGGATAAAGTATAACTGCAGTGCGGCCAAGGATAAATGCATCCTTGACAAATCCAGAGATGTAAACGGATGAAATTATGTTGTAGAAGGTGGAATTATGTTGTCATTAAGCTGGAAATTATACTGTCATTTAGGGCGGCACGGTGGCATAGCGGTAGAGTTGCTGCTTACAGCGCTTACAGCGCCGGAGATCCGGGTTCGATCCCGACTAAGGGTGCTAGTCTGCACGGAGTTTGTACGTTCTCCCCGTGACTTGCGTGGGTTTCGTCTGAGATCTTCAGTTTCCTCCCACGCTCCAAAGATGTACAGGTATGTAGGCAAATTGGCTTGATAAATGTAAAAAATGTGTGTAGGATAGTGTTAATATGCGGGGATCGCTGGTCGGCGCGGACTCGGTGGGCCGAAGGGCCTGTTCCCGCGCTGTATCTCTAAACCAAACCAAAATTAAGCTGAAAGGGAGCAGAGAAGATTTACGAGGATGTTACCAGGCCTGAGCTACGGGGAGAGGTCGGGCAGGCTAGGACCATATTCCTTGGAGCACAGGAGGACGAGGGGTGATCTTACAGAGGGGTATAACATTCATGAGTGGAATTGATAGGGTGAATGCACAGAGTCTTTTACCCAGTGTGCAGGAATTAAGAAGAAGAGGACATAGGATTAAGGTGAGCAGAGGAAGATTTAATGGGAATTTGGGGGGCAGCACAAGGCGGAAGAGGACTGCCCGAGCCGGCTTCCTGCCCTTTTTCCGGAGTGGTAATTGAGAGGGACTACCACGAGAGGCTCTATCCACGGGTTCCCTGGGGTATTCCGGGACCACTGGGCACTGTGGGGGGTGGAATGCACCCTTGACAAGTATTGTAATATAGTTGTTTAAGAGTGTAACATTTAAGAATATTTGATTAGATAATTGGGTGATTTTGTAATATGGTGGTGGGTTTGTTTGATATTGTTTTGTATTGTATATGTTATTGCAATAATTGACCAAATTTACCTTTTGTTAAAAAAATCTTATGCTTCATGGGGAAACCTTCTGTAGCCGACCTAAAGGCATGAGAGGCATTACCCTGGTTTAGCCCCCACTAACGGCCCTTGCTCTCCACGCCCGGTGTCTCCATTGACTGCATCCCGGTATTCCAATGGCAGTGGATGAATGGGAGAATCACCATCAACACCCTGTCTCAGTTGCACGTCCCCCTGATTTGGAATAGTGTCGGCCCTGGGTCTAAATCCCCGCAACAGACTGCTGTACTTTTCGTTGTTCCCTAAATCTGGCAACACACATGGATCAGACCAAGTAAAGCTGTGATACCTCCTTCCAGGAAAAGGCATTCGTGAACCAGCTGAGATTTTACAACAGTCCAGCGGTTTCATGGTCAACATTACCGACAGCAGTTTGTTAATTCCATCTTTATTGAATTATGAATTTGAATTTCCCATCTGTCGTGGGGAGAGTTGAGTTCACATCTCTGAGGTGCCAATCTGGCAAAGATGCAACACAGGAGCATATGTGCATGAAACAGCTAAAGAAGCGTCCTATCGGCAGGAGCAGAAACATCCGATAAGCAACTAATCAACGTTGAACAGTTCTATTACCAGAACCAGGGGTCACAGTTTAAGAATAAAGGGGGAGGTCATTTAGGACTGAGATGAGGAAAAACATTTTCACCCAGAGAGTTGTGAATCTGTGGAATTCTCTGCCACAGAAGGCAGTGGAGGCCAATTCACTGGATGTTTTCAAGAGAGAGTTAGATTTAGCTCTAAGGGCTAACTGGACTAAATGGGACCTGTTGGGTCCTCGTCACACGGGAGGCCTGGTCCCCCAACGCAACCCATCCCCCAATGCAATATTCCACGACTCACTCGTTCCTCCAATGCAACCCATTCCCTCAATGCAATATCCCACCACTCACCCATAGGCCCTAACTGCGCAGGCACGATTCATTTCCCCTCATCCCCGAGCACTCCCTCCCCGTGTACCGTTTTTGTGCAAATAGAAAGACTGCGCAAACCGGAAGAGCACAAGATCAAGGTTTTAGTCATGTACAGAGAGACGGATAGACAGACAGACAGACAGACAGACAGACAGACAGACAGACAGACAGACAGACAGACAGACAGACAGACAGACAGACAGACAGACAGACAGACAGACAGATAGAATCAAGGGATTTGGGGAGAAAGCAGGAACGGGGTACTGATTTTGGATGATCAGCCATGATCATATTGAATGGTGGTGCTGACTTGAAGGGCCGAATGGCCTACTCCTGCACCTATTTTCTATGTTTCTATCACACCAAATGGCGGTAGACAATTAGTGAGATAATGGGAGAAATACCAAGAATGTCACCTTCCTCAACAAAGACCATCATCAGGCATATCGAATATAGAACACCACAGGAAATCCTTTTTCCATGTGGCTATCAAAATGTCCAACTCCTCCCACTTCTGTCGTGGGTTCAACTGAGTGTGTCGGCTGCTAGATGTGCAATATGTGCTGTGCAATAACTGGTCACGTGAATTTCACTATATTATCATGATATTGCACATGACACTTTCAATGCCTTGCAACTGTATCTTTTGACTGGTGACCGACCAACTCTGAGATAAATAAAGTGGCATCGTGTCGCATCGTATCATATCGTATAAATTGGGAGGTCATGCTGCAGTTATATGAGACATCGGTGAGGCTGCATTTAGAGTATTGGGTTCAATTCTGGCCACCATGTTATAGGAAAGGTGTTGTCAAGGGTGCAGAGGACATTTACAAGGAAGTTGCCAGGACTCGAGGGCCTGAGCTATATGGAAAGGTTGAACAGGCTGGGTCTCTATTCCTTGTAGCACGGAAGGATGAGGGATGATCTTATAGAGGTGCACAAAATCATGAGAGGAATAGATCGGGAAGACGCACAGAGTCTCTTGCCTAGAGTAGAGAAATCAAGAACCAGAGGGCATAGGTTTAAAGAGAAAAGGGAAAGATTTTTATAGGAACTGTTTCACACAAAGGGGAGTGGATTTATGGAATGAGCTACTGGAGGAGGTAATTGAGCAATGACTATTGCAAGGTTGAAGAAGCAATTAGACAGGTACATGGATAGGACAGGTTTAGAGGGGTATGGGCCAAAGAAAGTTGGACTAGTGTTGATGGGACATGTTGGTCGGTATGGGCCAGTTGGGCCAAAGTACCTGTTTTGACACAATATGACACTATGAGACTATTACTCTAATGCCAGGGAGCAGCATGGAGGCGTTAATGGCAAAGTTGCACCATTTATAGTCATGTTCAGCCAGGAAGTTCAGGTAGTTGATCCATTGCAGCTTCCTTCTGAGATCCCCAGCGACACATAAGTCAGTCTTCTTCCAATTTCATTCATCCTTGATATCAAGCAAAGACTGAGAGCACCAAACGTCTGAGCAATCCTTCTATAATCCTTCTCTGTCCTTTCAGGGGCGGCACAATGGCGCCAGAGACCTCACATCGTCAAGAATCTGTCAATCTGTGCCTTAAAAATATCCATTGCCGTGGCCTGCACAGCCGTCTGAGATACAAATCTTTCTGAACAAATGAACCACAATAGGAAGCCACAACTCCCTCAACCATTTTATGACCTCCTGTAGCAGCCGCTGATCATGTCTGAACCACATCAAGACGCAATGAATTCACCAGGCATCTTGGATAATGCGATATAAAGTCAACCCCAAATAATGGAACTGGCAATTTACTCTGCTGATTGAAGGGCGCTGTTTAGTTTAGTTTGGTTTAGAGATACAGCGCGGAAACAGGCTCTTCGGCCCACTGAGACCGCACTGACCAGCGATCCCCGCACAATGGCACTATCCCACACACACGAGGGACAATTTACAATGTTGCTGAAGCCAAATTAACCTACAAACCTGCACGTCTTTGGAGTGTGGGAGTAAACCGGAGCACCCGGAGAAAACCCCTCGTGGTAACGGGACCAACGTGCAAAATCCATACAGACAGCACCCGGAGTCAGGATCGAACCCTTGGTCTCTGGCGCGGTAAGGCAGCAACACTACCTCTGCGCCACCGTGCCGGGTTTTGGGGAAAGGTTATGGCCAGAGTTGTGGTAGTTCCACAGTAGCTTCCCAACATGTTCGATTTATACAGTAAGGTCAGTAACAGGAAAGAAAGGGGATGCTCAACGTATAGTTCTTTCATCACATACTTCAAGACTGCCGTACAAGCGATGTCAACTTATCAGCGCAGCTGAACCTTATCATCTTACAGTGCCTTTCCTGCATTTTCTGTCTTGTGTCAACTGGATTGTATTACTCGAGGAAACTTTTATTTCTCCTTATTGTGTTCCACAAGCAATAAAAAGACACAGGTGGGATGTATTAGCCATAGTTCCAAGCTACCAAACTTTTGTTTTCTTTTATGCTAGCTAATGGAGCTAATATCTCCCACATGGAACAAACATTTTATTGATGCATAAATATAACAATCAAAGTGGAAATTCCGTACATTGTAGAACAGTAATAAGCAAAGAAAGAACACAAAAAAGGGCCTACAATAAACCCAGTTGATTGCAGCATGGGTGGCCGAGCCGGTGTACTAAAGACATTAAATGGGCCAACCCAGGACTTCAAGCCAGTTCAGTGGACACTTAAATAGTCGATTTTTTTACTTGAAGTACTTGTTCTGCTTTGCCGAAACAGGATCTTCAGTTACCAAGTGCGACGTTTTGAACTGATCTCAAGTAAAAAGTCACCATTCCCTTTGCAAAACAAGGATTAAATTTATGTTGTGTTACCTCCAAACCAAATAAAGCTCAAGTTGATTACAATCATGTAAAGGACTTTAACGACAGGCGTCAACAAATTGATCTGGGCAGAAGTTCCTAGGTCTTTTCAAAGCTCCAAGGCGATTCACAACAGATATTTCTCCAGTGGGTAAAACTGGTTTTCATGCAGGGCGCGCGCACCAGAAAAGCCATGAATGGGGACATAATTCATCGATTATCCCAACGGATAGACAGACAGAAAGTCCAAAGGGTGTGGTTGCTTTTAAAGACAAGTTCACCTTACCTACGGGCAGCTGAGCTGATGGAAGTTATTTTTGTTACAGCATCTGTGCAAGTGCCTCAATTTCCTTTGGATTGAACAACGGGCAGGAACTTGGAAAAGTAGTGGGACCCACCGAAGGAGGTACAGATAAACAGAGCAAAAGATAATAGGAAAGAACTTCATAAAAACAAAAATGGTAGCAAATATGAAAATATATATTTTTGTGAGGGTACTTTTTTTAAACGTACATTTGCAAGGCACGTCAAAAATACTGTTTTTGAACTATATGCGCCTGGCATGAATATTGATATTCTTGGCATATCAGCAAATGGCTGACAAGAATGGATGGGCCAGAAATGGAGCTAACAAATAGTTCAGCAGGACTAACATACCAGCTGGGAAACCCACTAAAGTTGTCACATCGGTTTAGGAACGAGGACACCGCACCTCTCCACCCACCAATAAACAAAAATCCACTCAGAAGATAACTTTGAATTAAATATAGTTGGGTAGATGAGGAATAGATCAGGTAGGTGCACAGAGTCTGAGTACGCTACTGTGCCACCCGCTGCAGGCAAAAGAAATAGAGAGAGTGTTAATGCACAGGCATAAGAGTTAAACAAGGAAATATTGAGATAGTTAAATAGGAAACAATAGAAGATTAGAAAATAAATTACCCAGAACTGGAAAATAGTGAGGAGAGAGAATGATGAAAATCCAATGCAGGAAAGGGAATAGAAGAATAATACTGAACGTATCCATTCAAAATAGAGCAAGGACAGAATTAAAAGAAGTTGATACTTGAGCAAAAAAAGTCATGGGAAAGGAATAACATGAAAAAGGAAAGCAAACAATGGTGAAAATGTGCAGTGTGTGAAATACGCTGGTGGGACTGGAAGCAATTATTTTGCAGAAAGATCTGAGCCTCAAGGCATTAGCAGATGCCACTGACTGTTAAATGGACAAGAATGGAAAATAAACAACCATGGTGAAATATCTTTAGAAGTAAAAGAGGCAGTAAGGAAGGAGACGGGATGGTAACATTGATAATGCTGGATTGGATGTAGACACAAGAGAGGTTTGAAGGAAAGAAGGAAATAATGTAATCAGAAGCAATGGCCCTGAATTATTGGAGAAGGAGTGGGACAGAGGTACTGATATGCTGCAGGGAAATCCAAAGAACCTGTCTCCTAACTTTCTCCCAACTATCCTAGATAGGACTTCACTGCACTAAACGTTATTCCTTTATCACTACTAGACTAAATGGGGTGGCAGCTCAGTCCCTCAAGCTGATGTGCTGGCAGCTCACTCACGGCTGGTGGGCAGGCAGTTGACTCACGGCTATTCCTTGAAATTCCATTTCAAGCAGAGGGCAAGGCCACCAAATTCAAATCCATTTTCCTACCATTTCAAGCAGGGTGCAAGGCCACCAAATTCAAGTGCAGTTTCTTACCTCTTCGAGCAGGGTGCAAGGCCACCAAATTCAAGTGCAGTTTCATACCATTTCATGCAGGGTGCAAGGCCACCAAATTCAAATGCAGTTTCATACCATTTCATGCAGAGTGCAACAACACCACATTCAAATGCAGTTTCATACCATTTCATGCAGGGTGCAAGGCCACCACATTCAAATGCAGTTTCATACTATTTCAAAAAGGGTGAAACCACCATAAAACCACCATAAAACCACACAAAACACCACACTCGCAGTTCAGTAGACATTCAGTGTGTTTAGTTGATTCACAGCTCAGACAGAGTCGTGACCTCTCCCTCCCACATCATGCAGAGACTGAGCCACACCCACACTTCTGGGTTTTATAATCCCTCCCCCTCCCACCGGAAAAGGTGTAGCCTTCATGCAGTGATTGACAGGAGAGAGATTCTCAACATTTTTTAAACACTAATAACACTTTTGTTTTTCATTGATGGGAAAAATCCTCTGCACCTGATGAGCGGAGGGGCACTGAGTAAGATGACCAAAAATCACAGCCGTAAGTGGTAGCGTTTTATCTAAAATCAATATAGTGCAAACAGGAAGTTGTCAAGTTTAGACAACCATTTGCAGTGCCTTTTCACCTCAACCCAAACCCCCCAAGCAACCATTTGCAGGCAGTGCCTTTTCACTTCAACCCAAACCCCCCAAACAATCATTTGCAGGCAGTGCCTTTTTACTTCACCCAAACCCCCCAAACAACCATTTGCAGGCAGTGCCTTTTTACTTCAACCCAAACCCCCCAAACAACCATTTGCAGGCAGTGCCTTTTTACTTCAACCCAACCCCCCAAACAACCATTTGCAGGCAGTGCCTTTTTACTTCAAACCAACCATATTTTCATTTTCAAACCACATTAAGGGCACTCACAGTTGAGTAGACATGTGTTCCGTGTTATTCAGAGCTCAGAGAGACATGACCCTCTGGCTTCCTCCATCTTGGAATCCAGAGATTCCAAGATGGAGGAAGCCAGAGGGGAAGCAGAGAGTATGTCAAATTAAAAAAAAACATTAATATCTCTCTGATTTTTCATCGATGGGAAAAATCCTCTGGTCCAGTCCAGCGGAGTGGGGCTCTGAGTGAGGTGGCCAAAAATGACGGCCGTATGTGGCGGCGTTCTCTCGGAAATCAAATCGCAGTGCGTCAAAAACAGTCAAGATCTTACTTAGTAATATAGATAAATGGCTTGATTGTAATCATGTATTGTCTTTCTGCTGACTGGATAGCACACAACAAAAGCTTTTCACTGTACCTTGGTGCATGTGACAATAAATTAAGCTAAACTGAACTAAACTGAAAGCCTTTCTACCGTTTATGTCACACTTTGAGAAGGTTTCACATGGGAGGTTGGTCCAAATGGCGAGGGCCGTTTGGAGCGACGGTAAGGTGCCAATTGGATCCACAATCAGCTTGGCAACAGGAAACTGAGGGTGATGGTAGAGGGTTGTTTATGCGATTGGGTGATTGTGAGCAGTGGTGTTCCTCAGGAATCAGTGCTGGACCTTTCCTGTTTGTAAAATAAGTGAATGATTTGCATTGGCATGTTAGTGGCAAGATCAGTAAGTTTGCAGATGACGCAAAGATTGGTGGAATATTTGGGAGCATGGTGGTAACCCAAGGCTGCAGGGAGATATTGATGTGTAGGAAGGAACTGCAGATGCTGATTTACACTGAAGAGAGACATAAAGTGCTGGAGTAACTCAGTAGGCCAGGCAGCAACTCTGGAGAGAAGGAATGGTGACGTTCAGATCTAGACCCTTCTTCAGAAATGTCACCCATTCCTTCTCTCCAGAGATGCTGCCTGACCTGCTGAGTTACTCCAGCATGTTGTGTCTATCTTGGGAGGTAATGATGTCTTGGTGAAATGGGCTGAGATATGGCAGATGGAGATGGGTGGCTGCATTTTGGGAGTATTAATGAGGGTAGGACATCATCATCATCGGCGGTCATTCGAAACGAGTATGACTGTCCTTTTTTGGGAGGTCGCCTGTGCGTGACTTTGTTTAACGTGGGGAGATGGTGCATTGTCTGTGCACGTTAAAGGAGGCGCAGTCCTCTTTCTTACAGTTTGGCTTTCTTCCCAACCAATTGTTCAAGTGCTTTTGATTTCAACATGCGCCTTAATTTAGTTCAACAAAGAAACTAACAAGTTACTAAAGAACCTGACAGCCACCACACGGTTCTTGACAGATCTGGGTCAGGATCCAGTGGCATGGAGTCTAAGACGACCGGAGACCCTTTTCTGCTGCAGCCTTCATCCACTTTCCCAGCCGTTGTGACGCCCCACTAAAGGCAGCCGTCATCCATCGCCTGTTCCATCGTTGAGGTCTTGGTTGGATTGCTCTTTGTCAGGGACCTCCCCCTCGACCTTACCGCCATAGGTGGCCCTACCAGGAGCATAGCTCCAGATGGCATCGCTCTCAGGATCTCAGGACCACACAAGCTTCTCCACCACGATGAGGTGACAATCCACGGAGAAGGGCTAGGACATACACCTTAAATGAAAAGACCCTGGGGAGTATTCTGCCCTACTTTTACAAAAGGAAGCAACTGACAGAAAGGTGTTTTCTTGTAAATGAGGAAAACGTGTTTTTCTTTCAGCTCTCTATGATGGAATTTCTTACTTCTCTGGTATAAATATTGTCAAATTGTGAGAAGACTTTCAGAGAAGACTTATTTTGTTCACCATTGTGTAGCGCATATCTCAAATACCCTAAAACAAGCAATAACTCAATTTTGACAAAATTGTCAGTTGCTTCCTTTTGTCAAATTAGGGCAGTATCGTGGACAGAGTGACATTGGCGTTCAAGTCCAAAGATCCTTGAAGATGATGACAAAAGTCAATAACATGGTCAAGAGGGCATAAGGGGTACTGACCATTCTCAGGACATTGAATATAACAGATGGGAGGTTATGCTTCAGTTGTATAAAAAATGGTCAGACCTCAGCTAGAGTATGGCATGCATCTATAGTAACCACACCAGAGGAAATATGTAATAGTGCTGGAGAGGGTGGAGAGAAGATTCATTAGGATGTTGGGATATTTCAGCTATGAAGAGAGACGGTTGCAACTAGGTCTGTTTCCTCTGGCGAGCAAGAGGTTAAGAGGGCTCATGGCTTAAGTATATAAAATTATAAGGGGTATAGATGTGGAAAACTGCAGAAATAGTTTCCCTTTACCAGAGGTAATTAAAACTAAAGGACATGACAATGGCGTAGCTGGTAGAGCTGTGCCCGCAGACACGTGCCATCAGGGTAGGCAAGGTAGGCACTGCCTATCCTGACTAAAATTATAACATAGTAATTACTAAATATAACATAAAGGCATGGGAGAATTATGCCTATCTAAGAGATCGATCTCTCAGCGCTTGTAACCCTTGAAGGTCTGTGCAGCCCACGTGCCGTCAGCGCTGCTTCAAGCGTCAATTTCAAGCTGGGCTGAAGGCAGCAGAAATTCTGCCTTTGCAGCACTGCACATGCTGGTTTCTTGGCGGGGTTTTCAAATATGGATTGGCAATATTTTAAGTGTATGTTAGAGAGAAGAATGGAGTTAGTGTACCAATAATGTGGTAAGTACATTTTGTGTTTATGTTTTTAAATACTGTATTTCCCGGGGTGTGGGGGGAGCTCCTTTCACAGAGTTTGGGGAGTCTGGCCCGGGGGAAAGTTGCGGGGAGGGCACGAATGTTGTGAAGGAGGGGTCGGGAGCACTTCTGCCGCTCGCTGGCCTCACTCATGTCAAGTTGAGGTTGAGGTTACTAGGCTGTGGGAATTTAAGGATTTGCAGGAAGCCACTGACATGAGTGAGCGGCAGGTGAGAGGTGTTCAGACGGAGAGCACTTCCAGAGCACTGCGGGCCGGCAGAAGGCACTGAAGTGGCGGCCAGTTCTGCTGTCGGCTCCCAGCGGCCGCTCGCAGCTACCCGAGCTGCTTCTATCCGGGCCCGGAGCCCGGAGTGCCGCGGCAGCGGTGAGTGAGTTACTGGCATTATCCCCGACCCAACACTCCTGCCCTCCCCGCAACTTTACTCCTGGCACAGACTCTCCACACGCTGTGAAAGGAACTCTCCCCCCAATTGGTCCCTTGAACAAGTGTTGTCATTCAATTAGATGACAACTGGTTCAACTTTTGCCTGTACTCCCGTTTTTCCCACCATCTATCCACCTGCCATCATCCTTCACCCCCCACCCATTCAGTTATTCAGAATAAAGGAGACTTGGAAGCCTTGGGCAAATTGAATTGTTACTGTCTTTATTTAAATTTTTTATTTTAAGGGAGAGAACAATCTGCGCATGCGCGGTTGAATTTTTTTTAAAAAGCCGACTGACTGCCTACCCCAAGTAATTACTCATGGCACGTGCCTGCTGTGGCCTCACAGTGTCGGAGACCCAGGTTCTATCCAGACCCGGGTGCTGTCTGTGGAGTTTGCCTATTCTACCTGTGACCTTTGGGTTCTCTGGTTAACTCCCACATCCCAAAGATGTACAGGTTTGTAAGTTAATTGGCCTTTGTGAAACTTGCCCCATTATGTGTAAGGAGTGGATGAGAAAGTGGGATAACAAAGAAGATGTGTGAATGGGAAAACTATAGTTGGCATGGACTCAGTTGGCTGAAGGGTCTGATTCTATGCTGGATCTTTAAATATAAATTTAGGGTAAGGGATTGGAGACCTAGATGGAATTTGAGGGTGGCCTTTTTCATTCAGTGAATGCTCTGCCAAAGAGTGTGTCATAGAGTCATACAGTGGCTTGCAAAAGTATTCATACCCCTTGAACTTTTCCACATTCTGTCACGTTACAACCACAAACGTAAATATATTTTATTGGGATTTTGTGTGATAGACCAACACAAAGTGGAGCATAATTGTGAAGTGGAAGGAAAATTATACATGGTTTTCAATTTTTTTTACAAATAAAAAACTGAAAAGTGTGGCGTGCAAAAGTATTCAGCCCCCTTTACTCTGATACCATAAAATCCAGTGCAACCAATTGCCTTCAGAAGTCACCTAATTAGTAAATAGAGTCCACGTGTGTAATCTAATCTCAGTATAAATACAGCTGTTCTGTGAAGGCCTCAGAGGTTTGTTAGAGAACATTAGTGAACAAACAGCATTATGATGCACAAGGAACACACCAGACAGGTCAGGGATAAAGTTGTGGAGAAGTTTAAAGCAGGGTTAGGTTATAAAAAAATATCCCAAGCTTTGAACATCTCACGGAGCACTGTTCAATCCATCATCTGAAAATGGAAAGAGTATGGCACAACTGCAAACCTACCAAGACATGGCCGTCCACCTAAACTGACAGGCCAGGCAAGGAGAACATTGATCAGAGAAGCAGCCAAGAGGCCCATGGTAACTCTGGAGGAGCTGCAGAGATCCACAGCTCAGGTGGGAGAATCTGTCCACAGGACAACTATTAGTCGTGCACTCCACAAATCGGGCCTTTATGGAAGAGTGGCAAGAAGAAAGCCATTGTTGAAACAAAGCCATAAGAAGTCCCGTTTGCAGTTTGCCACAAGCCATTTGGGGGACACAGCAAACATGTGGAGGAAGGTGCTCTGTTCTGATGAGACCAAAATTGAAGTTTTTGGCCTAAATGCAAAACGCTATGTGTGGCGGAAATCTAACACTGCACATCACCCTGAACACTGCACATCACCCATCCCCACTGTGAAACATGGTGGTGGCAGCATCATGCTGTGGGGATGCTTTTCTTCAGCAGGGACAGGGAAGCTGGTCAGAGTTGATGGAAAGATGGATGGAGCCAAATACAGGGCAATCTTGGAAGAAAACCTGTTAGAGTCTGCAAAAGACTTGAGACTGGGGCAGAGGTTCACCTTCCAGCAGGACAACGAACCTAAACATACAGCCAGAACTACAATGGAATGGTTTATATCAAAGCATATTCATGTGTTAGAATGGCCCAGTCAAAGTCCAGACCTAAATCCAATTGAGAATCTCTGGCAAGACTTGAAAATTGCTGTTCACAGACGCTCTCCATCCAATCTGACTGAGCTTGAGCTATTTTGCAATGAAGAATGGGCAAAAATTTCAATCTCTAGATGTGCAAAGCTGGTAGAGACATACCCCAAAAGACTTGCAGCTGTAATTGCAGCGAAAGGTGGTTCTACAAAGTATTGACTCAGGGGGGCTGAATACTTTTGCACGCCACACTTTTCAGTTTTTTATTTGTAATAAAATTTGGAAACCATGTATCATTTTCCTTCCACTTCACAATTATGCACCACTTTGTGTTGGTCTATCACATAAAATCCCAATAAAATACATTTATGTTTGTGGTTGTAACGTGACAAAATGTGGAAAAGTTCAAGGTGTATGAATACTTTTGCAAGCCACTGTAGTGTCATGCAGTTTGGAATCAGGCCCATTGGCCCAACTTGCCCACACCGACCAATATGTCCCATCTGCACATCCCACCTGCCTGCATCTAATCCTATCCTATCCATGTACCTATCTAAATGTTTCCTAAACGTCGCAATAGTACCTGCCTCAACTACCTCCTCTGGCAGCTCATTCCATACACCCACACCCTTTGTGTAAAAATAGTTATCCTTCAGGGTCGAATGGCCTACTACTGCACCTATTTTCTATATTTCTATGTTTCCATATTCCTATTAAATCTTTCACCTCTAACTTTAAACCTATGTCTTCTGGTTCACAATTACCCTACTCTGGGCAAGAGACTATGGGTGTTTACTCAATCCCACTGGTCTGTGTAGACATGGTGGGCTGCATGGGCATGTTTCCATGCAGTTGGACTTTATGACTCCTCCATGGTGAAATTAAAGATACCATGTCTGTACGGAGTTTGCACGTTCTCCCCGTGACCGCGTGGGTTTTCTCCAATAAATTTGGTTTCCTCCCACACTCCAAAGACGTACTGATTTGTAAGTAAATTGGAGTGGTATAAGTGTAAATTGTCCCTAGAGTGTAGGATAATATTAATGTGTGGGGATCGCTGGTCAGTGCGGACTCGGTGGGCCGTAGGACCTGTTTCCGGGCCTATATCTCTAAACTAAAATGTCCTTCATTGCAATAAGACCTTTAGTATCCCAGTGTTTCTGTTACATTTACTGTCTCTTCTACAGTGAAAATTGATACAAATATTTATTAACACACTATAATTTCTAAAGGAACCCATATTATTTTTTGTTTCCTGCTTGGTTGTAGAATTTCTTCTGATTTGTTTACATATAAATCTAATTTTGCCAATTGAACCTTCTCCCTTAGAATTATTATGTTTTACTCATCTGTTACTGCTTCCCAAAACCAATCAATGTTTTAGTCTATTATTTTTCCTGGCAACATTTTAACCTATTACTTTAATCTTATACTGGTCTTAACCTTTTGAGTTAGCCCTGGATAAAATCATTTTTATTTATGGACAATAGACAATAGACAATAGGTGCAGGAGTAGGCCATTCGGCCCTTTGAGCCAGCACCGCCATTCAATGTGATCATGGCTGATCATCCCCAATCAGTACCCCATTCCTGCCTTCTCCCCATATCCCCTGACTCCACTATTTTTAAGAGCCCATCTAGCTCTTTCTTGAAAGCATCCCGAGAACCTGCCTCCACCGACCTCTTGAGGCAGAGGATTTCTTAGTGGAATGCGTAATTTGTTTGCATTAAAAGGTATTTATTTATGTAGGAAGGAACTGCAGATGCTGATTTAAACTGACGATAGACACAAAATGCTGGAGTAACTCAGCGGGCCAGGCAGCATCTCTAGAGAGAAAGAATGGGTGACGATTCGGATCGAGACTGGTCGGGTCTGATAATGTCACCCATTCCTCCTCTCCAAAGATACTGCCTGTCCCATTGAGATATTCTTTATCGACTACAAATACCTTATTCTAATTTTCCAATCTGTTCCCCCCTCTCACCAACAGTAATCAGCTATATTTAAATTCAACCTCTCGTTACACCCAAATTGTGTCTCTCTTAAACCAAACTAGGAACTGTGTAAGGAGGAAGGATTGATTGGGCTTTAGAACATAGGAGCTGGGAAGAGATTCAATTGAGTAGTATTACATTATGTGATGCCTGGGTAGTGAACAGGATAGATCTATTCCTTTTTACATTGTATTTATTAACTAGGGGCACAGGTTAAAACAAAAAGGTTTAAAAGTTAAATTTGAAGTCTTCGATATTTAGACTGTAGGGAAATTAATTATACTATATTAACCATGACCTTATTGGATCGGAAGCAAGATGAAAGGGCTGAATTGAGCATTTCTGCTCTGATCCTATCGAGGGAAATTTGGAACAAGGTTTTTCAAGCATGAGGTTTGGGGAGATTGGAACGCATTGCAAGAAGGCAGAAACACACATCATGTTTGAGGAGTACCTGGGTGGGGGGTTGAATTGCCATAATCACAGTGGTGCAGCGATAGAGCTATTGCCTTACAGTGGCAGAGACCCGGGTTCAATCCTGACTACGGGTGCTTGTCTGTACGGAGTTTGTACGTTCTCCCCGCGACCTGTGTGGTTTTTCTCCCACACTCCAAAGCCATACAGATTAGTGGGTTAATCGGCTAGGTATAATTGTAAATTGTCCCTAGTGTGTGCAGATAGTGTTAATGTGTGAGGATCGCTGGTTGGTGTAAACACAGTGGGTTGAAGGACCTGTATCCACATTGTATTCTGAATTAAACTGAACTAAACAGAAAGTTATGGATGGGATATCTGAAAAGTGGGAAACGTCTCAACATGGACACAATGGGCCAGGAGATTTCCTTCAAGTTTGTGTGATCCTATGAAACTGTAATAACTTTTAATCTAATTTTACAATTTTCATTTTCTGATTCTTTATACTTCCATAATTGCTTTATCTGATTTTAATTGGAGTACTGCTAAATCTTCACATTTTTCATATTATGATCACTCTTCCCCCAGAGAACCATTTTCTCGTTAAAATTATAAATTAACCCTTTCCCATTTCACAATGTTAAATCAAAGAAAGCTTTTTTCCCAGTTTGGTTTTATCAAATAGAATATAGCTTTTAATCACTTAAACTCATTTTAGGCACCAATCACACACTCATTTCACCCCTGCCATCAGTAAGAAGGTACTGGAGTCAGAAAACTGTAACGTCCAGGTTCAGGAGCAGCTTCATCCCTACAGACATTCGGCTAATAAACACGACAGCCTCAAATAAGCTCTGAACGACATAGAATAGTAATTGGTATTATTGGACAATTCTTGTTTTTTTGTGTGCATACATATGTGTGTGTGTGTGTGTGTGTGTGTGTGTGTGTGTGTGTGTGTGTGTATGTGTGTGCATGTGTGTGTGTGTGTGTGTGTGTGCATACATATGTATGTGTGTGTGTGTGTGTGTGTGTGTGTGTGTGTGTGTGTGTGTGTGTGTGTGTGTGTGTGTGTGTGTGCATGTGTGTGTGTGTGTGTGTGTGTGTGTGTGTGTGTGTGTGTGTGTGTGTGTTGCGTGTGCGTGTGCGTGTGCGTGTGTGTGTGTGTGTGTGTGTGTGCGTGTGTGTGTGTGTGTGTGTGTGTGTGTGTGTGCGTGTGTGTGTGTGTGTGTGTGTGTGTGTGTATGTACAGTATATATGTATATTTGTGAGCATGTGTATATATACACACACTGAACGTTTTATTTCAGTCTCCTTTATTATATTGTTTACTATGTTTACATATTCTGTTGTGCTGTTGCAAGTAAGAATTTCATTGTTCTATCTGGGACAAATGACAATAAAACACTTGACTCTCTTGACTCTTGATTCTCTGTGTAAAACTTGCTCTGCACATTCCTTTAAATCTTGCCTCCGCACCATAAAACTATGCCCTCTAGTCTTTGAAATTTTACCCTGAGTAAAAGCTTCTGATTGTCTACTGGTCTTCCCAAAAACCAACTACAAATGTATTTGCTAAACTTTTCCATCAAGCCCCTTTTGCCAGTTTGGTTTATCTAAGTCACAATGAGATTAAAAAGTATATGAAAATGAAATCACATCCACTCAATATCCTGTGATAATCTTTCCAGTGTGAATCAGTTGCATTGTATCTCCACCTTCTCTTCCCAACCCCTGATCTTTTCCAGAGGGTTAACCCTCATGTGTGTCATTAAATGAAACATCCAGTTTAGCATTGGAAAATAGAAAACATATTGAAGCAAGCAAAACAACCACAGAACTTGGTGATTTTCAAGTGGTAAGTCATTCAAACGTGCTTCACATGAGTAGTTTCAGTCAGAAATTATCAGTGAGCAATGCAAGTGAACTCTTCAAAAGCTCTAAGATTCAAAAACTCTTTTAAGGATGAGGGGGAAGTCTTTTAGGACCAAGATGAGAAAAACATTTTTCACACAGAGAGTGGTGAGTCTCTGGAATTATCTGCCACAGAAAGTAGTTGAGGCCAGTTCATTGGCTATATTTAAGAGGGAGTTAGATGTGGCCCTTGTGGCTAAAGGGATCAGGGGGTTTGGAGAGAAGGCAGGTTTAGGATACTGAGTTGGATGATCAGCCATGATCATATTGAATGGCGGTGCAGGCTTGAAGGCCCAAATGGCTTAATCCTGCACCTATTTTCTATGTTTCTATGTTTCTAAGGTTTAGCTTAGTTTTCAGTTTTGGTTTTAGTTTAGTTCAATTTAGTTTAGTTTAATTAAAAAATTTAATTAAGAGATACAGCGTGAAAACAGACCTCGGCCCACTGAGTCCACACCGACCGACGATCACTCGTACACTAGTTCTATCCTACATCATCGGGACAATTTACAGAAGCCAATTAACCTGCAAACCTGTATATCTTTGGTATGTGGGAGGAAACCAGAGCACCTGGAGAAAACCCAGGCGTTCACGGGGATAACGTGTCAACTCCGCGCGTCAGAATGCTGGAGTCAATTCTTAAAAAGGTAATAATGTGGTATTTGGATAGCGGTAAAAGGATTAGTCCAAGCCAGCATGGATTTATGAAAGGAAAATCATGCTTGACTAATCTTCTGGAATTTTTTGAGGATGTGACAAGTAAAATGGATGAAGGGGTGCCAGTGGATGTAGTGTATCTAGACTTTCAGAAAGCCTTTGATAAGGTCCCACACGGGAGACTGGTGACTAAAATTAGAGCACATGGTATTGGGGGTAGGGTGTTGACGTGGATAGAAAATTGGTTGGCAGACAGGAAGCAAAGAGTAGGAGTGAACAGGTCCTTTTCAGAATGGCAGGCAGTGGCGAGTGGAGTGCCGCAAGGCTCGGTGTTGGGGCCGCAACTGTTTACCATATATATTAATGATTTGGAAGAGGGAATTAGGAGCAACACTAGCAAGTTTGCGGATGACACAAAGCTGGGTGGCAGTGTGAACTGTGAAGAGGATGTTAGGAGGTTGCAGGATGACCTAGACAGGCTGAGTGAGTGGGCAGATGCGTGGCAGATGCAGTATAATATAGACAAATGTGAGGTTATCCACTTTGGTGGCAAAAACAAGGGGGCAGATTATGATCTCAATGGGGTTAGGTTAGGTAAGGGGGAGGTACAGCGAGACCTGGGCTCCTTGTAACCATATAACCATATAACCATATAACCATATAACAAATTACAGCACGGAAACAGGCCCTCTCGGCCCTTCCAGTCCGTGCCGACCATTTGTTTTCCCCTAGTCCCATCTACCTGCACTCAGACCATACCCCTCCATTCCCTTCACGTCCATATACCTATCCACTTTACTCTTAAATGTTAAAATCGATCCTGCCTCCACCACTTCTGCATGAAGCTCATTCCACACAGCCACCACCCTCTGAGTAAAGAAGTTCCCCCTCACGTTACCCCGAAACCTCTGTCCCTTAATTCTCATGTCATGCCCTCTTGTTTGAAATTTCCCTACCCTCAATGGGAAAAACGTATCCACGTCAACTCTGTCTATCCCTTTCATCATTTTAAAGACCTCAATCAAGTCCCCCCTTAACCTTCTGCGCTCCAAAGAATAAAGACCTAACTTGTTCAACCTTTCTCTGTAACATAGTTGCTGGAACCCTGGCAACATTCTAGTAAATCTCCTCTGTGCTCTCTCTATTTTGTTGACATCCTTCCTATAACTAGGCGACCAAAATTGTACACCATACTCCAGAATTGGTCTTACCAATGCCTTGTACAATTTTAACATTACTTCCCTACTCCTATATTCAATGCTCTGATTTATAAAGGCCAGCACACCAAAGGCTTTCTTTACCACCCTATCTACATGCGATTCCACCTTCAGGGAACTATGTACAGTTATTCCTAGATCCCTCTATTCCACAGCATTCCTCAATTCCCTACCATTTTACCATGTACGTCCTATTTTGATTTGTCCTGCCAAGATGTAGCACTTCACACTTATCAGCATTAAAATCCATCTGCCATCTTTCAGCCCACTTTTCCAAATGGCCCAAATCTCTCTGTAGACTTTGAAAATCTACTTCATTATCCACAACACCACCTATCTTAGTATCATCTGCATACTTACTTATCCAATTTTCCACCCCATCATCCAGATCATTGATGTACATGACAAACAACAGTGGACCCAACACAGATCCCTGAGGCACCCCACTGGTCACCGGCTTCCAACCTGACAAACAGCCATCCACCATTACTTTCTGACATCTCCCATTCAGCCACTGTTGAATCCATCTTGCTACTCCGCCATTAACACCCAAAGATTGAACCTTCTTAACCAACCTTCCATGGGGAACCTTGTTAAAGTCCTTTCTGAAATCCATATAGACAACATCCACTGCTTTACCCTCATCAATTTCCTTAGTTACCGCTTCAAAAAATTCAAGAAGGTTTGTCAAACATGACCTTCCAGGCACAAATCCATGTTGACTGTTCCTGATCAGACCCTGTTTATCCAGATGCTTATATATATTATCTCTAAGTATCCTTTCCATTAATTTGCCCACCACTGACGTCAAACTAATAGGTCTATAATTGCTAGGTTTATTCTTTGAACCCTTTTTAAACAATGGAACAACATGCGCAGTACGCCAATCCTCCGGCACTATTCCCGTTTCTAATGACATTTGAAATATTTCTGTCATAGCTCCTGCTATTTCTACACTAACTTCCCTCAATGTCCTAGGGAATATCCTGTCAGGACCTGGAGACTTATCCACTTTTATATTTTTCAAAAGTGTCAGTACTTCCTCCTCTTTGAATCTCATAGTTTCCATAGCTACTCTACTCTTTCCCCTTAACTCACCGAGTTCAATATCCTTCTCCTTGGTGAATACCGAAGAAAAGAAATTGTTCAATATCTCCCCCATCTCTTTTGGCTCTGCAGATAGCTGTCCATTCTGGTTCTCTAATGGTCCAATTTTATCCCTCGTTATCCCTTTGCTATTAATATAGCTGTAGAAACCCTTTGGGTTTACTTTCACCTTTCTTGCCAAAGCAACCTCATATCTTCTTTTAGCCTTCCTAATTTCTTTCTTAAGATTCTTTTTACATTCTTTATACTCCTCTAGCACCTCATTTACTCCATGCCTCCTATAATTATTGTAGATATCTCTCTTTTTTCGAAACAAGTGTCCAATTTCCCTTGAAAACCATGGCTCTTTCCAATTTTTACTATTTCCTTTCAACCTAACAGGGACATAAAGATTCTGTACTCTTACAATTTCCCCTTTAAATGTCCTCCATTTCTCTTCTACATCCTTCCCATGAAACAAAGTGTCCCAATTCACTCCTTTAAAATCCTTACGCATTCCCTCAAAGTTAGCCTTTCTCCAATCAAAAATCTCTACCCTAGGTCCAGTTCTGACTCTCTCCATAATTATATTGAAACTAATGGTATTGTGATCACTGGTCCCGAAGTGCTCACCAACGCATACCTCCGTCACCTGACCTGCCTCATTTCCTAACAGGAGGTCCAGCACTGCTCCTTCTCTGGTCGATACCTCTATGTACTGCTGCAAAAAACTATCCTGCAAGGACCTGGATACATTTTACAAACTCCAAACCATCCAGCCCATTTACAGAATGTGTTTTCCCAGTCTATTTTTGGAAAATTGAAACCACAATCACTACCTTGTGTTACTACTAATATCTGCTATCTCCTTACATATTTGCTCTTCCAATTCACGCTCCCCATTTGGCGGTCTATAATACACCCCTAAAAGTGTTGCTACACCGTTCCCACTTCTCATTCCACCCAAATAGCCTCCCTAGACGAGCCCTCTAATCTATCCTGCCAAAGCATTGCTGTAATATCTTCTCTGACAAGCAATGCAACACCTCCCCCTCTGGTCCCTCCAATTCTATCACACCTGAAGCAACGAAATCCTGGAATATTTAGTTTCCAATCACAGCCCTCCTGCAACCATGTTTCACTGATTGCCACAACATCATATTTCCAGGTGTCAATCCAGGCTCTAAGTTCGTCCACCTTACTTACAATGCTCCTAGCATTAAAATATACACATTTTAGAAACCCACCATCCCTTATTCTCGGGTCTATTATCTTTTTCATCTTTCTCGCCTACATTTTGGATCCGAGTGCTTCCCTTCTCTGCCTCTTGCCCCACACCCTGACCCCTAGCCCCCTCTACCCGAGTCCCTCCCCCCAGCCTTTCTAGTTTAAAGTCTCCTCAGTAGCCTTTGCAAATCTCTCTGCCAGGAGATTGTACACCTGTCACTGAAAGTTGGCGTGCAAGTACAGCAGGCAGTGAAGAAAGCTAATGGAATGTTAGCCTTCATAACAAGAGGATTTCAGTATAGGAGTAGAGTGGTTCTTCTGCAGTTGTATAGGGCTCTGGTAAGACCACATCTGGAGTATTGCGTGCAGTTTTGGTCACCTAATTTGAGGAAGGACATCCTTGTGATTGAGGCAGTGCAGCGTAGGTTCACGAGATTAATCCCTGGGATGGCGGGAATGTCATATGAGGAAAGATTGAAAAGACTGGGCTTGGGCTTCCGGTGGTGCTATGGAGGGCTAGAGGATAACGCCAGCCAGCTCCGCGAAAAAAAACGGGAAAAAACGGGGGATTAACGGACCTACCTGCTGCCTGCTGCCTGCTGCCTGCCGTCTCTGCACCGATTGTTGTGAGTGGCGTCATCAGGCGCGCGACTAGTTATGTCTACAACACGCAGCCCAACCGAAAAATCGAAAATTCGATCAACCAGGCAGAGACCGGCAGAAGGCCTGACTGAAGCCTTGGACTCAGGTAGGACCTCATCCCAGGAAGATGTATCGAAAAGAACAGCGAAAAAAACTGAAAGTGAAGAACTTAAAACTTTTATTTCACGTGAAATTGCTGGTTTAAAGGAGGAAATAGACCAGATGATTACTCAAATGAAAGAATTACAACTGGAAATTAATTCCAATATTAATAACCAGGCTAAGAAAATATCGGAAGATCTGAAGAAAGAAATCACAGAAATGATGAGTGAAATGTCAAAGGAGATGAATGATAAGATCGAAAAGGTCAAAACCGACTTTGAAAAAAGGCTGAATCCTGTGGAGAAGGTACTGGACCAACAGACGGCTGGTATAAAAAGCCTTGAAGAACTAGCTGACATAAGTGCTGGGACTACAGCAAAGCTGGTTACAGAAAATGAACGTCTAACGGATTTACTGACCAAAATAACCGAGAAATGTACTGAGCTAGAAGGTCGCCAGAGAAGACAAAACCTAAGAATCGCGGGTATTCCCGAAGGATGAGAGAAAGATGAAGATCCTCGAGAATTTACTGCGAACCTACTGCAACATGTTTTATCTCTGGAACAAAAGCCTTTATTAGCCCGAGCACATAGAGTGAGGAGACGTCAGACAAGACTAAATGCCCCCCAAGACAAATGATTATAAAGGTACAATATGACTACGTTTTGGAGGAGATAATGCGAAAAACTTCAAGAAACAGAAACCTGGTATTTGAAGGACAGAGGATCAGTATCTACCGAGACTACCCAGCAGAAATTTCCAGGAAACGAAAAGCATTTAAATGAGTCTAAAAATCTTCTGAGGGGAGTGGAAATTTTGAAATATGGCCTGACTTATCCAGCTACTTTAAGAGTTACTTTTAACAACAAGGAATATTTCTTCTCCAATCCTGCGGAAGCACTGGACTTTGCCCGGCAGATCAAGACCTGAGAAGGCCCTATCATCGAATATACTGATTTTTATGGACTTTACAAGAATCTACAAGACTCTGTAAGACTTCACAAGACTACGCAGGACCGGATGGAACTGGATAACGCTTGATGGAAGCTGGAGAGAGATGTGGATCGGAAAACCTCACATGAATACTAATAATCAGTATAATCATATTACTACTATAAATAACTAATACATATTAAAGTCACACCGTGGTATCTTTATTAATCACTAATTTTACTAGTAATATATAACTAATAAATATCAAAATTATAGCGTATTACTTTTATTAATTATAATTAATTATTATTAATTAATGTCAACAAAATAGAGAGAGTACAGAGGAGATTTACTAGAATGTTGCCAGGGTTCCAGCAACTATGTTACAGAGAAAGGTTGAACAAGTTAGGTCTTTATTCTTTGGAGCGCAGAAGGTTAAGGGGGGACTTGATTGAGGTCTTTAAAATAATGAAAGGGATAGACAGAGTTGACGTGGATACGTTTTTCCCATTGAGGGTAGGGAAGATTCAAACAAGAGGGCATGACATGAGAATTAAGGGACAGAAGTTTAGGGTAACGTGAGGGTAAACTTCTTTACTCAGAGGGTGGTGGCTGTGTGGAATGAGCTTCCAGCAGAAGTGGTGGAGGCAGGATCGATTTTAACATTTAAGAGTAAAGTGGATAGGTATATGGACGTGAAGGGAATGGAGGGGTATGGTCTGAGTGCAGGTAGATGGGACTAGGGGAAAACAAATGGTCGGCACGGACTGGAAGGGCCGAGAGGGCCTGTTTCCGTGCTGTAATTGTTATATGGTTATATGGTTATTACTAATAACTAATGTTTATCTATGTTGGAATGATTAGAGTCAAATATAGAGCTGGATTTCATTTGGAGATTTTTCTTTTACACCAGTAATTTTCATTTTTACTTCTTGTTTTTCTTACGTCTTATGTTTTTTCTTTTCTATTAATTAGATTTTCAAATAAGTTTTAAATATATGTATTTTTATATTTTCAATTATTATAATTTGAATATTTTTTTTTCTCTTTCTTTTTTTTAATGTAATACCTCCGGTAAAATATTATTATGGAATAATAATTCCAAAAACCAGGGAGCTGGTTAAGTTACTAACATCAACGACGGAAGTCGGTAGATGGTTAGCCATGCTAGTATGGCTAGCACTAACTACAATAATACTAGATGTAGTTTTTTCTTCCTTTGTGCACAATACTAACTTCTTAATCTATCCTTTCTTCTTTTCTTTTATAAACTATTATTGTTTTTTTTTCAGTTTGAATGGAGTTATACATTGGATCAAAGGAGATATACACGTGAGAGGCATTCACGGGACTTAAAGTTCATCTATTTGGTGTTTGGGTGTAAGGTCATGTCTGTCGGGCTGAACCATCGGCTCTATTACAGACCCCCATAGACAAAAGATGCAAGACTTAAAAATGAATATGGGGAATGAGGGAATAACGTTTTGTAGTTGGAAATGTTAAAGGTAATTAATGAACCAATTAAGAGAGGTAAAGTATTAGCACATTTAAAAGCAATTAAAGCTGATGTAATTTTTATTCAAGAAACCCACTTAAAAAAAAGATGCTGAGCATAGGTTGAAAGCTAAATGGATAGATAAAACGTATCATTCTTCTTTTATGCATAAATCAAGAGGCGTAGCAATATTATTTCGCAAAGGCATTTTATTTAAACATACATCAACTATAACTGATAACGATGGCAGATACATTATTGTGATAGGAGAATTAAATGCACAAAAAATGATTTTTGTTAATGTATATGGACCAAACTTTGATGGTCCATTGTTTTTCAACAATATCCCAGAATTAACACAATATAATCTAATAATTGTAGGAGATTTAAATTGTACACTAGATCCTTACTTAGACAGATCTACAATACAAGGGAAAACTAAATCACATTCTAGTGACTTATTAAATGCATATATGGAAACTACCAATATTAAAGATGTTTGGAGAGTAGAAAATCCTACTGGACGAGAATATTCCTTTTACTCGTCGGTACATAAAACCTACTCAAGAATAGATTATTTTTTGGTCGATGCCAAACTTATTTCACTCTAAATTAATAGAGTTTATAATTCTAAATATCACAATATTATAATTTCAGATCACGCACCTTTAACATTTAAGATTAAAATAAATGGTAAAACAGAAAAATGGGGACAGTGGAGATTTAACCCACAAATTTTAAAAAACAAAATAACTCAGGAATATATTACAGAACAGATTAAGATTTTCTTCGAAACAAATGATAAACTGGAAATATCTTGTTCCTTATTATGGGAAACATTTAAAGCATATCTCCGGGGAATCATGATTTCTTCCCAAGCATTTTATAATAAAAAGAATCGAAAGAATCAACAAGAACTGGAAAAGGAGATTAAACAACTAGATATAGAGAATGCAGCGAATCCATCTATAATATTACATAATAAAATTGCAGCATTGAAATATAAATTAAATAAAATATATACAGATCAAGTTGTAAAACTTTATCAACATACTGAACAATTACAGTTTGAATTCGGAGATAAACCTCAAAAATTATTGGCTCGCCAACTAAGGAAGATGGAGGCAGAAAAACTAATCCATAGGATTAAATCACATAATGGCGAACTGTTAATACAACCTAAAGATATTAACGAGAGATTTATGCAATACTATAAAAACTTATACACTGCTAAAACAACAAAAAATAAGATAGGAATAGAAGCATTTAAAAAAAAATGTAACCTGAAGGGACTGGACTCACAAAATAGAGAATCATTAAACGTTGAAATTTCAATAAAAGAAATCCAAGAATCTATTAGATCATTAAAAAATGGTAAAACACCAGGACCAGATGGTATTGGCTCGGAATTCTATAAAACATGTTATGATCAGATTGTACCATGTCTGAAATCATTATATGAATATATATATACACAGCAGAAATTACCAGAAGCGTTAAATGAATCTATTATAACACGTATACCTAAAATAAACAAAGACCTGGATGAACCAGGATCATTTAGAACTATAGCCCTTTTAAATACTGATCAAAAGATATTAACCAAAATATTAGCACAAAGGCTAAGCACAGTTATTAATGAATTAATTCACCCTGATCAAACAGGATTTATACCAAAACGATATTCCTCATATAACTTGAGACGTTTATTCAATATAATATATTCAAAAAGAGGTATTAAAAAAAGATCTAGTAGTTATTTTGTTAGATGCAGAGAAAGCCATCGATCAGGTGAATGGTCTTATTTGTTTTTTGGTTATGGAAACTTTCAAATTGGAGAGAAGTTCATTACTTGGATCAAATTATTATATACAAATCCGACAGCTAGAATCATAACAAATCAAATGTTATCAACTAAATTCAATTTATCTCGAGGCTGTAGACAAGGTTGCCCTTTATCCCCCCTACTGTTTGCACTTGTAATAGAACCGTTAGCTCAGAGAGTAAGATTACATCCGGAAATATATGGATATAATACTTGAGATACTAAAAATAAAATCTCCTTATACGCGGATGATGTATTACTTTACATCACAAAACCAGAAATTAGTATCCAAAATTTGTTAAAATTAATAACTGAATTCGGATCTTTTTCAGGATATAGTATCAATTGGAATAAACGTAAACTTATGCCAATAATGGTAAATAACTTACACATATTACAACAATTTCCTTTTAAGATAAATGAAAAAAATAAATATCTTGGAATTTATGTAACAAAAAGATTGAATCTTTATTTAAATCTAACTTCCCACCATTATTGAATAAATTAAATAAGAATATTTTATATTGGAAAACTCTATCTATTTCAATGTTAGGTAAAAATAATATAATAAAAAATGATTTTTCTCCCACAATTATTATATCTTTTCCAATTAATTCCGATATATCTTCCTAAAAATTTCTTTAAGAAGGTGGACTCCCTAGTTACTAACTTTATTTGGGATTATAAGAGCCATAGAATAAATAAAAAACATTTATGTAAATTAAAAATAAACGGAGGTTTAGCACTACCAAATTTTATGTTTTATTATTGGGCAGTTAATATTAAAAATATGAATTTTTGGTTAGAAGAGACAGATAACCAACCAATTTGGTTAAATATGGAAAAAGATGATAGTTCTTTTGAAATTAGTTCAATAATATTCGCTAAATATTAATTTAGCTAAGAAAATCTATAGTGAAAATCCGATAATAGAAAGTGGAATACGTATTTGGAAACAAATAAAGAAAACATTAAAACTGAAATCTATACCACTAGCCCTTACCATTGTAAATAACGTTATATTTAAACCTTCAATGATGGATAAATGCTTTTTACAATGGAAAAACAAGGGAATTATTAAGATGGGTAAGGAAAACTCTTTCCTTTCATTTCAAGAATTACAACAAATTTATGGACTACATTCTAAAGACTATTTTAGATATTTACAAATCAGAGACTATGTAAAAGCAAACACACAGGAACTTAGAAATAGAAAGATAGAAATTTTAGATGAATGTCTAAATAAACATCCGAACACAGAAAAAATGATTTCATATATATATAACACCTTATTGGAAAATGATGTCCCATCAACAGAAATATATAGACAATCTTGGGTAAACGAACTAGGTCAAATTATCAGACCAGAAGTATGGGACGAAAGTTTACAACATATACACCATTGTTCGTTAAATGCTAAACACACTCTTATACAGTTTAAAATACTACATAGACTACATTATTCAAAATCCAAACTACATAACATCTTTCCAAAAGTTTCTCCCATATGTGATAAATGTCAACATTTAGAAGCTAATCTGACACACTCATTTACAAATTGTGTAAAAATTACAAAATTCTGGATAGAAATATTTAGGATAATTTCGAATGTTGTCAATATAACTCTGACCCCTGATTCAAAGTTAATAATATTAGGAATACTGGAAACAGACCAATTAATAACAACGAATCAAAGAACCTTTATTGATTATGGTTTAATAATTGGGAAAAAATTCTGGAAAGGTCCTACATCCCCCACAATCAAAATGTGGAATACAGAAATGTCGGAGACACTCCATCTGGAGAGATTGAGGCTTGTCCTAATGGACAGGTTGGATCTCTTTGGAGGGATATGGTCTCCATATATTGAATATTTACAGGGTCAAAGTGGCTTGACTGAGGCCTGAATAATAGAATGGATGAAGATATACATAATAAATCATGCTTATATCTCCAATGACGGATTATTGATTAATACTCCATTCACTTCCTTATTTTCTACATTATTTTTCTCTATTTTTTTCCTACTTTATAAAAAAATTTAAAAAGTGTATAGAAGCATAAAGTCTTAAATCTTAATATTAATATTAATAATATTATGATTGTATCTAATAATGTATTTTTATTAATATGTTTCTACAATAAAAAAATTTGAACAAAAGAAAAGACTGGGCTTGTATTCACTGGAGTTTAGAAGGATGAGGGGAGATCTTATAGAAACATATAAGAGTATAAATGGATTGGACAAGCTAGATGCAGGAAAAATGTTCCCAATGTTGGGCGAGTCCAGAACCAGGGGCCACAGTGACAGAATAAGGGGGAGGCCATTTAAGACTGAGGTGAGAAAAAACTTTTTCACCCAGAGAGTTGTGAAATTGTGTAATTCTCTGCCACAGAGGGCAGTGGAGGCCAAATCACTGGATGAATTGGCCTCCACTTCAGCCTTTCGAGTTAGCACCGCCATTCAATATGATCATGACTGATCATCTAAAATCAGTATCCCATTCCTAATTTTCCCCCACATCCCTTGATTCCCCATATCCCTTGATGGAAGCCAAGAAGAACCCAGAATTGGAAGAATTATGTTCAAAAGTCAGAAGCAGGGATATGTGAAGTTGCTCCACCAATGGACCTTGGGACCCTGCAGGCCGCGCACCTTGATGACAGACAGAGCAGGATATACTTTTAGTTTGAAATTTCAGGTTTGAGTCTTCTAATTTGAGGCTTAGCACAACAGGTTCCCAGCCCTGGTTCAGCATTATGGAGGCTAAAGGACTTTCTGTTAGTGTAGGAAGCATTTCTCTGGCTGAAATGTCATCTGGGCTCAGGAATATATTGTCATGACACTCAGAATGTCTCCCATCCCAACGGGTGGGAATTCATATCAGTAACTCTTAAATAAATGCTCTCATATGCACTTAGGGTGGCGCAGTGGCACAGCAGTGGAGTTGTTGCCTTACGGCGCCAGAGACCCGGGTTCAGTCCTGACTACGGGCGCTGTCTCTATGTACAGGGTGATCTCTCGTTAGCATTGACTTGGTGGGACAGAGGACCTGTTTCCATGCTGTATCTCTAAAGTCTAAAGTCTACATCATGTAAATTGAATTACAATCCTGAGATCAATCAAAAATACAACAGGTTTGGGAATTTATCTTTCTTTTAGTCCTCAAAACCAATACATCTGCTGCCTTACAATCGTCGTTATACTTCTAATGTTCCTATGGTCATAGAATTGTAGAATCTGCAATGCACTGAGTCGAACACATATCAAGATACAATACATAGCAATGTTACAAAATATTGAGATTTAAAAAATCAAGTCTGCAATTTATCCCATCAGATAAAGCATAAAAATAAGTTTAACTTGACACCTAATTCACTTTCATATCTTCAGTATTAAAAAAATTATGGCAATTTTCATACTCAGAAATTAGCATCTTGTTCCCCATTGCATTTACATTGACTTAACACAAAAGCTGTGATCTAGGACAGTCAAAAGCCCATAACTTTCTTAAAAATTAAGAGAACTCAATGAAATTTTCAGTTATTATAGATTGAAGCATTCTGAAACAAATATGAAACAATATTACTTGGATGACCTTTATATTTTTCAAAAATATAACTAGTTACTTACCTAATTGTAGCTAATTTCAAAATTCAATTACTAGATCTAAACATCTATTCATTTCTTAAGAAAATATAAACTTTTTTAAATTGCCTGAGTGTCCAAATAACATTCACACAATAATTCACAATATAATATGATTTTTAAATCTCATTTTCATGAATTTATAGGCCAAATGGAAGGAATTTAATGTTTAATTCCTGTAAATTAATGGCCATTTAAAGCAACTCGCGAGTGAGTTTTAGTGGAACAAGGTGGATTGGAGCGTTGCGGTTTGCGGTGAAGTTGGCAGGAAAAACACTGCTGGTTCATACATTTTTTTTGTCCCCATTTCGCAACATGAAAATGTTCGCAACATGCACGTTTTTATGTAAAAAGTAACTGTGTACTTTATTTTCTCCCCTACGTAAAATCCTTCCCGTTATCAGCGCTCACGGCTTTAGAAGATGATTTTTAAATTACTCTAGTTAATAAATAATCTAGCGTAATTTAAAAATACCTTCATGAATGAATGTCGGAGCGATTTTTCTTCAGCAATGAAATCGCCCGACATGGAGCGATTTGCCCAGTCTGTGGAAAAACGGCACTTTAAATACGCCCCCCTCTGAAAGACGCCAAAGTCACGCACACGGGGAGCGGCAGAGCTGCAGCGCTGCTCAAGGTAAGTTTTGTAACATACCTACAATACATGTTTATTAATTCTACTTACAGCATAGATCTGCAGGACATTACATTTCCTTGCAGCTACTCATACTAACTAGCGTAGGCAAGCTCTTGATAATATAAAGCACAAAGTAGGCGGAATCACTACTAACAAGCACTATAATTGGCCAGTAGGAAATAGCCAATCTACAGAATCTATCTATTCCCACACTCCAAAGTCATAGAAATTGAACACCTGCCTGCATTTGGCCCATAGCTCTCTAAACACATCCTACCCATGTACCTTATATTTCTTCATTCAAAGCAAAGTCAACATTTATTGTACACTCCAATCTGGCCATGAACTTGATGCTGCCAGATTATTAAGGGAGGCACAGTTGCGCAGTGGTAGAGTTGCTAACTTACTGCACCAGAGACCTGTGTTCGATTCTGACTATGGGTGCTACCTGCACAAAGCTAGGGTTTTCCCTGGGTCTCGGGTTGGGTTTGGGTTTTGCCTTGGGTTTTCCCTGGGTCCTCCAGTTTCCTCCGACTCTCCAAAGACGTAACGGATTTGTAGGTTAATTTGCCTTCTGTAAATTGTAAATTGGCCCTAGTGTGCAGGATAGTGCTAGCGAGGGGATCGCTGGTCGACGTAGACTAGGTGGGATGAAGGGTCTGTTTCCACGATGTGTCTAAACTAAACTAAACTCTAATCTGTTATAAAGAGTCAACAACACTATTTAGTCTGGAGTTACATATAATCCACACAAGATCAGAAAGGCAGATTTTGTTCCCCTGAAGAATATTTGTAAACCACATTGGTTTTTAATAGGAACACAGTAGTTTCATGGTTCTTAGTCCAAATTGATTTAATATCATTATTTTAAAGGTGTAAAAATCTTATTACCAGATCAATAGGCCTAGACTCCAGTCTTTAGGCTGCTTGTCCAATAATTTAACCACTGTGCTGTCATAACGTTATTATAGAAAATAGGTGCAGGAGGAGGCCATTCGGCCCTTCAAGCCTGCCTTACTATTCATTGTGATCATGGGTGATCATCCACAATCAGTAACCCATGCCTGCCTTCTCCTCATACCCCTAGATTCCGCTAGCCCCTAGAGCTCTATCAAACTCTTTTTTAAATTCATCCAGTGAATTGGCCTCCACTCCCATCCGAGGCAGAGAATTCCGCAAATTTACAACTCTCTGGGTCAAACATTTTTTTCTCATCTCAGTTTTATATGGCCTCCCCTTTATTCTTAGACTATGACCCCTGGTTCTGGACTCCCCCAATATTGGCAACATTTTTCCTGCATCTAGCTTGTCCAGCCTTTTTATAATTTTATACGTTTCTATAAGCTGATATAATTCTCTGATTCTATAATTCCATGTGCTGAAGTCATGAAAGACTTTGCAAGAATGCAAGTCATTTTGGTAACAGAACACACTTAATCAAGAGGGAATCAATTCTAACTATATGACTGTGAAAGTAAAAGGAAATTCCTATACTGGGAGCCAGTAGCAAGTTGCAATAATTTGGACAGGGTGGTGAAAGCAGATTCAATTATTATAGTAGGGAATTCTATGCATACATGCAAGGGGAAAAATTGGCAGAGACGTCAGGAAATGGATAGGGAGGAGCACTAATTAGATAGGTATAGGAAGGAATTGCAGATGCTGGTTTACACTGAAGATTGACCCAAAAAGCTAGAGTAACTCAGCGGGACGTGCAGCATTTCTGGAGAAAAGGAATAGGTGACATTTCAGGTCGAGACCCTTAACATCACCTATTCCTTTTCTCTAGAGATGCTGCCTAACCCGCGGAGTTACTCCAGCTTTTTGTGTCTATCTTCGCACTGATTAAAAAGTCAGTTTAGTTTTTTTTTAGTTTAGTTTAGAGATACAGCACAGAAACAGGGTCCTTTGGCTCAGCAAGTCCGCGCCGACCAGCGATCCCCGTACACTAGCACTATCCTACACACCTGGAACGAATTAAAATTTTTACCAAAGCCAATTAACCTACAAACCTGCATGTCTTTGGAGCGTAGGAGGAAACCGGAACACCCGGAGAAAACCTACGCGGTTACAAGGAGAATGTACAAACGCCGTACAGACAGCACCCGTAGTCGGGATCGAACCCGGTCTCTGAGCTGTAAGGCAGCAACTCTGCCACTGTGCCACCGTGCCCCCCCGCCATAAGCACAATGGGCCGAACAGTGGGCTCTATCCTCCCAACGAGCAGCCAAGAATGCATCTGTCAATGAAGATAGACACAAAATGCTGACTCTAGAACCAAATTCTGTAGACACAAGGGACTTCAGATGCTGGAATCTTGCGCAGAACCTGAACCGAATTCTGTAGTCTCTCATCAGCCAGCTCTTTAAATATTGGAGAAAGGCACAATAAGCTGGAGTAACTCAGCGGGACATCTCTGGATAGAAGGAATGGGTGACGTTTCGGGTGGAGACCCTTCTTCAGACTACAGTCTAGAGCTGGCCTCAGCAAAGTGGTCCGCTGCTGATAATTTGAAGTGGCCCCGGAATGCCCTGTCTGTCTTTGAGGCCCCGTGGATTTGGAGGTCTGCACCATGACCGCAGAGTAAGCTACTGCGACGGAAGAGGACTCATTACACACTTTCCACATTACAGAAACAGGGATCACAGTACAAAATATAATTAAGCCCCTAGTGAGGAAACACAGCCATACAGCTGCGCTGGTGCTGTAATTCTTGTCTCCAAACAAGCTTTAAATCAAACCCAGAATCTGGTTGCAGGATGCTGGGCCAGTTCAGGGGAAGAGGCCAGGTTTTTTTTGTGCCTTGTTCGGCAGCTGCTAGCCAAATATCCCTCTTTGGTTCCACAGAGCCATTATTATGTGGATGGCATTCCACAGCACAAGAAACAACAATGATTTGTTTAACTTGGACACCGACTGTCACTTGGCCCAGCTGCCACGAGACAGCTATGCCCTTTTTCCCTCGCATGTTGCATTAACCTGACTTTATTGTCCCCCTTCAGGGCATTTGAACACCGCACGGCTGGAACATGTCACTTCTACTTTCAGGTCATAAACTCTTCGATTTCCATCGGAAAAGAAAAACGGCGAAGTTTATCTTTTTTTTGTGTGTGTGCAATTCCTGTTCCTTTGCTATTTTATAAATACCGCAAGTGTTATTTTATGAGCCTGGGGCTGATCCAAGAGTTTAGAGAAAAAAAAAGAAAATCGACAATTGGCCATTAAAAAGAATTAAGTTCCCATGAGCATGCTGTCATACACATGTACAGGAAATTAGAAGCTAAAATTATAACATCTGGATTACTACAGCGCTGTTTAAGCCCCTTGAGTGAGATATAAAGAAGACCTTTTTAACTGCCACACAATATATGTTGAGGGTCACATTGCAGCTTCTGCTGTCTTAAATCATGTGTGCCTCCTTTCCCAACCTTGTCATAAGGCCAGATTTATAGCATCGAGTGAATTTCTGGCATTGTAGCCTCTAATGACTGCTTCAGTGGAAGGCAAACATGAACCCACTCTCATCACATCCGGACATTGTGTTAGATGAATTGTGTAGGAAGGAACTGCAGACGCTGGTTTAAACCTAAGATAGACGCAAATAGCTGGAGTAACTCAGCGGGACAAGCAGCATCTCGGGAGAGAAGGAATGGATGACGTTTCGGGTCGAGACCCTTCTTCAGACTCTGAAGAAGGGTCTCGACCCGAAACGTCACCTGCTCCATCTCTCCAGAGATGCTGCCTGTCCCGCTGAGTTACTCCAGCTTTTTGTGTCTATCTTTGTGTTAGAATAATTCACTGGTTACTGCAAGGGATCTGAGACCAGTTTCCTTGAGATTACATAACGTGACAACACTACAAACACCAACTTGGGGTGGCACGGTGGTTTTACAGCTCCAGAGACTTGGGTTTGATCCTGACTACGGGTGCTTATCTGTGCAGAGTTTGTACAATCTCCCTGTGACCTGCGTGGGTTTTCTTTGATATCTTAGATTTCTTCCCACACTCCAAAGACATACAGGTGTGTGAGTTAATTGGCTTGGTGTAAATGTAAAAAAAAAATCCCTCGCGTGTGTAGGATAATGTAAGTGTGCGGGGATCGCTGGGCAGTTCGTCTTGTTGGGCCGAAGGACTTGTTTCTGCACTGTATTTCCAAATTAAACTAAACTTCAAACTATGACATGTCTTGGTTGGACTAGGGACTTCAGGCTTTTGCACTATATTCGCATATTTTATTTATTGAACATTTTTGTTTGTGTTTTTATTATGTTATCTATTGATTAAAGGCCAACCACCAATTTTCCAGCACCCTTGGTTGCAGAGCATTGTTGGATTATCTGTTTTGGTGGATCAACAAAAATCTTGGTCTCCAAGAGGAGGCGAACGGTACCGGAATGGTGTGCCTAAGCTGCTGGGGGGCCGAGACCCTGGCCCGCAAAGTTGGCCTCAGAAGTCGGATAGACAATGGACAATAGACAATAGGTGCAGGAGTAGGCCATTCGGCCCTTCAAGCCATTCAATGTGACCATGGTTGATCATCCCCAATCAGTACCCCGTTCCTGCCTTCTCCCCATATCCCCTGACTCCACTATCTTTAAGAGCCCTATCTAGCTCTCTCTTGAAAGTATCCTGAGAACTGGCCTCCACTGCCCTCTGAGGCAGAGAATTCCGCAGACTCACCACACTCTGTGAGAAAAAGTGTTTCCTTGTCTCTGTTCTAAATGGCTTACCCATATTCTTAAACAGTGGCCCCTGGTTCTGGACTCCCCCAACATCGGGAACATGTTTCCTGCCTCTAGCGTGTCCAAACCCTTAACAATCTTATGTGTTTCAATAAGATTCCCTCTCATCCTTCTAAACTCTAGAGTGTACAAGCCCAGCTGCTCCATTCTCTCAGCATATGACAGTCCCGCCATCCCGGGAATTAACATTGTAAACCTAAGCTGCACTCTCTCAATAGCAAGAATGTCCTTCCTCAAATTAGGGGACTAAAACTGCACACAATACTCCAGGTGTGGTCTCACTAGGGCCCTGTACAACTGCAGAAGGATCTCTTTGCCCCTACACTCGACTCCTCTTGTTATAAAGGCCAACATGCCATTCCCTTTCTTCAGTGCCTGTCTCACCAGGGCCCTGTACAACCTCTTTGCTCCTATACTCAACTCCTCTCTTTATGAAGGCCAACATGCCATTAGCTTTCTTCACTGCCTGTTGTACCTGCATGCTTACTTTCATAGACTGATGGACAAAGATCTCCAGATCCCGTTGTACTTCCCCTTTTCCGAACTTGGCGCCGTTTAGATAATAATTTGCCTTCTTGTTTTTGATACCAAAGTGGATAACCTCACATTTATCCAGATTAAACTTCATCTGCCATGCATCTGCCCACTCCCCCAACCTGTCCAAGTCACCCTGCATTCTCATAGCATCCTCCTCATAGTTCACACTGCCACCCAGCTTTGTGTCATCTGCAAATTTGCTAATGTTACTTTGAATTAATTCATCGTAATCTTTGATGTATAATGTAAATAGCTGCGGTCCCAGCACCGAGCCTTGCGGTACCCCACTGGTCACTGCCTGCCATTCTGAAAGGGCCCTGTTAATCCCTACTCTTTGTTTCCTGTCTGCCAACCAATTTTCTATCCATGTCAGCACTCTACCCCCAATACCATGTTCCCTAATTTTGCCCACTAATCTCCTATGTAGGACCTTATCGAATGCTTTCTGAAAGTACAGGTACACTACATCCACTGGCTCTCCCTTGTCCATTTTCCTAGTTGCATCCACAAAAAATTCCAGAAGATTAGTCAAGCATGATTTTCCCTTCGTAAATCCATGCTGACTCGGACCGATCTTGTTACTGCTATGCAAATGTGCCGCTATTTCAACTTTTATAATTGACTCCAACATCTTCCCCACCACCCGATGTCAGGCTAACTGGCCTATAATTCCCTCTTTTCTCTCTCCCGCCTTTCTTTAAAAGTGGGATAACATTAGCCACCCTCCAATCCACAGGAACTGATCCTGAGTCTATATAATGGGATATGGGAATGGATCCGTCGGCTCCGTCCAGGCCGGAGTTCCAGAGACACGGCCACAAGGGGCAAATACAACCTGCCCATCGTAAGCCCAGCCACGGAAGTCGGCTATGGGAACAGGTCTGCTGGCTCCAGCCGGGCTGACGTTCCACAGCCCCGGCCCCAGTGGGTAAATTCGACCCGCCAATCGTCCGCAGGATGCCCGATGAAGTCGAGATCAGCTGCCTCATCCGACCTAAGCATCACATTTTTGGGGGGGCTTCCGTGAGGGGTTTCAAATGTGCTCTCGTAATTTTGTCGGAGTTAAAGGAGGTGCCGGACCACCCGTTGCCGGACCTGTAACGTGCTTACAAGTATATTGTGCTGCTGCATGAATTTCATTGTTCTGTTCAACTCAAGCTACACCTTTGACTCTTGACTCAAGCTACATTAATGTGGATTTTACTGTCTGGTACAATGGTCATCAATCCGACCTATATATAGTTTCTCAGCTGCTCTTACTAAGAATTCTCCCTGATATCCTGTCCAATACTCAGTTCTCAACGAGCATTTACTGAAAAAGTATACTTGGGAATGCTGATATTGCAGCCTGTTTGTGGGATCTTGTGGTGTCAAAACTAGCGGATGTGTTTTCCTGAACTACAACAGTGACTTCACTATGAAAACACTTAACTGGTTGTAAAGCATTTTGGGGGTGAGCTGTAGTGGGCAGAGGGCACATCAGCACATTCTTTTGTCCCTCTGTTTTGATGAGGAATACTGTCACCAGCGGAAGAAAATGTACTTAGACAGTTTTTTTTAACTTAATGTTAAATATTCCCAGTACCTACAGTAATATAAATATGAGTCATAACGTCATGCAGCATGAAAACAGGCCCTTCAGTCCAACTTGCCCACACTGATCAACATGTCCCAGCTGCACTAGTCCCATCTGCCTGCGTTTGGTCCATAGCCCTCCAAACCTGTCCTATCCATGTACCTATCTAACATTTTCTTAAACATTGCAATAGTCCCTACCTCAACTACCTCCTCTGGCAGCTCGTTCCATGCACCCACCACCCTTTGTGTGAACAAATTACCCCTCAGAATCCTATTAAATGTTTTCCCCTTCACCTTAAAAGTGTTGATTCATAAATACCACAGCCTGGACATTCTGCATGTTTTTTAGGGTGTGGTTTTTGCTTGATTGTAATGAGGGATAGTACTGGGAAGAAATGTGTGTCCATAATTTCCTACCCTTGCACAACCCACTGATAAATTCCAATGGGTGTTTCTTGCGGTTGACTTCGGACTTAAACATTTTGTCCTGAGGATGTTGGTATAGCTGATAAAAATGGAATTTATTTGCCCATTTCCAATTGCCCCGGGGAAGGTGATATTCACCCCAGGATTTTGAGCCAGTTACATAGAAGATAGAACAGTGCAACAGAAGAGCAGGCCCTTCGGCCCACATCTTCTGTGCTGAGCATGACGCCGTCCAATTCTTATCTGTCTGCACGTAATTCCTATCCCTCCATATCATATCAACCAGTTCTTAATTCAGTAGAATTTCCTGCATCAACTTTAGCTCCAGCAACTGATAATAAATGTGTGAAATTATTTATAAAAGAGCAACATAAATATCCACATATGAAATGGACTGAAAATTGTAAAGTTAATTACAGTTTAAAATAATCCAGCATTGTGTAGAACATGGGGACCCCCCTGGCTTCTAAGACAAAGGGTTATGAATTAATTTATTCTTGTCTTTTCCACTTCTCGCCTATAAATTGTCTTTTGACATCATCCAAACTACAGCATCGATTTCCACATACATTTTGATGACTCCCCTCTTCTTCCCTCTGAGTTGTTAGGTTGTGCACCCAAAACTGGGAAGGACACTTCATCTAAACACTGGAAAAACTGAAGCCATTGTGTTCGACCGCAATGCACGCTCTGTTTTTCTGGACACTAATTCCATTCCTTTCCCTAACCAAGAATAATAGAGTGATACAGTGTGGAAACAGCCCCTTCAGTCCAACTTGCCTACGCTGACCAACTTGCCCCATCTACACTAGTCCCACCTGCCTGTGTTTGGCCCATATCATTCTAAACCTGTCCTCTCTGTGTACTTGTCTAAATGTTTCCTAAACAGTGCGATAGTTCCTGCATCAGCTACCTCCACCGGCGGCTCGTTCCATACATCCACCACCCTCTGTGTAAAAAGTTACCCCTCTGGTTCCTATTAAATCTTCCCCACCCCCCCTCCCCCCATCATCTTAAAATGGACCGTTGACAACCTTGGAGATATATTGGACTACAATATATCAGTTCCATATGGATTTTCATACCAACACTAAGATTCCCTTATCCAACTGTATACATTTGAGGCTATTGGAAATTTAACACCACGTTCTAATGTGGGGAATGACTTATTCACTCTTCAGATGAATGCTTCTTGACTTCATTTTAAAATACTCAGCCTTGCCTCCATCATTCATCCTTTCCTCCAGACTTTTAGTGCCCTCATGCATGTTTGCTCTGTTATCTTGGACTTCTACTTTATCCTCTAATTTAATCGCTCCACCATCAGCAGTCAATCTACTGAGTCCAATAATTCAATTCCAAGACCTCTCTGCCGATTCCTTTTATTTTACATTGCTTCTTAATGTCCACACCTTGTCAGCTAACAATAGCCTGTTTTCTTTATCATCATTGTTTTTTTGCATATCTGCCATTCATTCGTTCTATATCTCCCCATATCACCATCACCACCTCTCTTTCCCTCTTCCCTGACTTTCAGTCTGAGGAAGGGTCTCGACCAGAAACGTCACCTATTCCTGTTCTCCAGAGATGCTGAATTACACCAGCTCTTTGTGTCTATCTTCAGTTTAAACCAGCATCTGCAGTTCTTTCCTGCACAAGACATGGAAAGTATGGGTCATAGAAACATAGAAACATAGAAATTAGGTGCAGGAGTAGGCCATTCAGCCCTTTCGAGCCTGCACCCGCCATTCAATTATGAATCATGGCTGATCATAGGGCCCAACTCAGTATCCCGTACCTGCCTTCTCTCCATACCCTCTGATCCCCTTAGCCACAAGGGCCACATCCAACTCACTCTTAAATATAGCCAATGAACTGCCTCAACTACCCTCTGTGGCAGAGAGTTCCAGAGACTCACCACTCTCTGTGTGAAGAAAGTCTTTCTCAATCTCGGTCTTAAAGGATTTCCCCCTTATCCTTAAGCTGTGACCCCTTGTCCTGGACTTTCCCCAACATCGGGAACAACTTCCTGACCCCATAAACTTTGGTTAGGTCCATTATATATAACCATATAACAATTACAGCACGGAGACAGGCCCTCTCGGCCCTTCCAGTCTGTGCCGACCATATGTTTTCCCCTAGTCCCATCTACCTGCACTCAGACCATACCCCTCCATTCCCTTCACGTCCATATACCTATCCACTTTACTTTTAAATGTTAAAATCGATCCTGCCTCCACCACCTCTGCTGGAAGCTCATTCCACACAGCCACCCACCCTCTGAGTAAAGAAGTTCCCCCACACGTTACCCCTAAACTTCTGTCCCTTAATTTCAATGTCATGCCCTCTTGTTTGAATCTTCCCTAACCCTCAATGGGAAAAGCTTAATCCACGTCAACTCTGTCTATCCCTTTCATCATTTTAAAGACCCTCAATCAAAGTCCCCCCTTAACCTTCTGCGCTCCAAAGAATAAAGACCTAACTTGTTCAACCTTTCTCTGTAACATAGTTGCTGGAACCCTGGCAACATTCTAGTAAATCTCCTCTGTACTCTCTCTATTTTGTTGACATCCTTCCTATAACTAGGCGACCAAAATTGTACACCATACTCCAGAATTGGTCTTACCAATGCCTTGTACAATTTTAACATTACTTCCCTACTCCTATATTCAATGCTCTTCGTGGTCACCGGGATTAGTACATCTCTTTTAAGCTGAGTTGCACCGTGTTTTAGATTTTCACATCGTCAAGTGGGTCAACTAGTGGACAGTAGGTATGGGGTAAAGTGGCACCGGATGGAAGATTAGATCAGCATCTCTGAACTTTGCTTCATGTCCTTCTGTAGGAACGAGGAGAACATGAGAAAAATGTTTCCTCAGGAAATGAAAGAATTTGGGCAGACTTTGTGCCACATTGACTTGGACCATGATCTGTGGAAAGAATGTATTAGACGGGCCAATTGGCCCAAATGGAAACAGCAAAACACATTCCACTGTTTTGAGAAGTCCAACGGAGGAAGTAAAAATTCAAAGTGGGCAAAATGAGAAATAATACAGGACGAGGGTTCGAAGGAATGTTTTACATGAAGAACAAATTTGTTCAAAACCAGAACAAAATTTAGATCAAAGGGTAAGAAAGGATTAAAATAAATCAATCTGTGGAGTCAAAATTGGTAACGATTGAAACGGATACGAATTCAAATCTGGATGTGAAAACTTTCTCGAAATACAGATAATGAAAACAAGTGGTAAATGAAATAAAGTCAAGTCAAGTCAATTTTATTTCTATAGCACATTTAAAAACAACTCTCGTTGACCAAAGTGCTTTACATTGGTGCATGTACTAACGTCCTACAAACAGTGGTATATAGATACATACATACAGCGCTCCCTCAGAGGACCTCAAGAAAGGCTTGAGAGTAGAAATACGTTTTAGGTCTAGACTTAAAAGAGTTGATGGAGGGGGCAGTTCTGATGGGAAGAGGGATGCTGTTCCACAGTCTAGGTGCTGCAACCGCAAAGGCGCGGTCACCCCTGAGCTTATGCCTAGACCGCGGGATGGACAGTAACCCCAAGTCGGCCGATCTGAGGGACCTGGAGGTGGTGTGGTGGGTAAGCAGTTTTTTGATGTAGGTGGGGGCAAGCCCGTTAAGGGCTTTATTTACATAAAGAAGGAGCTTGAAATTGATCCGGAACCGCACCGGGAGCCAGTGGAGAGAGGCCAGAATCGGGGTGATGTGGTCCCTTTTTTGGGTGCCCGTCAGGACAGGGATGATTGGCTGATGCCAGTGTAAAGGGAGTTGCAGTAATCAAGGCGGGAGGAGATAAATGAGTGGATTATCTTTTCAAGGTCGATGAATTAGAGGAATTGTTTTATTTTAGTTATCGCCCGAAGCAGGAAGAAGCTAGCTTTTACCCCGGTATTGACTTGTTTGTCAAATTTCAACGCGGAGTCAAATATCACGCCAAGGTTTTTGATGTGAGGTTTGAGTAATGGGGTAAGGCTTTCAAGGCTGCCTCCTATCGTTTTGATTGAGTCGAGTAGGTTGACCTCAGACTTACTCTCGTTTAATTGGAGGAAGTTCTGGGCCATCCAACACTTTATATCCTCGAGGCAGCGGGTAAAGCTGAGTAGATTAGATCGGTTGTCGGGTTTCAGGGGGAGATTGAGTTGTGTATCGTCTGCATAGCAGTGGAAGGAAATGCCGTGCCTTTGAATGGCTTGGCCTAAGGGGAGCATATACAGGGGGAAGAAAATGGGGCACAGGATGGAGCCTTGTGGAACCCCGCAGCAAAGGCTAGCTGGGGAGGAGAAACAGTTACCTATGTTTGTAGAGAAACTCCTATCTTTGAGGTAGGAGACAAACCTCATAGGATGTTTTAACAGGTACAAAAGCATAGAAGAGGAGTATGGTTTTTGAAGTGGGTTAGTAGCAGGCCCTGTGGAAGAATGAAAGGATTGTTCTTATACAACCTCATAGGTCCCACACTGACCTTTCTATCCAGGGCCTCCTCCATTGCCAGAGTGAGGCCCAGCACAAATTGGAGGAACAAGACCTCATATTTTGCTCGGGCAGCTTACACCCCAGCTGTATGAACATTGATTTTCTAACTTCAAGTAACGCTTGCTTTCCCTCTCTCTCCATCCCTTCCCCTTCCCAGTCTGACTGTCCACCTGATTACATTGTATCTCAGTTTGCTTTGTTACTTTATATATTAATGATTTGGACGAGGGAATTGAATGCAAGTTTGCGAATGACACGAAGCTGGGGGGCAGTGTTAGCTGTGAGCAGGATTCTAGGAGGCTGCAAGGTGACTTGGATAGGTTGGGTGAGTGGGCAAATGTATGGCAGATGCAGTATAATGTGGATAAATGTGAGGTTATCCACTTTGGTGGCAAAAACAGGAAAGTAGACTATTATCCAAATGGTGGCCGATTAGGAAAAGGGGAGATGCAACGAGACCTGAGTGTCATGGTACTCCAGTCATTGAAAGTAGGCATTCAGGTGCAGCAGGCAGTGAAGAAAGCGAATGGTATGTTGGCATGCATAGCCAAGAGCGGAACTCGCTATAAAAACATGGAGAGGACAGGGGGCACAAAGTTTTGGCGGCCGCACGCGCATGCGCGCACTCACCCACACATGCGTATGCACACACTCATGTCCCGCCCCCATTGCCTGCTGACCGACATCTCTCTCGTCCAATCGGCGCCCTCGATCAGCAGTCCCACCTCCACTGTCTCGCGGAAAGAGGAGATTTTAAAATCCGGATCACAAAAACTTGGGGGGGATGTCCCCCACCTCTCAAAACATGGAGGGGATGTGTCCCCTTTGGCTCTCCTGGGTTTTCCACCCCTGTCATAGCAAAAGGATTTGAGTATAGGAGCAGGGAGGTTCTACTGCAGTTGTACATGGTCTTGGTGAGATCACACCTGGAGTATTGCGTACAGTTTTGGTCTCCTAATCTGAGGAAAGACATTATTGCTATAGAGGGAGTACAGAGAAGGTTCACCAGACTGATACCCTGGTATAAGTCCCCAGGACTTTCACACATATGAAAAAGACTGGATAGACTCGGTAACCTACGCTAGAATTTTAGAAGATTGAGGGGTGATCTCATAGAAACTTACAAAATTCTTAAGGGTTGGACAGGCTAGATGCAGGAAGTATTGTTCCCGGAATGTTGGGGAAGTCCAGAACAAGGGGTCACAGTTTAAGGATAAGGGGGAAGTCTTTTAGGACCGAGATGAGACAAAATATTTTTCACACAGAAAGTGGTGAATCTGTGGAATTTTCTGCCACAGAAGGTAGTTGAGGCCAGTTCATTGGCTATATTTAAGAGGGGGTTAGATGTTGCCCTTGTGGCTAAGGGGATCAGGGGGTATGGAGAGAAGGCAGGTACGGGATACTGAGTTGGATGATCAGCCTTGATCATATTGAATGGTGGTGCAGGCTCGAATGGCCTACTCCTGCACCTATTTTCTATGTTTCTATGTTTCTATGCTGTCACCTCCCAGTTAACAATGGTCTATTCTACATTCTCCTTGATCTTCATTGCTTTTGATCTCTTACAGTTCCTTATCTCTGTGACTCTCCTGACACTCAGTCTGAAGGTCTCACCATTCCTTCTATCCAGAGATGCTGCCTGTCCGGCTGAGTTACTCCAGTATTTTGTGTGAATCTTCAATATTTAAAGAGCTGGCTGATAAGCTACCACAGAATTCGGTTCAGGTTTTGCTGAGGATTCCAGCATCTGAAGTTCATATTGTGTAAAGTATTCCGTTCTGGAGTCAATCATGTAGACCAAGAGCTGGGAGCAAATCTTCCCAATTTGCTCGTGATACCAGATTGCCAAGAAGTAAATAACATGGAATGGGCAGATCAGTTGCAAATAGATGGGAGTTGAGGCAGAGAGTGGTAGATGTTGTTGAGAAGTCCAAAACTATAGAGCCAGGGAATGAAAAGATAAAAATAGATTGGCATATCCTCTAGGAATGTTGCATGAGTGATCTAGGTTTTGATGGAAATGGTTTTTAATGCAATTAAATGCAAATGGATGGTTAATAATCCAGGAGCATGGTAACTATTTTGTATCCAACAATGGCACCCACTTCAAAGCATGTGAATAGGGTTCAATTACCGTGCCAGAGGACATGGAGAGGGGGGCTGCCAAGAGGGATCTGGCGTGGGCCACCGAGAGATCATAGAGTGACTACTGAGGACTACATTGTCGGCGCCATACACATGGTGACTCTTTGCATACTTTGTGTAGGGTATGCAAAACTAAGAATTTCACTGTCACATGTCACACACATGTGGTAATAGAGTATCGATCAATATCCGGTTTATGCAGGATGTAGGGATAACCAGATTACCGTAATCGATGAGATTAGGTGTCTGAGTTGATACTTAATCCCATCGAATACCTTGGTTGTGCATCGTAGCTACTTCATGAGCTTCTTAGTATAGTTTTCTGACCAGTTTTTGTGTATATCGTGAGGCAATGATATGTAACTCGGGTGGCATTGAGGCGGCAGTTAGTGCTGCTGTCTCTCAACTTCCGATACATGGGTCTGATCCAGATCACTAGGGTTTGCATGCATTCCCTGTCGCTGCATGGGTTTCAGCAGAATGTGCTCAATTTTCCTCCAATTTAACAAAAGTTCCTGGTTGTTAGATTATTCGACTTAAGGGCCTGTCCCACTCTCACGACCTAATTCACGACCTCTGCCGAGTTTACCCTTGACTCATACTGGCAGCATGGTCGTCAGGAGGTCATAGGAGGTTGTAGGAGGTCGAAGGTAGGTCGTAGCAGGCCGTGAAGCTAGTCATAGGTACTCGTGGCATCAAGTAGGTCGGGGCGTTTGTCTAGAATGATGAAAAATGTCCACGAGTTAAAAAGGTCATGAATTAGGTCGTGAAAGTGGGACAGGCCCTTTACTCGATTGCGCTACATGGCAAGAGAATCAGTGGTGGGTGGGGGAATTTATGGAGACGGGAGGGAAATATTCGGATTAATAGAGTCATAGATTCTTACGGCGTGGAAACAAGCCCTTCAGCCCAACTTGCCCACACCGACCAACATGTCCATTCTACAACAGTCCCACCTGCCTATATTTAGCCCATATCCCTCTAAACCTGTCCTATCCATGTAGAAGTATGTAGCAATTACTTAATGGTTGATATGGGAAAGGACCTGTTTCTGAGCTGTAAAACTCTATATAACATTCCTCAAGGTGCATCAACTGTGGTTTCGAAAGGTTTTAACACCAAATATGGTGGATCACAATAAGTTTATTTTGGTAATTACTGTTGTATCACTAGCAATGCTGCCATTTACTGCACATCTCCTGTTGCTCTGATGATTGGTGATGAGCTTCCGCAGTGAAAGTAAATTTAGACTTTAGACTCTAAAGATACAGCGTGCAGGCCCTTCGAGTCCGCGCCGACCAGTGATCACCCCAATACACTAGCACTATCCTACACACTGGGGACAAGTTACACTATACAGAGGCCAATTAACCTACAAACCTGTGCGTACTTGGGATGTGGGAGGAAAATTAGAGAAAACCCACACGGTCACAGGGATATCGTGCAAATTCCGTAGAGACAGCACCAGTAGTCAAGATCGAACCCCGGTCAGAGTTGCTGTAGGGCGGCAGCTCTACCCCTATGTCACTGTGCCATAGCAACTGCATTACCTCCAGAGTTGTTACACAAGACACATAAGAGTTAATCGTGTGGCAGCAGGACTGGATGACATGTTTTATATTGCTTTACATATTTTAAAGTGGTAGCCAGTGCTGGATATAAACTGATTATTTTGCTTGCGAATTACTCACCACTCATGCATATTACATTAGCAGTTGGAAATCATTCCCACTAAAAGCTGGAACCCTCCTGTATTATTCCTATAGCCTGCGCTGGTTTTCCAAATACTACAGAGTTAAGGATGTGCCTGGAGTTTCATGTATCACAGAGTGAACAAGGATAGCTGGCATTCCTCCCTAAAGAACACTACTGAATCAGTTGTTTTATTTTTATACACATTAACAGAAGTTCTATGTCAAAACAAAATTCTTGGACGAGAAATACTGAATAAGTAATCTCAGTAATCAAGGGCACTGGGAGGTTTGAAATAGCTTAAGTTTGGAAGTGGTACAAACTGCAAGAGAATGAATTCAAGAGGGTTGGCACGGTGGCGCAGCGGTAGAGTTGCTGCCTTACAGCGCTAGAGACCCGGGTTTGATCCTGACTATGGGTGCTGCCTGTACGAAGTTTGTACGTTCTCCCCGTGACCTGCGTGCGTTTTCTCCGGCTGCTCTGGTTTCCTCCCACACTCCAGAGACGTACAGGTTTGTAGGTTCATTGGCTGTGGTTAAAACATTTATAAATTGTCCCGAGTGTTCAGTAAAGATCTGGTCGGCGTGGACTCGGAGGGCCGGAAGGGCCTGCATCAGTGCTTTATCTCCAAATTCTAAAGTCTCAAAAATGGATGATAACTATATAGCAGAGGGGTGTCCAAGAGAAAGAGCGGTATGAAATCTCTGACAATGGCTAATGTTGTAATGGTCTGAGATAGAAATTACAATGTTCCCACACCATCTTGATGTGTATTCCTTGCCATTCAATCTACTCGAACTGCGTTTTTTTGTGCATTCGCCTCTGTTTAGTTTATGTTTAGAGATACAGCATGGAAATAGGATCTTCAGCCAACCAGGTCCACCGACCATCGTTCACACTGGCTCTATGTTATCCCACTTTCTCATCCACTCGCTATGCAGCAGGGACAATTTTACAGAGGCAATTAAATTACAAAGCCACGCGCGATAGGAATGTGGGAGGAAACCGCAAGAAACCCATGCGGTGACAAGGAGAACATGAAAACTCCACACAGATGGCTCCCGAGGTCAGGATCATACCCAGGTCTCTAGCATGTCAGCTCAGTTCAGTTTAGATTATTGTCACGTGTACTGAGGTACAGTAAAACGCTTTTGTTGCGTGCTAACCAGTCAGCAAGCCCCATAGCAGAAGCATCCATGTCGCAGGGCTGGAAACTGGAAGTGTCCTGAGCTAATTCTGCTACCACCATCATCTACTGTATCCATTGTACCAACTTCTGCAAAGCTACAACCACCAGCCTACCAAGTCTTAACAAGTGATGGCTCCTACTGATTTTCGCCGGAAGCCTGCGTCCTTTTCAGGACAGACAATGACAGTGATGTGGCTTTCATCTGCAAAACAACAATTGATTGGAAAGCTCTGCAACAAGAATGACTGTGATGTCTTATGTCTACAAGAGACCCACAGAGGCCAGCAACAGCATTGACCCAAGATCCCTGGAATCAAGCTAGTTATTGAAAGGCCACGTGAGATATATGGCAGTGTGATCTTCGGTAAAAGAGACCTAATCATCGACCAGACCTCAATGACAGGAAGGGACAGCACAGAAATCCTCGCTGTGAACCTGGGGAAACTAATTGCGACCTCTGTTTACAAACCACCAGGCTCTACATTTGCCTTAAGAACCTCAAACCTTCAGTGACCAACACATGAATGTTATCATTGGGGATTTCAACAGGCACAGCACCTCACGGGGCTATAAAGAAAGCAACGAGGATGGAAATCTTGTAGTGGTTTGGGCAGAGGCACATCATCTTGAGCTAATTCATGATGCTGAACTTCCTCCTTAATAGCTGCCGATGGAAGAACGGCTATAATCCAGACCTGGCCTCTACAAGTGACCGAATAACATGTCAAAGCAAAAAGCCAGTCTTAGAGCCAATACCAGACAGCACAGACCAATTATCATTGGCATTACTGCTGCTGTGGTACCTCAGAGAGTTCCTCTAAGAAGGCGTTTCAACTTTCAAAAAGCTCATTGGGAGCAGTTTGCCAGCAATCTGGGCGGAGCCCTATCTGATCTCGAGCCAGTCGCAGCAAACTATGATCAGTTCGTCAAAACAGTGCAAGACATTTCTGGAAACTATATTCCACGCGGATGTAGGGAGTTCTATATACCTGGAATCCTGGCTAACAGTGCCTCATTGTACGATAAGTTCTCTAAACTGTACGGGGAAGATCCCTTCTCTGAGGAAACCATGAACACAGGGGAGATGTACATGGTAGCAATATCAGAGGAACGAAGGAAATCCTGGCAGAGCTTATTGAGAGCGTTGATATGTCACCCAACAGTAAGAGAGCTTGGTCAACCATCATGAAGCTAAACAACGACCCCCAGAAGGCAACGCTGCACTCTAACGTTACGGCAGATCAGGCTGCTCACCAGCTGCTTCTGAACGGCAAACCACCACACGAGAAACGCCACAGAAGGGGTCTATGGCATCAGGGTGATAGAGAATCAACCTAGTACTTTAACAGCAAGGAACTCCAGACAGCAATCCATTCCCTCAAGAACGGCAAGGCAGCTGGCCTTGATGACATTTGCACAGAACAGATCAAACACTTTGGGCAGATTACACGAGAATGGCTCCTCTTGCTGTTCAATAATTGAGTAACCCTCTCCCAGCTACCTAAAATATGGCGGAAAGCTCGTGTGATCGCTATCCTTCAGCAGGGAAAGACCCTAAAGAAGCAGAAAACTACAGACCGATCTCCCTACTATGCCATCTCTTCAAGCTCCTTGAGCGCCTCATCGTGAACAGGCTAGGCCCAATCACAGAGCAACACCTTATACCAGAGAAAGCTGGCTTCCGGCCTGGGAGATTGTGTACCAGCCAAGTGCTCAATCTAACTCTTAGAAACACAGAGATACATAGAAAATATGTGCAGGAGGAGGCCATTCAGCCCTTCGAGGCAGCACCGCCATTCATTGTGATCATGGCTGATCGTCCCCAATCAATAACCCGTGCCTGCCTTCTCCCCATATCCATTGACTCCACTAGCCCCTACAGCTCTATCTAACTCTCTCTAAAATCCATCAAGTGATTTGGCCTCCTCTGCCCTCTGTGGCAGGGAATTCCATAAATTCACAACTCTCTGGGTGAAAAAGTTTTTTCTCACCTCAGTCTTAAATGACCTCCCCTTTATTCTAAGACTGTGGCCCCTGGTTCTGGACTCGCCCAACATTGGGAACATTTTTCCTGCATCTAGCTTGTCCAGTCCTTTTATAATTTTATATGTTTCTACAAGATTCCCCCTCATCATTCTCAGCACATTGAGGACGGCTTTGAGAGGAATGAACCAACTGGCATTGTCTTTGTTGATCTGACAGCTGCCTACGACACCGTGAACCACCGGCTGCTCCTCAACAAGCTCCGTGACATGACAGAGAGCTTCCACCTGACCAAACTGATCAACAGTTACTGGAAAACAGACGCTTCTATGTTGTGCTAAATGATAAACGCAGCAGATGGAGGTATCAAAAGAATGGCCTACCTCAGGGCAGCGTCCTTGCTCCGGTGCTGTTCAATGTATGCACTAATGATCAGCCAGTGTTCCCGGGGACGAGATGCTTCATTTATGCTGATGACCTTGGAATAGCAGCCCAGAGCACTCACGTAGATGAGGTGGAAGCTACCCTCTCATCCTCCTTAGACAACTTGACAAACTACTACAAGGACAACCAACTGAAGGCAAACCCTGCTAAGACCCAAGTTAGCCTGTTCCACCTTCATAATCGTGAAGCTCGGAGGAAGCTGTCCTTAACATGGAATGGTGTCCCTTTGGGACACTGTGACAACCCTGTCTATCTTGCGGTTACTCTGGACCGAACCCTCTCCTTCAAGCAACACATTGAAAGGGTGAAGGGCAAAGTGAGGATGAGGAACAGCCTCCTACGCAAGCTAGTAAACTCATTGGGGGTACCAATGCATCCACACTGCGGTCAACTGCTCTTGCGCTGTGCTACTCTGCTGCAAAGAAAGTTGATGCCGCCCTTAACGACTGCTGCTGATGCATCACTTGCTGCCTAAAACCAACGGATGTGGATAGCTTGCATGCCTTGGCCAGTATTGCTCCACCAGGAATCCGCAGATCAGTTGCCGGTAGAACTGAACGTAGTAGGCAAGTTGGGGACACCCGCCATTCCTGTCACTCCCATCACCCAGCCCCAAAACGGCTGAAGTGGAGGAAGAGCTTCCTCCACACAGTCCAGCCACTGACACAGTCTCCTCAAGCAGCCAGGCTAGCCTTCTGGGAAAAGAACCGCAGTGAAAAACCACCACCACATAAAGATGCCAATCCCAAACCAAGGAACAGCTGTCACCTGGTCACAGGTGTGACTGGAAGACTTGGAAGTCCCTCCACAGGCTTTGTACAGGGATGGGCCGATGCAAGACTATTATCTGTACAATCCATGCCACACCTACTAAGATGCCCACTTCTTGGTGAACAAGGCTGCCTGGAAGAGCTAGCAGTGGCAAACAAGAAGGTTGTCCACTGTGCAAGAGCCTGGCTGAACATTTGAAACACAGATGATGGACACAAAAGAAAAAGACCAGTAGCAGATAGACAAAACATGATTACAATCGAGCCATTTACAGTGTATTGAGACATCTGTAGTTAGTGAAGTTCAAGTTCACATCTATTGTCACATGCTTCAATTGGTACAGTGAGATTTGAGTTACCATACAACCATACAAATAAAAAGAGCACAATACACGATTGAGTTTAACATAAACATCCACCACTGTGGAATCAACGTTTCCCACTGTGATGGAAGGCAATAAAGTTCAGTCATCTTCCTCTTTGTTCCCCCGTGGTGGCCTTTGAACCCTCCCCAGTCGCCGCTAAGGACGGCCCGATGTACAGGCCCTCTCGCCGGGATGATGGAAACTCCGGCATCGGAACGGATCGGAACACACTCGCGGCTAGGAGTCTCCGAATCGGCCGCTCCTTACCAGAGACCGTGGCTTCCGAAGTCCACAGGCCGAGCTGGGCAGAGCTCCAACACTGGCGATCCCTGGCAAGGGATCGCCTTGCTCCGCGATGTTAAAGTCAGCGCCGCCCGCGGCTAGAAGCTCCGCAAACCACAGCACTGCTCTCCGGTTGTGGTAGGATGATTCAGTTGCCTGATAACAGCTGGGAAGAAACTGTCCTTGAATCTGGAGATGTGCATTTTCACAAGTCTATACGTTTTGCCTGATGGGAGAGGGGAGAAGAGGGAGTGGCCAGGGTGTGACTCATCCTTGATGATGCTGCTGGCCTTGTCGAGACTGTGTGAGGTATAAATGGTGTCAATAGAAGGAGGTTGGTTTGCGTCATGGCCTGGGCTCATCCACAATTTGCTAGAATTTCTTCCTGTCTTGGATGGAGCTGTTCCCAAACCAAGCTGTGATATGTCCTGATAAAATGCTTTCCCTGGTGCATCGGTAGATGTTGGTGAGCATTGTAGGGGACATGCCAAACTTCCTTAGCCTTTTACTGGGGTAGAGGCGTTGGTGTGCTTTCTTGGTCGTTGCTTCAATCTGGGTGGTCCAGGAGAAGCTGTTGGTGATATTGACCCTCAGGAATTTGAAGTTTTCAACCATCTCTACTTCAGCGCCGTCAGTGCAAACTGGGGCATGTGCACCGCTTCACTTCCTGAACTCAATCACTATCTCCTTTGTCTTACCGACATTGAGAGGAAGGTTGTTGTCTCGACACCAGGACTCTCAATTCCTGTATCATTATTTAATATCTGGCCCACAATGGTGGTGTCATCTGTGAATTTGAAAATTGAATTAGATTTGGACACGGCTGCACAGTTGTGGGTGTACAAGGAGTAACGCAGGGGGCTGAGAACACATCCTTGCGGAGCACCAGTGTTGAGGATTATCGTAGAGGATGATTTGTCCCCGATCCTCACTGATTGGGGTCTGTTGGTCAGGAAGTCGAGGATCCAGTTGCAGAGATGAGTGCTGACACCGTGCGTTTGGTGATAAGCTTGGATGGTATAATGGTATTAAAGGCCGAGGCAGCAGTTTTCCCTGTTGCGCTATTGTGCTGCCCATCTGCATTGTGATGAACATTTATTTCGACCTTCAACTTACCCTGACATTTACAATGCCCGGAAATGAAACATTTAACTTTAATTTCACTCAGAGGGTGGTGGGTATATGGAATGAACTGCGAGAGGAGGTAGTTGAGGCAGGTACTACCATACTGTGCAGATGCTGGTTTAAATCGAAGCTGGACACAAAATGCTGGAGCAACTCAGCGGGACAGGCAGCATCTTTGGTGACGTTTCGGGTCAAGACCTCTTTTCAGACTGAAGAAGGGTCTCGACCCGAAACGACGCTCATTCCTTCTCTCCATAGATGCTGCCTGTCCCACTGAGGTACTCCAGCATTTTGTGTTTAGGTACTATACTGCGTTTAAGTGGCACTCGGACAGGTACATGTATAGGATAGGTTAGAGTGATATAGGCCCCATACGGGCAATGAGCATAGATGAGGTATTATGGTTGTCATGGGCAACAGGGACCGGAAATGCCTGTTTCTGTGCTGTGTGACTATGACCCTTTTCAAGCTCTGAACTTGAAAAAGTAAGTGAACTGATTTAGTGGCACCACATTTACGCCAATTAGTTGAGCTGTCTCCTTAAGTTTAAAATAACAAATAGCCTCATCGAGTGCACTAATGTTGCATTCGATTTTCTTCTCACTATTGTCATATGTTATCTCATTTGATGATCGCTTTCTGAAAGCTTCATGAAAGCTTTCATGATTTAAACCATTGAGGCTGAAAAATATTTTCCAGAATATTATCAGTATGAATCAAACTGCCACCCAAACACAATTTTGAACAAACTCTGCAAGATATCTATTTGAATTGAATGGTTTGGCTGCCTCTTCAGACACTTGGCTGGCACAAGGTGACAAATGTTGTTACATTAGTATCTCTGAAAAATAAGGGGGATGTTTTTCTATGGGGGAAAAGATGGTTTTCACTATTTATGATTTCTGGCAGTGTGAGTAAAGACAATATTATGATAAATCTGTGACAAAAATGCTGTGTTTTTGTAAATAACATTGGTGTGGATGTTAGAAGTCTGAAATAAGCCCGGAAAATCTAGAAATATTCAGCAGACCATGATAAGTAAATGTTTGTGATTTCTCAAGACATGACAATCGACCTGAGAGCTCCCACATTTTCAACATCCACTCTTGCCTCAGGTCTTACGATTGATTCGAATACCTGTGCAGGGAACAGTAAACTTTGTATATCTACTAATGTAACAACAAGGACGATATGGTAGCACAGCGGCAGAGTTGCTGCCTTAAGGGCCTGTCCCACTTACGTGTTTTCTAAGTGGGCCCGTACGCCTCAACGCGACCACGAGGAACGTAACTGTTCCCAGCCATTTTCAGTCTGTGGTGTGTGATTACCACACTATTGTCACCTTGAGATGGACAGCTGTGGGCCTCACATTGCAAGGAATTTAATTTATCTAGCTATCTAGCTATCAGAAAACCTAGCATGTTCATAGAACGTAGAAGAGTACAGCACAGGAACAAGCTGCTCGGCCCACAATGTCCGCACCAGACTTGATGCCAAGTTAAATTAATTTCCCCCGCCTGCACGTGATCCATATCCCTCCATTCCCCATGTAGGAAGGAACTGCAGATGCTGGTTTAAACTGAAGATAGACACAAAGTGCTGGAGTAACTCAGGCAGCATCTCTGAAGAGAAGGAATGGGTGAAGTTTCGGGTCGAGATCCTTTCTTGGACAAATTATGATTCAAAAAGAAGATTGAAGAATTCTGTGAGACTGAATCCTGGTTCGATCCTGACTACGGGTGCTGGCTGTACGGAGTGTATAAGTTCTCCCCATGACTGCGTGGGTTTTCCCCAGGCGCTCCGGTTTTCTCCCACATTCCCACGAAGGGTCGCCGAAACGTCACCTATTCCTTCTCTCCAGAGATGCTGCCCATCCTGCTGAGTTACTCCAGCATTTTGTGACCATCTTCCTTCCATTCCTTGCATATCCACATATCCAAAAGCCTCTTAAATGCCACTATCCTGTCTTCCTCCACCATCATCCCCGGCAGTGCGTTCCAGGCACCCACCTGCATAGAAAACTCATCCTGCACATTTCCTGTAAATTTTGCTCATCTCACCACAAAGCTAAGTCATCTAGTCTTGCGCATTCAGCATGCAAAGAGCCAGTCACGTAATGAAGTAGGGTCTCGACCCGAAACGTCGCCTATCTCCTTCGCTCCTTAGATGCTGCTGCACCCGCTGAGTTTCTCCAGCCTTTTGTGTACCCACGTAATCACATAATTACTTTTTTAAACAACAAACTTTTAATTTGTTGGGCTGCTCTATATTTATATTTTCTGTTTTAGGTTCATTAAGGATGGTGGTTCATAAACCCAGCAAATTGCGCTTTCCTCTCAGGGATATCGTTTCTGATCCAGCCTGGCTCAAAACTGGCGTTGGGGATGCTGCTGTTTTTTAAGTGCTGTTGCCAAAAGTGACCGTGAGGAGTAGATACATTGAGTTCCCTGTGTCTCTGAGATGGTGCTGTAGCTCTAGGGACAGTCTTCCTCACAATCTATAACATTCTCACCGATTTATGATGACATTTGCAAACTCAGTAACCGTTCATTCTCCTGCATTCACATCCAAGATCTGGGTTTGTTTTGAGAATTATAGTTGCTCCCGCCGCTTGTTTGGCTGATTGATACTGCACAGTATTAATAGTTGATTGTCACGTGTACCGAGGGAGAGTGAAAAGCTATTGTTGATTGCTAGCCAGTCAGCGGAAATACTCTACATGATTACAATCGAGCAATCTACGGCGTATAGTGGAGCAGAGGTTTAAAAGAGTGGGCCGATTATAATGCATGAATGCAGATTCACTTCTGTGACCAGCGCACTAAGAGTCGCCTGGCTTGGGCGCCATCTTGGATTTCTAGCTCAAAGTAGAGTCTGTTTGTATCGTTTCTATTGAACGCCTACGTCCCCCAGGCTTGAACACAGGGTTTAGTGTAGGAAATCAGCTCGGCCTACATCTCGCAGTACATCTTACATCAGAGCAGGAGCTGGCGTAAAACCGATGTAAGGCTGAGCAGGAAAGAATCTTCAAGGAAACAAGAATAGTAGAACACCGTAGGAGGTTTAAGAAACATTTGTTAGTGAAACATTTAGACAGGTACATGGATCGGACAAGTTTAGACGTATATGGGCCAAACGGAGGGAGGTGGGAGTAGTGTAGATGGGACATGTTGGCCGGTGTGGGCAAGATGGGCAGAAAGGTTTCCGCGCCGTGAGACTATGTCTCAATGCAGGCCTACGTCCAGGCCTCGTCATTGAGGAGCTTGGAGGAAGTTTATATTCCGAGAAAACAGGCTGCTTCGCGATTTTTAGCATCACTAAGCCACACCATCTGCATGCAGTTCAAGACATGAGATTTGTAAAACAAGTACATTTTTGTGCTGATGTATTTCGGCTGAACGATGGAGCAGTGGAAGAGTTGCTGCCTTATAGAGCAAGAGACCCAGCTACGGGTGCTGTCTGTATGTTTTTCCTGTGACCTGCGTGGGTTTTCCCCGAGGTCTTCGGTTTTCTCCCACACTTCAAAAGACATCCAGGTTTGTAGGCTAATTGGATTGGTATAAATGTAAATTGTCCCCAATGTATGTAGGGTAGTGTTAATGTGCGGGCTTATATACAATTTTACGTTTATACCAAGCCTATTAACCTACAAACCTGTATGCCTTTGGAGTGTGGGAGGAAACCAAAGTTCTCGAATAAAACCCACGCTGTCACAGGGAGAATTTACAAACTCTGTACAGACAGCACCCGTACCCAGGATCGAACCCGTGTCTCTGGCGCTGTAAGCACAGTAAAGGGCCTGTCCCACTTACGTGTCCTTGGCATGCAAATTACGCGACCTCATGGTCGTGTTGAGCCACGATAGCCCTGCGAAGCTCGGGCATGATTACATGCGTATGCACAGCCGTCTGGAGTGCGTGGCGTCATTTGAAGATGGACACAAAATGCTGGAGTAACTCAGCAGGACCGGCAGCATCTCTGGAGAGAAGCTATGGGTGACGTTTCATGTTGACACTCTTCTTCAGTCTGAAAAGAAGGGTCTCGACCCAAAACGTCACTCATTGCTTCTCTCCAGAGATGCTGCCGGTCCCGCTGAGTTACTCCTGCATTTTGTGTCTATCTTCAATTTTCTTGGCCCCACTCTAGGAGTAGAAATGGGGGCGGATCAGGACTGCAATGGCAGGGAGTCCCAGGCTGAGTTCGGCGATCGTTTGCCTGCTTCTGCTGCTGTTGAAGGTGAGACGTTGCGTCGCGCCAGGGTCTTGGGCCTGTCCCACTTTGGCCGTCAGTTCCGCGACAGGCCGTTGGCGCGCAAAGATTTTGTTCACTACAAAAACTTCGGAGCCCCGCGCGATGTCGCGCACAATTACATACCCCTCCGCGCTTCTAAGTGGGCCCGTACGTCTCAACGCGACCACGAGGTTCATTCTCTTCAGAGATGCTGCCTGAGTTACTCCAGCGCTTTTTGGCTATCTTCAGTTTAAACCAGCATCTGCAGTTCCTTCCTACATGAGGAATGGAGGGATATGGATCACATGCAGGCGGGGAAATTAATTTAACTTGGCATCAAGTCTGGTGCGGACATTGTGGGCCGAGCAGCTTGTTCCTGTGCTGTACTCTTCTACGTTCTATGAACATGCTCAGTTTTTATCTCGCTAGATAGCTAGATAAATTAAATTCCTTGCAATGTGAGACCCACAGCTGTCCATCTCAAGGTGACAATAGTGTGGTAATCAAACACCACAGACTGAAAATCGCTGGGAACAGTCACCGTGACAGTCATTTTAGTTTCGCTTAGTTTAGAGATACAGTGGGGAAACAGGCCCTTCAGCCCACTGAGTACGTGCCAGACCAGTGATCCCCGTACACTATCACTATCCTCCAACTTACAATTTTTACCGGAGCCAAATTAGCCTACAAACATGTATGTGTTTAGAGTGTGGGATGAGGGCGGCGGACCCGGGGAAAACCTGTGCGGTCACAAGGAGAACATACAAACTCCACACAGACAGCACCCGTAGTCAGGATTGAACCAGGATTCAGCCTCACAAAATGTTTCAATCTTCTTCTTGGTTCATAATTTGTCTGCAATTTTTCACTTTTGATCTATTATTATTGATTGCATTGCCTAATAAAAATCTATCTCTCACACCCAATCAGACAGCTCTTGCAATGTCGGAGACCCGGGTTCGATCCCGACTACGGGTGCTGCCTGTACGGAGTTTGTACGTTCTCCCCGTGACCACCTGGGTTCCTTCCGAGATCTTCTGTTTCCTCCCACACTCCAAAGACGCACAGGAATGTAGGTAAATTGGCTTGGTGCATGCGTAAATCGTCCCTAGTGTGTATAGGATAGTGTTAATATGTGGGGATCGCTGGTTGGTGTGGACTAGGTGGGCCAAGGGGCCTGTTTCTGCGCTGTATCTCCAAAACTAAAACTAAACATCATTGCTGGGGCATCTGAAGTAAAACAGCCTCGGTCAGGACCTACACTTTCACATTGCTCCGACCCCTTACATTACTGCCCCTTCAAATATGACTTAAGTAGGGAAACACAGCCAATCTGTACAGCCAGAAATCTGGAAATGGTCTCTTCATTAAATAATCATCTCAACCAGTAACATGATGTCCACCAAAAAATGCAGTGAAAAGCTTTATTTTTGCCAACAATCCAGTCAATTCATACCGTGAGTACAATCGTACGCAAGTATATGAGTGGAGAGATTATAGTGGATAATAGTGGCTCAGCCCAGACCATCACGCAAACTAACCTCCCTTCCATTGACCCCATCTACACCTCACGCTGACTCGGCAAGGCCAGCAGCATCATCAAGGACCTGTCTCACCCTGGTCACTCGCTCTTCTCCCCTTTCCCACCTGGCGAGAAGTACAGAAGTTTGAAGACGCATAACTCCAAATTCAGGGACAGTTTCTTCCCAACTGTTATCTGGCAACACAACCGTCCTGTTACCAACTAGAGAACAGTTCTGACCCCCAATGTATTTCAGTGATGACATTGTGTCTATCTTTAATCGCACTTCATAGGACTTTATCTTGCATTAAACATTATACGCTTTATCCTGTATCTGAACACTGCGGGCAGCTGGATTGTAATCATCTATAGTCTTTACACTGACTGGATAGCACGCAACAAAAAAGCTTGTCAATGTACCTTGGTACATGGGACAATAATATAGTAAACTAATAATAAACTAAGGGTACACAAAAAGCTGGAGAAACTTAGCGGGTGCAGCAGCATCTAAGGAGCAAAGGAGATAGGCAATGTTTTGGGCCGAAACACTTCTTCAGACTAATAATAAACTAATAAACTAAGGTAGACGCAAAATGCTGGAGTAGCGGGACAGGCAGCATCTGTGGAGAGAAGGAATGGGTGACATTTCGGGTTGAGACCCTACTTCAGACTCTCTGAAGAAGGGTTTCGAGCCGAAACGTCACCCATTCCCTCTCCCCAGAGATGCTGCCTGTCCCGCTGAGTTACTCCCACATTTAGTGTCTACTTTCGATTTAAACCAGCATCTGCAGTTCTTTCCTACAAATAATAAACTAAACTAATAATAAACTAAACTAGATCCTTTTCTGGGACATCATGCATTAGAATTGTCATGTTGCGATGCCATCATGTAATTTCAAGTCTCAAGTCTCTGAAATTAAGCCTGATCATAGTATAAGGAGTCAGGCATTTTTATTTTCTCATTATAAGGCCCGGTGAGCTGATGGCACTGGACCGATGAAATGAAATCTGCTGTCTTTACAAATTTCCAGCTGGATGGACAGAATCCATCCATGGAGTGAAAACATCAGGTACTGGCTCCACGATTTGGAATTTGCTGCTGGTGCCAGAAGAAAGAAAATCAAACTCTTGGAAATGTCAATTGTCCATGCCTTTTGTGTGAGAGAGTTCCAGTTTCCAGATGTATGGAAAATTGCCTCGACCTCTTTCAAAATGACCCGAGGGGCAACCTTTTCACACGGAGGGTGGTGGATATATGGAACGAGCTGCCGGAGAAGGTCGAGGCAGGTACTATTTAAAAGACATGTGGGCAGGTGCATGGATAGGATAGGTTTGGAGGGATATGGGCCAAATGCAGGCAGGTGGCATGAGTGGACATGGGGCACCTTGGACAGCATGATCAAGTTGGGCTGAAGGGCCTGTTTCCACTCTATGGTTATATGATCTCGCTATAAAGCCTTGCGTTCAGGTGTGGGGTTACCGTAAAGTCTGGACAAATATAACCCAGTGCTCCTTAATGGGTTGTCCCGCAGAAGCAAACACAAAGTGCTGGAGGACCCCAGTGGGTCAGGCTGAGTGGAAGAGTAATAGTCATAGAGTCATACAGCATGGATAGAGGCCCTTTGGCCCAACATGCGCATGCAGACCAACATGCCCCATCTAAATCTCTCCTACCCATGTACCTGTCCAATTGTTTTTTTTTAATTGTGATAGTACCTGCCTCAATTACCTCCTCCGGCAGCTCATTCCATATGCCTTCCAATATGCCAGTATTCCATATACCTACCATTCTTTGTGTAAAAAAACGTTGCCCTTCAGGTTCCTATTAAATTTTACCCCCCTCACCTTAAACTTTTGTCCTCTGTTTCTTGAATGAAAATGGCATTTCAGATTAAGATCTTCTTCAGACATCTTAGAACTAATGTTACCATCAGTCTGAAGAAACATACTAGACTGTACTAGTTCACACTGCCATCCAGCTTTGTGTCATCCGCAAACTTGTCACTTTTAATTCCCTCATCTAAATAGTTAATATATATTGAAAATTAACCGAGGTCCCAGCTCCGAGCCTTGCGGCTCCCCACTGGTCACTGCCTGCCATTCTGAAAATGACCCGTTAATTCCTACTCTTTGCTTCCTGTCTGCCATCCAATTCTCTATCCATGTCAATACCCTGCCCCCAATACCATGTGCTCTAATTTTGCACACTAATCACTTGTGTGGGACCTTGTCAAAGGCTTTTTGAAAGTCGAGATACACCACATCCACTGGCTCTCCCTTATCCATTCTACTTGTTACATTCTCAAAAAATTCCAGAATACTAGTCAAGCATGATTTCCCCTTCATAAATCTATGCCGACTTTGACCGATCCTGTCACTGCTTTCCAAATGCACTGCTATAATATATTTAACAATCGACTCAAGCATCTTCCCCACTACTGATGTGAGGCTAACCTGTCTATAATTCCCCGTTTTCTCTCTCCTTCCTTTCTTAATAAATTGAGTTATATTGGCTACCCTCCAGTCCACAGGAACTGAGAGTCAGGAGAACATTGGAAAATGATCACCAATGCATCCACGATTTCTAGGGCCACCTCCTTGAGTACTCTGGGATGCAGACCATCAGGCCCTGGGGATTTATCTGCCTTCAGTCCCAACAGTTTACCTAACACCATTTCCTGACTAATGTGGGTTCCCTTCAGTTCCTCCCTCCCACTAGATCCTCGGTCCCCTAGTATTTCTGGGAGATTGTTTGTGTCTTCCAAAGTACTCTGTTCTGCCATTTCCTTGTTACCCATTTTAAATTTTCCTGTCTCTGATTGTAAGGGACCTACATTTGTCTTCACTAATATTTTTCTTTTTACATATCTAAATAAGCTTTTAGAATCAGTTTTTATATTCCCCACAAGCTTTCTTTCATGCTCTTTTTACCCCCTCTTAATTAACCCCTTTGTCTTAAGGATCTTATAGAAACTTACAAAATTGTTAAGGGGTTGGATAGGCTAGATGCAGGAAGATTGTTCCCGATGTTGGGAAGGTCCAGAACAAGGAGTCACAGTCTAAGGATAGGGGGGAATTCCTTTAGGACCGAGATGAGGAAAACATTTTTCACACAGAGAGTGGTGAGTCTCTGGAATTCTCTGCCACAGAAGGTAGTTGAGGCCAGTTCATTGGTTATATTTAAGAGGGAGTTAGATGTGGCCCTTGTGGCTAAAGGGATCAGGGGGTATGGAGAGAAGGCAGGTACGGGATACTGAGTTGGATGATCAGCCATGATCATATTGAATGGCGGTGCAGGCTCGAAGGGCCGAATGGCCAACTCCTGCACCTATTTTCTATGTTTCTACGTTTCTATGTTTGTCCTCCTCTGTTGAGTTCTAAATTTCTCCCAGCCCTCCGGTTTGCTGCTTCCTCGGGCCCATTTATATGCCTCTCCCTTGGCTTTAACACCATCCTTGATTTCTCTCTTTAGCCACGGTTGAGCCGCCTTCCCCGTTTTATTTTTTCGCTAGACAGGGCTAAACAATCTTTGGAGTTCATCCATGCGGTCTTTAAATCTTTGCCATTGCATCTCCATCGTCAACCCTTAAAGTATAATTTGCCAGTCTATCCTAGCCAATTCCCGTCTCATACTTTCAAAGTCTCCTTCCTTTAAATTCAAGACCCTATTCTCTGAATTAACCGTGTCACTCTCCATTCTAATGCAAATTCCACCATATTGTGCTCACTGTTGCCCAAGGGGCTTTGCACAACAAGGTCACTAACTAATCCTTCCTCATTACACAATACTCAGTCTAGGATGGCCTGCCCTCCAGTCGGTTCCTCTACATATTGGTTTAAAAACACACCCCGTATACATTCCTCCTCCTCATAGCTGCTACCAATTTGGTTGGCCCAATCTATATTTTGATTAAAGTTGTTGATGATAACCACTGCTCTTTTGCAATCCCTAATTTCCTGCTTGATGTTATCCCCAACCTCTCTACTGCTGTTTGGTGGTCTGTATACAACTCCAACAAGTGTTTTCTGCACTTGGCTATTTCGCAGTTCTACCCATACCGATTCTACAGCATCCAAGCTAATGTCTCTCCTTGCTATTGCATTAATCGCCTCTTTAACCGGCAATGCCACCCCACCTCTTTTTCCTTTCTGTCTATCATTCCTGAATATCGAATAGCCCTGCATGTTTAGCTCCCAGCCTTGGTCACCCTGGAGCCATGTCTCTGTAATTCCAATTGTATCATATCCCTTAACTACTAGCTGCACATTCAATTCATGCACCTTATTTTGAATGCTCCTCACATTAAGGTACAAAGCTTTCAGGTTAGTTTTTGTTATCTCCCTTCTACCTTTTTTTTTTGTTATTTTGCTTCTACCTTTTGCTTCTGTCCTCCTTTTATGGCCCTCAGTCTCCTTGCATTGGTTCCCATCCCCTGCCCTGTTAGTTTAAACGTGACCTTTCCTACACTCCCTATCCCGTTAACTGCAGGGATACGTGTCCATGTTGTTTACTCCACACCCCCATTTTTAGTTTAAACCCACCTGCGTAGCATTAGCCAACCTGCCTGCCAGAATGTCGGTCCCCCTCCAATTAAGGTGCAACCGGTCCCTTTTGTACAGGTCACCCCTGCCTCAGAAGAGATTCCAGTGATCTAGAAATCTAAATCCCTGCCCCCTGCACCAACTCCTCAGCCACACATTCAGATCCCCCATCTCCCTGTTCCTACCCTCACTAGTCATTAGCACGAGGTGCTGGAAGCAACCCAGAGATAACCACCCTAGAAGTCCTGCTTTCCAGCCTCCTACCTGGTTCCCTATACTCACATTGCAGAACCTCCTTCCTCTTACCCACGTCATTTGTGCCTACATGCACAACTACTTCTGGCTGCACACCTTCCCTCACGAGGATGTTCTGAAGTCGGTCTGAGATGTCTTGGGCCCTGGCACCAGGGAGGCAACACACCATCCTCGAGTCTCGCCAGTCACCAGAGAATCTCCTGTCCGCACCTCTGACACTGGAGTCGCCCACCACTATGGCTCTGCCTCACGTCGGTCTCGCTGGTCGAACCTCAGCGCCAGGATTCGAGTCGCAGACCTGTCCATCGCTCGGACTGGAAGTGTCATCTGCCGCAACAGCTCCTAAGAGTGGTGTACCTGTTTTCAAGAGGCACTTCTACCGAGGTCTCCTGCACTTGTCTCAGCCCTTCATTTCCATTTCTAACCGTTGCACCTCCTGCACTCTTGGAGTGACGACCTGACTGTAGGTCCTGTCCAGGAAGCTTTCATCGTCCCGGATGGTCATCCAGGTCATCCAGCTGCTGCTCCAGTTCCCTGACTCGTCCCTGAGGAGCTGCATCTGGACACAGTTCCCTCAGGTGTAGTGGTCAGTGACTCCAGCAGTGCCCCTGTCTTCCCACATCCTTCAACAAACGCACTGCAATAACATTCCTGCCATAAGTTTAACACTGCAATAAGTTAAAATATTTGAATTAAATTAAACACACACACACAACCGATTAAATGTCTCCTCCTCGCCGAAGATTCTTGAGCCAAAGACTTGCACTTTTCCTCTCCGACGTGAGCCAAAGACTCACTTCTCCTCTCCAAGGCACGTCACCTCAACGAGGCCGCTCCCAGCAGGCTGCTTCTCTTCGCCTAATCAACTATCCACTCAACTAATTAGCAAGTCTCAGCCCATCCACTCACTCACTGTCTGGCTGTTGCTCCTCTGCGACCTTCAAAAAGGGTTCCGAGCCGAAGCGTCACTTATTCCATTTCCCCGGAGATGCTACCTGTCCCGCTGAGTTACTCCAGCATTTTATGTCTATCTCTGGTAGTAACCAGCAATTCAGTTCCTTCCTACAGCCTACATCAGATTTTGGCTTTCCCCATTCGATGTCTGGGCAGCTGAATGTTCCCAGCATTTTCTGATTTTAGTTCAGATACATAGCATCTGCAATGTTTTGATTTTCATCTACCTAAAATAACCTTGTTTGACTGATTCAGAGCCACTTCTGCATATTGCAATCTACATCTTCTTCTCAAAACTAAATCTCTCAAGGCAAAAGGGATGCACTGTAAGGGTATGTTGACCGAGATATTTTCACACACTTTCTCACTGTCCCTTATTTCAGGCATAAGGCAATACATTTTTTTAAAACACCATTTTGCACAAAAAGTGGTCTCAATGCAAAAATGTAGAAAGCTCAGCTCATGGTATTTAAAATCTCTAAGGATTCAAAAGAATCTGAGCTATTAAGTAATATGGGGGATATTTTAATAAAACTATCCAGGTGAACCACCCACTTTGACGCATTGGAAAGGGTGATAAAATATAGGTTGTAACAAATGAATACTTTTGAATGGAGTTCATCACCATCAGTCCCAGTTAACATTGTGGAGAATTTTGAATGGACTGATTCTGGATGGACAAACAAAACAGCATCTGTTCTGTGCTGGAAGGGTTCATGAATGTATCAGGAAACATCCTCAACTTCTATATTAGGGATCAGAGCCAGCGGCTAGTTTAATGGAAGAGAGGAGACGTGGAATTGGGATCAGCATGGGTGGCACAGTGATAGAGTTGCTGCCTTACGGCGCCAGAGACCCAGGTTCGATCCTGACTACGGGTGCTGTCTGTATGGAGTTAGTACGTTCTCCCTGCGACTTGTGTGGGGTTTCTCCGGGTGCTCCGGTTGTTCCTCTCAGCACTCCAAAAGACGTACCAGGTTTGATGGGTTAAATTGGCTCCGGTCAACTTGTAAATTGTCCCCTATTGTGTGGAAAAATGATTGATAGGGGATCACTGTTCAGCATTGGACTGCGGTGTGCCCCGAAGGGTCCTGTTTCCGCACTGTAACTCTCTAAACAAAACAAACTCAAATTAAACTAAGCTAAACTACACTAAACTAAACTACTAAAACTAAACTAAACTATGTGGTGGGACAGGGATTGTAATGGACTGGTAATCATGTTGAGATGGACATTGAAATCGAGGGGCTTATGATGAGGTCAGTACAGTGCAGTAGGGCTTCAGGATGCAGGCATTTAATGAATCCACTCCAGAGGTTCTAGTCTGGTGTTGCATTGGTAAGATCAGACTGCCTCAGGAGTGCTGAATGATGAGGTGCAGAAGAACCTGATCCAAGTTCTCCTGCAGTGCTCCAAGAAGATTGTTGCACATGACAATGTGAGGCCTGAAATAGAAATGATGTCAAGCCTCTAGTGTAACTGATTCCTGTTGGTGTTGAAATGCTGGATAACCAGCGGGTTCAGGCAGCAACTCTGGAGGAAAAGGAAAGAGGGTGACGTTTTGTGTCGGAACCCTTCTTCAGGCAGTTCGATATTGGAGTTTAGTGTTGGTGGAATTCATGGAGTGAGAAACGCTAACCATGAAATATTAATTACCGTGACTTATTCTGGGGAAAAAAAACTCATTTATCTGTTTCATCATTTCAAAAGATACACTAACATGCAATCGAATTTCTCAATGTTTGTTAGTTGTTACATGCCTTTATACCAATTTAGATTGAATGCACGCTTCAAACATTTGGGATTCAATTCCTTCTTTATTAAAATAGTCTAACATCTGTTTCTTTACGCCTGCAGGGACCTGTATCAGTCTCCATCGCTTGGTCTGTTAATAGTTATCTGCTGTGCACTGTTCGTGAGCTAATAGTGGGAGTCTAAAACCATTTAGTAAGTAACCATTCAGTAACCAAAGTAAGAGAAGAATATTTTAGTCCTTTTCGCCATTTAGATTCTTCTGGAGACTGAACTTGCTTGGATGCACCCTACAACCAAAATAGTTGACCAATGTACAAGCTCTTGTTGTCTGTACTGATCCATTTTGGACTCATGAGCATGTAATCTGTTCCCGTTGAAAGATCGCTCTGAGGTTGTATAATTTCGCATCAGTTTGGATTGGTACTACCTCACGATGACCCTCCAGACTATCCTTGAATCAGAGCCTTTGCTGCTTTTCCTTGCACTAAAACGCTAATCCTTATCGTGTACCTATACACCGTAATTGGTTTGATTATAATCATGTATTGGCCTTCTGCTTGGCTGGAAGCATGCGTCCAAACTTCTTTTCACTGTACCTCTCGGTAACACTTGACAATAGAATCAACTCAACCTAAACCAACCATACCCGACATTAGTCTGAAGAAGTGTCTAGACCCAAAACGTCACCCATAATTCCTTCTCCTCCATAGATGCTTGCCTCACCCGCTGAGTTAGTCCAGGCATTTTGTGTCTACATTCCCCAACCTTGTGCATGAGAAGATAGATTCAATATCTCAAGGTTGATGCTGGGTTGGCCATAGGAGATGCATGAATGCCCATGAATGAACACTAGTTCTGTTCAATGTAGTTTGTTGTCACGTGTATCGAGGTGCAGTGAAAAGTTTTTGCTGCGTGCGATCCAGTCAGCGGAAAGACAACCACTGAATTACAAGCGAGCATTCACATGTATAGAACATGTTAATGGCATAATGTTTAGGGCAAGATAAAGCCAGTAAAGTCCGATCAAAGATAGTCCGAGGGTCACCAAAGAGGTAGATAATAGTTCAGGACTACTCTCTAGATGCTTGTTAATTGCTTTTCAATACAAACATTTGAGCCATGGCTCTAAGTAAAGGGTGGGAGATGTGACTGATTCACCACAGCTCTGCCATGTAATCTCAGCTCACATTACCAGGGATTCACATAGGGGCTTTGCAATTTGTGCTTGCTATGTATTGCTATACAAAGAATTAGAGCAGAGATTGGATTGGACTCAACATTGAGCAATCCACTGGAACTGATCAGCAAACTGGAAACCGATCTACCTTTGGGCCCATATGGGATTGTAGGATATGCTTGAGGGTTCAATTCGAAGAGGGTATTTGTGATGGAGATGTTATGAGCAGTGTGCTGTATACGATTTAATTATATTAACTCAATCGGTAGATAGTGTCACAGCTCGGGTATAGGAATGTAGCCATTTGGCGAGGAGATTTGAGGAGGGAAGGATTATATGGAGCAGAGGATTTGGAAATTAAAAAAAAAAGAAAGATAAATACCTCAACGGAGTCAGAAAAGAAATATTTCCCAGTAAGAAAGGGAAAAGGGTAAAAATATACCACACAGTAGCTAAATCAGGAAGGGAAGAATCATCTTACAGTAGCTTATTCCCCAGTAGTGCTGAAGTGGAGATGGTCAAGTGTAAATATCACCAACAATTTGTCTTGGACCAACTGCTTTGAAGCTATGACCAAGATAGCACATCAAAACATCTTCCTCAGAACACTAAGGAAGTTCAGCATGTCTCCAATGATTTTTGCCAACTTCTGGAGACGCACTGTAGTAAGCATCCTATCAAGATGCATACAAACAGCTGGAGTAACTCAGCGTGACAGGCAGCATCTCTGACATGTGGCCTCAGCTCACATTTACTAGGTTCACGTATCAGACCCGACCAGTCCGACCCGAATCCTCACTCATTCCTTCTCTCCAGAAATGCTGCCTGCCCTGTTGAGTTACTCCAGCCTTTTATGTCTATCTTTGGTTTAAACTAGCATCTGCAGTTCCTCCCTACACTATCAAGATGCATCACAGCTTGTGTTGACAATAGATACAAGACGGCAATAAACTCCAGTGGGTTGTGATTAGCCTTGTCCATCGCCAGTTTCCCCAACATCGACTCCATCTACACTTCATGCTGCCTCGAGAAAGCAGCCACCATAACCGAGGACTGTTTTCACCCCAGACATCCTCTTTAATCAAACATCACGGTGTACTTTGAAGTAGGAAGATGGGAATATTTTTCTAACTATGTTTGTGGCAAGATATTAAACCCAGCGGTCTTTCCTGCGAGCTACACCATACTAATTATGCCTTGTTAATAGTTTCTACGGTGCTATGGTCAAGAGACAAAGGAAATAGACAATAGGCATTAGGGGCAGGAGTAGGCCACTCGGCCCTCAGCCTGCATCGCCATTCAATGTGATCATGGCTGATCATCCCCAATCAGTACCCCGTTCCTGCCTTCTCCCCATATCCCCTGACCCCGCTATCTTTAAGAGCCCTATCTAGCTCTCTCTTGCAAGGTCATGAGGGATAGGAGTAGAATTAGGCCATTCGGCCCATCAAGTCAATTCTGCCATTCAACTATGGCTGATCTATCTCCAACCTAAACCCCCATTAACCTGGGCTTCTCTTCCTCCCATAACCGCTGACACCCGTACTAATCAAGCCGCCAGCATGATTATTCAATTAATCTTAAAATGGAGGCAATGTTTTTTCAAGTAGAGAGTAAAGTATTTATATATGGAAAACCTGGGAAGCAGGACATTCAAAGTAGCTCAAGCTGTGAGCTGCGGTTCGATGGGTAATGCTGTTCGTTTTGCTGAGATAAAGGTTTAGTTTAATTAGTGTCACATGCACTGAGGTACAGTGAAAAGTTTTGTTTTGCATGCAATCCAATCAAATCAGATAATACTATACATAAATACAATCAAGCACAACAGGTAGAGCAAAGGGGAAGATGTCGAGAGCAGAATATAGTTCTCAGCACTACAGTGCACCAGTTTCAGAGACCAAGTCCAATGTACACAATGGGGTAGAGGTGGATTGGACAGTACCCTAGCTTACGGCAGGACCATTCTGTAGCCTGATAACAGAGGGGCGAAGATAAATTGTAGTTGCAGAGTTATAGGTTTGAGTTGCATTCCAGAACCTTGAACAGACAAATCTAGACTGATGGTTTTGTAGACTGGTGAGGAAACACAAGAGCTGAGGAGTTCAGAGCAGGTGTTGTCCATCTGCCTCTTCACACCTGCTCAAGCATCCATCAAGATCATGTAGAAACAAGAAACTGCAGATGCTGGTTCACAAAAAATGACATGAAGTGCTGGAGAAACTCAGCGGCTCAGGCAACATCTCTGGAAAACAGTTTAGAAAGGTCCCGATCCAAAATGTCACCTATCCATGTTAACCATGTAACCACATAACAATTACAGCACGGAAACAGGCCCTCTCGGCCCTTCCAGTCCGTGCCGACCATTTGTTTTCCCCTAGTCCCATCTACCTGCACTCAGACCATACCCCTCCATTCCCTTCATGTCCATATACCTATCCACTTTACTCTTAAATGTTAAAATCGATCCTGCCTCTACCACTTCTGCTGGAAGCTGATTCCATCCACACAGCCCCACCCTCTGAGTAAAGAAGTTCCCCCTCACGTTACCTCAACCTCTGTCCCTCAATTCTCATTGTCATGCCCTCTTGTTTTGAATCTTTCCCTACCCCTCAATGGAAAAACGTATCCACGTCAAATCTGTCTATCCCTTTCATCATTTTAAAGACCTCATCAGTCCCCCTTAACCCTTCTGCGCTCCAAAAATAAAACCTAACTTGTACAACCTTTCTCTGTACATAGTTGCTGGGAACCCAGGCAACATTCTAGTAAATCCTCTCCTCGTACTCTCTCTATTTAGAAACATAAGAAACATAGAAATTAGGTGCAGGAGTAGGCCATCAGGCCCTTCGAGCCTGCACCGCCATTCAATATGATCATGGCTGGGATCATCCAACTCAGTCACCACGTACCTGCCTTTCTCTCCATACCCTCGATCCCCTTAGCCACAAGGGCCACATCCAACTCACTCTTAAATAAGCCAATGAACTGGCCTCAACTACCTTCTTGCAGCGAGTTCCCGAGAACTCACCACTCTCTGTGTTGAAAAAGTCTTTCTCATCTCGGACTTAACTTAAGATTTCCCCCCTATCCATAAGGCTGTGACCCCTTGTCTGGACTTCCTCCCAACATCGTGGAACAATCTTCCTGCAACTAGCCCTGTCCAACCCCTTAAAATTTTGAAAGTTTCTAATAAGATCCCCTCTCAATCTTCTCCTAAATTCCAGAGAGAATAAACCGAGTCTATCCGTCTTTCTTCATAAGACGTCCTGACATCCCAGAATCATCTGGTGAACCTTCTCTGCACTGCCCTCTATGGCAATAATGTCCCTCCTCAGATTTGGAGACCAAAACTGTACGCAATACTCCAGGTGTGGTCTCACCAAGACCCCTGTTACAACTGAAGTAGCACCTCCCTGCTCCTGTACTCAAATCCTTTTGCTATGAAAGCTCAAACATACCATTCCTTTTTTCACTGCCTGCTGCACCTGCATGCCTACTTTCAATGACTGATGTACCATGACACCCAGGTCTCGCTGCATCTCCCCTTTTCCTAATTGGCCCACCCATTTAAATAATCTAGTCCTCTTTCCTGTTTTTTTGCCACCAAAGTGGATAACCTCACATTTATCCACTTATACTGCATCTGCTGCCAAACATTTGCCCACTCACCCAGCCTACTCCAAGTCACCTTGTGCAGTCTCCTAGCATCCACCTCACAGCTAACACTGCCCCCCCCAGCTTAGTGTCATCCGCAAACTTGGAGATATTGCCTTCAATTCCCCTCATCCAGATCATTAATATATATTGTAAATAGCTGGGGTCCCAGCACTGAGCCCTGCGGTATCGCCCACTATCACTGCCTGCGATTTTGTGAAAAGGACCCGTTTACTCCTACACTTTGCTCCTGTTTGCCAGCCAGTTCTCTATCCACATCAATACTGAACCCCTAATACCGTATGCTTTAAGTTTGTATACTAATCTCTTATGTGGGACCTGTCGAAAGCCTTCAGGAAGTCCAGATAATACCACATCTACTGGTTCTCCCTTATCCACGCTACTAGTTACATCCTCGAAAAATTCCACAAGATTCGTCAGACATGATTTACCTTTCGTAAATCCATTTGCTGACTTTGTCGAACAATGATTTCACCACTTTCCAAATGTGCTGCTATCCCATCTTTTAATAACTGACTCTAGCAGTTTCCCCACTATACCGATGTAGACTAACTGTCTGTAATTCCCCGTTTTTTCCTCTCTCCCTCCCTTCTTAAAAAGAGGGTTATTCATTTGCTACCCGCCAATCCACAGGAACTACTCCAGAATCTCTAAAGAGTTTTTGAAAGATTATCACTAATGCATCCACTATTTCCTGAGCTACTTCCTTAAGTACTCTGGGATGCAAGCCTATCTGGCCCTGGAATTTATCGGCCTTTAATCTAATCAATTTTACCCAACAACACCACTTCCCGACTGAACGCTTGGATTTCACTCAATTCCTCCATTGACCCACAGTCCCTGCAGCTATTCCGGCAGATTATTTATGTCTTCCTTAGTGAAGACGGAACCAAAGTATTATTCAATTGGTCCGCCATATCCTTGTTCCCCATGATCAACTTCACCTGTTTCTGACTGCAATGGACCTACATTTGTTTTAACTAACCTCTTTCCTTCACATATCTATAAAACCTTTTGCAGTCAGTTTTTTATGTTCCCTGCCAGTTTTCTTTCATAATCTATTTTTCCTTTCCTAATTAAGCCCTTTGTCCTCCTCTGCTGGTCTCTGAATTTCTCCCAGTCCTCTGGTATGCTGCTTTTTCTGGCTACTTTGTACGCATCATCCTTTGCTTTGATACTATCCCTGATTTCCCTTGTTATCCACGGATGCAGTACCTTCCCCGATTTATTCTTTTGCCAAACTGGGATGAACAATTTTTGAAGTTCATCCATGCAGTCTTTAAATGTCTTCCATTGTATATCCACCGTCAATATATATATTTTGTTGACATCCTTCCTATAACTAGGCGACCAAAATTGTACACCATACACCAGAATTGGTCTTACCAATGCCTTGTACAATTTTAACATTACTTCCCTACTCCTATATTCAATGCTCTGATTTATAAAGGCCAGCACAACAAAGGCTTTCTTTACCACCCTATCTACATGCGATTCCACCTTCAGGGAACTATGCACAGTTATTCCTAGATCCCTCTGTTCCACAGCATTCCTCAATTCCCTACCATTTACCATGTAACGTCCTATTTTGATTTGTCCTGCCAAGATGTAGCACTTCACACTTAACAGCATTAAAAACTCCATCTGCCATCTTTCAGCCCACTTTTCCAAATGGCCCAAATCTCTCTGAGAATTTGAAAATCTACTTCATTATCCACATCACCACCTATCTTAGTATCATCTGCATACTTACTTATCCAATTTTCCACCACATCATCCAGATCATTGATGTACATGACAAACAACAGTGGGACCCAACACAGATCCCTGAGGCACCCCACTGGTCACCGGCTTCCAACCTGACAAACATAGCCATCCACCATTACTCTCTGACATCTCCCATTCAGCCACTGTTGAAATACATCTTGCTACTCCGCCATTAACACCCAAAGATTGAACCTTCTTAACCAACCTTCCATGGGAACCTTGTCAAAAGGCCTTACTGAAATCCATATAGACAACATCCACTGCTTTAATAAAACCCTCTCAATTTTCCCAAGTTACCGCTTCAAAAAATTCAAGAAGGTTTGTCAAACATGACCTTCCAGGCACAAATCCATGTTGACTGTTCCTGATCAAGACCCCGTGTTTTATCCAGATGCTTATATATATTTATCTCTAAGTATCCTCTCCATTAATTTGCCCACCACTAGACGTCAAACTAATAGTTCTATAAATTGCTAGGTTTTATTCTTTGAACCCATTTTAAACAATGGAACAACATGCGCAGTACGCCAATCCTCCGCACTAATTCCCGTTCTAATGACATTTGAAATATTTCTGTCATAGCTCCTGGCCTATCTAACACTAACTTCCCTCAAAGGTCCTAGGGAATATCCTGTCAGGACCTGGAGACTTATCCACTTTTATATTTTTTTCAAAAGTGTCAGTACGTCCTCCTCTTTGAATCTCATAGTTTTCCATAGCTACTTCCCTACTTTTTTACCCCCTTAACTCAAACTCACCGAGTTCAATATCCTTCTCCTTGTGAATACCGAAGAAAATAAATTATTAAATATCTCCCCCATCTCTTTTGGCTCTGCAGATAGCTTGTCCATTCTGGTTTCTTTAATGGGTCCAATTTTTTATCCCTCGTTTATCCTTTTGCTATTAATATAGCTGTAGAAAACCCTTTGGGTTTACTTTCCACCTTTCTTGCCAAAGCAACCTCATATCTTCTTTTAGCCTTCCTAATTTCTTTCATAAGATTCTTTTTACATTCTTTATACTCCTCTAGCACCTCATTTACTCCATGCCCTCCTATAATTATTGTAGATATCTCTCTTTTTTTTTCGAAACAATGTCCAATTTCCCTTGAAAACCATGGCTCTTTCCAATTTTTACTATTTCCTTTCAAACCTAACAGGGACATAAAGATTCTGTACTCTTACAACTTTCCCCTTTAAATGTCCTCCATTTTCTCTTCAACTCCTTCCCATGAAACAAAGTGTCCCAATTCACTCCTTTAAAATCCTTACGCATTCCCTCAAAGTTAGCCTTTCCTCCAATTCAACAAAATCTCCACCCAATAGTCCAGTTCTGACTCTCTCCAATAATTATATTGAAACTAATGGTTATTGTGATCACTATTCCCGAAGTGCTCACCAACGCATACCTCCATCCCCCCCCCCCCCCCCACCTGACCTGCCTCATTTCCTAACAAGAGGCGTTCCAGCACTGCTCCTTCTCTGGTCGATACCTCTATGTACAGCTGCAAAAAACTATCCTGCACACATTTACAAACTCCAAACCATCCAGCCCAGTTTACAGAATGTGTTTCCCAGTCTATTTTTTGGAAAATTGAAATCTCCCACAATCACTACCTTGGTGCTTACTACTAATATCCTGCTATCTCCTTACATATTTTCCCTCTTCCATTCACGCTCCCCATTTTGCGGTCTATAATACACCCCTAAAAGTTTTGCTACACAACAACAAAACCGTTTTCCCATTTCTCAGTTCCACCCAAATAGCCTCCTAGACGAGCCCTCTAAACTATCCTGGGCCAAAAAGCACTGCTGTAATATCTTCTCTGACAAGCAATGCAACACCTCCCCCTCTGGTCCTCCAATTCTATCACACCTGAAGCAACGAAATCCTGGAATATTTAGTTTTCCAATCACAGCCTATCCTGCAACCATGTTTCACTGATTGCCACAACATCATATTTCCAGGTGTCAATCCAGGCTCTAATAGTAAGAATCGTCCACCTTACTTACAATGCTCCTAGCATTAAAATATACACATTTTAGAAACCCACCATCCCTTATTCTCTGTCTATTATCTTTTTCATCTCTTTCTCGCCTACATTTTGGATCCGAGTGCTTCCCCTTCTCTGCCTGCCCCACACCCTGACTGGAACGCTGCCCGTAGATCGTATGAATGAGTTGAGGGGAAAAAAGAAGAGAACACCTGCACCCTGACGCTTATTGGGAAAAAAGGCCACGACTAAAAACAGAAAGAAAGAAGAAAAAAAGACGAAGATGACTGACCCCTAGGGTGGGAGTGTCTGGGGGCCCCCTCTAAACCCGAGTCCCCTCCCCCCAGCGCCTTTCTAGTTTAAAGTCTCCCCAGTAGCCTTTGCAAATCTCCCTGCCAGGATATTGGTCCCCCTCGGGCTCAAGTGCAACCCGTCCTTTGTGTACAGATCATGCCTTCCCCAAAAGAGGTCCCAGTGATCAAGAAACCTGAATCCCTGCCCACTGCACCAGTCCCTCAGCCACGCATTTATCCTCCACCTCATGTTCTCCAGAGATGCTGCCTGACCCACTGTGTTACTCCAGCATTTTGTGTCTTTTTGTTTCATCAAGATGATGGGCGATCTCTAGCTCCGTCCTTTTCTCTACCAATGTTTTGAACTGAAGTTCTGCCTTTGCAAAAGATGCCAGAACTCTACATCGATTCCAGATTTGAAGTAGAGTAGGGAGGCCAGGCTTCCTGCCCTGGTCAATAACTAATCAGCAATCAATATCACTAAAACAGTCATCATTACACAACTATTTATGGGAGCTTACTTTGTGTAAATTGCCTCCCACGCTTCCTACATTGGAAATCATGAGAGGAATAGATCGGGTAGACGCAGATTCTCTTGTCATGAGTAGCGGAATCAGGAACCAGAGGACAAAGGTTTAAGGTGAGGTGGGAAAGATTTAATAGCAACTTTAAAGGTAACATTTTCACGCAAAGGGTGGTGGGTGTATGGAACGAGCTGCCGGAGAAGGTAGTTGAGTCAGGGACTATTGCAACATTTAAGAAACGTTTAGACAGGTACATGGAAAGGATAGGTTCAGAGGGATATGGGCCAAATGCAGACATGTGAAACTAGTGTAGATGGGGCATGTTGGTCGGTGTGGGTAAGTTGGGCTCAAGGGCCTGTTTCCGTGCTGTATGACTTTGTGAAAGAGTCCTTCAACAGCTAAGAAATGGTGTAGAATGATGTGAAAGCAATTAGATTGTTTTTTGCCAAGATCTAAAATACCATTGTCACTGAACCCCATCTCCAAACACGGCCAATTCCAGGATCTCCTTGCTGCATTGATCTGCTTCCAGTTACTTGTAATGGGCAAGTCCACATGTTCACCAAGTATATCCAGATGTTTTTAAATCTAGGTAAAACATATTTTTTGCTTCTTCATTGAGCATAAAACAGTCTGAAGAAGGGTATCAACCCAAAATGTCACCCATTCCTTCTCTCCAGAGATGCTGCCTGTCCTGCTGAGCTACTCCAGCATTTTGATCCTATCTTCGGTGTAAACTAGCATCTGCAGTTCCTTCAAACACAACATAATCAAAGACCTGTCCTACCCCAATCATTCTTCTTCTCCCCTCTCCTGTCAAGCAGAAGTCACAGAAGCCTGGAAGGGTGCACTACCAGCCTCAGGAACAGCTTCTTCCCTTCTGTTTTCGAGCTTCTGAACAGTCCTTCCATAATCTAGGTTACTGTTGAATTCACCTCTATCCCATTAAGACAACTGGACTTTGTCTGTGGAACTGATGGGCTATAATACTGAGAACTATATAATGCACTCTGTATCTTCCCTTTTGCTCTCCCTATTATACCTGTGTTTGACCTGTTTATAGTTATTAGTATTATCTGATCTGATTGGTTAGCATGCTATACAAAGCTTGTCACTGTATCTCGGCACACGTGACAGTAATATAAAGTTAAACCTAAACATGGAGAATATCACTCCACAGTGGAGGATTCTTTACAATGGTGTGCAAAAGTTCCTGCTTTGATGAAGTTCATAGAATTTCACAATATAGAATTAAGCCCTTTGAAAGAGCCAGCCATTGGGTGTCAAGACCTTGTTATAATTGTATGTATCATTACAGATTTGCTGTATGCGCAGGAAGGAACTGCAGATGCTGGTTTACACCGAAGATAGACACAACATGCTGGAGTAACTCAGCGGGACAGGCAGCATCTGTGGAGAGAAGGAAATGGGTGATATTTTGGGGTTTGACATTTATAGATTTGCTTTTGGGAATCATCAGGAAATTGCAGTTTTCAAATGACTGAAGAGCTGCCAAATGTCGTTCGTACTTAGAAAATAATAGGGGCCCCATGATTGTACATTGCAAGTCAGGGCAGCGAACAAGGAACGAGGAATATATTTAATGTTTCAAGCCAAAAAGCATTCTAATATTCTGTAAGCAATCCTAAATCACAATGACTGTTGACACAAAAATTAAGGTCCAGAAAGATCTAAAACATAAGTTCTGTTTCCGCCAATATTCCTTGACCTCCAGTGTCTTTCCAGCAATGTTGTTCCTATTTCAGAATTCGAGCATCTGTAGATTTTTTGATTTACTGTGTTTTTACCGATTGTGTAAGGTCGTGGCAAAGAGAAGTTTCACTCAATTTATCTCATTGATTAATTGCACATTATGCAGCACGTGGGTGATTATAAGATGTAAATGCTAAAATGTTATAAGTTCATAAGTGATAGGAGCAGAATTAGGCCCATTCGGCCCCATAAGATCTACTCCGCCATTCAATCATGGCTGATCTGTCTTTCCCTCTCAACCCCATTCTCCCGCTCTTCTCCCCGTAACCCCTGGCGCCCAAAGTTACATCAGCTGCTCCTAAAGAAATGTTCTCCAAGGATATTTTCAATTAGCTCTTTACTTCTCCAAGAGTCTGCTGTCAGCAGAAATACTTGTGGTACTAAATAGTACTTTTGAAGTGACAAGTGAATCTGGCTTCTGATAGAGATGGAATGATTCCCTGCTTGCGCAATGTGGGTTGGGGAGCACAAGCCAATGTAAAGATAATTGTCCTAATACGTTTAAAATGACTTGGCGTACATTTCAACATACAGATCCAACAAAAGCTCCATCTGCGCCGTATCTTTGACATTCCCAGCTCTTTCCCGACAAAGCAAATAAGGTTGAGATTTATTTTTGTGCGAACATTAATTTTGATTTAGGATTGCTCATAGAACATTGGAACGTCTTGGCCATTCTGCAACGAGGAAGTGACTAACGATTCGGTCAATTTGTAACAAAATAAACCAGAAGAACTCGGGATAAGTGTTGCTTAGCGGGGCAAACTCTGATGTGTGATAGACGAGGTTGGTATCTCTCCAGCAACATCTTTCATCCATTTGAAAAATACACACGTCTATGGAACTTTGAAGGTTTGGTTACACTTCAAAAGGTTTTTTTTTTAAATGAATTAAATATTTCATGGAACTCAGTGAAATGCTGGTATAATCCAGGTTTATACAAAAAAATATTGCTGAGATTATTTTTGAGAAAAGCAAATATGTATCCATCAACCTGCTTTACTTCACTTTGAGCAAAGGAGCTGTGTCTATGTGACTGTGTGTGACTGCATGGGTGTCAAGGGTTATGGGGAGAAGGCATGAAAATGGGATTAGGAGGCAGAGATCATCCATGATTAAATGGCGGAGTAGAATTGACGGGCCGAATGGCCTAATTCTACTCCTATAATGTGTGAATTTGAGCATGCGACAGATACATGTGCATGGATCGGGTGGTGGTGGGAAGGAACTGCAGATGCTGGTGTACACCAGAGATAGATACAAAATGCTGGAGTAACTCAATGGGGACAGGCAGCAGGTGGTAACCAGACAGGCTGTGGTAGTCAGCTTTCCCTTCAATTTGAGCACCAAACGTTGTTTGCCTTAATTGACTCTTCATCTAATTATTGGTAAGATCAGACACCTATGGCATTAAAGGATGCGATGAGATATTACATTGTCATTTAATTAAAGAGAATTATAAAATAAATCAGTCTCCAAGAGTCATGAAGTCAGACAGCACGGAAACTGGCCCAACTTGTCAATGCCGACCAAGATGTCCCATCTAACCTCGTCCCATTTGCCTGCGTGTGGCCTATGTCCCTCTATATTTTTCCTTTCCCTGTTCAGTTCAGTTCAGTTTGGCTCAGTTTAGTTTACTGTCACTGGTACTGAGCTACAGTGAAAATCTTTTGTTGCATGCTAACCAGTCAGCAGAAAGACATGTTACAATCGAGCCGTTTACAGTGTATAGATACATGATAAGGGAATAATGTTTAGTGTGAGGTAAAGCCAGCAAGTCCAATCAAAGCTAGTCCGAGGGTCATCAAAGAAGTAGATAGTAGTTCAACACTGCTCTCTGGTTGTGGTGGGATGATTCAGTTGCCTGATTACAGCTGGGAAGAAACTGTCCCAGAATCTGGTGGTGTGTGTTTTCACACTTCTATTTCACAAAATGATGGCGCTACTCAACAAGTAAGGCAGCATCTCTAGAGAAAAGGAGTGGGTGACGTTTTGGGTTGAAACCCTTCTTCTCGACCCTCTCCACCCAAAATGTCACCTATTCCTTTTCTCCAGAGATGCTGCCTGACCCACTGAGTTACTCCAGCATTTTGTGTCCATCTTCAGGGTAACATGGTAGATGTAATTTATCTAGATTTACAAAATGCTTTGGTGCCCTACAATACATTAAAGTGATTTGAAAACACAAATGTGCAGTAAAAGCCGAGGGAGTAAATAAAGCCCCTGTCCCACTTCGGAGACCTAAACAGCAACCTCTGATGACCTTGCCCGCCACCCAAAAAAATATCAAGGTCGAGGTGACCTGCAACCTCCTACCATCTCCCACACATATTTTGAAAACCTTCCTCAACTAGCATCGCAACCGGCTTCGACTAGACCTCCCACTAAAAAATTAATCGAATTTTTTAAACGGCAACCTATTTTGAGCCGAGGCCGGTTTTAATCATGATGAAAAAATAGCAGCAACCTAGATGAAGCCTCGACCACGTGGAAAACATTTTCGACCATTAGGGAGAGTGACCAAAACCTCCGGTGACCTCATGGAAACCTTGGGTGGCGGGCAAGGTCACCAGAGGTTGCTGTTTAGGTCTTCTAAGTGGGACAGGATGTCAGATGGAGAAGACTGGGGCTTTCCAAAGGTCAATATTTGTACCAACGTTGTTCATAATTTATATTAAAAATTTACTTTTGGTCACTGACATAAGTCCCTATCCAAACACTGAATTATTTAATAAAAATATTTTAATAAGTAAAGTATGGAGGTCACATATTATTTGTAACATAAGGGGGAGGAATTTTGCTTTGTTTCATTCTGAATATTTGACTCAACTGATGGACTCAGCTTTGTACATTTAGTGGCATCATCTTCAATGGACCAAGGGTGTGGGAGACACACATGACCAGCAGCCAATCTTCTTCTCGCCCTGTAGAATCAAAATGGAAAAGTGAAACAAAGAGGGTCTGGAAGCATAAGTTGTAAAGAAATTAAAAATAAATGCAAAGGCCAAAAACAAAAGTAACAGGTGCAGGCATTTTTAATTTTGAGATTCATTCATTTAAAAAGCATTTGGACAGATACATCAATAGGAAAGGTTTGGAGGGATATGGGCCAAATGCACATGATGAGCGTTTGACAGCACTGGGCCTCTTCTCGCTGGAGTTTACAAGGTTGAGGGGGGACATCATTGAAACTTACAGAATAATGGAAGGCATAGATAGAGTGGATGTGGAAAGGATGTTTCCACTGGTGTGAGAGTCTAGATCCAGAGGTCATAGCTTCAGAATTAAAGGGCGCTCTTTTAGAAAGGAGGTGAGGAGGAACCTCGATCGTCAGAGGGTAGTTAATCTGTGGAATAAAAGGGCTGTGGAAGTCAAGTCAGTGTTAGACAAATTCTTGATATGAACGGTGTCAAGGGAAAAATGAATTTAGGAGGCAGAGATCAGCCCATGATTGAATGGCAGGTTGACTCAATGGATAGGATGGAGTCGAGGTAAGTGGAAATTAATTGGTGGGACATGAAACTCCTATAATTTGTGAACGGTCAGGTGGGACTAGTGTAGATGGGACAAGTTGGTCGGCATGGGCAAGTTGAAGCAACGGGCATGTTTCCAAGCTATATTACTCTAAGATTCTAGGCATGTGGGCATCACACATAAATGAAAGCATTTCATATCCATCCCTAATTGCCCTTGACTTGTTATGGGTCAGAGAGTCATGGAGTCATACAGCATAGAATTCAGGCCCTTTGGCCCAATGCCCAATGCCCACTCCGACCAACACGTCCCATCTACACCAGTTCCTCCTGCCTGCGTTTGGCCCATATCCCTCTAAACTTTTCCTATCTATGTATCTGTCCAAATGATTTTTAAGGTATCTGCCTCAACTATCTTCTCTGGCAGCTCATTCCATATACCCACATCCTCTCCATGAAAATGTTGCCCCTCAGTTTCCTATTAAATCCTACCCCTCTTGCCTTAAACCTATGTTCTCCAGTTCTTGATTCCCTTCTCTGGGTAAAAGGCTCTGTGAATTTACCTTATTGATTCCCCTCTTAATTATGTACACCTCTATAAGATCACCCTTCAGCCTCTTGCACTCCAGGTAATAAAGTCCTAGCCTGCCCAACCTCTCCCTATAGCTCAGGCCCTCAAGTCCTGGCAACATCTTTGTAAATCTTTTCTGCACTCTATCCAGCTTAATAAAATCCTTCCTGCAGCAGGGTGACCAAAATTGAACACAACACTCTGTGCAACCTCACCAACATATTGTACAACTATAACATAATGTTCCAACGGAAGGAACTGCAGATGCTGGTTTAAACCAAAGTCAACAAAATAGAGAGAGTACAGAGGAGATTTACTAGAATGTTGCCAGGGTTCCAGCAACTATGTTACAGAGAAAGGTTGAACAAGTTAGGTCTTTATTCTTTGGAGCGCAGAAGGTTAAGGGGGGACTTGATTGAGGTCTTTAAAATGATGAAAGGGATAGACAGAGTTGACGTGGATACGTTTTTCCCATTGAGGGTAGGGAAGATTCAAACAAGAGGGCATGACATGAGAATTAAGGGACAGAGGTTTTTGGGGGTAACGTGAGGGGGAACTTCTTTACTCAGAGGTGGTGGCTGCTGTGAGGAATCAGCTTCCAGCCAGAAGTGGTGGAGGCAGGATCGATTTTAACATTAAGAGTAAAGTGGATAGGAATATTGGACGTGAAGGAAAAGGGGTATGGTCCTGAGTGCAGGGATGGGACTAGGGGAAAACAAATGGTCGGCACGGACTGGAAGGGCCGAGAGGGCCTGTTTCCGTGCTGTAATTGTTATATGGTTATATGGTTATAAACAGAAAATGCTGGAGTAACTCAGCGGGACAGGCAGCATCTCCGGATATAAGGAACGGGTGATGTTACGGGTCGAGACCCTTCTTCAGACTGGATTCAAAGGAGAAATTGTTAATTTCCTATTTAAGTGACCAGCTCTGCTAGGTGGAGGAGAGTGTTGGTAGAGGGCAATTGGCTGGTTCTGCGGTCGAGGAAGAAACAGAGGGCGTTACGATGTTCCTGGTGGGGGATGGAGATATAGAAAGACTGAACATATAGAAAGACTAGTAAAGATAAGGGAGTGGGGGCCTGGAAAAAGGAAGTAATTGAATAGACGAAGGGCGTGAAAGGTGTCTTGGACATAGGTAGGGAGGGATTGGACCAGGGGGGAAATAGGATGGAGTTGAGGTATGTGGAAATTAATTCAGTGGGACAGGAGCAAGCTAAAACAATGGGTCTGCTAGGGCAGTTCTGTTTATGGATTGAAGAAGGCTCTCGAGTCGAAATGTCACCCATTCCTTCTATCTAGATTTTGTGTATATATTCCAACTTCTATGCTCAATACCTTCACTGATACCAAACGCCTTCTTGAACCCACCCTATCAACCAGTGTCGCCATTGTCCCATGAACTATTACCCTTGCACTCCTAGATCCCATCTGATCTCCAACAACTCCCTAGGACCCTGGCCATTCACTGTGAAGGTCCCACTCAGGTCCACAACACAGAGGCTCTAAAACACATTTACACCAAAACAAACAAGGCTAACACATTTTGGTTGAGCAATCTCAACAAATTTAGACAGGGAGTTGAGATAGGAAAGGTTTAGAGTGATTTGGATAAATTCAGGTGAATGGGACTAGTTTAGATGGGACAAGTTCAATCTGTTTTGTCAGTTGGACTAAAGGCTATTTTCAATTCTTTATGACCTTTCCTGCTTAAAGAAATACTCATAGACTACACAGTCACAAGAAATACATCTGTTTCAGCTCACCTGTGTAGACACAAAATGCTGACGTAACTCAGCAGGACAGGCCAGCAGCTTCTGGAGAGAAGGAATGGGTGGCGTTTGGGTCGAGACCCTTCATCAGACTGATGTCATGGGAGTGGGCGGGGACACAGATGAGAATGTAGTCGGAGACAGTAAGACCAGTGGGAGAACTTGGAAGGGGGAGGGATGGAGAGAGAGGGAAAGCAAGGGCTATTAAGAAGTAAGAGAAGCCAATGTTCATTCCGCCTGGGGGTGTAAACTACCCAAGCGAAAGTAATGGAGGTCTGTTCCTCCAATTTGCGCTGGGCCTGCACCTCTGACAATGGAGGAGACCTAGGACAAAAGGCAAGGGTTGGAATGGGAGGGTGAGTTAAAGTGCAGAGCTACCGGAAGATCAGTAGGTTAAGCAAATTGAGCAGAGTGTTCAACGAAACGATCGTCGAGACCTGCTTTTGGTCCTCTACAGAAGTTGACAACCTGGAACAAGCGGTAGATGAGTGTTGGAGGAGTTGCAAGTTGAACCTCTGCCTCACCTGGAAAACTGTTTAGGGTTCTTGGATGGAGTTTGCGGGGGAGTAAAGGGACAGGTGTTGCATCTCCTTTGGTGGGAAGGGAACTAGTTGACCAGGAGTTTGGCGGAGGGAACAGTTTCTTTTCTGCGGAAAGTAGAAAGGGGTGGAGATGGGTAGATGTGGGCCATTTAGTGTGGAATCCGTTGTGGAGGTGGAGAAAAATGTATGGAGGATTTATTAGTTTTTATGCGACAGCTGATGGGGTGGAAGGTAAGGACAAGGGGACTCTGTCTTGCATGAATGGGGGGAGGGGCAGTAAGAGTGGAGCCTGCGGGATATACCGAGGAGACCCTATTGAGAGCCTCATTTATAATGAAGAGGGGAACCCTGTTTCCTAAAGATTGAGGACAACTCCGATATCTAGTATGGAAACTCATCCTGGGCACAATGCGGCATAGACGAGGATTGGGAGTAGGGGATATAGTCTTTACAGGAAGCAGGTTGGGAAGAAGTGTAGTTAAGAAAGTTATGGGAGCAGTAGGTTTGTAGTAGATGTCGGTCAATAGTCCTGTTTCCTGTGATGGAAAGGTGAGATTCCAAAAACCGGGAGGGAAGATGTTAGAGATGGTTCCAAGTGGAAATTTGAGTTCAGGATGGAAATTAGTGGTGAAGTAGATGAAGTCAGTGAGTTCGACATGGGTGCAGTAAGCAGCAACCGATGCAGTTGTCAAGTGTAGCGGAGGTAGAGTTCGGGGTGGGCCGAGTGTAGACTCCTGTAACGTGATTGTTTGACGTACCCTACAAAGAGGCAGGCAATAGATATGGCCCATGCGCGTGCCCATGGCTTATGCTTGGCTTGGAGAAAGTTGAGGAATGAAGAGAAGTTTTGAGGGTAAGGACCAGCTCTGGCGAGGCTGACAAGCGTATTAGTATATCGGTAATTGGCTGGTTCCTGCGTCGAGGAGGAAACGAGAGCTTTATGGATCTTCCTGGTGGGGGATGAAGGTGTAGAGAGAATGACCAAAGTGAAGAGGAAGTTGGGGGCTGGGGAAAAACGAGAAGTCATTGACGAGACGAAGATGTGTGAGGTGTCCCCTGGACATATGGAAGGGAGGAATTGGACCACGGGGATAGTATGGAGTCAAGGTAAGTGGAAATTAATTATTTGTGGGACATAAACAAGCAGAAACAATGGTCAACCAAGACCAGTTCTGTTGTGGATTTTGGAGATAAGATTAAATCGGGCAGTGCTGGGCTGGGGAACAAATAAGATGTGGTTTTAGAGGGCAGAGAGCCGGAAGTAATAATATCAGAAAATGGGTGTGATATTAAGGTCTGGTGCTCGTCTGTGGGGTCATGGTCCCAAGGATAATTGGAGAGGTGTCCTGAGAGTTGTCCCACCTGGTCTCCAAGTCAGAGCGGCAGACTACTACCACGGCACCTCCTTTGTCGGCTGGTTTTATTATCAAGTGGGGGTTGCTGCAGAGTGAACGGAGTAGGTAAGGGGAGTGGTAAAGTTAAAGCAGTTGATGTTCCACTGGGCAATAAAGATACTGAGTTTGGATGTATCACCATGATCATATTGAATGGTGGTGCAGTCTCGAAGGGCCGAATGGCCTACTCCTGCACCTATTTTCTATGTTTCTAAAAGGTCTAAAGAAGGTAGAGGGCCATCTGGGGGAGTCCAAGAGAGGGTGGTGAGGACTCCCACCCCCCCGGGGGGGCCCCCACCCCCCCCCACCCACCCCCCCCCCCCCCCCCCCCCCCCCCCCCCCCCCCCCCCCCCCCCCCCCCCCACCCCCCCCCCCCCCCCCCACCCCCCCCCCCCCCCACCCACTGGGTTGTGGAGGAACTCCTTCCATAGAAAAAAGGTCCGGAGGTGGATGGAATAACTCTTCATCGTGGCAAGACGCGGAACTCGTGAGTGGGACGAGGTAACAAAGGTTAAGGCCTCTGCCTGAGGACAGACCGATCATAATCAAAAGGGAAGTCAGGGGGGGATGGTTGCACACTCGGCAATGGTGGGGTTTGGAGTCAGAGGAAGGCAAGTAATGGAATGGAACGAGGCGATTCTTGGGGGGGGGGGTGGGGGGGGGGGGTGGATGTGCGTGTACAGAGAGGAGGGGGCAAATGGGGACTTTTGGGTGGGTTTGGAGAGTATCTGGTTAAAAAGGGGTAGGGGAAAGACCCTGTGGAAACCTCTGTTTTACTGAGTTTTTCCTGTTGGTGACTCTGTTACTGAGGTTTTCACGTGTTGGTGGGGGGAGCATTAGGACCCAACACAGAGCAGACCACATGGTTGTATAGTGTGCATCGTGGAGACTTCAGTCAGTTCAGGCCCGTTGGTGCTGAGGGCTGAGGCTTGGAGCCTGGTACTGAGGTAAGTGAAGCTGTGGTGCGATCCGCTGGTGGGCGGCAAGGGTTCGGCAGAGTTCCCAGACTCGGTCTGGGGGGACATGAGTTCCGGGTCAGCGGACGAAGCGGTCGTAGTCCCGGTCAGGCGGATGTACAGGGAGGGCAGAGGGCAGTGCGAGGGTCAGCGGGGCAGCTGTGGCAATTTGGGGAGGCGGTGTGTGTAAGGGTGCTGCTCCTCGTGGAGGCCGATGGGCGTCGAGGTCTGGCTTCGCGAGGGTTGTCGGGCAGTTGGCTCCGGGCCAGGAGTGGAGGACCCCGGGCCCTGTGGGCAGGAGGCGGGTGGGCCGTCGGTCAAAGGTGTGGCGGTGGACAAGGGCGCGTCTGGGGAAGGCGAGCTTGCTTGTGATCCTTTGAGGAGTCCAGGTAGGAGAGGGAAGCATTTGTTGAGGGGCGTGTGGATCCTGCTGCTTCTGGCGTTGGATAAAGTGCCAGTTGGGGTCTGTTGCGGGGTGCGGGTGAGAGAGGCCCGGAAGCTTGTGGGAGAAGTCCAGATTGAATGGCCTGTTGACGACGCCCGGCGACACAACCCAAAAAAAAACAAAGATCGCACCAGTTAGATCGCAGACAGGGGCACGGAAGGAGAACTTGTTGTGAAAAAATGCAGATCGACTGTCGGAACCAAGAGTTTGGGGTGGGCCCGAACTGGGAGGTGTCTGAACCAGAGCTTGGAATCCATGAGTTAAAATATCACCTCTCAGCTCAATCTTATCCATGCCGACCAAGGCTAATTTCTTTGTGCCTAGAAAAATTCTATAATGTTCTACGTTATTCCTACTTATTTCTGTTATTTTTCCGTTCCTCTCATAATTTTATATACTTCTATGTAGTCTCATTCTTCCACATCCTCAGCTCTAACCTCTGATGCTCCAGAAAAAATAATCTAAGTTCATCCTATAACATCTAACCTTTTCCGTCTTCCTTCACAGGAAACTCTCTAGTCCCAGGCAGTATTCTGAGAAAACATCCCTCCTCAACCCTCCCCCACCCTCCATCCAAAAGCCCCATATTACTTTCTTTCTTCCGTACAACAGGGGCGAACAACAAACTGCAACACAAAGCCCCAAATGCTTTCCTAACCAAAATTCCCATGTAGCCCTGCAACACTGACTTTTTATTCTGACCTCTTAAAGAAGGTCTGTCCCACTATTGCAAAATACGTGGTGCACTTGAGCATACGGGGGCGGCGGGGCCCGTACGGTACGGGCGTTGAGGCATACGGGGGGGCATACGGTACGGGGGCCGGCCGCGCCTCCCGACTCGAAACCACAGGAGGCCCCCCCCGTTATGGAGTTGTGTGGGGGATGATCCTGGACATCGCGCAGCTCTCCGAAATCCCGCACTGTCCGACAAATTTTTTTCCCGGCGCACCGCCAACGCCTGCTTCGTCCCCCGCAGGCGCATTGAGGAGGGCGTACACAGCGTCTTGTGTCGGCGTACGGAACGTCGGATAACCTACGCAGAGACTATGACGGCGGCCTACGGCCTAGAGCGCGTGGCATTTGCGCGAGTTATTAGGTTTTGGGGTGAGCTTAGATGTCACAAAACAGCCCACGCCCAAATACAGTCGGGCCCGTCTCCTTCCCTGCCCAGCTGATTGTGAGTATGACGCAAATTACGTCACAAACCACGATGAACTTAGCGCAAACATAGCGCGTACTTACCACCTACCGCGAACTCCGTCTCTCTCTCCCGCTGCCATTTGTGTCGTCGCCAAAACGGCATGCAATCGCTATGCAAGTGGGACACAAGGGGGCCCTTTACACTCAATGGCCCAATGTGGTGAATCTGGAATTCACTGCCCACAGAAGGTAGTTTAAGAAGAGTAGAAGGCCAGTTCATTGGCTATATTTAACGGTGGCGTTCGATGTGGGCCCCTAGTGGCTAAAGAGGGTATCAGGAAGGGAACAGGCAGGCAGGCAGGTTGGAAGGAGAAAAGGCAGTTACTGGATACTTAGTTGGAAGATCAGCCATGACCATATTGAAGTGGCGGGTGTGCACAAGGCACGAAGGGCCGAAATTGGGCTACTATCCTGCACCCTATTTTCTTTTTTCTATGTTTCCAATGACTGATACAGGAAGCACAGAGAACGTGCCAATAAGTACCTCCCGCAGTTCCCGCAGAGTTTCCTCAGCAGTGTTTGTCAAGATTTTTCAGTGGTCCTTCATATCTTTTGTGGTACTCTAGTTATGCTCAGTGATGTGTTACATCTATATTTCTTTACCATCTATATTCCGTTCCCCCATAAAACCCAGGACTTTCTTCAACTCCACTCTTCCAACACCTCACCACACAACCCGTGGATTCAGTAACGTTGGAATAAATCATAAATAAGTACACAAAATTGTCTCCTTCAATGCAAATAAGGCTGGGGCTTTCCTGAATATAATCCTTTTCAACATCCCTTGTCAAAAGGTAAATTTGAACTCGACTGGACTAACACGCCATTCCTGAGCAAGTAATGAAGATTCAGGTAGAAGCCAACAGAATTAGATAGCTCCCACAACAACTAACACTCTCTCCTAGCAAAGTGTGATAATGACTCACTCTTCTAACATCAATTCTCTCTCACAAATCACACAACAAACCAAAACACCTGTGACCTTTGGTGACACTCCCATTCCCTCCTTTTCCCCCCCCATTGGCCTGTTTAGCTGAAGAAGGGTCTCGACGACCCGAAACGTCGCATATCTCCTCGCTCCTTAGATGCTGCTGCACCCCGCTGATTTTTCTCCCAGCTTTTTGTGTACCCTACTGACTTTAAACCAAACTCTCCTGATGTTAATCTGGTCGCCTCCTATTGTTACTAACTCTACTCTGTTACATGACCTTTGAAGTGCCCCCTAAGTTATTGTCCACCAATCTCTATTTGACATTAATGATGCATTTTTCTTCCACAATGTCAACCCCGCGAGCTCACCCTCTTCCCTGCCATCCGTGTTTGTTTGCCCCTGTATCTTTTATCCATTTCTGATATAGGGGAAAGTTAACTTGCTTTCATTCTGGGGGGGGGGGGGGGGGGGGGGGGGGTGGGGGGGGGGGATGGGGGGGGGGGGGGGTGGGGGGGGGGGGGGGGGGCGGGGGGGGGGGGGGGGGGGGGGGGGGGGGAGGGGGGGGGGGGGGGGGGGGTGGGGGGGGGGGGGGGGGGGGTGGGGGGGGGGGGGGGGGGGAGGGGGGGGGGGGGGGGGGGGGGGGGGGGGGGGGGGGGGGGGGGGGGGGGGGGGGGGGGGGGGGGGGGGGGGGGGGGGAGGGGGGGGGGGGGGGGGGGGGGGGGCTATTGAAGGCAGAGAGCAAGCTCCTGCCCTAAAGTCTGTTTGTATTTCCAATCCAAACTTTTTTTTTGGTTTTAGATATTTAAAAGTATGTTTTCTTTAGTTTTCTCTAAAGCTTTCTAGTGGGGGAACGGGGGGGTGGAAGCGTAAGGTGGACCAAACCTTTCCACTCCCCCAGATCACTTACCTGGCGAGGACGCGCTACTATTGTCTTCGAGTCGCGTCCTCGCCCCCCCTCCTCTGGCGCGCGGCCTACCACCATGGAATGAGTGCCTTCTCCTTGCCGGGAACCGGACCAGGAACTTCAGCGCAGCGGCGCAAGCGCTGGAATCCACCACAGAGGCCTGGGCGATGCCATTACCAGGATCGACCGTTTGAATCTCTGAGTGTTTGGGCCTGCTGCTTCAAACATCGTCGCTGCGAATTTTGAAGAGCTTCCAGCGCAGGCGGCGCTCTTTCCAACATCGCGGAGTCCTGGGGGCCCTTGTTGGCTGAGGGCCCTCCCAGAGCGTTGAATCTTCCTTTGCGGTGAACAGCGGGGGAGGTTCGTGAGCCATCCCGACCACGGGAGGAAAAAACAGTGGAATGATGACGAATTTCGGAGCCTTACCCTCACAGTGGATTTTGATCTGTGTAAAAAAAACGAACCGTTTTCTTTCTGTCTCTTTATTATCGAATGGCTGCATGGCGAAAGACCACAAACATTTCACTTGTACCAATTGGTACAATGTGACAAAAAATGCATCCTTTTATCTCTGTATCTTGATGGGGTTTTTTTTTCCACATTTTTTGTTTATCGCATTGCGTTTTCAATGTTTTTTTTGTTTTCACCCATCACTATCGTTCTCTGCCTCAATTGCTGTAAGGGTGGGTGGAGGCCAAAAAAGCTGGCTCATATTAAAGTCTTATCAAAGGTGAATAAATATGAAGTTTGCACTTTCGTGAAGGAAAACCTGGGACAAGAGCTGCTACTTACAACTCTGGATCCCAGCTTTATTAACACACCTGATGGAATGGGCTGAAGACACAGAGATAGGGAAAATATAGATTATAACCACGACGCGGCCAAAACATATACTAAAATAAATTGCAAACAGAGAAGCCCTGAAAAAACTCACAGCTTCCCGGCTTTTTTTGGGTGTTGGTGGGAGTTTGAGGTGGGCCTACGTGGTAGCTGGGGCTCGTAGTGCTTGTAGGGTAGGCCGTTATGGGGTCGCGGTAGGGTGGGGACGGATGGCACGGGAGGATGTTTTATACAGGTGGCAGGAGGTGGTATGTACACAAGAGTGTGACCCCCCCCCA